>JAHRHZ010000144.1:45996102-46078373 GCA_024137785.1 Ginglymostoma cirratum | reverse complement strand
GAAAAGCTCAGCAGGTCTGGCAGTATCTGTGAAGAAAAAATCAGAGTCAATGTTTCACGTTTGGTGACCCTCCCTCAGAACTGATCCTAACCCTCAGAACCCCCAGTTCTGAGGAAGGGTCACCGGACCCGAAACGTTAACTCTTGATTTTTCTTCACAGATGAACTTTTCCAGCAACTTCTGTTTTTGTAACAATGTGATTAACCAGACATTAACATCTAGGAGTGAGTCAAGCTTGGAGTGTGGCAGAAGAGTAGGAAGTTCAGGGAGTCGAGAAATAAAAGGAGAGGTGTTGATAGACAAGAGGGTTCTTGGAGAAAAGAAGTAAAGAGAAAAGAAGTAAAGATAAAAAAAAAAAGAAAATAGTAATTTGACTAATTCCTGTTTGTAAGGTGGCTTACAAGTTGTGCTGAGAAATGGTCCAAAGTGATTTTGATAAAGACGTTTTTCAGTGCTCTTGGACACAAGATGTTTGACTCAAAAATGACATCTTATTGTGCTCATATACAGGCAGTAAAATTGGTGTACAATGTTAAACTTCTACCCCAGGAATTTATAAATGATCTTTCTACAGTCACATGAGGCAACTGAAATTCTTTATCAATATTGATTGAAGTACTCAGATTTTTAAAAAGATTTTTCAGAAGATATTGGCATATTTGTAGGTTATACATTCTGCTTATTTTTTCACACTTTTTGGTATGTTTAATTATTTCATTTTATTAATTTTGCAACATTTTCCCAAATGACCATTCTTGGCACCTTACAGTATTTGATGGTTAATGGTAGAGGATACACAACCATTGTGTACCTATACAAGTGCAGTGTTCTTGGATAACAAGAAACTATGTTGCATTATGGCATCAAGCACAGCTACAGTTAGTCTAACACAAATACTGGGGCCTTTGGAGCTAGTACAGATACATCAGCTCCCTCCAAAAACTGCAGTAGAACTTCTTAACTCCATCCACAGACTGTGTATGGCATCACTGAAATGGGCAGATCCAGTGTAAGGTAAACATTAGCCTCTTCAGAACCGTTACCTTATTCATCAATTTTCTGACCAAAATGTTAGTGGCCAGCACAATTTGATTTATAGTTTTATTCCGACACATTTATCCTGGATCTAACAGACAATATTCTGTAGAAAAACTATCAAACATTTCACAGTAAATCACACTAGGCTTAATGAATTGTGTGTAAAATAGTGTTACATTAGTAGTGATTAGGAATACACGAGCCTGAGCATGAGCTACTGTTAACACATTTAAAATTGATAATATGTGCCTAACACATTCTCACCAACAGCCCAAAGCACACAGCTCTAAGTTGTATTTAAGCAAGTGTCTCTTTTCTAGCTATCATGTGATGAGACACAATGAAGATTTGTCTCAATTGGCATGTCATCACAACATAAGTGGAAATGTCATAACAGGTACACCATGAATTGCTGTTTTATCTTGACACATAGCAAGTATGATGCAGTTTGTTTTAATTTTAAATGAGTTAACTTGAACACAATTATTAACACAAACATTGAAAATTATAATGAACACAATGTTTACATTGACTCTTGCTCCAAAGATACATTTATCAGCTTGGTCTGGACTCAATCTCAACCCATGAAAGTCTTTTTACAGCCATGAGACAGCAACAGCAAAGGACTATCAACAACCTGAACATAGTATCTAATGTACACAAATACATGGCATAAGATTGATTGCTTAATCAGAAAGGTCTAAATAATGGTTAAGTATGGAAAATATAAAAAAGAATCACTCGAGTAGTGCATCCTATTTGGCATAAGTTAGAGATGAGGTACATTGTTGAAAATGTCAATGAAACCATACTTTAAAACAATAGATGACTAATTCAGTCTAGTTCTGTTGACATTATGCAAAAATATGATGTTGCATGCATTTAATTGTTCTGCTTATGGGTAAGTGCATCTCAAATTTGGATTCCATATTTGACAGAAATGTTGTCAATATTGCCCACATGATAGCTTAAACAAATTTCCGTGATTTAAAAAATGCAGCCTGCAATTGAATGCATACAATACAATATTCAAAATATTACCTTGTAGTTCCAAATTACCTAATTACATACCTTTCATTATTTTTAATTTTGCTTGATCAATGGTAAAGTTCCAACATAAATAATGATGAAGTTTATATTTTTAATTAATTAACTGTTTTAACTATCCCAAAAAGCTTGTAAACAAATTCAAATATATCTTACATATTTGCTTTCTTTATTAAATCACAGGTGCACAACTCCATCTATCCATTGAATTAAGGATGTGAATTCAGTTGTTTTAACAATGTCTGATGTCAGTGCTGAGACAATGGGACACTTTGTTTCTGCTAAACAATGTGCATAATATGCTACATCTTTGTCACTTTCTGACCCATATGTTTCCTTTGCTAACTAAAATAGCCATATCATACAAACAATATTTTTCATTCCCAGTTGTTGCTAAATTCATAGCGGGGCAGCCTTCTTCCTTCATCAAGGAAATGGTTGCAGTAAAGCTGCCAAAACTGACTAAATTATACCAGGATTGAGAAAAGTAAAAGGATCAACCAAGATTATCCTGATTGTTATCCATTGAGCATTATTCACCCACTCCATGTAGTGAGGGTGGTGAAGTGGGAACAAGAATCTTTACTACCTGAAAAACTGAATCACCCAAGAAACTTGTGGAGTCAGTACTCGTTAAATTACCAGCGCACAAGTTAAAATTTCTTTCTGGACTCAAAGGCTGAATAATATGCAATTGTAAGTCATATGTTAAGAGCGCACATGGAACAAACGAAAATAGTTAAATAAGGAGGATGATGTAATGTCTGAAAGCAAGTATTCATCAATGTCGGTAATGATTTACCAAATGTCTATCTGATCACTGATGCCTATGAGAGATGGCTTTGAGCTAATTAAAACAATGTAACCATAGCAATGAAATAATTGGAAAGAATTGAGAAGAACAACATGTATTTTAGTTTTATTTATGTATCTTCGTTAATTGGTTACATTACGTAACTCGGTATCTCTGCAATTAATAGGGTCGACTGTCACCTGCACACATTTGCTTTATTGATAATTTGCATTTTGAGATTTCAATAAGGACCTGATTCTGCATTGATACAACTACCTGCTTGTGCACTGTATCGCTTAAAGTAACAGAACAAATTTACACAATAAAACTGACCAATGGGAATTTGCCAACTAGACGAACCAGAATAAGAAAGCAGGCAGCATCATGTTTAGCTGAATTGTACAGCCCCAATCACCACCAAAAATAAAACTGCCACCCCACTGTAACACAGCCTCCTGACATTGGTGAAACAAAAATAGAAATTGCTGGAGAAATCTAGCAGGTCTGGCAGCATCTGTGGAGAGAAAGCAGATTGTTGGACCCAGTGACCTTTCTTCAGAACTCCTCACATTTTTGTCTGTCATGCAAGAAGAATCCACTCAACCAAGGTCTGGTGGTGTCTCTGGAACTGTAAGTGTCTGCGCAACACGAAAGGAAGAAATAACATCGTTGGAAGTAAGAAGAGAATTGCTTCTGGAAATAAATAGTGGAAATGCTGAGTAGAAAAATTTGGTATCCAATTAACATTAACCCACTGAGCTGGCCCACCAAGATTGCACTGACACATGGTGTCTTTCTAAACCAAAAAACTTTTGCCTCTACGCAGTCCATATCCCTCTATTCTCTCTCTTTTCACCAGCCTGTCAAGATGCCATTTAAACGTGGCTAACATATCTGCTTCTACCATCACATCTGGCAGCATATTCCACGCATTTACCACCTTCTGTTTAAAAAAAAGCTTGCCTCTCACATCTCCTTTAAACCTTACCCTTTTTACCTTAAACCTATGTCCCCTAATTATTGACATTTCTACCCTGGGAAAAACTCTCCAACAATCCATTCTATCTATGTATCTCATAATTTTGTAAACTTCAGATTGCCCCTCAGCCTCCAACATTCAGGTGACGACAAACCAAGTTGTCCAATCTCTCCTCATAGTTAATACCCTCCAAACTAGGCAATATCTGGTAAAACCTTTTCTGTAGCCTCTCCAAAGCCTCTGCATCCTTCTGGTAGTGTGGCAACTAGAACTGTTTACAATATTTCAGATGTGGCCGAACTGAAGTTCTATAGAGCTGCAACATGACTTGCCAATTTTTATCCTCTGTTCCCTGAATGATGAAGGCAACCAGGCTATATGCCTTTTTGACCACCTTATCCACTTGTGTTGCCACTGTCAGGAATTGTTAACCTGTACACTTAGATCCCTCTGTATGTTAATGCTTCTATGCGTTCTGCCATTTATTCTATGCTTCCCTCCAGCAGTAGACCTTCCAAAATGCATCATCTTACATTTATCCAGACTAAATTCCATCTGCCATTTCTCCAGCCAAATCGATAACCTGCTGTATCCTCTGTCAACCCTCCTCACAATCTGCAGCTGCTCCAATCTTTGTGTCATCCTCAACCTTAGTAATCAGATCACATACGTTCTCTTCCAAATTATTTACATATATTACAAAAAAGAACCACTATAACGGTTGAAGCAATGATAAAAATGCTGAAGAAATGAGTACAACTTAAAAAACATTTTGGAGTGAGGTTTTGCTCAATAAACTAAGAAAAATATGAAATATGAAACAGAATGCTACTTACTTATAGAGATAAAAGGGATTAATCACCTACCTGTGCAAACTGCATGATAAACTTGGTAAGAATAGTAATGGAATAAAACTGCATGGAAGATCACAGTGCTGTGGAAGTATAACAAAAATAGGAAAAATTGTTTGAGTCAGAATCAAAAAAACTGATAAGAAAGTCAAAGGAAGAGGGTTAAAGTAAAGAATTGAGACCAATGCCATGATTCAATTCATGCAACTTTTCAACGTTGTCACCCAGGTTTAAGCATAAAATGCACTCCCTGAAAAGTGGACACATTTTAAATAAAGTAGAATCATAGAATCCCTACAGTGTAGAGGCAGGCTATTCAGCCCATTGAGTCCACACTGACCCTCCAAAGATCATACCACCCAGACGCACCCTATTCTTGTAACCCTGCATTTCCCATAGCTAATCCACATAACCTAAACATTCCTCGACACTATGAACAATTTAGCATGGCCAATCCACCTAACCTCCACATATTTGGATTATGGGAGGAAACCCACAGAGACATGGGGTGAACATGCAAACTCCACATAGACAATCACCCGAGACTGGAATCAATCCCGGGGCCCTGGTGCTGTGAGGAGGCAGTGCTAACCACTGTGCTACCATGCTGCAGTGCAGATTATTAAAACCAGCTGTACATTCATTAAGGGTTTTTGGATTTTTATCTAAAATACAATTCCTAAGTAAGCATTTAATTCTGTGCATTGTTTTGAGCATCAGATTACAAGAACAAAGGAAAAGAAATAGAAAAGAGGCTGCACCCTCTGATATATGTGAATGCGGGACTAGACCGCTTTATCACATACTCAACATATCAAGATTAGCTCTACCTCATTTTGCGATCCTATCCCTACCTTGTTTCTTCCTGTACTACAAATTTGTCTATGCAATGACTTTTAATTGCCCTTTTGCAATTTGCTCATTTTTTTCTCTTATTTTCTGTTCCCTATTTCATCCTTTCTTTTACCACATTCATATTTATCATTGGCCTGTTTTTTTTCTCTTACAGTTGATCTAAGTATTTTTATTTATCCTGTTTATAATCTGCTTCTTGCTTTTCTTGTTCGTATATACTTTATCTTATGTTCAAACAGCTTTCACCATAGACTGTTGGTTCAATTTGGCAACTTTTCCTGACTTTTCATTTGGAAAGTTAACTTTGTATTTTGATATCATTTTCTTTTTTCAATCAAATACATTTGTCAGGAACACTTATTTTTATCCTTTATTAGTAAGCTGAACCTAATTACCCTATTGATACTTCAGTGTCTGGAAATCCTATACTTATTGCCAGGTTCAATACTATCACATTACTACAAAGCACAAGAACAGATACAAATTGCATAATCATGTAGGTTCCTGCGTTTGAAGCCCTTACTTATCAATATACTTCAAAGCTCACAAGACTGTTCTGTAACGATACTGTTTGGTTTTAGAAGAGCAGAACAGGTCATTCAAACTAAATTTGGTCAGATAAAAGAACATTTTAGATGTCTAGTGAAGGAATGCAGTTCAGAATTTGAATATTCGCCTATGCTTGTGTTATGTTCCTGCAGTGTACACATCATTTGTGGCAGATATGATAAACCATTTAGGCAAGACAAGCTTAAAGTTACAATGGATGAAGTGGAGCATTGAACATCCACCTTACATGTATAAAGACTGTATGCATGCTGCTAGAATATAGGAACCATGAAATATCTGTATACAGTATTCAACAAACCAAACAATGGATATATAATTAAAAACCAAAAGAACTGCTCTTGCTGTAAATCAGGAACAAAAACAAAGTTGCTGGAAAAGCTCAGCAGGTCTGGCAGCATCTGTGAAGGGAAAAAAACAGAATTAACGTTTCGGGTCCAGTGACCCTTCCTCAGATGGATATATAATTAGTGCCTTCTCAACCTTTTAAGCTTATACCTGATGTCATTCTTATGAGCATATTTTGAGAACTATTGAAAATATGCAGTCTAGTACAGAGCTTTATTTCTCATTTTCCTTGAATAATATTGCATATCAGTCTTTCATAGTGTGTGTGATAAATGTAGATATTTTTTAACTGCCTAAGAATAAACTTGAACAAACAATTGACTCAGTTTCTGATATAAGATCACATTTCTGAAATGTTAGCTTTGTTGCTCTCCAAAAATATTACCTGACCTCATGAATATTTCCACATTTCTGTTCTTATTTCAGATTTCCTGGATTTGTAGCTTTTTGTTATTGAATTAACTCAGTTTGTGACTCATCTATGAAGTTACTGCCAGTAATTTTCTGCAAGGGCCTGAGCTTTGGTGTCCCCATATTTGTGCGTACATCATGTTTACTCCACCATTGATGCTTATTCCATGTTTAGCCCCTATGCATTTGTAAAATATCATGTACGTCAGTAGATACATGAATTGCAACAAGTGGTACCTTAAGAATGCTGCTCTAATTCAAAGAAAAACTCCAAATCAGTTAAGGATATTGAATGTAGTTACATATCCTAAGTATTACAGCAGAGATAACTCAAATAACGTACATAAAGAAATATAACTTTACCTTATTGCTTTGCCTCGAAATAGGTTCATGAGAGATGGTCAAACCAAAGTCCATAATGATTCATTTGCAATGTTAATTATAGGTGTTTTCTAAAGCAAAATATTAAATGAACTTGAATTAGATCATGTGGAGAAACATAAAGTCTTTATTTTGTTTTATAACATTTCATATGCCTATGAAAAGCTACATATTCTTGCTACGGTCACTTCTGTTCCAGTTCTTATAGTACCTGTTCTTGTATTTGTCTTCCACATGACCTAACCTCTCAATGTCATTGACTGGATTTTAATAGTTACAGTGTTCAACCGTACTTACGATCATTTCATTTCGAGTTTATAACAATTTTAACTGAATTCACTGCCTTGCACTATGAGACCACTCTTAATGTACGTTCATGCCTGCTGTGAGATACAGAAAAAAAAATTGTAAACATTGATAAATTTGAAACATCGAAGGACCAAAGGAATCATTTACTGTCCTGAACATAACCTCCCTTGAATCGATTTTAATGCTAATAGTATGTTACAAATATTCAAACATGTTGTATTTAGCCTCACCATCTGCTTAGCAATAATTAAAACACCATATATTTCTGTACATTGCACTGTCAGACTTCAACATGTGTTGTTTCAGCTCATCTGCTACTGAAGCCTTCGTCCATTCTTTTGTAATCATTTACACATAACTGTTCCAATCCTGGCTGGACTCCCATTTTCCACTAACTGTAAATTTGAAATAATCAAAAATTCTGGCACCTCTCAGCTTGCCAGTCGATGTTAACTTTGAGGCAAACAAAGTGTCAATTTTAAAATTCTCATTTTTAAATTTGTTCATGGCCTAGCTTCTCCTTATTTCTACACCTCATCGACCCCTCTGTGACATCTGCACTCACTTAGTTCGAATCACTTAAGCATAAACAATTTCAATTATATCACAACTGGTGGCTATGCCTGCAAAACGAAAACAGAAGTTGCTGGAAAAGCTCAGCAGGTCTGGCAGCATCTGTGAAAGAAAAAAACAGAGTTAATGTTTCGAGTCCAGTGACCCTTCCTCAGAACCCTAAGCCCTAAACCCTCGAGCCCTAAATCCTGGGATTGCTTACATAACACTCCCTGCCTCGCGTTCCTACTGTTGGACAGTCCTTAAAATGCACTGCTTGTAGAACGCCTTGGATCACCTGTCCCTATATCCCCTGAATGACTTGCTACCAGGTTTTCTTTGATTATGCCTATGAAATGCCTTGGGGAGTTTAATACGTTAAAAACTCTATTTAAGTACAAGTTGTCACTGATGTTATTAATCAGATGGGTAGAGGCAGAAAATTGGCCAGAGAACTGTAAAGGAACTCTTCATAGGAAAATCCATTTTAAAGAGAGTATAATTATTTGTTGAGGGTCTGTCAAGAAAGATTTATGAAAAAATAGTTAGGACAGTACTCTCCCTTTTCATGCCTCTCAGCAAAATTTAATAAAGTACAGCAAGTCATCGAGTGAGAAACTGAAACCTTAATTTCCATAATTAAGATTGACAGAAATGCTAGTACTGAGGGATAAAAGTAACGCTTTATCAGGAAAATATTACCATTAGACCTTACAAAAGTGGATGATGATTCTTTTGATGGTGTCAAGAGCTTTGGAGGATAAAATGATCCAGTGTATGTCAACAAAGACAGGTATGATGGGCACCCTGAGTTTAATCCAAAAAATGATGCAGATAGATGAGTGTTAGATAAATGGGACTTTGTGCTGCGTTAAGTTCAGAAACCTGATGAGAAGGCTGTTCAATTTCATCAAATTGCTGGCTAAGCATTTAGATGAGAGAGTGGCAGTGGCATGGTAAGCTATTGCAGTGGAAGTACGTAATCTCTATACATAAAATAAAGAGCTTGAAACTCAGGGTTGAGTAGAATTTACAGCACATGACATTGATTCTTAGCAAGTATGTGGTAGAATACTATTCAACATGGATAATGGAACCAATTCAAAAGTATACCATCTTATCAATGAGCACTCCCTGGTCTGCATGTTGCTAATAACAGGCTGCTAGTACACTTTCAACACTGAAAAAAACGATATGTGCTTTGTGCTATTTTATTCTAAAATTATGTATTTTAAAGATTTGTGAAGCAAATCCGCCACAACATAATAAACTGGAAATAATATTGAATCTTCACAGTCCCACATATAATTTAATCATTCATCAATGTAAGCAATTATATTTTGCTGTCAAGATGGTTAATGTTTGCTAGGAAGAATGCTGGCGCACATTAAACATGCACTAATTCATTCTGCACTAAAACTAATGAAACCAATCATTGTAAATATCTGCCTAATGAGGAAGAAACTCACAGTCCATATGGTAACCATAGAACACATGCTCCTAGCAGTGTTTACTTTCTGTAACTTTGGTCGCAAATTTGTTTAATTTGTGTGTGGCTGCTTAAAATGGTTTTCAAGCTAAATCTCTAAAAGGTTTGCTTTTGGGCAAATTATAATGATCATTTGACAGGAGAGACTTTGTTAATTATATATAACTGGAAGGAAATGTGTACTTCACATAAAATTTTATTGTTTTCACTCACTGAATTGCATTACTCATTAACCCAATGAAAATCTTACATTAAGAAACTTGATTTCATTTTTTGAACTAATGAAAGCAGTGTTTTTTCCTACTTTTAAATACATTTTTAGTTTCTATTTATTTTGCATACTAAACTTAATAATACCATTACATTAAGTTACATTACTGCAATGAAATGTTAAACACGAGGGTGTATGTTAATCAGTATCACTGCAAATGCTATGGAAAATAGAATCTTTAATTCAATTAACATTCTACTGAATATGTTTCCTCCAATTCAACAAAGATAAGATCAAAGCCATCATCTTCAGCCTTTAATGTAACATTACATCCCTTCGACCCTCTTCTTGGTCATTTGCCCATGCTGAATCAGGCTGTTCTCATCCTTGGCATCATATTAGACTCTGAGTCAACCACTTTCACTTTGTAAAATGTTGCACTTCTACAACTACTTCATCCCATTTGCTGGTGAAACCCGCTTTCATTATTTTGGCATCTTCTGACTGAGCATTTCCTCACCAGTTTGGCTTTCCATCTCCAACCTTTATAAACTTCAGCTTATCCAAAAATCTGCTTCACTGCACTGTGCTGCTCATCCATTCTCCAACCTTGCAGACCTGCCTTGGCTCTTGAGCCACCAGCAACTTCAATATAAAATTATCTTTTATGAATATTTGGTTCATATCCTCTTGTAACTGTAACTTCCTCTGCCCAACAACCATGCTACCCATTGAAATCTCTGATGTGTTGATTCTGGTGCATCCTTCCTTCACTTATCTCTACCATTGATAAAAAATGCCTTTAGTTAGCTAGACCCAACACTCTGGAATTCCCACCCAAACCCCTCCTGCTTACCAGCTTACTCTTCTCAAAATGCATCTCTTTGATGGAATTGTTAGCAATCTGTTCTGAGTCCTTTTTCTTTCTTTCAGCATCCATTAAGACACTTTGGAAAGTATTTCCAATGTTACATGTGCTATTTAATTAAGGTAATAGTTCTCTGTACTTTAGATTCACTTGTAATAAATCTGGATCGCAAAGATATAGGAACGATTCTTCATATGTAGTCTCAGAAATTTAGCGGAAGTATTCCTCATAAACAGTGAAAGGTTTGACTTTTAAAATACCCTCACAGTACTGTCCACTGGAATACATGCATTGCTGTTATGAATATAAGTTTTCAATTACCACAGAATATATATATCAAATTTAACATACAATGAATAGACATATTGTCATAACTCAATTGGGAAGACTGCATCTACAATCAAGCACCACTATTCCATAAATCCATCACAAATATGTAACTCTCCAGTTAAACAACCAAGATAATCAATTTACCAGGTAGATTACTATTAAGGAAAAAGGCAAAAGTAATTCACACCAGATTTTGTCATTAACTGGAAAATAACTATTCATTGTAATCAACTATTTTTAACAAATTTGCAAAACAAAAATGCAATTACAACTAAGTAAACTTGAACTAAACCACTTTAAAAATGTCAAGCATTGATTCATTCTCAAACCTCAAGCAAATATTCATTTATGAATGAGATAGACAGAAAAAGATAGAGTGACATAAAAACAATGGCTTGACAAATATAAACAGGAGTAACTTCTGTAGTTCAAGAGTCTAGGCCATATGGGAGGAGAGTTATTTCTCATAGCTCTTTTGATGTATGCAATGACAACACACTGTTGTCTGCAGAGCAATGGTCAATCTTCAATTCAATAACTGACCAGGTAGACCTAAGACTTTGCTTGCATTAGAATTCTTTTCTTAAAAGTCCCTAAATTTTTGGCAGTGTTTCCTGACACCAGTGATTGCAGGCAACATGCTTGCATGCTATTCCGGTAAAGTGCATGCACACAATTCCAGACACAATATGCCATCACATAAAATTTACATGTGCCATCATACATAAAGAATACACCGTACACACACCAGAGAGTGTGTGTGCCTCTGAAACAGTATTCAAGGGTGGTGTATGAAGATGCAGGGTGTGAGGAGGAGAGGAAAGGAAATCAAGGAGGAGGGATGAGGAAATCGGGACCTGGAAGGTCCTCTGCTCCCTCGCCCTCTTCCCTTTCTCTGTCTCTCTTTCTCTCCTCCTCTCTCTTCACTCTCTGCCACCGCCTATCCTCCCCACTCTCTTCCATCCCCTCCAGCTCTCTTACACCTCATGAAGTTTATGCTCCAGAACTTATTATAACCCTAACCAAGCTGTTCCAATACAGCTACAACACTGGTACCTACCTGACAATGTGAAAAATTGCTCAGCTATTGCAGACAAAAAGCAGGACAAATCAAAACTGGTAGTTACTGCTCCATCAATCTACTCTTGATCATCAGTAAAGTAAGGGAAGGTGTCATCGACAGCACTATCAAGCTGCACCTACTCAGCAATAACCAGCTCAGTGATGCCCAGTTGGGTTCTGCCAGGACCATTCAGGTCCTGACCTCATCACAGCCTTGGTTCAAACATGGACAAAAGAGCTGAATTCTGGAGGTAATGAGAGAGTGACAGCCCTTGATATCAAGGCTGCATTTGACTGAGTGTGATACCAAAGAGGTCCAGCAAAACTGGAGTCAATGGGAACCGGGGGAAAACACTCTGCTTGTTGGAGCCATTCTGGTACACAGGAAGATGGTTGTGGTTGTTGGAGGTCAGTTATTTCAGCTGTAGGCCATCGCTGTAGGAGTTCCTCAGGGTAGTGTTTCGGCCCAACCAAATTCTGCTGCAGTACAAAAGTGGGAAATCTTGCTACATCTGTACAGGGCACTGGTGAGAACACACCCAGAGTACTGTGACCAGTTTTGGTCTCCTTATTTATGGAGATATACACTTACATTGGAAATTATTTGGAGAAGATTCACTCAGCTGATTTCGGGAATGAAGAATTTGTCTTGGGAAGAATGGTTGAGCAGGTTGAACCCATACATTTTTCACTTAGGAAAAATGAGAGATAAGCTTATTAAATCATAAAATGAGGGAGCTTGACAGCATAGATGTTTTTCTCCATTAAGGAATCTGAACAATTTAAAATTAAGGGATCGCCCATCTAAGAGAGAGATGAGGTAAATTCTTTCTCTCAGTGGGTCAGTGATTCTTGGAATTCTCTTCTACAGAGAGCAGTGGAAGAAGGATTACTGAATATATTCAAGGCTAAATGTGTTTGTTTTAGTTTAACAAGGAAGTCAAGGCCTATGGAGTGGCCAACCAGGCAAGTGGAGTTAAAACCAGAGATAGTAGGAACTGCCGATGCTGGAGTCTGAGATAACAAGGTGTGGAGCGGGATGAACATAGCAGGCCAGGCAGCCTCAGAGGAGCAGGAAAGCTGACGTTTCAGGTCTGGACCCTTCTTCAGAAAATGTTAAAACCATCATCAGATCAGCCACAATCTTACTGAATTGTGAAGTAAGCCAGAGGAGCCAAATGGCTTAATTCTAGTCCTATTTTATATATTTTTTTTCTTACTTTTCAAACCAATACCAAAACTTGTCTAGTAATTACAACTGGGTTGAGTTCCCAACAGTTGTACAGATAACTGAATTCACTTGGACTGGTAAGTCAAACCAATATGTTTTTATAACTTGGAACACCAATTGAATGTACTTTCATTTGTTGAGCTGAAACAAAATCAGTGTTGCAAAATTTAAATTAAAACAAACATTACATATCAAGTCAGATTTTGAGGAATCATTAGGTCTGATGAAAGGTCACACATAAAAAACCTTGGCATAATGTTGTTTTCCTGTGATCACACCCTGAGTCTTCTTTACTTTCCTCATTCTTTAATACCGACCCTGTAAACCACATCATTAGAATCTACCATCAGAACATAAACGGCTCATTCAATAAAAACTGTATTATTGATGATAGATAGGAACTAATTTATTTAATTTGTTCATAAAAAATCTTACATAGCTAGTTATAAGGAATAATTTGATCAAAGTACAAAATCCATTATTTTTTACATCACGCGCCAAGAATATTTTTACATCTTCAACCATAAATGCCAATTAACATCACACATTTAATTCTGAATAATTCTTGCAGCAGGTAATATTCAGTCAATTATCAACTGTGGTTGGTGGAAATTATAATTTTCATTGAGTTATACAGTAGAAAAGGAAGAAATTATCCTAATTATTTGCTGCAGTGCCTGGATCTTTCGATGAGATGCAAACAACCAGTGAATTTTTATCCCATTCTACTTGAACTGTAAATCTTTACATCTTTGCATTTGCACAATGTTCTATGAATTGTAACCAGTTATTGGATTTAAATAGAAGATTTAATAAGAAATTAGAGCTCAATACTCTTCAGAGATTTGAAGCTATGTCTGAAATTGCAAATAAGGTTATACAATCCTTAAAATATGAGTTTGAGGATGTTGCTCCAAGTTTAATTCACTGTAGAAACAGTAATGAAAGTACTTAGTGCCTATTAATCATGTGTCGTAGTTCAACAGACACTTCTGTGCGAAATGGGTAGCAGCACAGGAAAATCTTGCTGATTACATCAACACAAAGAGATGAAGCCACATTTCTCAGATTAGTATTATTATTGCATTTCAGGTGATTTTTCAGTCCACATAATCCTATTTTAATGCCTTAAACTGTTGTTTGAGTGTTTAAATATCATAAATGATGCTGCATTATTTCCCGGTTTCTTGGACAGTTGCCAATATGTTTGCATTGATTTCTGTACAAACCTTGAAATAAAGCATATTGTCCACAACACTGTTATCGCAGTGAAGGATCCCAGGAGTCTGCAAAATCATCAGACATTTATCTTTCCCTATTTGCTAATTTACAGCAAATAAATTGTTGCATATCAATAAATCATGGAAATAAAAAAGTGTCATTGTAGCACAGACAACAAAAAAGTAAACTGCTTATCTAGATTGATTAAAAATGTCTTGTATCCTTAAGATTAGATATTCTGATTTTTTTGACATAACTTAACAGCTGTGCTGCAGGGCAATGTTCTTCATTAGTAGCAGAAGACTGCATCCTTTCATTTAAGGTTGAGCAGTAGAGCTCATGACACAGCTCTGTAATTGTTCCACGAAGTGCAAGAATGCAGAACAACGAATGTACAACAACCTTTTAAAACTGCTATCAGGAGAGAAGCAATAACATGTATTAAAAACACAGAAAGAGAAAATACGATCATATGAACAGTGAGGAAAATAGACGACAAGCTGCCCCAGCCTCAAATCAGAAATGTTCTGTTTTCACAGATGCTTTATGGGCTTGAATAATTTTCTCATTGTTGATGTGCTAAATGCCATTCTCTTGTGCTGCCTTTGCTTCATTGAATTTTCATTCTATGGTTTTGTTTTTATTTGATGAATATATACAAAGTTCTCACGGACACAGACAGGGTAGACAAGGAGAAAATTTTCCCCTTAGTAGAGGGGCACAGAGAGCACAGGTGTGCCTTCTGCCATGAGAGGGAGACTGGTGCCTCCTGGTGGGCTCCAATGAGGTGGATCCCTACTTGTCAGGCACTCCATGGCCCACGGAGAGGCAGCATACTGGGTTGTAATGGACATCCCTGAAACTGCAGACCACATGTCCTCAATGACACCACACCCCCAGTTCACCACAGTCTGGCTGACTGATGTCTGTGCACCAACCCCCATTTATCTGGTTGTGAGGGCACATACACAGCCTTTGAGACACCCTTTCTCTCCAAATGCAGTCCCCGACTGGCCATTATTCCCAATGTTCTGCTGAGGTTACTAAATTATCATTACTGATCAACCATCAGGCTTTGGTGATCAAGACACTTTCTTTAGAAGGGATGGCAGGCCTGACAGCAGCCACTTAGTTGGCTGACAAGGTGGGACTCTGAGTTCCACTGACTACTGAAGTAATTTCACCTGCCAACCACCAACCCCTCTCGCCAGTATCTATTCTAGGGAGGTCTATTATCACACAAAGTCCAAACCATTCATTTCTGCTTATAACATTTCTCAACTATTAGTAACAAACTCCAATTATTTCCCAAAATAATGAGAATAGTACACAGAACATCATTCCACTGGGACCAAAAACACAGTGCCCTTAAGGGAAACATATTTCTGTAAACTTAAGCAAACTTGTCTCCAGTATTATCCGAAGGTCTGCTGTACATGAAATACATAGAATCAAATCAGTGTTACTGATGTTCTATCAGGAAATATATCAGTTACATCAAATTAATGTTTTACCTTCAGTTGTACTCCATCTGTGAAAAAGTGATTTGTCTTGTTCATATCTAACTTCTAACTATTAGTGAGTTTCAACTCAAAAGAATATTACATTTTAAAGGGTATCATGCTAAACTTTTGATTAATAGGTATGTGTAAAGAAATATTATATTTTAACCATCTGCACAGTCTAATTACTATTGTATCGAATGGAAGTCCATGTAAGCTTCACATTGTTTTCAACAAAGTGGCACAATGAAACTTAGAATAGAGGAAACATGTCAATGTGACAAATTCTGGTACAGAATTACTGATGACCACAAATGAGGTGAACACCTCAGAGCATAGGAATTGTGCTAACAATACCACAAACTGTTTACCAATAATCCATGACTGCTCTGATGTATGTTTACTGCTGTGTCTTGTTGCATAGCGCTTGTTTTTTGTGCATGGTCCATTTTGTTAAAATAATACGAGATAGTGTAGTCGCTGGGTGACATAAATGACGATGTGGGTGACCGATAGACAACTGTAGTTAATGTTTCATATTGAAAAAAAATACATAACAATAAAAACTGAATCAAGAGTTAAAGGAGAAAGCCCATTTCAGAAACATAAGCAAAGTGACAAGAAAGGCAGAATAAAAAATGATGGATATAGGAGAAGAACAAGTAAAATATGCATAGAAGCCCAGAATTAAGAAAATAACTTTCAGCCTGCTGACAAGTATTATGTGGAGTGGTTGAAGGCATGGGCAGGCAGATTAGACAGGCATAGCAGTATTTACAAAATAGAATGTGTTGTATTTGCTGTGGACACAACCACTACCAGCTAATGGTCGGTGCTTCCAGCAATCCTCTTTTCTATAGAGGGTCCAAGGGCCTGTTTTGTCAATAGTAGCAAAGGATGAATCACTAGTGAGTCTCAATAAGAAGAGGTAATATGATTGAATTTTATATCCAAAATGGTAAGGACAGGTTTGCGTCTATGACTAGAATTTTAAACTTAATTAAGGGCAAGTATGAGGCATGAATGTTGAGCTAGGTGAAGTCAACTGGCATGCTGGGCTAGGGAATGTATCAACTGAGACACCATGGCAGGTATTTATGGGGATATTGCAGAATGGTCGGAATAAGAACATTCCTACTATACTCCCCTTAGAACACTAAGGGGAGGACCCATTATCTTTGGTTAAGTAAAGAAGTTAGGAAAAGCATCAAATAGAAGGAAAAGCTTGGAACTATGCAAAGATGTGTGGCAGGTCAGATGATTAGTCAAAATTTAATGAATAGCAGAGAATGGTTAAAAGTTTAATAGGAGGAAGAAATTAGTTTATGAGAAGAAGCCACCTAGAAATATAAAATGGTTTTCAACAGGCAAATAAAAAAGAAAAGAGTAACCAACATGAGTGTTGGTCCTCTAAAGAGCAGGAATGGACAGTTAGTAGTAGATAATGAGGAAATGGTGAATGAAGTGAATAAATGTTTGCTTCTGTCTTGCTGTTGAGGATACAGAAAACATTCCAGCAATATTTGTAAATCAGGAGGTAGGAAGGAAAAAGAAGCTTAATGAAATTAAAATCACAAGGGATGCTATGCCAAGCACACTGATGGAGCTGTGAACTGACAAGTCTCTTAGTCTCGATTGACTTCATCCAAGGGTCTTGAAAGAAGTTATGAATGGGGTAGTAAAAGATCAGAATTGAAAGCTCAGTAATAGTAACCATGAAATTACCATCGATTGTTGTAAATACCCTATGGTTCGTGGATATCCTTTCAGGAAGGAAATCTGACTTTCTCCACTTGGTCTGATCTACATATAACTGAAGACTACAACAATGTGATGACTCGTAATTGAAATAACCCAGCAAGCCACTAAGTTTCAAGTGCAATTAGGGATGGGCAACAAGTACTGGCTTTGCCCCATGAAAGAATTAAAGAAATCTAGAGACAGTGAAGGGATTGGGAGCGATGATGGTGAGGTTGAACTCATTGTCATCAGCATGCATGTGAAATCAGATGTGCTTTCAGATGGCTCCATTGAGGTGATGAGAAATAGGAGTTGGCCGACAGTAGATCCTTAGGGGATACCAGAGGTAATGGGACAGAATCAGGAAGAGAAGCCATTGCAGGTAATCTCTTACTCCAACTGCAGGGATAAGAATATCATTTGCTTTATGAACTTCTGTATTGTAAAAATCCTTGTTTATTTAAAAAACATGGCTTTCTTGACCACAGATAAAACGTTGTGGAGCTGGATGAACACAGCAGGCCAAGCAGCATCAGAGGAGCAGGAAAGTTCACGTATCGGGTCGAGACCCTTCTTCAGACCTTTCTTGACCATCTTGGCTTTATTCTCTTAGTAAGTAACTGGGATTTCAAATTTCATCCATTTTAAGAAAAAGTTGATTCCTAAATGGATTCTAACCAAATTTGGGTAATCTGCCCCAGGTTAGTAGCACTTTTTCATAGAACAATTAAGGGCCTAATGTTTGCCTGTTGTCTCTGCTGCAACTGGAACTGGTTGCCTCAGGAAAACCAATGCAACATTGATTCCAGACCACGTGAAATTTCATGGTACCAGGTCAATCATGGGCAAGGAAACCACCTGCTGATTACCACATACTGACCCATCTTGGCTGGTGAGTCAGTGTCCCTCGATATTGAACACCATTTGGAGGGAACACTGCGGGTGATAAGGGTGCAGTATGTTCTATGGCCAGACAGCGCAGGACCTGAATGGCTAGGTCTGAAACCAGAATGCACAATCTTTGAGCAGCTAGGGCTGATGGATCTTTCAGGAGCGCAAAACATCTGTTCAAGTCAAAGGCAGGCAAGGACAAGCATGGACTTCCCCTGGAAAATGAAACTGGTTTGTGTATTGAAGTACGACAAGCAAACTCACTGGAGCTCCAGGTTCCCACCACGACCACATATGGAGATGGGGACATACCATAGGGTCATACACCAAAGAGAAAAGCTCTTCATGTCTATGCCAATCAATAAACACCAAACTGTACTAATCCTGTTTACCTGGACTTGGTCTATAGCCTACTATATCCCAGCATTTTAAGTAGTCATCCAGATGCTTCTTAAATGTTGTGAGAATGTCTGCCTTCACCATCTTCTCAGGCAGCTTATTCCATATTTCTACCACTCTCTGAGTGAAAGATTTCTTTCTCAGATCTCCTCTAAACCACTTGCTCCTTTTCTTAAACTTAGACCTTTACACATTGGAGGATGGACAACAAGGGTAGTGCCAGTATCTTCCAAACATAACATCGGGAAAACCATTGCCTGCTGTGATCTTGACCTGGAAGGTTGATTGGCCGAAAACCAGCGAACATTCTGGAATGATGCAGCAGGGAAGAATAAGAGGGGTCGCATGGTAGCCTTTCCCAGAGTGAGGCCTCGAGCTGGTCCAGCAATGGAGCTCCGACTGCTTGCAGAGAGAGAGAAGATCACCACTTGCAAGACGAACCTTCACTAAGTTCATCAGAGCTGACTACACTGATCAAGTTTACCTGCAGGGGTAGTATCAGGTCCTAATCTGGTAGCCAGTAATAGTTTAGGTAAGGATTTCAACAAAGACTCAATGTTGCGATTGGTAGAGTAATTAGTACTCAGCATAATCACCACTGTTCCTGGTTCAAGGATCCCTGACCTCATCCCCATCTGCAAAGTTCAATGCTGCCCACGTTCCTCCACAGATCCACAGAGCATTCCTAACGCCACTAAAGTGCACCTGAAGCCTACAGCCTTCCCGTCCAAGCCCTGACTACAGATGCCACAGATGCCTCCCTATCCTTCCTGCAGGAACGTGTAATCTAATCCAATCATTTTAACAGAATAGGGAAGCTGTGGCCTGTGCAGACTGCTGTGCAGTCTAATGATAGCTAAGGCCCAAAGCCTGGGGCTTCACAGACCTCCACATTTGAGCATGATCTGTGAACATAGTGCAAGTCAGATGCCCAAAAATAGACATACTCAAATTTCTAGGCCTCAGTGCCTACGAGAGGAGAGAGTAATCTGTCAGAAAAGGAAACAGTGAAACACTGACGCCTAATGAAAATCAAAATCTCTGAAGCCGTAAGGTCAAATAAAGGATTGAACATTTGTGTACAACTGCACAGCCATAGGGGATTAGCAGTCTAAGGAGAAAAAAAGGACAAATATTCTCACTTTATAACCTGCCAAAACTGAGGTTGAAAACCCATTGAACTTTTTTGAAGCATATTATTGGCTTCTGGGATCACACCTCTGGGATCCCAGGCCAATCAGGGGCAAAGAACCAATATGTCAAAAGAAATATTTTTGGATTCCTGCCATCAGTCGTAAAGAATCAACTGGGCATTAAATTCTAAAGCTGCAGTCACAACAGGAAGGCTGCTTCACTAGGTCTCTGTCTCTCACCTGGAGATCAAGCTGCTGGATTTGAGGGACTAAAGTGAAGTGATCTTTCCCAAGGACAGGATGAAAAGCACAATCTCTCCAACAAGCTGACATGTAAGGAGATGGCCAAGGAAGGCAATCCATAATGAAATTTGAAAGCAGGGTGTTGCAGTTGTAGGTATGTGAAGTGCAAGATAGGTCAAATGATGCCTAAGAAGTTGGCAGATAATAGTTTAAAAGCATTAAAAACATTCTCTCCAAAAGAATGCTGCAAGTAGTAACCTTTTATCTGGCCATGGCTATAGCTCTTCAGCTTCATTGATGAAAGGTTTCTTCCCCACTATACATAGATTCATAGAAAATGGGTGCAGGAGAAGGCCATTCGGCCCTATGAGCCTGCACCACCATTCAATGTGATCATAGCTGATCATGCAATTTCAGTATCCCCCTCCTGCTTTTTCTCCATACCCCTTGATCTCTTTAGCTACAAGGGCCACTTCCAGCTCCCTCTTGAGTCTATCCAATGAAATGGCCCCAACAGATTTTTGTAGTAGAGAATTCCACAGGATCACAACTTTCTGAGTGAAGAAATTCTTCTTCATCTCAGTCCTGAATCACTTATCTTTTACTCTTAGACTGTGTCCCCTAATTCTGAACTTCCCCAACTTCGGGGACATTCTCCCCACATTTGCCTTTCCAGTCCCATCAGGATTTTATATGTTTCTATGAGCTCATTATTCTTCTAAATTCCAGTGAGTACAAGCCTAAGCAATCCAGTCTATCTTCACTTGTGCCTCAGTGACTCAGATGAGTTGCTGACAATTCAATTGTGTCGATGCCACTCAACGAAGATCTGACTACACTAATTCCATTTTCCACCTAATGGCCCATAGCCCTGAAGGCTGTGGCGATGCAACTGAATAACTAAATATTGCTTCAATGTTACAAGGACTTCTGGCTCAACCATCCTTTCAGGCAGTGAGTTCCAGAGTCCTACCACCCTCTGGTTCATAAAAAAATTCTCCTTAACTCTCCTCTTAGACTCCAACCTCTTACTTTAAATTTTGCAAAATTGTTGATCAAGAATCTATCTACTTTTGTCTTAAAAACATTCAAAGACTCTGTTTCAGGAAGAGCGTTCCAATATCTCATGAGGGTTTTTATCCCCTAGAAATTTGCTTTGAATGGGTAACCTCTTACTTTTAATCGGTCACCCCTGGTTCTAGATTCTTCTTTCAGGGGGAACATCCTTTCCACATGCACTCTGTCAAGACTCCTTTGGATTGTATGTGTTTTAACACTGTCAACTCCTATACTTCAAAACTCCAGTGTATCCAAGCTCATTTTGTTCAAACTTTCCTTATTAGAAACCCACTCATTTTGGGCATTAGTCTTCTTCAAATCTTCTCTGAACTGCTTCCAAAGCATTTACATCCTTCCGAAAATAAACACACCAATACGGTATACAAAGCTCCAGATGTGGTCACACAAATGCCCTGTATAACAGGAATATATAGGGGTATCCTCCTATATAGAGGAATCAAGGGATATAGGTAAAGTGCAGGAAATTTGACATGTGGGGTGTTGGATCAACCATGATCCTATTGAATGGGGGAGCAGGTTCAAGGGCTGAATGGCCTACTTCTATTCCTATTTCTTCTGGTCTTATAATTGAAACATAACATCCCTACTCACATATTAAATTCCCCTCGCAATAAATATTCTATTAGCTGCCTAACTACTTTCTGCATGCTTGCCTTTTGCGGTCTGATATAAGGACACCCGCTCCACGAGTGCAATTTTTCACTATTTAGATAACATTTTTTTTTAAACTTTGTATCAAAATGGACAATTTCACATTTTCCCACATTATACCTCATTTGTCTGACCTTGGCCCACTCACTTGACCTATCCATATCTATTTCCATTGGTCAAAATTGTGATAGTCCTGCTGTTCCAATTGATCTGGCTTAGGAAAAGAAATGTTAAGACCTTTCCTTTTGACATCATCATAAATCATCAGGGATATACAATGCAACATAAATGTCGAAATGATCTTAAATACTTCGCCCAAAGGCATCTGAAAACCAGAGGCAAACACGGTTGAAGTCACTGTGGCCTTTTAATCTACAGTCTGACCATGACACCAGGTAGTTCTGAATTCAACATCATCTATCAGCTTATGACAGCAGTCCAATGCTACACATCACTAAAATGGCCAAATGCTGATTAATCCTTTTGAGTACTGAGTGCCTTTTCAAATTTCATGTTTGCTAACTGTCAAAAATGATTTTGCTTTCTACCAAAGTGCAGGAGTTTCTGGAGGAGAGCAGTATCAGGAACAGACAGTTGGTGGTCATATGGCTGAAAATGCAGTAGACAGCCTGTGCTCAGTTTGCACAGGTGCTGAAAATAAATATCTGCTCCTTCACAAAGGAAAAGTGAAACCTCCACAGATCAACATAATTGGACAGAAAAGGCACAACAACAAATTGAAGGGCTAAAAGAAAATAGCTATCGGTTGCTGCAAAAACATTCTAGTCAAAATGATTTATGCAAGCTTTTGATCATAACATCTACACAAATAATACCATTTTGCTCCCGTCTCCATAAATGTGCAATCATCCACTGACCTTTCTTTGAACACCAAACCACATATCGTTGCCATTCGCACCCAATGATCAAAGTGAGTTCTCAACTTTTCTAAGAATAATTTCTGTAGCTACAACAAATGTGTCACAACCATGACATGTAACTTCTAAACCTTATGATTTACTTTGGACTATAATATGTGGAATTTCAACTCTTAATTACTGACATGCTAGCTGAATTCCAGGACTGTATGAAGTGGCAAATACTGCATCGTGAAGCACTTGGTCTTCCCATTTACCCTAACATTCTGGCTCTGCAGGCAGTTTTAAGATCTGTAGACCATTAAATTCTGCAACAACCTAGCACTTCCAGTACCCACAGTGGAATGCACCCAATCATGGATGGAAACACTGCCAGGAGTCTACCAAAAATAATATAAGTAACGGGAAGTCAACAGTTCTTCACTCAGTAGGTGAACAGATGAAAGTCCTGATCCATGAGTATTTCTGCACTAATTTAATTCAGGTTCACAGTTATCACCTGAGTTTGACATCTTACTCCCACCCCATAAGGTACTAGTGGGTGACCAATAAGGATGATCACTCAAAGTTAAAAGCTTATGTTGCAGCGGGTGGATCTCTGCTGTCTCTCCCAACACTTACTTATATTGCTCCTGGTCAGGAATTCAAAAGGATTAAAGTTCCTGAAAAGGGTCAGAAGGAAAAGATGTATTGACACAAGGGCAGAAAGTAACAGTGCAGTGTGAGATTCATTTACATCTAGAAACCAAGGAAACCCCACAAAGGCCATTTGAGAAGGCTGAGGGGGTGATGTCCATTCCTGCTTTCAGGTCTCCCATTTCCAGTGGAAAGAATTTCAGACATCCATACATACAACTATACAAACAAGGCACAGGAGGAGGCCACTCAGCCCCTTCAGCCTGATCTATTATTCAATAAGATCAAGGCTGATCCTGTTATTCCAAATTCCCAACTATATCCAATAACCTTTCACCTCCTTGCTTATCAAGAATCTATCTTCCTCTTCTTTGAAAATATATAAAGATTCCTCCTTCCTTGCCATTAGAAAAAGAGTTCCAAAATTAAACTGAGAAAATGTTCTCCTCAACTCAGTATTAAACGGGTGGCCCCTTACTTTTAAACAATGTCCCCTAGTTCTAGATTGTTAAAAAGAGGAGACATCCCTTCCACATGGACCCTGCCAAAATTTTTCAGGATATTATGTTTCAATCAACTTGTCTCTTACTACTCTAAACCCTAGTGGATACAAGCCTAGCTTGTCTAACCTTTCCTTATAAGACAACTCAAGTATTAATATGGTAAACATTCTCTGTACTGCTTCCAACAGATTTACATTCTTTCTTAAATAAAAGACATATATGGTATTCAGTGCTCAGTTGTGGTGTTACTAATGCCTTTTATATCTGAATCATAACCTCTCTATTTTTCAATTCCCCTTGCAATAAAGAACATTCATTAGTTTTCCTAATAACTTGTTTTACCTCTATGCTAACCTCTTGTGATTCATGCACAAGGAGCCCCAGGTCCCTCTACGTCCCAGAGCTCTGCAGTCTCTCACAATTTAGATATTACGCTTTGGGGTTGAATCTTTTGTTTTGGCTACACAAGGTTGCATTGAATGTTTTAGAAGGATTGTCAGCATGAAGCCAAGTGAGATACCTTACCATTCTAACCAAACTCACCTCATTAACTGCTGTCCTGTTATTATGATGAATGGCACATAGCCCGCATGGCTGACCCTCCCTCACACATACAATCCCATTCGCACATTCTATTCACTGTTTAACCACCAGGCCACTCAGTTTACCTGTCTTTAGCAATATCCATTCCAAGCACCCTTCCTTGGTCACTGCTACTCTGTCCCCAGTGCCCACTTTTTACCCACATCTTGTTATTGTCCAGCCAGGGAATATCACGTACAGGGACGCAATAAGACAATCCCAATGTGACCTTTTATTTACAGCCAACAAACAAAGTGAATAGAGGCTGCAGTTTCCAATAATGCAAATAAATGTTGACATGCTGATCAATGACTATTTCATATTCCATGAGGCTGTTGCACCCAACTCCCATCTACCGTAACTGTTTGGCAATCAGATGGAGACTTACTCATACTGCTCATCGCAGCTGAGCTCTGTCATGGATGATGTCAGCCTCCTTCACCCCAATGTCTACGTCGTCCTCCTTCTCCTCAGAAAATTGCTGCTGCTCCCCTAGTCCCTCAGCATCTAACACATCACCTTGTTGCCTGCTGCAATTGTGCTGAGCACAGGACACCAGGATGATGCAGCACACTCTATCCAGACTATACTGGAGGGCCCTTGAAGACCCGTTCAAGCAATGGAACGACATCTCCAAGCAGCCCTATTATCTACACCGTGATGACCTTGGTCGGAGCATGAGCAGCATTCAATCCGCATTTCACATTAGTTAGGGCATTGCTCAATTGTGCCATAAGGCATAGTCACAGAGAGGGCTCACTTTGTTAAGTCGTTCCTTTTTAAATATCTGTGGAAACCCTTATTATCTGGATTTGTTTTTCTAGCTAGCTTTCCCCCTTTTCTTCAATCATTTATTGTTGCTTTTACATTGTGCCCAACCTTTTGACCTGTCACAGTATCACAGTCTCTGCAACTTGGCCTCTAGTTCAATTACAGTGAGACAAAGCTCTTCAAGCCACAAATATTTACTGCAGATGTGTTTGCACTAGCATCCAGGAACTCCCGTATGTTGCTATACTGACGCCACCTGTCAACAGTCCCTTAAATGTTTTATTTAACTACTTAATTATTTTCGTCAATTAATTACTTATATAAAAAATAACCTTACCACCATTTCCTACGGTATTTTGCCAGTTAGGAACAGAATGGAACTTAAATACCCACCAGATATTCACCAAACACCTAGCATCTTCCCTTGATTGGAATAATAATAAATTCCTACAGGCTAAAAAGATAGGTGAAACTAAGGAGCACCACCTTCATTTCTTCACCTAACTTCCTCATTCAAATGCATTCAACTCCCAAATGCTAGTACTTTGTTCAAAGTTGCACTCTCATTTTCATTTAACCACTAGGTTTTGGTTAATTAATTATCTCTATCCATTACTGACCATTTTGCTACCTGTATATATTTCAAAAAATGTTCTCAATCTCTTATCAGACAGTTTAAATATCTGCAATTGTCCATGAACATAATTAGACTGACTGTAACACACATGGTAAAAGTGCCTGATTCAATGGATGGGTCTAACTGAGAAAGGATTCATTTTGAATGAGAATATGAAACATATAAATTAGGAGTAGGAATAGAAGTAAACCTATACAGCCTCCTAAATTAGCTCCACCATTCAGTCTGATCATGGCTGATTATCTGCCTCAGCTCTACTTACCCGCACACTTTACACATTTCCCAATTTCCTGAAAGACCTGCAGCCTTATGTAAACACAATATTGGGGCATCCACAACCCTTTAAGGTGGAGAATTTCAGAGGTGCTCAATCCAATGAGTGTAGATGTTTTTTCCCTCAGGTCCATGATGTTAAGTCCTTTCAGAATTCTGTATGTTTCAATGACAGCACCTTTCATTCTACAACACTCTAGAGAGCATATGTTCAATTTACACTCCCCTTCTAATAGGACAACCCCCTCAGTCAAGGAACCATTCCATTCAAGTTTTGCCGTGCTGCTCCCAAAATGATTTCATCATTTCTTTAAAATGGAGATCAAAACTGTACACAGTAATCCAGTTGTGGTCTTACCAACTTCCTGTACAACTCTAGCAATATATCTTTATTCCTGTACTACAAACCTATTTGCAATAAAGGCTAACATGATATTGGCTTTCCTAATTATTTGTTGCAATTGTCTACTGACTTTCTATGTTCTTTATATGAAAGCATGTTCTCTCTCAGCATCAATATCTGGAAGTTTCATGCCTTTTATTGAATATATTCTGCTTTTCTTTTCTTACTTCAAAAGTGAAGAATCTTACACTTCCTTCCCATCTGCCATCTTCTGCCCATTCACTTAACTTGCCTATATCATTTTGCAGCTTCTTTGTGTCCTCTTTGCAGCTTTATTTCTTATCTAGCTTTGTATCATCAGCAAACAGATAGATTACTCGTGTTTTCTTTGTTTAAGTTATTAAGAGAAAAAGGTCTTTAAAATCTTGTAGAATTTAATTCAAAGTAGGGAATTTAAGTATTTAGTCTTTTTCAAGTCCAATTTTAGGTTTCAAGTCAGATTTAGAATCTGTCACTAACTAAGCTAAATTGCATTGTTAAACAGGGGCCTAAATGTTACTAGTAGTTATCCATCAATCAGCTGAAAACCTTTTCTTTAATTGGTGTTAATAATTATAGTAAGGGGGGGGGGTTCAAATCCCAATTGTTCCGGTGTTGTTAATAAAATCTCTGAAAAGATTGAGTCAAGAAATAGGTAATTACTGGAGTGATGGACTTTTTGCGGTGCAGTGATAGTTGTCCCTATCTCTGAGAAAGGAGACCTGGGTTCAAGACCCACCTGCTCCAGAGGTGTGTAATAACATCTTTGAACAAGTTGATTAGACAGTATCTTAATCGTTGTAGCAGGAAGCTAAGCTAAGCTAACTGTGACTCATCAGAGTCTTTCTATGTAAGAGAGAACCTTTTAAATTGTGTGGTCAGATGATGCTGGAGTGAGATAGCAGTGAGTGACTACATGAGGAATTTGATTCAAAGTGAAGAATTTAAGTGTGTGGGAGAAAGAAGTGGCTTGAATAAGGTTTATTGCAATAAGTTTAGCTTGCTGAATGAGTAGCTCTTGTGAAGGATTGGTGCAGGAGTTCTTTAACGATACTGTTCGAGATTGTGACAAAGTTGGGATTTTGAAAAATGTAAATTGTTGAAACAAACCATTACAAGAAAAATAACTTTATAGTAAATAACGCAAAAGTAAGATCATGATATGGTAGTAATAAAAGACAAAACACGGAAGTTTTTTTTTCTTTTTGTGTGGTGGGATCGGGATCCAATGAAAGATAGGAAGAAGTGTCTGAGAGTTGGCATTCAGCCTTCTCGAGGGAGAGGTTAATATGTCAGATGACAAAAATGCTACTATTATCAGCAGTTTTTTTTTAATTTCAGCACTTTGTGTTTGTATTTAAGTTATGGTAGGGCACATCCGACAAGTGGAGTGCATATCCTGTGGCTGTGGGGAATCATGCGCACTTCACATGACCTGGGTAAGCACATGTGCAGAAAGTGTTCCCAGCTGCACAAATTTGAGTTATGAGGTTTGGAAATTGAATGGCTGCTTCGACTTGCTATGGTGTACCTGTCACACAGTGAACTACGTGGTTAGCATGTTCAGAGAGATGGCCTCACCACAGGGTAGGGGCATCCAGACAGATTAGGAAGAGGTAACAAGGTGTGGAGCTGGATAAACACAGCAGGCCAAGCAGCATCATAGGAGCAGGAAAGCTTGACGTTTCGGGCCTAGACCCTTCATCAGCATCTGCAGTACCTATTATCTCTGATACAAGATTAGGAAGAGGTGATTTCCAGACATGTAGTGCATGAGTCCTCTGAATTCTACTCACTATCAGGTTTTCATTCTAGACCTTGATAAAGGCTCTGGTTCTTCTGAGGATTATGGAAAGAGTTAAACCCATGGCAACATGGTTGGCCCAGCTGTATATGTGGGAAGGAAGATGAGTGGAAAAGCTGCCCTATGAGGGGAAGAGAAGGACATGTTTATGGCTGTAGATGTGACTGCAAGATTGTCTGTTGCCACCCTCATGCCAGGGTCAATGTGTCAGAGTAGCTTCAGGGCACTCTCCAGACAGAGGGTGAACTACAAGAAATCATTGTTTATAGAATCATAGAATATTCACAGTGTGTAAACAGGCCATTCAGCCCAGCAAGTCTGCACAGACCTTCTGAAGACCATCCCACCCAGACCCATCCTCTAACCCTATACCTGTATTTCCCATGGCTAACACACCCAACCCACACATCCCTGAACACTTTGGACAATTTAGCAAGGTCAATCCATCTAATGTGCACATCTTTGGACTATGGGAGGAAACCAGAGCAACCAGTGGAAATCCATGCAGACACGGGGAGAACGTGAAATCTCCACATAGGCAGTTGCCTGAGGCTGGAATTGTACTCGGGTCCATGACACTGTGAGGCAGCAGTGCTAACTACTGAGCTACGATGCTACCTTAATATAGGTCCCAATGACATGCATAAGAAGGATGACGTACTACTGTAGTCAGAATTTAAGGAACGTAGTTTAAAAAAGTTAGCAAGCAGGACGTCAAACACACTAGTTTCTGGATTACTCCCTGTGCTGCTTGCAAGTAAGTGCATAAATGGAAGGATAAAATCAATAAATGCATGGTTGAAAATGGTGTAGGAGGAAGGGCTTTAGATATCTGAGACACTGGGACTGGCTTTGGGGAGGTAGCTCTGTAAAAGCCAGGCAGATTGCACCTGAACAGAACTGGGGCAGAGTTCCTCGTGGATGTGTGTCATTCTGTGAGTGCTACTAGGAGAGGCTTTCATTGATTGGGGTGTGGGAAACAGGATATTATATCACCGAGTACTACTACGTTTTATAAGACTAAAGGTGGTGAGAGCCTGGAAATCCATTGTTGGGTCCACTCCATTTTAATCATGCCTTTGATTAGGTGCCAAACCTCCATTATTTAAGGTTAAATGATATACTGTGGCGTGACCACCATTCAAACAGAGTTGCTGCAGTAACTTAAACTCATAGCAGAACAGCACATTTAAAAACTTACAAGTCACAACAGAAGTCTTTTCCTATTTTAAACCACGAGCGTTAACAAAGCTGTTCCATAATAATTGTGCTATGTAGATAGATAGCAACAGTAGTAGAGATATTCGGAGGAGACATTGTCACTGTAAGATGAAACACATTTATGTACAAGTTCAGACTTGGTCCTGCCAATTTAATTCAGATTTGAAAGCTCAAATAGAGTTCCACCATTGTTGCTTCAGGGAAGCAAAACACTAATTTCCTGACTGCAAAATTGAAAAGTGAATTCTAATCTTTTCTTAGATATCACTCCAAGGAAAATCATAATCATTTTATAGGAATTTTGACTTGCAAATTTATCTGTATACGAAGCAATGCTTTTGGTCTGGTTTAATTGGATGGATTTTTCTCACTTGCAGAATTATTACCATGAAGGAGGATAGCTTTTTATTTTCTATCAACTGACCTAGGATTATTTTCTGTTTTTTTTTTAAAGAAGTTTCAATTCCCATATTTATTGTAGATCTGATTTTTAAATTTGTTAATTTGGTTTCTTGGATTGAGAAATGACTTTTGTTAAGTATTTGGAATGTTTAAAACAGCAATTTTAAAAGGCTCTTGAAACATCCCTCCACTTTAATACCAAATCTGTCACGTAAGTGTCTATTGCCACCTAATAAACAACTCTTAACTAACCATTATCTGATTTTTCAATGTTTTTGAAAGCAGATTGGTACACCATAGTTGTGATCGGCACTGCGCCAGAGATGGCATCATTGCCATTAAAGAAATTTGTGACACTCGTGAAATGGAACATATTACAGAGCCTCTTGTGATCTGGGAAATACACTTGGTGACCTACGACTTGCATAACATCACGATTTGTATATGTAAACTGCTTTCTTGCCAGAACAGATTGGCTGTCTGCTTGATCGGTTGCCAGCTTTCAAATGTATGAGCTGGAAAAGCCTCCTTAGCACCTTGAGCCTGTTTCACCATTCAATAAGATCTGATTCCTCCACATTCCTGCATACACCTTGATAGCATTTTCACCCTTGCTTATCCAGAATCTATCCATTTTTGCCTTAAATATATGGAAAAAAAGGATTCTGCTTCCATTGTTTTTGAGGAAAACCGTTCCAAATTCCTAAGAATTTCAGAGAAAACAATTCTCTTCATTTCCGTCTCAAATGGGTGACTCCCTATTTTTAAACAGTGACCTCTTAATTGTAGATCCTCCTACAAGAGGAAATTTTGATTTCACATGCACTCTGAGAATTTTATGTTTCAATCAAGTTGTCTTTTACTCTTCTAAATTCCAGTAGAAACCAGCTCAGCATGTCTGCTCTTTTCTCACAAGACAACCTGTCCATTCTAGATATTAGTCCAGAAAACCTGCTCTAAATTGCTTCCAAAGCATGTATTCCTTTGTTTAAATAGAGTGATAAATATTGAATACACTACTCCAGCAGAAGTGTCATCAATGACCTGTGTAACTGAAGCATAATCTCCTACTTTTACATTTAATTCCTCCCCCCTCACTAAGTATCCTCTATAGTGAAGGCTGATACAAAATACATGCTCAATTAAAAACAAAGTGCAGGGAAAACTCAGCAGGTCTGGTAACATCTGTGGAGAGGGAAACAGAGTTAATGTTAACTTTAAAAAAAAAAAAAAAAAACTGCGGATGCTGTAAATCAGGAACAAAAACAAAGTTGCTGGAAAAGCTCAGCAGGTCTGGCAGCATCTGTGGAGGAGAAAACAGAGTTAATGCTTTGGGTCTGTTGACCCTTCCCCAGAACTTCCTCATTAACAGAGTTAATGTTAAGTCCAATATGACTGTTCTTCAGAAATCACTTGCATTCCAAAGAAGAGCCATATTGGACCCAAAATATTAACTTTGTTTTTCTCACCACAAATGCTGCCAGATCTGCTGAGTTCCTTAAGTAGTACTTTGTTTTTATACCTGTTCAATTAATCTGCCATTTCGTAATATTGCACTTTGCAAAAATGTACATTGTTCAATCATTTTTAGGTATCGATAGAAAATCTTGGTATTTGTTTTTATAAATCTAACTCTTTCTCTTGTGCTCTATTTTTTCTTCTGCACTAATATTTAGCCATTTTTTTAATGTTCTGTCCAATCTTCCAAACTTTGTACAATTACACACTTTTTCCTTTACTTAAAAATATAAGGATTGTATCAAAATTAAAGTATGGTTTCTTCCCTAGGCTGTATTCTTTGAAAGTATCAATTCTGTCCATTTTGAAATATTGCTTTGAATACCACCTCAACATTTCTATTGACCAAATACTTAACCTAATTTGCCAGTTCAGCAAACTTAGCTAGTTCTGTTTTCATGCCCCTATAATTGCCTTTATTTAAGTTTAAAATGTCATCCTGGATCCACTTTACTGTTCCTCAAACTCAAAGTAAAATTCAGTGATACTGTGATCACTGCTGCCTAGAGGTGCTTTCACTCTGAGATGATTAATTAACCTTATCTCCCTGTACACGACCAAGCCTAATATAGCCTTCCTGATTGTTTGGCTCTAGAATGTACTGTTTTAAGAAAATCCCAAAAGCATCCTATAAAATCATCATTAAGACTATCTTGGCCTACCTAATTTCTTCACCAATCTGTATGTAAAGTAAAATCTCCATTGAAGATTTCTATACTTTTCTTGCATGTTCCATAATTTCTTCCCTATATTTCATCCTATCACTTGGCAACAGTTAAAGGGCCTATACACTAATCCCCCAAGTGGCTTGTTTATCATTTGCATTTTGACGTAAATTGCTTCTTCATCTTGGGTTTCCTGAACTTAGATCGTTCATCTGTGTTATGCTCCTGTCATTATTAAATACTACAGCGCCACTGCACTACACATATGCACACACACACACCCTTCCTACCTTCCCTTTCAGACCTTCCTATACTTCCTCAATGTCAGGTACCCTTCAATATTCAGGTACCAAGCTGACATCCTATAACCATGTCTCTGTGATGCCTATCAAATTGTACTTGTTTAATTATATTTTTTGTCATCAGTTCATCTAAGTTGTTTCAAAAGCCATATGTTTTTCGATATTGATATTTTAGTTTCGATCATTTATTGTTTTTGTAACCTCTAACCTTATATGTTAATTTTACTGTATAACTGGCACTCTCTGTATCTTCCTGTCATGGCCTGTTTTATCAGTTTCTATATTAATACCTTTCTTGCCTTTTGTCTATTCTCTGATGTAATACATCTTCCCAAATGTGATCCCATGGTCCCACTGTTTAGTTTAAAACCCTTTTGACTCACCCACTTATGTAGGTCACTAGAACACTGATCCCAATATGATCTTAGTACTGGTGCCAGTACCACACAACCCAGAACTAACTTCTACTGTACAAGACTTTGAACTTTGCATTATTTCTCTAATCTTATTTGTTCAATACCAATTTTCACATGGATCAGGCAATAATCCAGAGATATTAGTTTTGAGGTTCTGCTTCTTAATTCTAATACTGACAATGCAGAATCTCTCTCCTTGTCCTACAAATGTAATTGGAAGTTACATGGACCTCAACAAATGGATCTGCCCTTCCCACTCTAAGTGTCTATCCAGGTTTCCCAAACTAGGCAGCACAGCCTTCTAACTGTCTCACATTCCTGCAGAGAACAGAACCTTAGTGTACTATGCTCTAATGCCACCATATTTTTTTCTCCCACCACTTGAATGGTTCCTGTATCATAGTGCCATGATCAGTTAGCTCATCAACCCTGCAGCTCTCACACTCTTCCAAACTCACTGAAAGAACTCCTAACCTGTTGGATAATTACAAAGACTGATGCTCCCGCACTCCTAGTCTTGGGATCCCTAAACTGCTTCACTCACGGTCACAGAGATAATAGGTACTGCAGAAGCTGGAGAATCCGAGATAACAAGGTGTGGAGCTGGATGAACACAGCAGGCCAAGCAGCTCACAGTCACACCCTTCTTTCCCTGAAAGAAGTACAAAATGTTAAGTACAAACAACATTATACTTTAAAGACATTAAGAATTCTCTTGGTCTCCAGATTCCTAACACACTTTTCAAAGTTGTAGTGAGTCCCTTGAAGATTACTTCATACAGGCTTTAGGAGTCAATGGAGCACTAGAGGTGCCGTTCCCGATTGTTAAGACTTGCTGTAGTGTGTCCAGATTCCCATGGGCAGGGCGATTACATTTGGTCCTCCAAAAATTTGAACCCACTTATATCCCTGAGCATTGAACACAGTTAAGAAGGAGCTTATTGTAACATTATAACACAGAGGCACATTATCACTCATTAAAATAAGACCAGTTATTAAGCTGCAGTTAACGAGTTATATAATACTGGAGGCAATTTTAATATTATAAGTCTATCTCCAGCAAGCTTGACTCTCCAGAGTAAGAAAATCAATATGAATCAAGTCAAAAAAAAATCCACATCTCCAAATGAAGCATAGATGATCACAACTTCTGGTCTCTAAGTTCAAACCCCACATCACTTCAACTACCCGATCCCAATTACATAATTAAATATTTGCCGCCTCACAATAATTCTAATTTTGCAAAATTAATTTGCACCATGTACACGACATCTGAAAATTCTCTTTTCCAGAACAAATAAATTTGTGTTCCTAGTTTAACTGAGATTTGTAAAAAATTCTCTTCAGCATTTTCTTCTGTCAATTACAGGATATTAACTGGTCGGCTGAAACAACACGAAGCTGACTATATAACAGAATTTTTCATGAACATACTGCCTTAGTGCTTTATCAAAATGTAATCTGAATATAAATGTATTCAAAGTTAAAAATAAAAAAAAAACTAACTACATAGAGGGGTGGTAATGATGGCAATGGCCCAGTGGTATTAGTGCTGGACATCCTGAGACCCAGATAATGTTCTGGGAACCTGGTTTCAAATCCCGTCTCGGCAGATGGGCAGATGGTGGAATTTGAATTCAATAAAAAAAAAACTGGAACTAAGAGTCTAATGATGACCATGGAAACATTGTCAATTGTCAGGAAAAACCCATCTGGTTTACTAATGTCCTGTAGGGAAGGAAACCTTCCTTACCTGGTCTGACCTACATGTGACTCCAGACCGTCAGCAATGTGGTTGACTCTCAACTGTCCTCTGGGCAATTAGTGATGGGCAATAACTGCTGCCTACCCAGCAACACCCTCACCCGGTGAATGAATAAAGAAAAAAAATCCATAATTGAGTTTATATATGGCACACAGTTTGAGCACAAACTTTCTATTATCATGAGTTTTTGTCACACTTTTCAATTAACATTTGCCATTGTAAATTAAGTCAACATTTCAAATTTAATTTTGTCAATTATCACATTGTAATAACAGATTATGATCATTGTCTAGCTCTGCTGAGGAATTTTTAAAGTCACTGTCAAGGTTTTGTGTTGAAAAATGAAATTCATCAACTGAATAAGGCGCAACAAAATGTGCAGTTTCAGATGTCCATTAAGAACTACATATTCTTCAGATGAGTACTGGAAATAATCCCACGTTTGAGGAGACTTCATAATTCACTCACGACCGTCCTGACTATGGGGTTAGTATTCTATTTAAATCTATGCAATATCAGTCATAAAATCTTAGAAATTGTCATTTGTGTACTATTGAGGAGTTAATTGATTATGATGACCATTTTCTCACATTATTGACCTGGGACTACATTGATTGCAGGGACTGTGATAAAATGTGCACTCTCATTTCAACATAGTTGATCATCTAATGGAGTGGCAAGATCAATAATGAGGCCTAGCATCAGATAAGAAGACTAAACTATTCATACCAGTGAATGATGGAGGTGAAAACAAGGTCAACTATTTACTCTACAGTTTTACTGTGAAGGAAAGCAGCAAAGCACACAATTCCAAGTTTACCTGGGTGCTTCTAGAGCTGGTGAAGCAAAGATTTATGATTACTGTTTCTCTTACTTATCCATTACTTGGGAAGCAGTAGCAAACAGAGTTAATAGTGCATGCTGGATAGCTAATAATTAAACTGATTTAAGAAAGATGACAGTTTTGAAGAAATCCATTCAGGTGACGTAAGTATTTCATGCATTGTAAATACCTAGAAAATATTCCCCAAGGAGTTTAAATTATTTCCTCCTGAACAAGTACAATGCTCGTATGAAAGAAACAAGACAATGAATGCCTAGTAGAGTGGGAATACTTCTGAATGTGAAACTGCTATAGACAAACAGACATGCTCACCAGCATTTAAGCAGCAATAAAAGTGGTCAGGATGCTGGCACTGCATCAGCGGAAGCATTTTTTTTCAATATATTGGCAGAGAAGCCTCATCCATCGAGAACATATCAAAATTATGCTTTGTACAGTCTTCAAGAACTTTAGATGAAAGTGGTAAAAATTTCATCTCCATGCAGGCTGGAATTCTCTATACATTTTACCTGCATTGTACAGTCTGAACATGACTGCAACTGTTTCCAACATCTGAAACAATTTAAGCGTCTAAAATACAGTTTTACACTTTAATCCAGCTGCCAAAACGTTCATCTGTATACCTGAAATACTTACATAATATTTGGAAGGGAGGAAACATTTGAATGTGACAAGTATAGCACATAAAGTGGATAAGGTAGATAAATCATCACATTTTGACAAAATTTAATAGCTTCAATTCTGCCTACAGTGAAACGCTGATACCAGAAGATGTCTATAAGTATACACTATTTTGATGATTATGTCATTGAATCCACAGTCCAACTCCTTGAAAGAAAACAAATTAAATATAACAGTTCAGCATCACTAAAATATGCATCTTAAGAAACATGCTTACAGTGAAACATGTAAGCAAACAACGCTGGGTTTCTTTTATGCCCCTCTGAAACTTACTGCACAATATCTCAATATATCAATTCAACGTCATGATTCTTATTTAGATTTAGTTAGAATGAATGCATAATCTATCGCATTTTGATGAAATCTCTCAGATTATTGGCAAAACATAAAGAAATGGTGCCTTGCTTCCTTCACTCTTATCTTCATACTCCAGCAATTTGTTGTGTAAACTGATTCTGGAGCACTGTCACTATGGAAACTCAGAATACTTGCTGCTGAATGAGAAGTGAGTCATCTAGAACGCATTTCGCAGACAAGACCTAAAGTCCTCATTATAAGGTGTGTAACAGAGCAGTCCATTTCCTCTCTTGGAAAATAAAGGCAACAGTAGGTTCGCTCTTTCCCTTTCACTTGGGTCTTTAATGAGAAGTAAAGCAGCAGACTTCATTTTTCAAAAAGAACTGGATTAATGGGGTCTAGACCCGAAATGTCAGCTTTCCTGCTCCTCTGATGTTGCTTGGCCTGCTTTATTCATCCAGCTTTACACCTTGTTATCTTGGATTAATATATAGATAGCTGGACAAAACTGAACACACTTTAGAGCCAAAAATAACAACAAAGAAATGTATTAAAATCAAGAAGACATTAATCAACTGATTTCACATTATGTTATTTGACGTTTATCTGAACAGAGTTATAATCATTCAGCATGATATAAAGGAGATGTCCTTGAATCTTGCATCTAAAAACAACTTCAACAGGCAGGTATTTCAAATTTTTGAGTGTATTCGTATTGCAAACAATATGTAGCCTTCTTCACTTGTGTCATGAAGTTTAGAACGTAGGGTTGAAGTACTCGGTGACATTTCAAACTGCACTGAGGTCTTAGTGAAGCTAGGTAAAGGTCAGCGCCTCTTTTATTCAACATTGAAGTAGCAGCATTGGGTCATCAGTAGATGGAAGGGTTCCCACATTATTGGATACATCACTAACGATCTCTTTAGCAGATGTCAGATCTAGAAAACCAAAATTATTGAGAGTAATATGTACAATTGCTGAGCCAGCAATTTTGTCCACCCATTGGACATTGAAAGTGATGGCGAACTGTTTTCTTGAACTGCTGCAATTCCTGGAGAGTAGTACATCAACAATACCACTGGGCAGGGATAGCTTTCCTGCTCCTATGATGCTGCTTGGCCTGCTGTGTTCATCCAGCTCCACACCTTGTTACCACTGGGCAGGGAGTTCTAGGACTTTGATCCAGTGCCAGTTATGGAATGGTGATTTATATGTAAGACAGGATGATGTGTACCTCAAAAGTCAGTGTTCCCATACTGGTGTCCTTACAGGTGGTCAAGGGTGTGTAAGGTGCTGTTGGAGCAACCTTGCTAAGTTACTGAACTATATCTTGCAGACAGTACACACGGTTGTCTCTGTATTGGTTGTGAAGGGAGTGAATGTTAATGGTGGTGGAATGGGCACCAATCAAGCTCGCTGCTTTGTCTATGATGGTGTTGAGCATCTTGAGTTGTGATGGAGCTGCAACCTTGCAGGCAAATGGAGAGTGTTTCATCACTCCGTCTTCTGTCCTGTATATGGTGCACAGGTGCTTGGGTGACAGGAGGTGAGATATGCACCACCGAACTCCCAGCCTCTGACCTGCTTTTGTAGGCACAGTATTAAAATGGCTGGTCCAGTTCAGTGTTTATTTAATTGTAACCCCAGAATGTTGATAGTGGAGGAATTCATTGATGATGATGCATCGAATGTCAAGAGGGTGAAGGTTAGATTCTGTCTTCTGCAGCACAAGTCTTCAACACTGTTGCTGGAATGTTGTCAGGGACTGTTACATATATCATATATATAGTATATAAAACATACGTAAACATATAACAGGAGGTGAGAGGCAAAAGTTGAGAAAGATTCCTAAAAGAATGATAGTTATATTAGCGAATAATAGAAAAGCAGGAAATGGAGGAGGACTTTAATAAATACTTTGCATCAGTCTTCACAATAGGAAGCCAAATAGCATTCCAAAATTACTAAATAATCAAGGGGCAAAAGGAAGAGAGGAAATAAATGCAATAGTTATCACGAGGGAAAAAGTGCTAGTGAAATTAATGGGGCTAAAGACCACTAAGTACCCTTGACCTGATCTGATGCATCCTATGATATTAAAAGGATGTAAAAGTAGCAATCTTTCAAGAATCTGGAAAAGTCTCAGAGGATTGGAAAACTGACAATGCAGCATCTTTATTTAAAAAGTGAAGACGACAAAAGAGTGGTAACTACAGTCCATTTAGCTTAATGTTTGTTATTGGAAATATGATTGGCTCTATTATAAAGAAGGTATTAGCAGGGCATTTTTAAATACAAAATATGATCAATGTAATAACATGGACACAGATAGCCAAATCGTATTAGCTCCGTCATCCCTGTATTCACCGCACAAAATTGACCCCAGTGCTCCCTGAGACTTCTTGAATAACCAGAACCAGACTTTGTGACGAAGTGATACCAAACACCACTTTTAGCTTAAACAGAAGATTTAACAATTTATTTAGAATATGGTAGCTTTAGCAAAGCAAAGTTAAGCCACAAGGCAATCTAATCAATGTCCATGATTTAAACTCAATCTTCTTTAATTCTAGATCCCATTCTCAAAAAAAGACAAACAGACACAGTTAAGGGATAAATCAAAAGGCAAAAATAAAAGAGATATAACTGATCAGTTCACTTAACCTGTTTCCACAATCTGTAATATCACAGGCAGATGGGATTGTATCTTGCTTGATTTCTGATAACACCGATGCATGCAGACATAATCCAAAAGGCTCAGAGGAATATTCATTTATTTGTGATTACTGAAAGTCTGTTCTCTGAACTTTCAATAAGTTGATAATGAGACAATCAGAGAGCAATCAAACCTTTGATCTGTGGTTTTCACAGGCACATCCTTCTCTCTTAAACAAAGTTCAAAAACCAGTTAAAACTCTAGTTTCCCTTTGTTGGATTTGCTGGCTCCCTACAGGGCCCCTGTTACCTCTCAAACAACTGTCATCAGTTTGACTACAATGCCTCTCCAGAATTGAAATGTCTGTAGGGCCCCTTTAATAAGAATCATCCTGCAATTAACTTCCAGGCCTGGCCTCATAAGCAAATATAAATTTATTTCTATCTTTTTTTTAAAAACAAGCTGATGCTCACAGTCTAAAGGTTACTTTCAACTGTCAGCTCACTGTTCCAAATCAAAAAAGATGAAAGAAAAATGAAAAAAAAATCAGCAAGCATCTAACATCAGGCACAATCAGTATGTCTTTACAAAGGAGAAAATCATGCCTAACAAATTTATTAACTATTCTTTGAGGAGGTAATAAGTAACATAATTAAACAGAAAGCAATAGATGTAATATATTTGAATTTTCATGAGGCATTTGATACAGTACCATACATTAAGCTACTTAAAAAGATAATATCTCAACGTATTGGACATATTTTATTAGCATGGATAGAGGATTAGCCAACTAAGAGTAAACTAAGTTGGGATAAGGGGGACGTTTTCAGCATGGTAACTTGTAACCAGTTGAATGCTACAGATAACAGTCCTGGGCCATAATTATTTACAATACATATTAATGGCTTTGATATGGAAAGTGAATTTAATACAGCCAAGTTTGTTGATTACAAAAAAATATATGGGGTGATAGGTGAGTCTGTAGAGGGATGTGGACATGTTAAGGCAGAGAGATAAAATTGGTTGAAGGAATATAATGTGGGAAAAGGTGAGGTTATGCACCATGGCAGGAAGAATTAAGAAGCTGAAAATATTTAAATAGAGAAAAACTGCGGAAAGCTTCAGCACAGAGGGATATGGGAGTCCTTCTGCATGAATCACAAAAAGCTAGTATACAAGTTCAGCACCTAATAGGAAAGGCAAATCGAATGTTGGCCTTTATTTTAAAAGGAATAAAGTATAAAAATAGAGAGGCGTTGCTAAAACTATGCAAAGTACAAGTCAGACCAAAGCTGAAGTACTATGAACAATTTAGGACACCTTATCTAAGGAAAAATATACTGGTAGAGGTTGAATAGGTTGGGCCTGTACTTATTGGTATTAAGAAGAATGAGGGGTAACCTTATTGAAACATATAAGATTCCTATGGGATTTGATAGTTTAGAAGTGGAAAGGTTGTTTTCCCTTGTGGGAGAATCAAGGATCAGAAGGTATAATTTCAGAATAAGGGTTCAAATATTTAAAACAGAAATGCAGAGGTATTTCTTCTCTGAGGGTAGTAAATCTGTGGTATTCTTTACTGCAGAGGGTTGTACAGACTAGGTTAAATGTATTCAAGGCTCGGATAGACATTCTCTAAATCAATAAGAGAATCAAGGGTTATGGGGAAAAGGCAGGAATGTGGAGTTGAAGACGATCAAACCAGCCAAAATCTCATTGAGTGCCGGAGCAGTTCTCTTGGGATGAAAATTTGCATTCGGTTTGCTGAGTTCATGAGGACTAGGCCAAAATGGATTATCCACTCATCTCTTCTGACTGAAGATAGATGCAAATACACTGGCTCTGTCTTTTTCTCTGATGTGCTGGACTCCCCCATCATTGAGAACAGGAATATTTGTGGATTTTCTTGTTAGTTGTATACCACCATTCATCCTGGATGTGGCAGAATAGCAGAGCTTAGAACTGATCCTTTGGCTAGAGGATCATTTAGCTTTATTTATTGGGTGCTATTTCTGCTTTTGCCATCAAGGCCTTCCTGTTATAGTTTCACCACTAGGTTGACACTTCATTTTTAGGTATGCCTAGTGCTGCTTGATGGTAACATTGTGCCACGAGGTTACAAATTGTAGATGAAAACAATTCTGCAGGTGATGATAGATGTAAGTATTTCATGGATTTCCAGTTTGGAGTTGCTAGACCTGGACCTGTCTAGTCTTCCCTATTTAGTACAATGGTGGCCCCACACAACTGAATCAGGGTACCTTCGCTGTGAAGATGGACTTTGTCTCTGCCGAGGACTGACCATGTTGTGCTTAATCCTACTGATGTTGTCATCGACAAATGCATCTGTGGCTGGCAGATTGGTGGACATGTCAAGTAGGGTATTCCTCCGGATTTCCTCAGCACCTGGTGCAACCCCAGCCTAGCAGCTATGTCCTTTAGAGCTCAGTCAGTAGTGTTGCTACTGTACCACTTTTGGTTATGAACATGATGAAAGCATGCAGAGTACATTCTGCACCGTTGCCACCATCTATGATTGTTCCAAACGTTGTTCAACATGGAACAGTATTGACTCATCAGCCAAGGAGAGAGTGATGAATGGCAATCAGCAGGGTTCCTCATCCATGTTGAAATTAAGCCAAGAGACCATTTGGTATCTGGAGCCAATGTTGAGGACACTTAAGGCAACTCCCATTCCACACTTAAATATTGTGTTCAGTTCTGGTTGCCTCATTGTAGGAAAGATGTGGAAGCTTTAGAGCAGGTGCAGAGGAGACTTACCAGGTTGCTGCCTGGAATGGAGGGCAGGTCTTATGAGGAAAAGTTGAGGAAGCTAGGGCTTTTCTCTTTGGAACGAAGAAGGAAGAGAGGTGACTTGATAGAGGTGTACAAGATGATGACAGGCATAGATAGAATGGATAGCTAGAGACTTTTTCCCAGGGTGGAAGTGACTATTACGAGGGGGCATAATTTTAAGGTGATTGGAGGAAGGTCTCAGGGAGATATCAGAGGTAGGTTCTTTACACAGAGTGGTGGGTGTGTGGAATGTGCTGCCAGCAGTGGTAGTGAAGTCAGATACATTAAGGAAATTTAAGTGTCTCTTGGATAGGCACATGGATGATAGTAAAATGAAGGGTACGTATGATAGTTTGATCTTAGTAGGGTAATAGGTCGGCACAACATCATGGGCTGAAGGGCCTGTACTGTTCTATGTTCTAACTGTATGTCACTGTGTTTCCACCTCTGGTGTCCCAGTGGAACAGGATATGTCCAGAGCTAGTGGTGGATTTTGGGTAAATGTTTGTAAGGCATGATTCCATAAGTGAGTTATGATCCTGTGAGTAAGTCAAGCAGTTGCTTGATAGTCTGTCAGACCATTCTCTTAATTTTGGCACAACCCCTCCATTGTTAAGAACTTTGCAGGGCAGACAGGGCTATTTTTACCTGGCTGTCTCCAGTATCTAAGTTAATGTTGGTGGTCTATCTGGTTTAATTCCTTGCTTTAGATCTTGTAGTGGGTTTGACATAACAGAATGGCTTACTTGGTCACTTCAGAGGACAGTTAAGAGTCAACCACATTGTTGTGGGGCCGGTGTCATGTTTAGGGCAGACCAGGTAAGGATGGTAGATTAGCTTTTTAATGCCAGGATCTGGGTAAAAGCATTACAAGAGGCTATCAATGTAAGACAACATACAAGAAATCCAAAAGAGAACTCAACAGAAACGTTCTAACCAAAACTGGCACAAATGAACAGTGAATAGTTGAAGTGAACAGTATAGATGTATTTAAACGTAGCTAGGCAAGCATTTGATGGAGAAGGTAATAGAGGATAACAATGATAGACTTGAATGAGGAAAGGCAGGAAGCATGAGAGGAGCATAAGCATCAGCATGGGCTGGATGAACAGTTTCTGTGCCAAAGATATTATGAAATCCTGTGTAATACTACACTTACATAGCAACATCAGGGAATAGAGAGGAGGTAACAGAAGGGAGTTCAACTTTAGAGAGAACTGGCCAATTTTTTTAAAAATTATGTGGTCCAAATAATACATAGTAAAAAAGAAATTGCAAAGGATTACCAGGATTATAATTTAATGAAAACATTCTTAATCTGATATTGGACTAAACTGGATTTCTATACGATTGTAATTGAAAATCATAAAGAAATTAATATTCTTTGATTAAATACTAAACCCTCCTTTGCAACACTCTTGTAAACTTGCTCCAGTATGTTTCAGTGGGCAAAGATTGTTCAAGATTCTCAAAGGCTGGCAAAATATCATTGACATTTAGACCATCTTGCAGTTGGGAATTCTACAAAAAAAAAGTTTGAGGTGAAAATTTGTATTTTTGAATTGGATGTTTTCCAGGTGCAAAATTTGAGTCACAAAGTGAAGCTCTACAGTGCAACATTCTATGCTGAGGCCATATTGGTGGGGTGCTCAATATATATCATTGGCTGTCACCTGAAACAGATTCATGTTGTTGAGACAGCTATTACTTTACTTTTATCATTTTTGGCTTGAATCTGAGAACTATGAGCAGCAGCTTTGTTTTTTGTTTGCAAAGAGAGAACAAAAACAAAGTGATATTTATTTATGAGGTCAGGCCTGGAAGTTAATTATAGGTTGATTCTTCATCAATTTCATAGACATTTCAACTCTGGAGAGGCATTATGCTCAAACAGATGACAGCTTGGCCATTGTGGGGAGACTAGTGTCAATAGATTAACAAAGAGAAACCAAAGTTTGAACAGGTTATCAATTGTGTTTTTGTCAGAAGGATTGTGATTGCTTCAGGATAGAATTTTGATTCCTCCTTTGGTATCCTCCCATGATCAACTTAATGAAAGTTAAGAGAATAGAATTTTAGTCATAAGCATTCAGTGAGTATTCCTCAGAGCCGAGTAGAAGCGATTGCATTGACCAGCATCTTCAGAAACCAAGCAAGATACAATCCCAGATAACAGCGTGGAGCTGGACAAACACAGCAAGCTAGGCAGCATCAGAGGAACAGAAAAGCTGTTGTTTCGGGTCAGGACCCTTCTTCAGAAATGGGAGAGGGAAGGGGCTTCTGAAATAAAAAGAGGGGAGGGGCTGTGATAGCAGGTAGGTAGTGCCAGGATTGGTCAGTGAAGTGGGAAGAGCGGATAGGTGGGAGAGAAAATTGACAGGTCAAGGAGCAGGGATTGGGTGGGTGGGTGGGTGGTGGTGGTGGTGGGGCGGGGGGTGCTGGTCTTGGGATGAGGTCGGGGGTGGGGAGATTTTGAAGCTAGTAAAGTCTACATTGAGACCATTGGGTTGTAGGCTTCCAAGGCGGAATATGAGGTGCTGCTCCTCCAGTTTCCAGGTGGCATCGTTGTGACACTGGAGGCAGCCTAGGGTGGACCTGTCATCCAGGGAGTGGGAGGGGGAGTTGAAGTGGTTCACAACTGGGACGCGTTGTCGTTTGTCACGAACAGAGTGCAGGTGCTCTACAAAGCGGTCTCTGAGCCTCCGCTTGGTCTTACCGATGTAAGAGGAGGCCACATCAGGAACAGCAGATAAGGGTGGGGAGGGAAGGGAAATATATTCTTCGTAGTGGGGTCAGATTGCAGGTGGTGGAGAATGATGCATTGAATCTGGTGGTTAATGGGGTGATACATGAGGACAAGGGGAATTCTGTCTTTGTTTTTATTGCGGGGAGGGGGATGTGAGGGCTGAGGGGGGGGAAACGCAAGAGATGCGGTCGAGGGCGTTTTCGACCACTGGGTGGCGGGGGGCAGTTGCAGTCCTCGAAATACGAGGAGACCTGGGATGTTCAGGAGTGGAATACTTCATCTTGCGACGTTTTTCAGGTGGCAGAAGTGGCAGAGAATAATTTGTGCAGGTGGCGGAAGGATATAATTTCCCTCCCCACCCATATCTGCCTTCCGGAGGGACCGCTCTCTCAGTGACACTCTCGTCTGCTCCACACTCCCCCACCAGCCCCACCACACCCGGCACCTTTCCCTGCAACTGCAAGAGGTGCTACACCTGTCCCTACACCTCCCGCTCACCTCCATCCCAGTCCCCAAAAAACCTTCCACATCAAACAGATGTTCACCTGCACATCCACTAAAACGGTCTATTGTATGGTCTACATCAGTGAGACCAAGCGGAGACTCGGTGGTGCAGCACCTATCTTGAACATTTCAGTTGAATCATCTCAACCAGCAAAATCAGAACACAGTGCCATTTTATTCCAAAAAAAAAAGCAAAAAACGGCAGATGTGGGAAATCTGAAACAAAAACATTACTAGGAATACACAGCAGCTCTGGCAGTTTCTCTGGAGAGACAAATATGACACTTCTACATTGAAGAATTGTCTCTAAATTGAAATGTTGATCCCGTTTTGCTTAATATTTTCTCATAGCTTCACCATTTGAGTCCAGTTATAATTCCAGTAACTCTATTCGGCATTCCCTCCAGGGTCAATATAGTATGGATTCCAGAACTGCTCTCAGTACTCCAGGGATGGTTCCTCACGGAACTCTATTAATCTAGACAGAAAAGCCAGCATTCCAACAGTCTTTTGTTTATTTTTAATACCTGGTCATCTGGATCACAAGTCTCTTTGGATCTTCACTCTTTCCAGCTTTTCAACAAACCAACTTCTGTTCTTTGGTAGTTCTGAATGTATGACCATATATTTGACTACATTGGAATCAATTTTTCACCATTTTGCCCCTTCTCTGTCAATATCAAACCTTTTCAAGTTTTTAAAAGGATGGTACTAACAATGTGAAAAATATGGGGGAAATCAGTGGATTTTTAGAATAATTTCAATAAAGGTCCCACGCAGGTTGATAAACATTATCCAAATTTGGATAAAGTGTAATATACTGGCATGGATTGAGGATTGGTTAATGGAATGAAAAAAGTTGGAATAAATGGGTCATTCAGGTTGGCGGGCTGTGACTAATGACGTACTGCAATGATATATACCAGAGTTTCATTTGTTCAAATTATGTCAATTATTTAGATGTGGGAATCAAATGCAATATTTTCAAGATTGCAGGATGTGTCAAAACAAGTTGGAAAGCCTGCAGTGAGGATGATCGAAAGCAGCTTAGACGGGATTTGGACATAGTAAATAAGTGAGCAAGAATATGGCAGAATGAACACAAGCAGGAGATTATCCACTTTGGTAAGAGGAACAGAAAAGGAGCATGGTTCTCGGATATTGAGGGATTGGGAAGTATTGCTGGCTAAAGGGAAGTGGGTGTCCTTGTATCTAAGTCATTAAAAACTAACACTGTTGTTTAAAGAAAATCATTATATTAATTCAGCAATTAAAGTATTAAATTTAAGACAGAACCTAAGCAGCATAAGAATTTGAAATTTCGCCAGGAGCAGGCTCCAAGATAGCCCAAAGAGAGTGTTTCTGAGACATCATACACTTTAAGGTTTTAGCAAAGATTTGTAGCTCAGGTTGTGGGTGAGGTTATTGACTTGCTTGCTGAGCTGGTTTGTTTTTGTTCAGATGTTTCATCACCATGTCAGGTAACATAATCAGTGAGGCCTCCAATGAAGTGATGTTGTTTTACATGAAATAGCTGAACACAGCGAATGCAAAATGCTATGGGTAATGTTTAATGATGCCCATAACCGACTCTACAAGTACAAATAGGAAATTTCGTGCCAGAAATCACAATACCTAAACACGATGGACCAGCACTGGACTACAACCCTAGAACAGGCCATCACCATCAATCAAGACAGGACCAAAACTAAGAGGAGACACAAGCCACAGGAGAAACTTAGCAAACTGATCCAGCACAAAGACAAGGACAACAACAAACCAGACACATGGATAAGAAACCTATCTAGCAGGCAACTCAAAACTGAGAAAGCTGTCCGCTTACACAGGCTGAACAACAACCACAAAGATGTGAACAGCACAAACTTCACAGCCACCCTGAAAACTACATTAAAAGACAACAAACTCATGGATGAAACGCAACAAGCCATCGACAAACTATAAACCCCATACTAAACCGAACAAATGGGACATCCTGAACATAGAGAAAAGCACTAGATAAACGCAAGACAGACAAGAACATTATAATCCTACCAGCTGACAAAGGGTGCATGACCATCATTGTGAACAAACTGGACTATGCAAAGAAAGCACAGGCAGTGCTTGCAGATACAACCACATACCTGCCGGTGGCGATAGACCCAACACCGCAGCGAGGTACTAGGATCACCCAGATACTGAAGAGACTAAAGGATTCAGGACAGATAACCAAGACAGACTACATGAAAATGAAATCAGAAGGCACAAACACCCCCCACTTCTATGGGCATCCTAAAGTACATAAACCAGACATCCCCCTCAGACCCATTGTCTCTCTACCAAGCACACCTTCACACAAATTGGCCAAGGTCCTACAACAGAGATTGAAACACCTAGTCGACGGATCACCCCATTCCATCCACTTAACCCAAGATTTCCTCAATACCCTCAAGAACATAAAAATCAGCAGCAACAAGATTATGGTATCCTCTCACATCATAGCATTATTCGCATCAATTGACATCTCACTAGCCAAAGAAACACTGGCCACATCACTGGAGGAAGCAGGAACGCAGACCAGCAGCTCCATCAGCATTGACAGCATCCTCAAACTACTAGACTTGTGCCTCACCACACACTTCGTATTTAATGGTCAAGTATACAAACAGTTCAACGGCACACCAATGGGGTCATCCATCTCAGGACTCTTCACAGAGGCAGTCATGCAAAAACTGGAACACACTACCCTCCCCCATGTTCAACCTAAATAGTGGATCCGGTACGTGCACGACACATTTGTCATTATTAAAACGCAACAAACTCGAAGAGACTCACCACCTCAACATCGTATTCGCGGGGATTAAATTCACAAGAGAAGAAGAAAACACCAAACGGCTTCCATTTCTGGATGTCAGAGTTGAACATATGACCAAGGGGGAGTTCCAAACCTCAGTATACAGGAAAACAACCCACACTGACCAAATCCTAAACTTCCACAGCAACCACCCCAACACCCACTAACAAAGCTGTATTAGGACTCTATTTAAATGGGCCACCACTCACTGCAACATGCCAGAACTACGCAGGCAAGAGGAAGAGCACTTATTCAAAATCTTCCCTATGAAGAGATATCCCCGCGGCTTCACCCACAGGTGCCTACTAAATAGACAACAAGAGGACACAGTATGCCCTAACACACTGCCCTACATCAAGAACATATCAGACTGAAAATGAGACTCCTAAGACCAGTAGGAATCACGGTAGCACACAAGCCCACAGCCTCTCTACGACAAACACTCAAGGAATAAAGACCCCATTCCCACAACATGCAGAACCAAAGTAGTTTACAAAATACCACGCAACAATTGCACAAACATTACATCGGACAGACAGGAAGGAAACTAGCCAGAATACACAAACATCAGCTAACAGCAAAATGACACGACGAACTTTCCTTAATATCTGTACACTTGGACAATGAGGGCCATCAGTTTAACTGGGACAACGTAACTATAGCAGTCCAAGCCAAACAGACATGCACAGGAATTCCTAGTAGAATAATTCTCAACCCGTAATGCAATCAATCAACAAACATATAGAATTGGACCCCCTATACAAACCAATACAGAACAAAGCCAGAAATGACACTATTCACCATAACGGACCAGATAGTATAAATTCCAAGCGGAGTAGAACAACATTGCTTCAAATCGGAGGCCTCACTGATGAGGTTACCTCGCATGGTGACAAAATGTCTGAACAAAAAACAAGCCAGCTCGGCAAGCAAGTCAACAACCTCACATCATACACTTTTATGAGAGCCAATGATAGTGATGGTAAAGAGTCATTGATCATTCTTATACACTGCAGCTATATGGTAGTCGTCATACCTTTGGATCCATCTGCTCAGTCATCACGTAAAACTTATGGGACAGCTTGCCTTAGTATCACCAGCGGATAGGAGTTACTTCTCCTACTGCCAAGCTGCATCGCCAATATTTCCAACAAAATATCTGATTCTTCTATGCCTGCTATTTCCCACTATCTCTAGTTATAGGCACCTGCAGCTGAAGTATAATTCCTTTAATACCTGTCTCTATATGATATTCAATATTGAGGCACTGCCCACAAACCTCACCATCTCTCTTCCAAATCTTAGGAAAGTTTGAGCAAACACAGAGTGAATCAAGACAGCAGCCTATTTCACTTTAATGAAACCAGGAAAACAATTAGAGGGTTTAGTTCCAAACATGATCAAGTAGCAGAGACCACAAAAAAAAAAGACTTAAGAGCACAGGTATATGAAAAGGTTGGATTACTTGAGCCATGAAAAACTTGTACTTTTTAAAGGAAGCATATTTGGTTTGTTAGTGCTGCATTGTAATACACATGCTGACTGTTATAAATGACCAAAGGTATCTTGTGGTTGTGTTTCGTTTTATTAACTGCAAAATAATTTTTAACTTTCAAAAAGGCAATCAAAGCACCACCTACAGGGTCAGCAAGTACAATAGTTTAATAGTGACTTTTTGAATGGTCTTCCCCATTTAGATCGTATGGCATGGGACTTTTTCCAAGGCATTTTGAATAATAATTTGGACTCTAGCTATAAAATGGAATTGAAAAGAAGTTAAATAAAAACAATGCTTGACATTCTACCCAAAACCAAGCTTTCAAAATGTGAATGGGCTGTATTAAGTTGTCAGAAAATTAACTTGACATATTCCAAAAAACCCACTGTCTTTCATTTTAAAGTGCTTCTTTTATTCATACACACAAGTAGATTACTGTATGAATTAACAATTTTTCCCACCATTAATTCGAAAAGCATGAAATAATTTTACGTAAAATATCCAAGATTATTCTTTCACCAATTTGTGTTACATGAATGCTACGAGGATGTACAACCCTCAACATTGCTAACAGTCGTATTTACAGAAGACTGCTTCATTCAAGTAGGAACTTGAATAGGCTACTGCCAGGCAGTCTTTTGGGCAATTTAAGAGAAAGAAATTTATTCTGACAAATGTTTTAAAGTAGATGCCCAGCATAATAAATCTAATTTTACAATGTGCTGGCAAAATCATCTGATTTAAGGTGAGCTATAATGTACACTTAAATATTTCATTTAAATTTAGCAAGTATGATTTATCTGTACAGATAATGTAAATGCAATATTAAATCATTCACTTCGCCACAGGCATTTAAAAATGGAAATTTGTTTTCCAATATTGTGAACACATTTAAAAAAAAACATTAAAACATTGGTGGAGGGCTTTAAAGTGAGAGGTGAACTATAGTGGTCATAATTTATTTGAATGAATGTTGCTGCAGCACTATGTTAAGCTCATATCTACCCAGAACAGAGCAGATTCCTTGATGGAACCTCTTCCAACCACTTCATCACTGATGGGTTATGGCTGTATATGCATGAACTGTCAGATATACAGCTGCAACTTAAAAAGGTTACATTGTGTTTAATATTCCATAATTCATGAGATCCTATAACATGTGCCCAAACAGAGAAAGGTAGCAACCACAGCCTCACTATTTAATAAAGGAAAGTAAGTGGAACAGGGAAACTATAGGCCAGTTAGCATGACATCAGTATCAAGCAAAATGCCAAAACTATTATTAGGGGTATGGTAATTATGGAATCACGAATTATGGATAATCATGGGATTTTTGCAAAGTTAACAGGGATCTCCATTAGAGAAATACTGTTTGACAAATTAGTCACGGTTTCTGAGCATACCAGTAAGTTGTATAAGGGGGAACCAGTGGCTGTAAGGTTTTAGATTTTCAAAAAAGCATTTGAAAATGTATTAGTGCTACTCAGCAAGCTTAGAATTTATAGAATTGGAGATAACATATTGGCATGGATTGAGGGCTAGTTAATAGTTTGAAAGTAGGAATAAACAGAATAGTAGGGCACTGCAAGAATTAATGCTTGGGCCTCAGCTAGTTAGAATCCATATTGACTGAGGTTATGGTATTGGGTGTAACATTCAACTTTGCTAAAGATACAAAGGTGAGAAAGTATGTGATAATGAGGACACAAAGAACATGTGGAAGAATGTAGACAGATTAGACGAATGAACAAGGCAGATTGTATACAATGTGGTAAATTGTAAAGTTGTCCATTTTAATAGGAATATTAAAAGAGAACATTTTTTGATGAAAGACTGGAGAATGCTTGCCTTCAGAGGAAGTTCGGTGTATATGAATAAAAGGTAACATACAAATGCACAAACTAGGAGTTAAGTGAGCCCTTGTTAGAAATTGATTGAAGTAGAGACTGCAGAAGTCTACCTAGCATACAAAGCATTGAAGCAACCCTGGAGTACTGTCTACAATTTTGGTCTTCTTAAGGAAGAACATACTTGCCCTGAAGAGAGTCAGACAAAGGTTCACTCAACTGGTTCCCTGATTAGGAATTATCCAGAAGAGAGATCGAACAGGTTAGGAATATATTTCTGAGTTTTGAAAAAAATGAAACAAGATATGATTAACATATAAAATTTGTAAAGAGTTTGTTAGGGTAAGTGCTGAAAAAATGTTATTTCTTCTCCTGTGAAATGCACATCCTGTTCCATGCAAGAACTCTAAATTTCTCATGTCCTGTGCAAAGATGTGGAGAAAGTATCCACTTCTAGTTTTCAGACTTTGAGCAGCTGGTGTCAATCTGATGGATTTTGCATGGTTGAGAATTATATAGATATAATAGATTTCTAGATGTCGCCACCCTGCAGGTTACAGGAGGTGAAGAGGGAAGAGTGGCCATTACTTAGAGGGCGAAGCAGTTAAGCTAGCGATTGCTAAGTTGCATTTCGCTTAAAAACAGTACACGGTTCTGAACAATACTGGAGAGTGTTATGGTTCCTCTGGAGAGTACAAACAAAGAAAATAGCAAATGTCACTATGGGTGACTCAACTTTCCAGGAAACAGAGATAATCATCTGTAATTGGAGATTAGATAGGGGAATAGACAGACATTTCTGGAGCTAGAGATGTGAATACAGGGCAGCATGTGTCCTCTCTAGTGCCAGGATTAACATTGCCATTGCCTGCAAAGCACTCTGAAGAGGGAAGATGTGAACAGTCATTAGTCATCATTAGTACTAAGGACATGGTAGGAAGAGAGATAAGATTCCCCATGCAGATTCTCGGGAGCTTAGAAAGAAAATCAGCAAAAAGAGCTTCAAATTCTTAATTCCTCACTGGATCTTGGCACAGGGAATATAGGAATACAATGGAGCAGATGCATGCATGGATAATGCAGTGGTGTAGGACAGAAGGCTTTAGATTGCTGGGACTTGAGGGCTCGCTGAGGAAGCTGGGACCCAGAGAGGCTGGATAGATTGCACCTGAACAAAGTTGGGGTCAATCTCTTTGGAGTGGCTCACTAGTGCTATTACATAAGGCAGAGATTAACTTGGGTGGGGATGGATAAGAGGAGATAGAGAGAAAAAAAGTGTATAAGGAATTATGAGAAATAGTACAAGAATTTAAAAATTAATCTTTAGGTAGGATGAGAGCAAGAGGAACTGTAAAAAAGCCTACTTTGGGATAACTGTGCCATATGTGCAGGTGTTATAGAAAATAAAGTGTTTGAGCTGCTCACGCAAGTGGCCATGTGGAAATCTGCATTTGTGGTAATGTGACCTGGCTCAAAGACCAGGACTGGATACTAAATACTGAGATAGTAAGTGTTTACAAAAGAGGGTGAGAGTGTTGATTAGGGATATTAAGATACCGGACAGACAGCATCTCCGAGAAGAGGCAAAGATAGAATTAAGTGAGAACTAAGAAATAATACAGGTACCATTACATACGGGGTGCATTTAAAAGGTTACCAACTGGTGAGAAATAATGTAGATCAAGCAATTTTCAGGCGAATTAGAGGTACAAAATTTCAGAACAGTTATAATGAGGACTTCCATTACTCTAAAATAACCAGGATCAACGTAAAGACAGTACAAGAATTTCTGAAGTGCACCCAGGAGAATTTTCTACATTTGTAAGTTTCCAGTACAATTAGGAAGAAGAAATTGCTGGGTCTGGGGAATAAGATGAGACAAATGGAACACGTGTTAAGTAGAGGAACACTAAGAGGACAGTAATCATTGCATCGAAAAAGCAACACAAAACTTGCATTTATATCACGTTTATAAGGTAGGAAAATCAGTAGCTCATTTGTCAATAAACTTCCACAAACAGTAAATGTGATCATGGACAGAAACTTGTTTATGATTTTAATTGAGAAATTAAAATCCTCCTACCTCCTTTGAAGAAGTACTTCAGCATCTTTTTATATCCGCCTCAATAGGCAGAAGGGACAGGACTTTCCTGTTGCTAGCAGAGCTGGTAAGAGTAATCCAGTCAATATGGTGCACATTGTCACACACCTTTTAGGAAGTCAAGTGCCACTTCTGAGACTTGCTAGCAATGCTTAAGCCCAGCGAATAAAACAGCAGTGAAAGCATGGATACAATGTTTGTTGAGCTATAAGAAACAGTAGCGAACTTTCACTTTTTGAAGTGAAAGACACCACAGTACAATTCTGCAAGGGTGTCATTATTAGGATTATTGCTTTTCTTGCTTGATGTTTAACCCTAAATTGGATAAACAGGGTACAACTGCAAAATTTACAGTGTCATAACTTGGAAGCATTGAGAGTTAGACAATTGTGATAGATTTCAAGGACACACAGATGAGCAGGTTGAATGGATGACACATGGCAGACTAAGTTTGATCCAGAGAAGTGTGAAGTGGTATTTGGGAGAATGAGAACAAGCAATATAAAAGGTTACAATTCTAAATGTGGAGAAGGAGCAGAGGAACTTTTGGGTGTATGTCCACAGATCATTGAAGGTGGCAGGACATATTGGCAGCAATTAACAAAACATACAAGATTCTGACCTTTACAAGCAAGGACATTTTGAGCCCCACACTTTGAGGTTATGGAAGTATTGGAAAGAGTTTAAAAATACATACAATAGTTCCCTGGATGAGACATTTCAGTTCCATGGATAGATTGAGGAATCTGGGACTCTTCTCTTTAGAGAAGATACGTTAGAGATGCTTGCAATTGTAAAGGCAAAATGAAACCATTTCATTTGCAGGAATTGAAAACCAGAAGACACGGATTTAAAGTGATTGGAAAAAGAACCAGAGAAAAACAAATGAGAAAAAAAGCCATTATGTATCAAGTATTTAAAATCTGAAATGCAGTCCCTGAGAATGTAGTGGAGGCAGACAAAATTGTGACTTTCAAAAAGAAATTAGAGTAATAACATGAAGAACAATTTTCAAGGAGAGAGTAAATTCAGGAGCTGGGATCCACACAAAGGGCCAGAACAGCATGGTGGGCCAAATTACCACTCTAAGATTGTTTAATACCAAACTGTAAAATACTTATTTAATTTTGAACTGTACTCTGTATGCTAGAAGGAAACTAAATCATGAAATGTATTGTGATTTTAGCAATGAATTTTCAATATTTAATCTTTCGCCATAATTTATTCTGTATAATCAAAGTTTGCCTCTAAAATCAATGATAGCTTATGAATATTGAAATACAATTTTTTGTAGAAAATGAAGTTCCAACTATGATGGATTACATTGTACTGTTTCATGTAAATATATAACAGTGTGATTACTCACCAATCTTAGATATATTTGAGCCTGATCAGACTACTAGGGAGAAAGTTGCTTGCGCAGAGACCATGTGTAGTCTCGACCTTGCTCGAATTCAAAAAGAAAATCAGACCATAAAACCGCCCAGGATTAGGATAAACTGATAATCAAATGTATTGACCAAAGAATGGCTAGCATGAAAAGTGGGCAGAAAGAATTCACTTTGTTGTAATGAGTGCGAAATTAAATATATTCTTTAATCAGGAAGAGCAAAATGAAGCTTTTGTTGATCACCGTGGTTAGCACAATTTGAATATCAGTTGTGACAAGAGCGAATATAGTCACACAGTTCTAATATAGTCCAGAATTATAAAACTAACTATTGCTGAACTTTACATTCTGGATTAATAATGGAAACATTTTTATTGTTAAGCTTTGTCAATACAGTGAAAATATACTTACATATTAGAAGCAATTTGTTAAATAATCAAATGTTGTCACAATGGATCAAAGAACATAGCAGTTTTCTTCAGGTAGTACAATGGAATCTTGATCAGATGGGCCAAGGGGCTGAGGAGTGGCAGAAGGAGTCCAATTTAGATAAATGTGAGGTGCTGCATTTTGGAAAGGCAAATCAGGGCAGGACTTATAAACTTAAAGTCTTGGGGAGTGTTGCTCAACAAAGAGACCTTGGAGTGCAGGTCCATAGTTCCTTCAAAGTGGAGTTGCAGGTAGATAGGATAGTGAAGGCGTTTAGTATGCTTGCCTTTATTGGTCAGTGCATAGAGTACAAGAGTTAGGTCGTCATGTTGCAGTTGTACAGGACATTGGTTCGGACACTTTTGGAGTATTGCATGTAATTATGTTCTCCCTGCTATAGGAAGGATGTCGTGAAACCGGAAAGGGTTCAGAAAAGATTTAGGAGGATGTTGCATGGGTTGGAGGGTTTGAGCTATAGGGAGAGGCTGAATAGGCTGGGGCTATTTTCCCTGGAGCGTCAGAGTCGGAGGGACGACCTCATAGAGGTTTATAAAATCATGAGGGTCAAACGGATAGGGTAAATAGGCAAGGTCTTTTTCCCAGGGTGGGGGAGTCCATAGGTTTAATGAGAGAGGGAAAGATTTAAAAAGGGTCTTAAGAGGCAACTTTTGCACGCAGAGGGTGGTGCGTATACGGTGTGAACTACCAAAGAAAGTGGTGGAGGCTGGTATGATTACAACATTTAAAAGACATCAGGATGGGTATAAGGGTTCAGAGGGAATATGGGCCAAAGGCTGGCAAATGGGACTAGATTTATATAGGAAATCTGGTTGGCATGGATGATTCAGAACGAAGGATCTGTTTCCATGCTGTAGATCTCTATGACTGAGTTCAGACAGCATCCAAAATGGAGACTGCTGAGGAGGTTAAAAAATGTATGACACAATGAATTTCTTTTTTGTTCCCTATAGGAAAGCACTCTGTTGCTGTTGAATAGCAACAGCACAAAGGATGAAGATTTTTCCAAGGGAATTAAATATGAGTGCACGTGGATAATTCTTTACCTTGGCCTTTCACCCTACAACGGAATATCAGCCTAACATGAATTATATGCAAAGAGTTTACCAGCAAAATGCCTTCAATAGTAGTTACAACATAGAACATAGCTATTCTGTAGATTATAAATTAGCTTCAATCAATATTCAATATAACAAAATTATTTCAATCTTTATGCTTTCACAGAAATTTAACCTCATTCTGGTAAATCAGTGTTTCAGATTGCTGTCACTTTATAAGTCCTTAACATTTGTGGCATCAGGAGGCACAGAAAAATTTAACATTGGACAACTGAACTTCACAGAAATTCCAAATCATGAAGGTGGTTTGAAATTTACTTTCAATTCTTTTCTCCTGGTTATTTTATTATTAAGAACATCAATTCAGTGCATTGAAACAAGTTTAAAATCCCTGAAATACTAATCAAGACCTAAATATATTTTATTCTCCAAACAGTGATGAGTGAAAACAAGTGCAGACTTCAAGTGTCAGCTACTTTAATATTCGACTAACATAACTGTCGTTTGTGGCCACTTGCAAAAACATCACTACGCACAGTGGAAGATAAATAGGATCTACAGGTAAATTTGCTTTTCAAACAAATGCAAAATACAAAATACAAAATTAACTATAAACAAACCTGGTTAGAATTCTTTAACACTACTAAATTCAAGCACAAGTATTTGCACTTATAGTAGTTCTTAGAATCAGTGATTTGACTGAAGAGTGTAAGGTAATCATATAATTCACAAACACCTCAAAAGATGAGCATGCCACTATGAAATGCTTTGTCATAATTGGGATGAATTTAGCAATCATCCATTTAATAACATTCATACTGAAGTAGTAAATACCTGAATTATTTTTAAAAATATTCTCGTTCCATAAAGTCAAAGTGTATTTCAGGTCACAACTGATCTTACAACTTCATATTTCCTAGAAGCAACACTTAACCTGAGAGGTATCTATTCAAATAATATACTGGTGTTCAGTGGTTCTACTTTAGTTCATTAAAATAAAAGGATCTGTCCTCTCCTTTAATCCTCACGATAATGAATGCTAACAACTAGAACTCCAAATGATAGGAAGTTACTTTGAATGGAAACTAGTATTTACATCATAAAAGTTGGTTCAACTCATTGTACAGAATACACAGGTATCATGGGAAACAGATCAAATAAAATAGACATATTCTGTAACTGGGGTTTCTTCAGAAAGAATGATCCCTAGATGGAAATAAACTCACTGCATTAGCACTATCACTTGAACGACTGTATTAAAGTCTATTTGGATTTATATGATCAGCGTTGTCAGTCGGAAGTTTGACATATTATCAAATGATTTTGTGATATGACTGTGATATGTGATAGAACTTAAAGCAAACTACCGGTGTGAAACTTTTGACAGCAACACTAAACAATAGATTATAGTGAAAATATGGAGATGTTTTAAGAGTGGGGACAAAATATCCATGTTTAAGGCAACAATTTCCTGAAAGTTTTCTCAAATTTGAGAGGGATCTGCAATGAAACATGGTTAGTTTCACCAGTCGTGCTAATCCATAATACTATGATAGATACAAGAACTAAAGAGAAGATCTGACTCAACTAATTAGTTAAGTTGTGCCAATGACTTGATATTTAGTGGCCAGAAATTACCACAGTTCTTCTGTCTATTCTTCCCATTCCATGCTACCAGGTGTAAAGAAAATTATTCAAAAATACATCTGCAGGTCATGTTGCAACACTTATAGATATGAAATCAACAGCAGAATGTACTGCCTGAAGCTGCAAATGTTTTGGAGACCCAGGTGGTCACGGGCATGAAGCATGCGCCTATACAATCCTTGTGTGTTTTCAAAACCGAAGCACGTCATTACAGTTCATCTGTCCCATTTATAGAGGAAGAATAAAATCATATTTTGGAATCATAAAATGAAGTATTCTCACTCAAACAAAATTTGATAATTTCTCTACTGATCCAAAAGAAGATTAAATTCTCAAATAAAAAAGGTCTTCAAGAACAACTTGAAAAGACAAATCGGAAAAAAAAGCATTAATGTTGAAGTTAATGGCAATAGAATAATGTCAATTATATGCAAATTTATCTTTGAAGTAAATATTTAAAACAAAAAAGAACACATTTCTTCATTTCTAACGGTCCTCCCAGGAATGTCATTATTTCGACCAAAGCTTGCTTGTCTGGAGAGACGTCAGCAGTAGTCAATGCTATTGACAAAGTTGATTTTAGGTGAACCACCAAATTACAGCCAAAGCTGTAGTAATGCCATTCAGGATCGCCATGTTGTAGCCCATGTGGAATGAATGACCTGTTAATTTCCTGAAACAGAAAACTGAAAATTATATTTATGCACTAGATAACTTTGAGGCTAAAAAAAGTCAACATTCAAACCATGGTATCAGACATATGTACCGAATCTAAAATTGAACCATTAGATCATGGCGTTATTTCTTGCACCTCAAAAAAATCTTACCTCCGAGCATATATGAAATGATTCTGATCAGTTTCCAATTCTTAAATGGTAAATACCCACTTCAAAGAAACCTTATGGTTCATTTACCTTAGCAGTGCCCAAATCCACTGCAAACACCTCTGTGGACTGAAAACTTGGAAAAAAAAAAACTATTGTTCCAAAGACATCTGGGTTTTCCTCAAAATTTCAATACTGCCACGAAACAGTAACTTTTGCAAATATCAAATGTTTGATTACAAAGTGGTCAATTATTAATTTTCAGTTTGCACAAAAATTTAAAGTTATCAGAAAATGGAAAGTTAAAAAACATGAAGGCAAAAAACAAATGTACCCAATTGAAAGTGGACCATTTTACAAGTTGCACAATGCAAAAGTGAGATTTTCATACCGCTGACAGTACATTCACCCACAATTTTACTTAGTGAGGAAGTTCCACTTGGACATATGATGCACGTATCAGCCACTTCCTTAGCAAGCTCGCTAACTGATAGAAGAAACAAGCCCTACCATGGCCTAAGCTATCTACAGAAGCTTGCTGTGGCCACTCACTTGGACCTCTTTCTCCTTATAATGATCACTGCCACAAAGCATCAATGACTTGCCCATCAGCAATGCACTGGATTCATTGCTTGCAGTCGCAAAGAACTCTCCACCTTAAAGAATTTGCTACTTTAGTCAATTGATGGTACCCACATTGATAATGACAGGTAAAAAAACTTGCTCTGCCACTACCAAGCACAACTGAAATGGATAGTACTTTCAGCTCCTCCCTTGATGCAAAGCAGATCAGAGCATACAAGCAGTATGTACTAAGCTGGTTTCATATCACAGGTTACCACAGCATCTAATGGCTGAACCATGCACATTGAGAATGTATTCTGCGCACAACATTCCTCTCTCCATAACTACCCATGCCATATCCACGAAAAAGCACCCTCTATCTAGAACTTTTAAAATATGAACAGTAATCAGTGTGGAATCTTCAGGAATTGACTTTTCTTCTAAAAATGGACTTTAGAATGGAGTAAACAATCGCTACAGGATCACCTGACAGTCTGTGGATCATTAAGCTGTCTTACTTGCAAAGGAATTTCAATTCTTCACTTTCCAAGATGTAGCCTTGGAAGACCTTCAAAATCTCAAACACCAGACTGCCTTAATGACTGTTCACTTTTTGGTAGCTCAATCTCCTCTCAAAACTGAGATCCCTATGGTTTTTTAATAATTCATTAAAAAAGGGATGAGGGTGTCACTGGCGAGGCAGCATTTGTTGCCCATCCCGAATTGCCCAAAGGGTAGTTGAGAGTCAACCACGCTACTGTGCGTCTGGAGTCACATGTAAGCCATACCAGGTAAGGATGGCAGTTTCCTTCCCAAAAGGACATTAGTGATGGGTTTTTCCCCCGACAATTGACAATGGATTCTTTGTCATCACTAGATTCTTAATTTCAGATTTTTTTTTATTGAATTCAAATTCCACCTTCTGCCATGGTGGGATTCAAACCCGGTCCCAAGAACATTATCTGTGTCTCTGGATTAACAGTCCAGTGATAATACCACCACCTCCTCAGAGACTGCTCCAAAGTGTCTAATTCCTGGTACAATTTTAGCTGTGAAACAACAGTTTCAAGGAAATACTGCATGTCGGCTTTCTTCATGCCACCCTCTAAACTATCAATAGCTCCCAGGAATTCCTCCGCCAGTCCCCCACCCTAATCCTGTCCATAGCATAAAGCCAGCACTTCCTGAAACTTCCAAGCCCTAACCACCAGGCTTGTGCAACAGCAGCATGTGTTACCTGCACTCACTTTTGCTCCAAACTGCAAATGCCTCCTCTCCCAGCAAACACACCCAGATCACTTGAAACTAATAGAACCTTAAGCCTCACTTAACTCCATGTTAGTATAGCCTGCTCTGACCTTTCCTTAACCTGGCTGTTAAGTATCACTTACAATTCTTTTCTTTTGTCTGATGAAGCTAATGGGTTTCACAGCTTTTCAAGTTCACTGAGCATTCTAAAAAGGTTTAGCTTCAACTCCAAACAATCTCTCTGAACTATCTTCACTGCAAGAAGTGCAGACAGCGCATCTGACAATTCAGCAAGCCCACATGCTGTTTCCAATCCCACCTTTACAGTTGTTACCAATGCAACATGATATCAACTTTAAAGTGTAATAGGCTTCCACATGCTTCATAGCATATATCCCATTTTCTGCAGTGAAAATTTAACCACTAAAACAAAACATTAGATGCATACACATGATCTCTAAACAAAAGGCAAAAATTCTAGATGCTGGAAATCTATAACAAAGATAATGCTGCAGAAACTCAGCTGGTCTGGCATCTGTTACTGCAAGTGTAGCTATATACGTGGTCAAGATTTCATAAGTGCTTTTTGGTGGTGAAGATAAATGTTTTGCTACATCAATTTGAAACTTTCCCTCAATACTGGAAGTAAAACGCCAGTTCTTAGCAACTAAGATTCATAACATTTTTGCAGAAGTGAAAACATCATAGCTGAGAATGATTTCAAAATATAACCAGAAAGACAGAGTACACTGTATACTAGCAGGAAACAATCTTTGAACTATTTTAAGAGATATGCCATTATGATTAAGATACTTCAAAAAAATTGGAGGTGGTCTTTAGATAAAAATTCCACATTTAAGAAAAGATTATGACAATTTCTGGATTAAATTCCAGATTTATTAAATATATTAAACTGGATTCTATTCACTGGCAATGGGAAATACACTGGATTATATACTTCAGACTGCACAGAAACAGAGCATTTGGCCAAAATGGTCCACGACAGTCTTCACATTCCACTAGAATCTCCTCACAGCTTTTTCTTTTAAATGTAACCAGAAAAGTCTATTCCCACCTCCTCCTTATGCTTATCTAGCTTCCCCTTAAAGCCTGACAAATAGCCTGCACCTTAGCATCTTAAAGCTAGTGGCTGTAGAGATAGCAGAAGCATTGGTAGTAATCTTTCTAAATTTCCTAGGTTCTGGAAAGATTGCAGTGGATTGAGAAAACTGAAATTGTAACACTTACTTAAGACTTACTTCTTACTTAAGAAGAGAGGGAAACAAAAAGCATGAAACTATAAAGTCAGTTAGTCTAGCATCAGTCTTTGGGAAATTGCTAGAACCCATGATTAAAGAGGTATTAGCAAAACCTTATACAAAATCATAATACAATCAAGCAGTGTTAGCATGGTTTTGTAAAAGGGAAATCGTGTTTGACAGTGTATTAGAGGTCTTTGAGGATGTGGCAAACCGACTGAATAGTGGGGAACCAATACATGTAGTACATTTGGATTTCCAAAAGGCATTCAACAAAGGTACCACATACGATTACTACACAAGACAAGATGAGAAATTCCTTCTCTAATAGTCATTAGACTTTGACATTCTCTATAGAAGAGAATAATGGAGTCCAGTTCACTGAATATATTCAAGGTCAGGTTGAACAGTTTTGTGATCAATAAGGGAGTTATGATTACAAGGGACAGGCAGGAAAAGGTAGCATCAGCTATAACTGGATCAGACATGATCTTATCAAAATAGCCAAATACCCTACTCCTGCACCTATTTTTTATGATCCTATCCAATTGAATCACTCCTTGTGGTAACAAGTTACACATTCTCAAAACTTTGGATAAAGCATTTTATTTTGAATTCATAATTTGATTTGTGTGTTACTGTTTAATATTAATGGCCTTCTAATTATGATTCTCCTCCATTGCCCAAGGGGAAATATTATCTATCCATTCTATCAAAATTAATTTTAAAGACATCCATTAGGTTGCCCCTCAATCTTCTGTTTGAGAGAAAAGAGACCAAGCCTGCCAAATTCTTTCCTGATGTAGATACGCAGGCAGTTTCAGTAACAGGCTTGTAAATCTTATTACACCCTTTCCTGTGCCTGAATATCCTTTCATAGTATAATGACTAGAACATTTCACAACATTCTAACTATAGTGTTGAGGTTTGATACAGTTTTACTACACTCCTTTTATTTTTCAATTTCGTACAACTGAAACTCAGCTCAATAGTGTTCAAGGCAATAATAGGCAATTCAATGCACTAAATCAATCAAAAATTCAAAGCAATTGTAACAAAAATGTTTTGGTTATATGCTGTTTTCACTGCAATAGCTTTTACTCCTCGTCATAGTTATATCAGTGAACACTACAGACCAATTTCACATGGTGAACAGTATTTCCTGTTAGCAAGTCTTGAAAGGTAGAATATTTGGCCCAATGTCACAACATATCCACAAAAGAAAAAGAAAATTACTGCTAAAGGACAGTTTAACAAATGTGGCAGAAATTGGAATTACCTGACAAACAAGCATTTTACTGGCTTCTTTAAATCAAAATCAGAGCCATAACCACACCATGTATTAAATTCTAGAAGGAAACAGAGTCCCTGGGTTTGACCAGATTGCATTCCAGAGTCCATTTACAAGTGATCTTGTACACACGTTAGAACAAAATGTAGGACAATATAAAATAGTCAGTCGTTCATAAGTGCAAGAAATGTTCCAATGTCAGGTCTTTAAAATTGCACCCATGTATTGGATCACATTTGTAAAATAGATGTGTCCTTAAGTCAGATGTTTGTAAACTGGGGACCCCGTAACTCACTGAGCTGCAATGTCAACTCTTTCCCTATACAGATGCAGATACAGCATTTCCTGTTTTTATTTCAAACTTCCAGCATTTTGCTTTTAGGTTGTAGTATTCATAACTAAATACCACTCAAATGCAACTTACTTCCCCTCCCCACCCCCACATAGAATCAAGCTGCAGTTATACAGTTGCCGAAAGCATAATTAGGTGTGTAACTGCCTCATTTCAGCAGTGTACTTGGTTCATTCCTGCTATTATGTGGACTAATTGACAAGGGTCTGTAAAATTAGAACTTTTGACTTTTCACTGTTTTGTCATTCATAAGCAATCACATATTAAAACCAAAGTCAAGTTGACACTGGAAGTATGTCGTACGATTGCCATGAATTCCTTTTGTTAGGCCAAGATTCTGGTGTAACATTAGGCGTTTGTAAATTAAAATAATCAGTTACCTGGCGAGTTAAAGGGAAGGTGGGTGAAAGCAATGAAAGTATCTTCAATTACCGTGAACAACAACAATATTTTAACAGTTTAACAATTCCTAGGAATAGGCATGGAATACAATTTATATTCAAATTTTTAAGTCTGAATGCTTTGGCTCGATTGGTCATAGCCTAGTACTTCAGTCTGCGTAAAGTAATCAATGAAAGCTTGACGTACTTAAGCATCTGGGGCAGGGGGGAATGGTGGGGGGGGGGGGGGGGGATGGTGTGAGGAAGGTGGGACAAGGCAGGTTTTGGATATTCTCAACAAGACAGCCTTGAACACTGCCAAGGTCAGGCAGCAGGACAGCTACCACATTTGCCACAGTCGAATCAATCTAACTTCAGTTGTCATACCATATGGACAGTCAAGCTAGCCCATACTTTAGTATTAATGAGGCACAAAGCTAAGATAATAGCAGAAAAACAGAATGTTTTCTGAGGCAATACTAGCCAATTAAAAGAATTTCATCCACTTCAGGGAGGTATTAATTCTGATCTCTTCTTGGCGATTTCTGAAAAATTTAGATTCAGCAACACAAAGATTCCACTGAAAGGAGGGAATGCAGCTACTTTGCTGACCTTGAATACAATTACCTCACAAATGATGACATCCAGTTAGTTGCAGGTGTAGAATCAATTGTTCTTTGCTTAGAAAGTGATGTCTAGACCATGAGGTAACTGCAAAATGATAAAAAACATTCCAAAAGGATAACAAGGTATAGCGCTGGATGGACACAGCAGGCCAAGCAGCATCAGAGAAGCAGGAAAGCTTACATTAGGGTCGAGACCTGAAACGTCAGCTTTCCTGCTCCTCTGATGCTGCTTGGCCTGCTGTGTTCATCCAGCTCTACACTTTGATATCTCAGATTCTCCAGCATCGGCAGTTCCCACTATTTCCAAAAGGAATCGGTGTTATACTACTGCTGTTTTTGAGGCTTTCAAACCGTATAGAAGCAACTTAAAGTTGCAAGAACAGAGGCAGCAGCACTTCAGCTCTGGAGGGTTTCCTTCCGGGAGCATGATATTGATGTTGAAACGGCTTCTGGATTCTGAACATGCCCTCAATAAGAAATAGTCACAGAACCCAATTTGCATAATGGCAGACAATTAATGATCAGAGGGCAGACTCCCAGGTTCACTATCCAATTAAGGATGCTGGTTAAAGCTCTAAGCTTTAGCGCGCCAGCATGGTGGTCAGTGGTTAGCATTGCTGCCTCACAGTGCCAGGGACCTGGGTTCGATTCCAGCCTTGGGTAACCGCCTGTGTGGGTTTCCTCCGGTTGCTCCTGTTTCCTCCCACAAAGGTATGCAGGTTAGGTGGATTGGCCATGCTAAAATTGCCCATAGTATCCGGGGATGTGTAGGTTAGGTAGATTAACCATGGGGAATGCAGGGTTGCAGGGATAGGGTAGGGGGATGTGTCTGGGTGGGATGCTCTTTGCAGGGTTGGAGTGGACTTGTTGGGCCAAACAGCCTGTTTCTACACTGTAGGAATTCTACAGAAGCTGCAAGGCCAATAAGAAGCATCACACTCCAAAAATGTAGGATGCAGAATGCTTTCAAAAACTTAACACGAAGAATAGAACAATATATCCTGCAGCGGAATCATCACTGGTGGTTTGGGAACGGCAGGGGGTGTGGGAGGGTTGGAGGTGTGAGATGGGGATGACTACAACCCCTTTACGGGGTGGCCACATCCTGGCAGCCAGTAAAGGGCCCTTTGGTTCACCAGGGCTAGTAATACTACCCACCTAATCCCACTTCCCAACCCTGGCCCAATTGTCATTCCTTAATTGGCCTCAGTAGGCTGCTCTAATGGAGATGCTGGCTACCAGCCATATGACAGCATTGGCAGCCTTTCATTAAAATGGCCCAGAGAATGGAGTTTATAAAATGGCATACCCAGCAGGACTTTTTTTAAAGCTCCCATCCACTCCAATACCAGCGAGACGGTGTTAAAGTCATGTCAAAAAATTCCACTGACGTCAAATCAAAATTTGAGAATTTTGTAAGTCAGGCCACTCAGCCTTGAAGGAAAATAAAAATCCCTAATTAACTCCAGTGAAACACAGTAAACATCAAAACAAAAAGACCCTGCAGCCCTGAAAATAACTACAAATTGACTAAGTTGCTTGGTTGTATCACAAATTATGGCTACTCTCTCAAATGATTTACTTACTCACCACAGCCTTTGTTTAGTGGTAAATTCCTGAACTTAAAATAGATCAAGGTTTCCCTTCATGTCAAGGGAGGTAATGCTTCATGGTACATGAGACACCCAGGGAATATTCTGGGGACCCGGGTTCAAATGCCAACATGCAGATGGTGGACTTTGAGTTCAATAACAAAATCTGAAATTAAGTGTTGAATGACAACCATGCAACCATTGCAGTTTGTCAAAAAAAAAAAAAAGCCCATCTGGTTCACTGATGTTCTTTAGAGAAAGAAACAGCTATCCTCACCTGGTCTGGCCTACATGTGAATCCAGACCCACAGCAATGTGGTTGACTCTCAACTACCCTCTGGACAGTTAGAGATGGACAATAAATGCTGGCCTGGCCAGCAATGTTCACATCCCAGGAGTGATTTTTAAAAAGTTAATAATTTGTGCAGTAATAATTCAGAAATGCAAATCAAACAGAATATAGATGTAAAGTATGAACCTTATAAATTATTCCAATGCATTGACAAGCAATGTCATCAATCAAAGCTTCTATTTTTATCAAAGTATGTTAAACTGGATTTATTGCAGAAGTATTCTTTTCCACTGCAGAGACCAAGTAATATAGAAAACTTGGAACAACTGAAATCTGGTACAAAACAGACAATATTGAAGATAGTCTTCATTTGGGTCGAGTATAGTCGTAGTTATGAGAAAGAAAGAATACACAATTATTTTGGAAAATAATTCCAAAAAAATGAAAAAATGGATTACCAGGTTGAGGAGTTCAACAGCCTGCTCACATGCTTCTTTGTTGCAATTATGGCTGCTGTTTGCAACACCCTTGCTCACAGATGGAATGGATATAATGAGGGAATCCCAGTAGAGGAATTCCCATAGCCAAATCACATCTAGAAACTACACGGCTATATATGGGATTGATTTTACGCACAAATTTACACTATGTAACTATCCTGCATTCACAAAAGACATGATGTTTTGATGAAGATATCACCATGCATTCATCAGGAAAAGTGATTTACAATTTGGTCAAGTTGTGCTGGCTGTGGTTTGTGTGGTTCAAATTCAGCCTTGGGCAACTGTTTGTGTAGAGTTGCACGTTCTCTATGATGGAAGAGCCCAGCACATCAGTGCAAAAGATAAGACTGAAACATTCGCAGCAAACTTTAGCCAAGCGCCAATCCATCTCTGTCTCTTCCAGTCCCCAGTATTACAGGTACCAGTCTTCATTCAGTTCATTCCACATGTAATTAAGAAACAGTTGGAGACTCTGGACATTGTAAAGGCTATGGGCTCTGGCATAGTACTGAAGACTTGTACTCCACTTAGTGCTCTCCTAGCCAAGCTGCTGCAGTACAGTTACAATACTGGTATCTACCCAGCAACGTGGAAAATTTTCCAGGTATGTCCAGTACATCAAAAGCAGGACAAATCCAGCCTGGCCAATTAGCACCCCAGTCTACTCAATCATCAGTGAAGTGATGGAAGAGGTAGTCAGCTGTGCTATTAAGCAACACCTGCTCAGCAATAACCTGCTCAGAGGCACACAGTTTGGATTCCACCAGGACCATTCAGCTCCTGACTTCGTTGCAGCCTTGGTTCAAACATGGACAAAAGAGCTGAATTCCAGAGGGGAGAGTGACAATCCTTGACATTAGTGCAGGGTTCAACCGAATGTGGTATCAAGAAGCCTTAGCAAAACTGGAATCAATGGGTATCAAGGGGCAAATTCTCCACTGGCTGGAGTCTTACTGAGCATGTAGGGAGATGGTTATGTTGTTGGAGGTCAGTCATTTTAGCTCTAGTACATCCCTGCATGAGATCTGCATGGTAGTGTCCTATAGCCAACCATTTTCAGCTGCTTCAATGACCTTCCCTCTATCATATGGTCAGAGTGGGGATGCTTGCTGGTGATTGCACAATGTTCAGCACCATTTGTAATTCCTCAGATAGTGAAGCAGTCTATTTCCAAACAAGATCTGGACAATAGTCAGCTCAAGCCTGAAAAGCAGCAAGTAACATTCACACTACACAAATATCAGGCTATGACCATCACGAATAAGAGTCAATCTAACTATCACACCATAACATTCAATGTTGTTACCATCGTAATCCTCCATCATCCTGGGGATTACCATTGACCAAAGTAATGGATAGGTGATGGGCTAATGGTATTATTGCCAGACTCTTCATTTGGAGATCCAGGTTCGAATCCCACCATGGCAGATGGTGGAATTTGACAACAATTTAAAAAAAAAATCTGGAATTAAGAGTCTAATGATGACTGTAAAACTATTGTTTTATGTTGGAAAACTTATCTGGTTCAGTAATGTCTGTTAGGAAAGCAAACTGCCATCCTTACTTGGTCTGGACTACTGGGACTCTAGACCCACAGCAACATGGTCGACTCTTAACTGCCCTCTGGGATGGGTGATAAACACTGACCTAGCCAGCAACACCATTATCCCATAAAGGAATTCAAAAACAACTCAACTGGACTTGCCACATAACCACACTGACTACAAGAGCTCGTCAGAGGCTAGGAATACTGCAGTGAGTAACTCCTTCCCAACTCCCCAAAGCCTATCCTTCACCTACAAGGCACAAGTCAGGTGTGTGCCAGAATACTGCCCACTTGCGTGGATGGGTACAGCTCCAACAGCACTCAAGAAACTTAACGCCATCCAGGGCAAAGCAGCCTGCTTAACTGGCACATGCACAAACATCCACTCCCTTCATCACAGACACTCAGTAGCAGTGGTGTGTACTATCTACACAATGCATTACATAAATTCACCAAAGATCCTCAGACAGTACCTTCCAGACAACAAGCACTTCCATCTAGAAGGACAAGGGCAGCAGAAACATGGGAACACCACCACCAAGTTCCCCTCCCAGCCACTCACCATCCTGACTTGGAAATGTATCACCATTCCTTCACTGTCACTGGGTCAAACTCCTGGAATTCCCTCCCTAATGGCATTGTGGGTAAACCCACAGCAGATGCACTGCAGTAGTTCAAGGCGGCAGCTCACCATCACCGTCAAGGGCAACTAGGGACAGGCAATAAATGCTGGCCAGCTAGCGATACCCACTCCCCACAAAATGAATAACACAAAAAAAGTGTTTCCTCCCATCATCTAAGCGATGGTTAGATGGATAGGTCATGCTAAATTTCCCCGTGCTATCCAGGGATGACCAGATCAGGTGGATTAGCGATGGTAAATGCAGGGTTACGAGGATAGGGATGGGGTCTCGGTTGGATGCTCCTCAGAGGGTTGGTGCAGACATGATGAGCTCAATTGTCTCTTTCTACACTGTAGGAATTCTATGATGGAGGTTAAAATTCAATAATCTATACAGAGCACTATTTTAATACTTGGTAGATTCAAAGTATTCAATTGATGTTCAGCCATGACACCTGCCTCCTGCAGAAATTCCCTTTTTGGTCAAAAGTCCACCTCACTCCTCATACAACTCTTATGGTTTATGCCTATAGAAAATTTTGGGATTATTTTTGTGTGTGATTTTTTTTGTAGGATGAGTATGCCATTTTTGTTGCACATCCCCAGTTGTTCTCGAGCCGAGTGGCTCACGAGGCTGGAAGAGTCAAGCGCATTTCTGTGGGTCTGGAATCACCTGGTCACCAGATCAGCTAAGGACGGCAGATTTCATTCCCTAACAGGACATTAGTGAAACAGATGGACTTTTACTGCAATTGATTACAGCTGTCATGGGCCACCATTTATTCCAGATTGACTGGAATTTAAATTTCACATAGCTGCCATGGTGGAATTTGAACACCTGTCCCAGAACATTAGCTTGGGTCTCTAGATTGCTAGTGCAATTGCATTGCAACTAAATGGAGATGATGCTCTGGTGGGTATTGTTTTAAGTAAATTTAGCTTATTGCTCCCACACAATGTACAAAATAGAATACATTTTAGAAAAAGGAACTACAAAATCACAATGCAGTGTTATTGCTCCCCAGTGTGTAGACTGTATATAAGACATAAAAAAAAGTCACGATCTCTAAATTTGAAGTTAATACGGAAAAAAGGCTTACTCTTACATGGCACACAACTTGGCAAAAATGATTCAAAAACCAAGAAGTTAGCTACATTGATGAGTACCAGCTCTGTTCATGAGCTCAATTGTTTTAAAGCAGATGAGGTTTACAGGGATCCTCCTAAAACCGTCCTTCTTTAGAAATTCCTTTAGATTTGAGATTTACTGAGGTTGAAAATTAATCTCTCAATGCTGTAGACATTCACAAATTTATTTTCTTGATTAACATCACTAACAAGTTAAGACAATACTATATTAGCCAGTATAGTATTAAAACCACACAAGTGCAGTCAATTGTGCTAAACATTTTTCTTTCCAAAAGGATTAACCGTATGAAACTATGTCAAAAAAAAAAAACAGCACTCATGATGCCAAGTACGCAGACATTAATTCCTTTTACCAGGACATTGTTACAAAACCAGCACTCGAGGACAAATATTTTGGACCACTGCATTCTGCGAACAGTAATGTTTCAAAGGCTGTACGGTACAATGAATACAATGTTACTTGGAACATTGCATTCAGCTGTTACTAAGAGGGATAAATAACAACTACTATAACCAATCATTATTTGAAATCTAAATCAGGAAATCCCCTTTTTTAACTATTAAAATTATTATTATTATTATTATTGTTGTTGTATTAAATACAATGCAAATATGCACCATGTAGATAACTCACTAAACTGTGTGAGAAGGGCGGACTTTAAAAGGCTGACAGTCAACACATACTATGGTAACCAATGCACTTCCACATTTGAAAGTTAGAGGCATTTGTAACCAAGTGTTTTAAATATAAAGAAAGCTGACAGCTGGATAGGATTACAAGGAAGTCATACCTTCTACAAACAGGTGTACTTCCACATGCCACAAACAGTAAGTTTTAAGCCAGTATTGTTACTTCAGAATAAAATGGAGGCATGAAGTGGGTCATATGGCCTGCTTTGAATTCCACCCAACAAGAAGTTTGGCTGAGTTGACTGTTAACAGTCAAATAGAAAGTGGGCCAGGGTTGTTTTACTGAGACAGCGTGAGACCTGCAAAGAATGACCAAAGTAGCTATGCTGACAGTGGGTAACTGTTAGTTTCCAAATCATCTAGGTACTCGGAATGTCACTTTAAAATGATTACATTTTAAACTGTCTGTGTAATACCAAGACAGACTGGACTTGGGGATCTACAGAATAGCTAATTAGCACTTCTACCTACATACAAATCCATTTGATTCTTCAAAACTATTGTCTGTCATGCTTTTGTTTAATTAGCTCCCTAGTGTATTCACCGTAGCAACATATCAATCAATCAAAGCCAACTAGCCAACTATGCAACACTCTTTTCTCATGCAGTGAAAATTGTAACTCCTTTTGAAATTTGACATTCTTATTTCTGTCCTGGTGACCACAGACAAAGAGCTTTGACGCTATATCACCCTTTTCATTAAAGAATTAGCAAACAAGTAAAAATAGCCAGCTAACAAAGAAATAAAAGCTTAATAAGCTTCAATATTCAAACAGGTAATAAAAGAGTTTCATACTGAGGCCTACTCAATCTGTTTGTGATCTGAGGTTCAATATGTCCCAAGTTTGGAAACAATACTTGCTTCTCAGCCTCTCTGATTCTGGTCAACAAACTGGAACATTGAAAGAATACATATCTTGACTATTGTAATTTTCCTCTGATGTCAGGGGACCACACTGCACCACAACCAGTAGCAGGCATTTTCTTTCCACTCAAAGTTCTGAAATAAAACTATTATTTTGTGCCCTGAACAGGGGAAAAAAGGTGTTTATGTTTAGGTCAGAGGGGCTATACCGTATGTATGTTGCTGCTGAAATTAGATATTGAAGCTAGAGTCAGTTAACCAGGTCTGAAGAGTTGCAAACAAAATGTCCAACACCCTGGTTTATAGGGAAACGCTCCTTGGCATGGTGCTACAACAATGTAAGGAAATTACACTTTCAGAACCAAGGGGAGAAAGCCAATTTATTTTCCTGACTATTAGAGGAAGTGGTAGATGCAGGTACAGTTACAACATTCAAAAGACATTTAGACAGGTACATGAATAGGAAATGTTTAGAGGGATATGGGTCAAATGCAGGCAAATGGGACTAGTTTTGTTTCAGAAACCTGGTTGGCATGGCCAAGTTGAACTGAGGAGTCTTTTTCCATGTTGCATGGTCTATAAATGTAAATAGATGACTGTGAAGAGAACACAGAAGACAAAACCAAACATATATGATTGTGCAGACAACTTGAAAATAAGTAGAAAATGACATGCTGTAAACAGATTGGAGATAAAGAGAATATTTAGGAAGCTTTCTTAAAATAGTAGGCAAACAGTATGATAAAGCGTACGTCTGTAAAATCTTGGAATTTAGCACTGTTTTATTATTTTTGAATAGATTTGTTCTAATATAAATGGATAAGCCAGTTTAGTATGAATGTACAGCAGAGCAAGGAAAGGAATGTAGTGCAGGAGAAAGAACAATGAGAGAAGACTGTATGTGAACTTTCATGGCTTCATCAAGGATGGTTTATTGAGCCGAGAGTCTAAAGTGGCCATCACAAATGGGGAACCTCTCCTTTGGTTGTACTTGTTACTGCACAACAGAATGGAAGCTGATCGAATGTCGCCGGCATAAAGGTCTAAAGAGTCAATGGCCAATTCCCAACATCTCAAACATATCTGTTATGCAACAAGCACAATTCTGCTAACTACCTTATATTGACTAATGGACCTCATCATCTGATTTGTGCCCATGCGTTAAACTCTTATGACGTGAAGTTAAAGTTCGATGACAATGAAATGAACCCAAGGTATTTCCATCCAAATAGTAACAAAAGTGCCATGATTTTAAAAATCTATTAAGAGTGACAATGCTAAAGTAAAAGCACTTAAAGTAGATATACAAACGTAGGCTGTTCTAAATTAAAGAATTCAAAAATAAGTTTTCTTTCCAGAGGAAAATTTCATTGATCTTAATTACAAAATTTTAGTAGCTCTCAAAATTTATGAAAGGTCCCTGAAAAATTTGAACCCAAATATCATCTAAATGCCTGTAACAAGTACGGTACTAGTCAAACAAGCAACTGACCACAAATTAATCTAGCTAGACAATTGGTACGATGTTGACCGCTACAAAGTTACCAAGGTACTAAAGGGAAAAACTGCCCCCCACTGGTCTTGAACTTGTTATTGCACATCTCCTGTCAAGTTAACATAACAATATCAGCTAAATTAAGGAGTGTGCAACCTGTACAAAACATATGAACAAAACTGACAAAAGTAGCTGTTTATTGGCAGTGAAAATATACCAACCTTCTGGACTGTTACAGATCATAACCTCTGCTCATTATACTTTCCCCCAGATAGGCAGGTGCTGGGGATAATTCTCTTACCATTTACACTTCCTTCAAACCCATCTTGTGTTTATTTACTAATCCCATTTCAGGATCAAATCGTATTCACCACCATTCATAGCCTACCTGCCCAGCCCGTCAATTATCGTCCTATAGTTTAAGGACTCCCTCCTTGTTATTTATTACACTACCAACTTGTGTTATTTATATACTAATCATATTTCCTACATTCATGCCTAAATCATTGATGTACATTACAAACAGCAGGCGACCCAACTCTGAATCCTGTGGTTTACCACTGGACACAGGTTTCCACACAAAAACACCCTTAGATCATCACCCTCTGTTTCCTGCCACTAAGCCAATTTTGGATCCAATCTGCCAAATTGCCCTGGTTATGCAATTTATTTTTCATTGCCAGTTGCATGATCAATGCATTATGTTCTATATAGAACTGCATATTAAATTTTATTAAGAGTGACTTTTTAGCAAGCTTGATGCTGAATATTTAATTCCCCCACCAAGTAGGAAGACAATCAAAGCTACAAAGTACATTGTATTTGAATTGCATTTGAACTAAAATAACAAAACATCCAAAGATGCCGCTTAGGAAAACCGTAAAACAACAGGAGCATGCCTGGCTCATAAAATTGAGCCTGGTGGGGAGCGGCTCTTCAGTGATAAACAATTGGTCAATCCTTCCCCCTCTCTCACCTCAATTCTGGCTTGTGGAGCCCCAAATATAACCACTCCAACACTGTTGATTGTCCTAGGCTGAAAACTCAAACATCCGCTCCAAACTAGTGTCTCCTTTTGTCTGCCTCGCTTTCATCCTTTCTCGGCACTAAAGCCTCTCCTCTTTGACCAAGCTTTTTGTACACCATTCCCACCCATTAAGCCTTCCCAACACCCTCTGCAACATTTCATTCCTTCCTGCTTTGAGATCCCACAAAATTACCTGGTCTTGAACTCTAAGACTTACAATTTGGGGCATGTTTATACTTCCAATCCCAGAAAGTCTTAAAGTACAGAACATAATATCACAAAACCCTACAACATACATCAGAAACTGATCAGTATTAGCTATTCAGTGGTGTGCTTGAAAAGTTATTCATAATTTCCTGTGTGCTGTTGAGCTAATCAAAAGGCGATTTTGCTGAATGCACCTGCTACATTTTTCACTAAATATATGAAAACGCAGAGTACATTAAGCCTTACAATTTTAGTCCACACATTTGGAATGGCATGAATAAACAAGTTTGAGTTTTGACAGACTGCAGCTATAATTTCATGAATCCTGATTTTTCTTCTGCACAGCAAATCAGCTGGTAATAACTCTTAATGAGGGAAAATGGACAATGATAATAGGAATTATTGATATTATTCAACAGTTAATTTTCATTGTAATGGCATCTTGAACCTGTCAACCAATTGGACGTTTAGTGCCTGGATAAAATAAATATCCCAAACTAGTTTGTGCCAACTCACAAATTATGAACATTTTAAAAAATTCCTTCTTTTGAGATTTAGCATGATTGTACCCTCTGTGCGCTTCTCAGACAGTTTTCACATTATGGCATGGACACATGAATTCCCCAAACCAGCAGATATGATTCACTTTACAATTTCAAATTAATGCAATTATAGCCCTGAAACAGCCCTATGTTCTATTTGTCCATTAAAACTAAGTCTGGCAATTATACAATAATCACAGGCTACTGCTCAAACTTGCTTAACTGGAAATATGAACAATGTTATCAAATTGAGCGCCAAACCAGAGAGGAAAGAAACAGGAAATCCAGACAGAGTAAGACTAACATCAAGTTTATTGTTAAGATTTCCATTTAAGGCAACATAGATAGGGTAACAGAAAAGTTAGTGTGTTCAAAGGGACTCTGTAATCATTTCAGAATTAATTACATTCTCCAAATAAATTAAAATCTGAACGCAAACTTAAACTGCAAATTGGGTGTACTTTACATTGTAGATTAGCAGTTATTCACAAAATGCAAGTGTCAACATATTCTTTAATGTTTTTTTTAAAAACTTAAAAAGTAATATTCTCATAGTCTTGAGAATTAGTGATTCCTGACTCTTGAAAAATCGAAGCTCCCCTGCCCACCCCGACTTGTTTTTACATAGAGCGGATAGCTTAACAGTATTAGAATATTAAAGCGCTATTAAAAAAAATATTGTGGTGTTAAAAAGTCTGTTGCCAAGTGCACCTAACACAAGTGTCCCAAGTACATCTGATGAGAGCCCTTAAATGTTTGATTTTGAAAGTAGATGGAATTGTTGGTAATTTTAATCTTCAACATTTCCAATATCAAGGTGTTAGAGAAAGGGATTGTGCTGTGAGTACTGTACAAGGGAAGCTGTTGCTACAACTCTCATTTGCCCAATTCGGGCTGAAACCGATTTAAATTTTTGCATAAGTGTGTTCCAGAAATGCAACATATTTATGTCAAACATTGAACAGTAAACTTTTGCCATTTAGAAAGTTGTCCTAATGTGCAATATAGTTCAGACAACCAGATCAAATCTATAATAGATTAAGTTTTAAAAAACTCAATTGACGTTGTAAAATTACAAATCCATTCCTCAATGATGTCATCAAAGCATCCATACAGTTATTGCACAGAATTGTGTTCCCACATGTTTGCTAATGGCAAGGGTGAAACAGATCTTCAAGAAGCACAAGGATGTCACGTGCATCAAAACAGAAAAATTCCAATAACCTTACGTTAAAAAGATTAATTTCCATCATCTTAAGTTATTCATGAAATGAATAATATTGTAATTGAAGATTGTTAATTTAAATTCATTGTCTGTAAACTACCTTAAAAATCGAACCATAAAATTACTTCACCTACGCTAGTGTCAGATCCTTTCAATGAGCCTGGACTCTAAAACAATAAATCATAATTTTGATAGCTTAAATATGAAATGGAATTGGACAGGCCTATTGAGCCACAAAGTAATTTTGCATTGTACCATTTCTCTTAAAAAAAAATGAAAACTGTAAACAATGTGACACACCAAATAAGAATGGAAGGGTGGGATTTAATGGAGTCTGCAAGAACAGGAAAGATGTTGGGTGTAGGGAGCGGAAAATTCACTTTTGAACTTGAGCTGAGTTTGAAAAGATAAAGTGGAAGTCAAGTCAGTAGAGTGGCTGACACTTTGCGGGGTGGCAGGGACCCTTTACCATGCATTGGCAATATCTTGATCACCCATCAATTGAAATGCACAACAAATTCAGTGATACCTCCAAGATTAAGGCAGTAACACACAGGAAACTCATGCTTCCAGCTTCCCTAATAGTTCAAAGATAGCACAAACCAGATGGGGTTGTTCAATTTCAAATACTCCTCAGTTGGACTGGCAAGAGGGTGGGCATTATGCCAGGATCCTGAAGAAAGTGGGGGGATGGGTGCATGGGCAGAGGTAAGATGGTGTCTGAAAATTGCCAGGCTCCTGCCAAGAGTGCAGTATGCTGCAGCTTTCTTATCTTCTAAGGAAGGTAGCTGCATCTCACATGACAGGTTAACAGTTAAGAAAGGGTCCTTGACTTTGATGCAGAGCAGGTCAAGCTGCAGGGCAGTGCTCATATCCATTGACATGGTTACTAAGAAAATGCTTCCTTGCTGGAGACAGGGTTTGGCTGGGAAATTTTTCACCTCACAGGAAATCAGCTTGCTTTGGGAGGAGGCCACTGGGAAATAAGAAAGGTAGTTCTGGATGAAAAGGGCTACACGGTCTGATTCAGCAATAGCAGAATGAGGTCATAAAAATAGACATGCTGCTTTCATTACTTGCCTTCTTCACTTTATGGATCTAGAATGGGTGGGACAAATAGTTTTGCAACCTTGAGCATTTGAGAAGGATTCACCAGAGCAGGGTCTTGGTCAAAGAGTAAGATTAACCTCAGTCATCAGCTGACACCAGATGAGGGAAAAGGAGAACAGGAGGAAACAAACCTGTGCTGTCTTCATTGTTAAAAGAGTAATAACACATCAATATATGTTCAGAACGCACACCAACAACCGACAAATTTCTGAGGGGCACTGTTAGAGATAGCCGAAGTTTTCTCAACAGATAGTTACTAAATTGTGTGTGCTCCACATTAGGAGCTGCATGCCAAAACTTCTATGTTGATGGCTCATTTCTGGGTTGCACAGCGATATGTGGCATTTTGCATGCTGAAACGAGTGCACATGGGACATAATAAATGCCCTGTTCAGAAGGGCCAATGAATTCAGACTTTCAATTGACGCTGAAAGCCAGGCCAGGGGAATGTTACGTTTTAGGACTATCACACAGCCCTATCAAGTGAATTGACTGCACACGTGTTCATGGGTCTTTTCATTTCTAAGTCAGAAGCAGTTTCACTTCCTTGAGCTTTCAAAATTGTAAGGACCACCAAATTAATATACAATTGTGTCCTCACTTCTCAGGAGCCACCATGAAGCATGCATCTTAGGGAATTCGCTGCTGTCTGGATTTTGAAGCCTGCCTCACAATGGGTGAGAAAGGCTATGCCCTTAGAATGCGGGGTTTGCATCAATCTCCCCTCCAAGCCCTTCAGAGATGCACTGCAGCACTATATTCTGCTCAACAAATACAAACATTGAGCACACAATCCAATTGCTCAAAATGTATCTCAACGCCTTGACTGGCTTGGCAGAACTGACATGTGCCGACAGTGTCAGGGATTGTTGTCTGTTGTGTCTTGCATAACATGGCACTGCAAAGGAAAAAATTGCCAATCAAGGACACAGCAGCTGTGAAACACCTCAGGTGAGAATGGTCAAGAGAAATAAGGTGGTCACATATCTTGCTGCAGCTCTTGTAGTTCCTGATGGCTCTGGCATCTATTTAGTGTTCAATCATTTTGACAATTCATGAAAATGGAATGCACTGCTCCACTCCCTGCCCCAAGAACACCAGCTTTGCTTTGATACTCAAGTCAAAGCAGGCTTCATGAGCACTCTGTCTGCTCGTTACCAGATTGTCAGGGCCATATTTCAACTAGCAGCACATCAATTTTGCGCTTAGCAGAGACCTCAGCTAATCCACTTGACAAAGTATTTTAAGGACAGGCCAGCAGATGGTGCATGTGCTGTCATGTCACATTTCCTTGTGTACGTCCTGCTTTGTATACTCATTAGCACCCAATAAAGACTGACTTCGAATACATGGGCACATTGTTGCCCACACAGGTGAGATGTCACTCAGTTTGTTTTTAGCAGTAAGGAATGCCAAACATGAAGTGTGACAGTACAATTCCAACAAATGCACAACGCACATAGTAGCAATGATGTCAATAAACAAGGTATACTGTAATATCGACATATGTATCCCATAAGAGTCTCAACACCCATGCCACCATGGTGTCTTCAGTGCACAAATTTTCTTTAATGAACAGTAGGCCATTTTGTGACCAAGATCAACAGGTGATGAGGAGACCGGTTGCTGACTGCAACTCCCTACTGTGTGATTACACATGGAATAATAATTTGAAATACAAGGTTTCAACTTCATTACAGTTCAGCCCAACCTGTTTTTCAGGAGTTAACTGCAACATGAACGAATAATTGATTTAAATAACATCTTCCCATATCCCAGAACCTCATTTTCTCCATATGGCCATCCAAATGAATTGTTATTGTTAATAATTTCCACTTAACAGACCAGATCATATAAATTCCAAGCGGACTGGAACATCACTTCATCCAAGGCCGCACTGATGTGTTACCTATCATACAGGCGTTTCATCACCACGCTAAGCAAGACATCTGGATATAAACTGTCCCATTGGGAACACCCAGCATGGGTTCATGAAGGGTAGGTCATGTTGAACTAATTTGGTGGAATTCTTTGAGGACATTACTTGCATGGTGGACAATGGGGAACCTGTGGATGTGGTGTATCTGGATTTCCAGAAGGCATTTGACAAGGTGCCACACCAAAGGCTGCTACACAAGATAAAGTTGCCCGGTATTACAGGTAATGTATTGGCATGGATAGAGGATTGGATGACTTGGAGAAAGCAAAGAGTAGGGGTAAATGGGTGTTTTTCTGCTTGGCGGTCAGTGGCTAGTGGTGTGCCTCAGGGATCAGTGTTGGGACCTCAATTGTTTACAATTTACATAGATGATTTGGAGTTGGGGACTAAGTGTGGTGTGTCAAAATTTGCAGATGGCACTAAGGTGAGTGATAGAGCAAAGTGTGCAGAAGACACTGAAAGTCTGCAGAGGGATGTAGATAGTCTAAGTGAGTGGGCAAAGGTCTGGCAGATGGAGTACAATGTTGATAAGTGTGACGTCATCCATTTTGGTAGGAATAACAGCAAAACGGACTATGTTTTAAATGGTAAAAAATTGCAGCACGCTGCTGTACAGAGGGACTTGGGTGTCCTGGTGCACGAATTGCTGAAGGTGGGATTGCAGGTGCAGCAGGTAATGAAAAAGGCAAATGGAATTTTGCCTGCCATTGCTCAGGGGATGGAGTTTAAAAACAGGGAGGCTATGCTGCAGCTGTATAGGGTCCTGGTGCGGCCACACCTGGAGTACTGTGTGCAGTTTTGGTCTCCTTACTTGAGAAGGGATACATTAGCACTGGAGGGGGTGCAGAGGAGATTCACTTGGTTGATTCTAAAGTTGAGAGGGTTGGATTATGAGGAGAGACAGAGTAGACTGGGATTATACTTATTGGAATTCAGAAGAATGAGGGGAGATCTTATAGAAGCATATAAGATTAAGAAGGGAATAGATAAGGTGGAGGCAGGGAGGTTGTTTCCGCCAGCAGGTGAAACTAGGACTAGAGAGTATCGCCTCAAAATAAAGGGAAGCAGATGTCGGACTGAGGTCAGGAGGAATTTCCTCACCCAAAGGGTTGTGAATCTGTGGAATTCCCTGCCCAGTGAAGCGGTTGAAGCCACCTCACTGAATGTTTTTAAGGCACGGCTAGATAAATTTTTGAACAGTAAAGGAATTAAGGGTTATGGTGAGTGGGCGGGTAAGTGGAGCTGAGTCTCAAAAAGATCAGTCATGGTCTTATTAAATGGCGCAGCAGGATCAAGGGGCCAGATGGCCTACTCCAGCTCCTCATTCTTACAACCAGCCAGCTTGGCGAGCAAGTCAACAACCTGGCCTAACCAATGTTGATATTCCACTTGAAAACATATTAAGAACTAAATAATTAAGAGAGATGTCACGCCAGGTATGATATGGCAGCTAGTGAACTCCACTGTATCTCACAGTGACCACTTCTGGTGTTGGTTTCTTGAGGAAGTATGCGATGGGGGCGAGGGTAGTTTCCTGGACACTGTTTCAGGAGGCAGTCACACCTCTCACACCCCTTAGATTAACTAAGACTAACAAATTCAGTAGGTGCCAGGGACAGGAGGATGTGACTATGAGCAAGGTAGGTTGAAGAATACAGGATGTAGTGTCAAAGGAGCCTCAGCCCTTGAGCTTGGTCTAACAGGTTTGAGATTCTTGCGTCCTCCATGGATGAGAGTGAAGGCTGTAGGGAGGATTACCAAACTGACCGAAGCACCATGATACAGGGAGTCATTCAAGAGGCGACAGAAATGAAAAATATAGTTGTAAATGGGCATAGCATCGTCAGGAGAATAGACACTGTTCTATGGCCAGGATCAAGAGTCCCAAAGGATGTGTTGCTTGCCTGGTGCCCAGGTTCAGGCTCTCATCTGGGCTTCAGACAAACTTGGAGTGGGAGGAGAAAGATCCAGTTGTCATGGTCTGGTGCATGGTGGGAAGGGGTGGAGGTGTTCAGCTGCACAGAAAATGATGGAAAAGTTAAGGGAAGGTGGGGCTCAGAGGTTATTAAAGTTTCCACAAATAATGGGACAGAGTTTGGAAAGGACCAGGAATCTAACTTCAGGCACAGCAGACAAGGGAATAGCTATCAGAGATAAAAAGGTACTGCAGATGCTGGAGAATCCGAGATAACAAGCATGGGGCTGGATGAACACAGCAGGTCAAGCAGCATCATAGGAGCAGGAAAACTTGACGTTTCGGGCCTAAACCCTTCATCAGAAATGGGGGAGGGGAAGAGGGTTCTGAAATAAATAGGGAGAGAGGGGGAGGCGGATAGAAGATGGATAGAGGAGAGGATAGGTGGAGAGGAGGCAGACTAGTCGAAGAGGCGGGGATGGAGCCAGTAAAGGTGAGTGTAGGTAGGGGGGTAGGGAGGAGATAGGTCAGTCCAGGGAGGACGGACAGGTCAAGGGGGCGGGATGATGTTAGTAGATAGGAGATGGGGGTGTGGCTTGGGGTGAGAGGAAAAACAGGTGAGGGAGGTGGAGATGAGCTGGGCTGGTTTTGGGATGCGGTTGGGGAGGGGAGATTTTGAAGCTTGTGAAATCCACATTGATGCCATTG
>JAHRHZ010000144.1:45917126-45981102 GCA_024137785.1 Ginglymostoma cirratum | reverse complement strand
CTAGGCCCAAAACGTCAGCTTTCCTGCTCCTCTGATGCTGCTTGACTTGCTGCGTTCATCCAGCTCTACACCTTGTTATCTCAGATTCTCCAGCATCTGTAGTTCCGACTATCTCTGAAACAATTTTAGAATTATGTTTTGATTGTTAGTGAGAGCTAAATGGAAATTAGTCGCAGTTTTTCATACCTTCATTTTAGCGCTGATGCATCACAAAGCAAGGCAGTTATTCTAATCTAACGTACTGACGTAAATTACAATGTTGCACAAGTTTGGAAAGTTCTAATCTTTAGTCTGATGGGTATTTGTTTACCGATAGAAGGATTTTTAAATGTAACAGATATATTCAATCTCCACCTTCTAATTGTGAGTTATAGTTTACAGTGTTTTGCAATAAATCAGAAAACATTATTAAAGTTTTCTGAGTATGCTATTTACTTTGACCGTTGATAGTTTGGTCAACATAAATCATTGATACCAGATTATAAGTCCTGTTGTGTTTATGCATTTTCATTTAAAGCGTTTATTGTTTTAATAAAATCAGAATATAGTACTTTGCAAAACAAACATGTATGGTTTATTAATGCCTAGAATACAGAAAAATATGCCAAGGTACATCATACAGGCATAACATGAAATAAAAACACCCCAAAGAAGAAAAGATTATGAGGGGTGACCCAAATCTTTGGGACTTAAATGACTATCCTAAAGGGTGCTTCATTCGGGAAGTTGGTTGGTGATGAGAAGAACTGGAGTCAACCTTGTACGCGTCATAATTTATTTACAGAGTTGCATATACCTCCTAATCAAACAACCAAAGTTTTATTTTGTCTGTTTATAGGGGAATTAAGTGAATGCCCACCAACTGCAAACATTAAACATGGTTAATATACAATTAACAAAGGAGGCGATGCAGAGTACATGATGAGCGATTGCAAGGTTTAAGATTTTCTGAATTTTGGTGTTTTCCACTTCGTTGTACTGTTGTTGGTGGACTATCCTGTGATCACATGATGGACAAGATCTTCAGTGGTTTGATTTTTCAGAGGACTCGTTTAAGTCTCCTGACATTTAAACAGATGTTCGATGAAACATTGCACCACATCTGAATTTGATCCTCATACAAACAACAAGTTTTGAATCAAGAGTTTGAAACAGTTGGCTCATTATCTGTGTATGATTGCCGGGCTCCTCAGCTTCATTTGTGTACTTGTTATTCTTTAATAGTCTAAGTCGCAGACTCGGTAACAGGACTTTAGTATTACATCAAAAGCAAAATACTGAGAGTGCTGGAAATCTGAAATAGAAACATAAAATGCTGGAAATCTGAAATAGAAACAGAAAATGCTTGAAACACTCAGATCAGGTAGCATTCGTGGCAAGATAAACAGAGTTAATGTTGAATCATGTTGAACACAGACTTTGCAAAACATCATATTTGGATTGCTTTACATTGTTTCAGCAGTTGGATGCTTTGAAAGTGTCTTTTGTGATTCTGTTTTATACCCAAAACACAGGTTGACTGCAGTCCTCATTGAGCCAGTCATTAGACTACCATTTTGGAATACAGTGGACATGTTGCACAGTAAGCTAACTGCAGACTGATTGCAAGTTAAAATGCTCATTATTGTTAATGTGATGGCAATGTACCTATGGATCCAAACTGATATTACTGGACATAATGCAGTGATTTTTATTTTAATTGCTGACATAATATGTAACTTATGGCTTAAAACTCATGCTATGTTGATTTTATATTTGATATAAATGTGCATAATTGGTCTTGTTCTGTTTTATATTAGTCAACATCAGATACATCAAATGGACCAGGACAGCCAGCATCTTTTGGAAATGCCCCTCCCATGATTCCACCACCATTTGTAAGTAATGATGCAAGGTGGTGTTAGCTGCAGGTCTTTTTTTGCCTTTTGTAATATTATTGATGAAATATATCAATGCCATTTTCTTAAGATGGGACCGCCTGGTATGCCTCCACCGTTTCCACCTATGGGCATGCCACCCATTGGCCAGAGACCACCAAATATGCCACCTTTGCCACCAGGTATGATGCCACCAATGATTCCTCCAATGGCTGGACCACCAATGGGACAGGTAACTTTTCTTATAGCATAATGAATCACCCTATGGTATGTTATCGTTGGTCTACAAATTTAGTCATTCTTTTAGATCAAGGCTTAAATATAAATCTTTCATTTCTTCTACCTATTTTATGTTTTGAAGATGCCTGGAATGATGCCTCCCATGATGACAGGAATGATGATGTCTCGTATGCCAACTGCTCCCATACAAGCAAGTGCACCTCCGGTAAAACATCTTTATTTTTGTGGTAATAAAAACAGAGAATGCTGGAAATGCTCAGCATCTGTGCAGAGAAAAGCAAGACTTAATGTTTCAGGTTGATGATCTTTCGTTTATTTCAGATTTCCAGCACTGTAGTATTTTGCTTTTTTATTTTTGCAGTGTTTGTTGATATCCTTTGTAAATATCTAACAAAATGAGAATGGTTATTACTAGTCTCCATTGAATTACTGTCGCTTTCTTAGTTGTTTATCTTTTGAAGAACTCTAAAGCTACTCGTTAAAGTATTCTGTGGAATTGTCACCAACTATAGTATGGCCATAGATTCATCTGACTCTTTGCAAATGTTCTTTTGCAGAAACAGTACATCTTCAGGGTACGTTTTAAGTGAGCTCGAAAAGATTTGGAACCATTGTTGGCAGTAGGGATGCTTTGTGGCATTGTGCAAATGCTCTGAGCAAAAGCTTCCCGCTAATACCATTTCAGTACTCATACACCTATTATTTCAAGCTCTGCAGTTGAGTCCTCTAGAAATAGCGAATTCTGATAATGACTATACAGAAATTTGTGTTCACTTCCAATAAGTGAGCCTCCTTTTGCACGGATTGTGTACCATATGCAGCATAAACTGCATCTGTTCTCTTATTTTACATGTGGCATAATTTTGTTTTGAGAACTAATAATTAGTAATAATAAATTGTATGAATTGAGCACTGTTTTTTTTAAAAAGTTTCCATTACAGCTTAGGAAGCAAAACTCTACAAAATATTCTTGCTAGTTCTTGATAAGTAACTGATGATTTGTGGAAGATATTACCAACAGCTCTTTAGATGACCTATTGTTTCCTTTATTTCACCAGCAAAAACAAGCAAAGTCTTGATGGTACCTAGCCAATATGTGTATACAGTTTTGTACAGTCTTCCCTTTAAAATATTTATTTTACATCATTTGTTTTATTTTTCAACTGTAATCTCTAGAAATCCTAAGCTTCTGTTTGACAATGGTCTGTTTTGTTTGATGTGGCCTGCTACTGTGAGCAAGCATCCTGTGCAAATATATGTCTATACCTGCATCAGGGGACTCTCCTCTTCACTTTGTTTAGCATATTGCCTCTCTCCTCTTCCCAGCTGAAAGTTTTTTCCTCCCATTCCAACACAGGATACTCCCCCCACCCCAACATTCTTCCTCTCCCAAACCTCTTCCTGCTCCCATGCCTCTATTTCCAAAAAGCAAGATCTTTCTATTTTGTATGACCTGATTTATTCAGTATGTACGAAAACTAGAGTACAGCTTCTAGCAGTGCACTTCACAAAAACAAATCAAATTCCTCCTCTGGTGTTGGTCACTTGTTTTCTTGCTTCCCTTCCTTGTAGCTCAATGCATTCATTCTTTTTTTTTTATTTTGCATTTAACTTTGGGTATTTCTGTTCCATTATACATTTCCTCTCTCGTACCTGTTTCCTTTTGGCATTGTGTTTAATGGAGTATTCTATAATGCACGTTTTCTTTGGAATTGTAAATTTGTCATATAGTTACAACAAATGTGTAACTGAAATTTAGAGGAAAAAGAAAGTATAACTAGTTGGGTACTGCAAAAGATCATGCTTGGGCCTCAAACATTTAAAATCCATATCAGCAACTTAAATAAACTGACCAAATGCAATGTATCCAACATTGATGTAAAGCTAATGGCAAAATAAGCTGTAAGGACACAGAGGCTGCAAAGGGAAATAGATTTGTTAAATGAGTGAGCAAGACAATAACGTGGGACCATGAATTTCTCCACACTGGAATGAAAAAAAAAGAAAAAGTTTCTATTTTTAACGGTGAGAGCTGGGAAATAATAATACGAAGTGGGATCTGATTCTCCTGGCACGTGAATTATTGTGCAGCTACAGCAAGTGTTTAACAAAGCAGATGACGTGTAATGGATGTTAACAGATGTTAACATAAGACCTGGCGTACGACAGTGGAAAAAAAATTCTGACTGCAATTGTAATAGATCCTCGATGACACCGCAACTGATGTTACTGTGTGCAGTTTTGGTTTCCTTCCTTGAGAAGGGATACGCTTGCCTTGGGAGAAGAATGTGATGAGAGTTCACTTGAGATTTTCTAATCAGCCTGTTCAGAGATGTTACTACACACCTCTGGAGTAGGTGGGACTTGAACCCACCTAGTTCTGAGGTAGGGATGCTACCACCACTCCACAAGAGGCCTCTGAAAGTTCACTACACCTATTTCATGGGTAAGGGGATTGTCTGATCAGAAGAGATTGAATAAACTAGATGCATAGTCCCCAGAATTTAAGAGGAGGATTGATCTGATTAAAGCACATGCAGTTCTTCACTGATTTGATAGGATAGATGCTGGGAGGATATTTCCCATTGACTGACAAGTCTAGAACTAGGAGTGAGCCCTAGAATAAGGGAACAGCAATCTTGGACTGAGATGAGGTGGAATTTCTTCTTTCCAAGCGTTGTGAATCTTTTGAATTCTCTGCTTCCAGAGGGCTGTATAGGCTCGGTCAGCGGATATCTTCAAGACCAAGACTGATAGATTTTTGGATTCTTAAGGATAAGAGGATAGTACAGATAGCTGGAGTTATAGTAGATCAGCTGTGACCTTTTGACTGGTGGAGCAGGCTCAAAGGACTGGATGGCCTACTTTTGCTCCTATTTCTTATGCTCATAATTCCTTTTTTTCCTTCAACAGCCAGGAGTTAGCACCACGGTGACAGAAGTAACATCAGGCAAGTGTACTTATTTTAATATTTTCTTTTTTTTTTTGCTCATTGTTTTTTTTAATAATGTTAAAAGATGGCATTTAATTTCCATAATGTTAGGTAGCTCCATGTTGTCATATTAACATTTACACAGATTTAAATAGAAGTACAGCCAACTTTGTTTTAACCGGCACTCTTGATAAAGTGGCAAACATTGTGTACCTGAAATACCAGAAGTTTACTGTATTATCGTGATCTTTGATGTCCGAGTAGTCAGCTGAGTGTGCATTGAAAGGCTTTCTGCTGGTAAGTTTTTATTTAAGGCAAAGTTGCATTATTATTTAAGTGATCTGTGCTTGAAATAAGGTATAACAGTGACGTGTGTTATTTGGAGTGTGGTTTTACATTTATTATGTGGACCTCTTGAACAACTGGCACGCTCCTGGATCCATGGGTGTCGGTTAATAAAAGGTTTGCTGTACAGTAATGATATTCTCAGGATAAATGTTCCCTATTTTCCTAGATAAAATAGATTTTGTAAAAGACATTTATAATAAACCATTTGTCAGAGCATTTTTGCTTTTAAAGATGCAAATCCTCACGATCTTCATTGAAAATTTTAAGAACTTAAAAATAAAACAAAGTATTGTTGCCTTTTTTGGTAAGAAACTTGAATTATATTCCGGTTGAGAACAGTTTATAACAGCATTGGAAAATAAATACTGCTGTGATATCCTTCAGTGCACAAGATACTAAATGGAAGAGAGTTGAGACAATATTATCAAAATATTTGATCTAAAAGTGCTTTGTTTAGATGTGTTGCTTCCTTACACAACATAGTGTAAAATTGATCTTAAACAAGCCAACGTTTATTCTGATTTCTCATCACGTTTTTTTTTTCCAGCTTCCCCAGCCACTATAGTTCAGGTGAGTGGCTATGCATGGCTGCTGTGTTTTCCTGTAACCTTTTTAAATTCCTTCTGCTTTTCCCAACCATTATTTAGTTCATTAAAAAAGTTACACTCTGTCAAATCAAGTTACTTTTTCTTATGTCACCTTTCACTTTACCAAGACACCTGCAGTTTGATTAGTGTAATTATTGTAATGTGAAGGGGTTTACTGTTCAACTTGGAATGTGCCTTGGGAAAAGAAGTTACTTTTCCATAATTTGGAAATGTGCATTTGGTTGTTTTTCAGTTAATTTTGGAAGTATTGTTTTGGAAGCAGTATAAGACATATATAATAAATCATGTCTATTATACATTTTGAGACACACCAAGCATATAAATTTCAGCCATTTGCTTATTTTAAATCTCTAGCTGACTGAAAGACCTGCATCAAAGTTTTAATTGACTCCAAGACAAAACAGCTATTGGATCTTTTGATCTTAGTGATACACTAAGTTTTGCAGAACACAGCTGTGTACGTATACTGTGCATTATGGGCAGGATATTCTTATAAATTAAAAGCGAAAGAACTGAGGATGCTGTAAGTCAGAAGCAAAAACAGAAATTGCTGGAAAAGTTCAGTAGGCCTGGCAGCATCTATGGAGAGAAATCAGCGTTAACATTTTGGATCAATTGACCTTCCTCAGAACTCGGGTCTGAGGTAGGGTCACTCAACCCAAAATGTTAATGCTGATTTCTCTCCACAGATGCTGCCAGACGTGCTGAGCTTTTCTGGCAATTTCTGTTTTGTATTCTTTTAAATTTATGTGTCTGCGAGCGTACTGCAAGCAATACTTGTTCTTTTAAGCTTCATCAGTAACTTATTATTTTTTAAATGATAATTTGGCATCTCTTTTTGAGTTCCTCATTAATATTTTCTTGTTTCGTTACATTCACTATTGCCTTGTTCATCAAAATGCTTCCAAAACGGCATTAATTGGATGTTGTGATATAATCTTTGATTTTGTTTTCTGTTAGTTACTGATGATTTTATGCTTTAGTATTCCCAGATTAGTTACTTCATTTTCTCTGTCCTATTCAAATATGTGATTCAACATAAAATTGAAACACAGTCTATAAAATATTGTGGCCATGTGTGAAACTTGTGATAATTGGTGTAGTACCAAATTCAACCTAATTCTTTGCTTCTTTCCTCATCATTTAAGTTTTACCTTTTTGTGAAAAAAAGAGAGATTGAATTTTAGTTTCTAGATTCACGAATCTATGCAATAAAGAATATTTTCGAAAGGATCTTTTGATTTTATTGGAAAGCCTAAGGAACTGATGTTTTTCAGGTTACAAATCCTACAGTTTCTAGCGTTCAGCAAATTTCTACTACTAATGAATCTTCTGGAGAAGAGCAGACCAAAAAGGTATCCAGCTGTGACATATTTGAATTATCAGTAACTTCAGGTTTCCAAATTCCATTTAAAAAATTAATTATGATTTCTTGGGAAATGAAAATAAATAAAAGCTTTTACCTATTTAACTGAATTTTAAAATAAATTGGTTGAATTACAACTTGGTTTAGAAATTGGATGTTGGAAAAAAAAGACTATAAAGGTATACTTACACTCTATATAGCCCAAAGCCCTATCCAGCCAATGTGTTACTTTTGAGGTATACTTGCTATTTTAGGCAAATGTAGCATAAACTTCACAACAAATAGCAATTAATCTGTTGTTAGTAATGTTGAATAAGGGTCAAGTATTGACAGGATATTTGGAGAATTCTTCCACATCTTTGAATGATATGACATCTTTTTCATCCACATATGTTCTGGTACTGTACGACTACTGAAGTCACAGATTATGTGCTCAAGCCTTGACAGCAAAAGTTCTAAACCTATGCCCAAACTCAGATGTGAATAATACTATGGCGCCAAGGCTAGTACTGTAGAGACAGACTGCTGGTAGTTTATATTGTCTTACGTATCTTTGAGTATTAAATATGTTGCTGTTTGGGGTGGCTGCAAAGCTGTCTTTCTTGCTCCATCAGTAGACCTCTTGGTCAAGCTACAGATTTGCAAAATGAGTGATGTGAAGGAGTTTGCATTTGCACTCTTGCTCCATCTTGAAAATGGTTTTGAGAGGATGGGTGCTGTTATTGTAGTATAAAGTGAGTATTGTAGGTAAATATGAAAACAAAACATTGGATGTTGAAATTTGAAATGGTAACAATGCATGAGAAATGTTATGCAGGTTAGGCATATTCTGTGAAGAGAGAAACACTTTGTATTTCAAGTCGTTGACCTTGAAAATAATAAACAGTCAGTAAACTGAAATGTAAATCTCTTTTTCTCTGCAAAGAGACTCCCTACTTCCAGCATTTTCTGTTTCACGGTTGATGTAGATAGCTGTCTAATTTGCAAACTGTTGAAACTTATTTACAGTTTCTCCCAAGTGTAAGCTTCCAATTGCCGTAGAACAACGAATTTTTCTAATGATTTATCCTGTTGGTGGATTTTGTTTTCTTTCTATGATTGTCATTTTAATCTAAAGTCATAACTGTTTTCTCAGAAATCTGTTTGGACTGAACACAAATCTCCAGATGGAAGAACATACTTCTACAATTCTGAGACAAAACAGTCCACGTGGGAGAAGCCCGATGAACTGAAATCACATGCAGAGGTTTGAGGAAATGATTTGGATATATCTAAACACAGGAAAATTGGACATTGAAGTTATTTGAAAGGGTTGACCAGGACTTTAAAGGGGTTTATTCTTCATAATTCCATGTAATTTTTCTGCAGATTCTTGTAAATGTATTAGTTTGCTTTCAAGTTCTTAAATACAAATAATGTTTCAATTTATAGAATGATTTTACATTATTAATTGGTTCATGACGTGGGCATTGCCGGCATGGTCAGCATTTATTATCATCCTAATTGTTCCTGAGAGTGTGAAGGTAGACATTTTTTTCTTACAACAGAATGACTCTTAACTGCCCTGCAAGCCAATCATATTGCCTTTCACCTGAGATTACTTATGAGATCTGCTGAGTAAGGGTGACAGGTCTCCTTCCCTGAGGCATAATAGTTAAACTGGTGCGTTTTTATGACAATCTAGTCGTTTCATAGCCACCATTACTGACAGTAGCTTTTTATTTTAGTTTTATTAATTTAACTTGAACTCACTCAGCCCATGTGGTGAGATTTGAACTCATTGCTTTGGGTCAAGTGAGGAGAATGTCTTTTATAATATTAAGTGACTAACCATTATATGAATTGATATATTAATATAAGAATGTTTTTATATTTTAAGCAATTATTATCAAAATGCCCTTGGAAAGAATATAAATCTGACACTGGGAAACCCTATTATTATAATTCTCAAACAAAAGAGTCTCGATGGACAAAACCCAAAGAATTGGAGGAACTGGAAGGTAAAATCATTAATAGTTTCTATGGGAAGCCACATCTCATTTTAAAAATAAGTAAATTTTTAAAAATAAAACTAATTTCAGTGATATTGTGCTTTTGATGGAAAAGACAAATAACCATAAAATTTCATTTGCAGGTTAACTGATATGATTGGCCTAATACTATTGAAAATTAGTGGCTCAAGTAAAATACTGAGAACTCTTGCCTGATTAAAAGATTTCTTCTTTGTTCAGGAACTCAACACTCATCTCTGAAGTTTGTTTACTCTTGCAGAGTGCTGTCGTGTATATTTAAAAGAAGTACTGAGTTTTCTGATTTTCTGTAGTGAAATCTTGAATTTTTACTGGCCGTAGGATCATACAGCAGTCAGTCAATGTTAGAGATAACTAATTTAGCTAAGGACAGCTGTTAAAAGTTGTAAAGGGCCAATCACATAGGGCCAAGATAAGAAATTATATAATTTCAAGGGGTTGTGGAGTAATGGAATTCTCTATTTCAGAGCATTGTGGATGCTTCATCATAGAATACGTGCACAGTGGCTCAGTGGGTAGCACTGTTGCCTCACAGCGCCAGGGACATGGGTTTGATTCTAGTCTCGGGCGACTGTCTGTGTGGAGTTTGCACGTTCTCCCTGTGTCTTCATGGGTTTCCTCCAGGTGCTCCAGTTTCCTCCCACAGTCCAGTGATATGCAGATTGGTGGATTGGCTATGCTAAATTATCCATGGTGTCTAGGGTAGGGTTAGGGTTAGGGTCTGGGTGGGATGCTGTTTGGAGGGTCAGTGTGGACTTGGGCTGAATGGCCTGCTTCCATACTGTAGGGATTCTATGATCTATGATAGATTCTTGTTCTCAAATGAAATTAAAGGATGTGGACCATGAGCAGGAAGGTGCAATTGAAACTGAAAATGTAAAGTTCATATTGAATGGCGAGCACAGTCAACAGGCCTTATGACCTGCTCCTATTTCTTTGTGTTCTTGTGTAATTTGTGGTCACAAAATATCTCGGGTGAGGGAAGGCAGGATTGAACACTAAATTGAAGTTCGTGGTCTTGGTTGATTCACACACCATTTTTCAGTTGAAAGAATAATTAGCTGGACAATACTTGGTGAGATAGCAAATAAAATTCCATTTTGGAAGAATAGGGGTGCTGAATGTTATTTAAATGGAGGAAGACTGCAAAAATATACAGAACAGAAGGATTTGGGAGTCATATATGAACCGCAAAAGATAGCATCCAATTTGAGCAGGTAATAGGGGAGGTGAATGGAATGTTGACCTTTATTTCAAAGGCAATGAAGTATAAAAGTAGGGACATTTTACTAAAATTATGCAAGGCAGGAGTCAGACCACAGCTGAAATACTATGAAGAGTTTTTGGGCCTCTTATCAAAAGAAAGACATCGTAAAGATAAAGTCGCCTTGGTCCTAGTGGACCATAGGGCTGTTCTCTTGTTAGAGAGAGAGAGAAAGATGACTGGTGATGGTTTAACCTGAGGACCACCATGCCTCAGGTGAGGGGAGAGATTGAGAAAGAGAGTCCTTTAGCTTGTGCTGAAATTGAACCCATGCTCTTGCATTTATCTCTGCACTGCAAACCAGCTTTCCTGCCAAGTGAGCTAACCAACCTCCATAACATACTTGCATTGGAGGCAGTCCACAGAAGGTTGGCTGATACCAGGTGCCGAGGGACTGTATTATGAACGGGTTGAGTAGATTGAGCCGGTGCTCGTTGGGATATAGAAGGACGAGAGCTTACCTTATTGAAGTACACGAGGTTCTGAGAGGACTTGACAGAGCAGATGTGAAAAGCTTGTTTCCTCTTGTAGAAAGAGTTTAGGATCTAAGGGCATAATTCCAAATAAGGTTTTATAAGCCTAATTTTTAATTTGATCAAATGAGTTCATTTTAATTGTTTAAAGAGTTAGTTGAAGTCAATTAAATTTATCACGGGAACACCTGAGGCAGCGTAGACTGTTTCCAATGGTTGGAAGTCCAGAACCAGGGGTTACAGTCTAATGATCTGGTGTGAGAATGGGCTGTTGAGTTGGATGATCAGCCATGATCATAATGATGGTGGAGCATGCTTGAAGAGTTGAATAGCCTGCTCCTGATTCTGTTTTGTATATTTCTATGTCTGCTACTTACCAGTTACAGGTATCTGTGATTTGTAATAAAAACATCTCTTTTTTAAAAGAAACAGTGCAGTTCTCAGTGAATTAAATCCTTGAGCAGTTTTTGGTATCAAATATTGAACAGTAATTTATTACGTGAATTAATAGCTAAAACAATCTTGCATACTTGGACAATTTATTCAATTGTTTTGCAAAGTAAATAATCTGATGCTGTTTTTACTTTTTCTGCAGAAATGATCAGAGCTGAGGAAGAAAATGGGTATGTTTTAATTATTTTAAAATCTTATGAAATTGATACAATTGGGAATTAATCTAACATTCTGCTTTTTCAAAATGCACAAATCCAGTGCTGATGAGAGTTTTAATAACCCTCATTAAAAGGTTTGCATTAAATAGATTTTTTTCATCATTCATTCATTTATTCGCCTAAATTCAAGTGTTAGATTCTAATAAATGATTGGCTTCTGTTAGAACAGCTGAATTGCATTACTACAGTTTGTAGACTTCTTTGTAGAATTTCTGAAAAATTCAAGTTGCTTTCTTCAATTCAAGTAAAGTCTCATTTTTATTATTTTCACTAAAAGAAAGCTAGAAAAGACAGCTAACATTTTCCGCAAGTAGTCCAAATGGTAATTAGATAAAGTTAGGTGATCAGAAAAAGTAGCAATTTTCAAAGTCTTGCTGACAATTTTTCGGGAACCTAGTATAATGGGAAAAAATTGTAGTTATCAAATGTGACATTGTCAGCACTCCCAAAAAGCAGTGTGGGCCTCTCTACACCTTTAAGGACTGCAGTGGTTTGAGAACGTAGCTCACCACAACCTTCCCTGTAACCAGTAACATTCACATCCTATGAATGAAGAAATTAGTTTTTGTGTTGAACATAGAAGATCAGTCACTATCATAGTGAGTGGCAGAGTATGTGCTAGGGCTTTATAGCCTGCTCCTGTTCTTATTTCTTATATTCTTAATGTTTTCAAAATGCCTTTAAGCTACAAATGAGCTATAAATGTAATATTTGATGATTTGTAAAGTGAAATTGCGATCAAATTGCGCGAGATACACCCACAAATGTCTTCAGTGTAAATGAGAAGACTCTTATGTAACTCGATTTGCCTAAGTACAAGCTTCATATCTTTAGTCCTTAAAATGTCCTGACCTTGTGTCGTGAAAAGGCATTGAAAAATGTTGGGAGTTGGATCTGGAATATTTGGTAATCCGTTTCTGTTTACTGTGCTGTCATTGGGCGAGTATGATATAGTTTGCCATGTTGTCAATGCAGTTGAGTGTGTTTTGTGTTTTTTTTGAGCTCCAGTGCAAAACCTCCACTGCCTTTTGTGGTTTCAGCTAAGGAAACAACTGGTGGGTGAGCAGGCATGCATTCATCAGACCCTTTGGGGTTCTTGAGCTCCCCAACTGAAGAACATACTGATGAGCCAGTTGTAGATGCAGTTAGTTCTGTTGTGCAGAGTACGGTGTACTTCGCCTTGATATAATTTCTATGTCGACCTCCTGCAGGCAATTGAAAAGAGCCTTGTCATCTGTTGGTTGGCCTCACCATTTTCCTCCTTTGCGCACTTATAACATAACATGTTTGTGTCTATTATGGTGGGTGCAGTTGTTGTTTCCATGTTATACGCCACCTTGGTTCTGAATATGGCCTCCGGAGCATTTGTGTTGTATTGCTGCTTATCCGTGGCATAGATGACCTAAGAGATCAACTGGCCATTGGTAGCGGGATTTAGGTTCCTAACAAATCCTGAATCACTGGCTGGAACTTTGTGTGGTGTTGGAAGTCAAGAATGTCAGCTTTTTCTTTTGCTCAAGGTCAGCAATGTCATGGTGCAACAGGAAATTTTCTGTAGTGTAATCTTCATTTTTTTGCATTGGTATTTTTTTTTCTCTCACTTTCTTGATCCACACCTGAAAAAATGCTGGAGCTGATCTTGTAAGCCTCTTCCAAAGTAGTGTCTTGACTGTTGCATAGCAATGTGGCTTCTTGGAAGTTCTGCCATAAGAAGTGAAAGCTTTTTGGTGCCACCCGCATTGGTCCAGATCATTAGCAGTGACACGTTCTTCCATCATTTCCACCTTTTAAAGACCAGTGTATGATCTGACAAAAAAAGTGGTAAAGCTGTCCAGTTTCATTGATGTTTTAATAAAATCTCTCGTTTACTCGCTCAGCACGCAAGAGAGATCGTTTTGCAGCTAATCGTCTGTCGTTGCCATGTAAATGCTGCCTCCTCACCACTAACCGTGCTTAAGACAATTCCATGCCTTGAATCAATCCAGTCATCCATTGCTACAGGTTAGCTCCTTGTGGCCCAGCCCAGCATGGCAACTCCAATTCCTGCCGGATTGCCTTGGAGCTGGAAGCATTCTGTTTAACTTTCCTTAAAACACATTTGCAGAGCCCTTTCAACATTGGGATAGCCAGCCAGTCTCATCTTCTGCCTTACCTGAGAGAATGCCAGTTTGTCAGACTGTTCCAAGATGTGTCAGTGTTCTGACAATGGGTCACAAATCCCAGTGTTAACTTCTTTTTGCTGTTGACAGATGCTCCTAGACCTGCTAAGTTTCTCCAGCACTTTGTTTTTGTGTGTTTCAGATCTCCAGCATCCACGTTTTAGTGTTCCAAGATGTTTGCCTTATGTTCAAAATGTTTGAAAAACTTAAGGTGGAATCTCCCAATCCTTTTATCTGCTTTGTGCCACCGTTTTCCACTTGCTTTATTAATTTCTCTTTCTCTCCATTCAGCAGCATTTTTAACTTTCTCATAGGGTTAGTCATGCTTGGATGTCCTTTCACTGGATGATCTTGATATCAAATGATGGCTTGTCCAGAGATCCATGATTTGGTGTTTTGTTTTGTCCCCTCCCTTTGCTTCCATTATAGTCATAATACCACCCCAAGCAACCAACCAGAACAATGTACTGATAATCAAGCTCAACTATGCCAGTTGTACCAGTATTGTAAATGTGTTGAGTCTTCAATCATCAGAATGGTCAGTTGTTTCTGTCTTGCTCTACTTTCTAAGAATGAAAGAGACTTTCACCAGGCTGCTTTAGTGACCTCCATATAACACACCTTAGCATTTCAGACATAGTCTGGAATTAGAATTGTAAACTATAAACTCAAACACCGATACACTGAGCATAACACAAAAGGATAACAGTCTCCACAGAGAGGAGTCTTTTTTTCGTAAAGGCCATTAGTAGGGAAAATGTTCCCCAACAGACCAAGTGTTGGAAAAACAAAGGAGAGAATATGATGGCTTCTCATGAGTCCACTGGGTTTCCTGTTGATGAAAGGTAATTGATGTTGGCCCAAACCAATAGCTGATACTCAGTTTGGATCGGAACCAAGATTGATACGAGTTTTTGGTTTTTGGAAAGTGGCCACGATTCCACTTTTTCAGGGCCTATAAGATAATCAAAAACAGGTTTTCCAGCTAATAAGAGCCATAAATCCCATATTTTACTAGCTTAAAAACCTTTATTCAAAGTCATGTCTCTTTCTATAAACCTGTAGGTAAAATTCCATCTGTTGATTTCATTTTCCAATAAGTCACAAAGTAAACCCTTTTTAATCTAAATGGTATGGAGGGAAGGTCTATTGAGGAAAGGCTGAGGGACTTGAGGCTGTTTTCGTTAGAAGAAGGTTAAGAGGTGACTTAATAGAAACATACAAGATGATCAGAGGATTAGATAGGGTGGACAGTGAGAGCCTTTTTCCTCGGATGGCGACGGCTAGCACGAGGGGACATAGCTTTAAATTGAGGGGTGATAGATATAGGACAGTTGTCAGAGGTAGGTTCTTTACTCAGAGTAGTAAAGGCATGGAATGCCCTGCCTGCAACAGTAGTAGACTCGCCAACTTTAAGGGCATTCAAATGGTCATTCCATAAACATATGGATGATAATGGAATAGTGTAGGTTAGATGGGCTTCAGATTGGTTTCACAGGTCAGCGCAACATCGAGGGTCGAAGGGCCTGTACTGTGCTGTAATGTACCATGTTCTATGACCAAGCAACTCCATATCTTCCCATTTGTGTCTCAGTCCATAAATACAGATATGTATTCCAACAGTGATTTTATGACAAGCTTGCAAAAGTTTCAGACTGATAATATTGGATTAGCTGAACTTTGGCTTATCATGGCCGTCATTGTATTGAATTTGCCATTCGATCAGCGGGAATGACTGATAACTTTGGCACGGCTGGAATCTCTCAGTATCCGATTTTGATTCATTGCAATTCTGCTGTAATTCTACAATGCATTTAATTCTGTGCTACCATACTAGGCAGTCATTCAGACTCAGAACGTCTCAGGAGTTGAGTTTCTGATTTTAGTTAGGGATAATTGAATGCTGAAATTTGATGTATGTTTGGTTTGTCCACTTGTATATGACTATGAGTCAGTACATGGCAGCTTTAGCAATGATAGGAAGTTATTTTAAAGTATTTTGTCATTAAAAATTCCATAATTGTAAAGCATCAGCTTTCAGCAACAATTCAGTAATTGAATTGATCTGTAAAAGTTGCACAAAATCAAAACGTATATTTATTTCATGGATTTTAATCTACATTTCACAATTTCAACAGTGTTAAGGAAGCTTCTGCATCCACTGTATCAACTTCTGTTCAAGAGGCAACAACGACCACCCCAGTGGAGGTTACTGAGAATGAAATTACAACCACTGAAGATCATGAAAAGGAACAAACAACAGCTGTTGAGCAGTCTGAACCTGAACCTGTAGAGATCATCTCTCAGCCAGTAGAAGAAGTAACAAAGCAAGAGATCCAAGAAAAGTATGTTTTAATTTGCTCCACATGACAGAAATGTAGCTGAATTGTCTAACATTTTTAGTGTATTATTTTAAAAACATGATTGAAATCAAAAATCTTTAAATTTATGCTCCAAATTAATTTTCCATTTAATTTTTTGGATTCATTCATATGCCTGATGTTATCTCAATGGTTGGTTTGATTTCTATTTTTAATATAAAGCTTTTTTGTTCAGTTTATAAATATTAATGTGAAATGTTTAATAAAAACAATTATTTGAGCTAATTCCACCATGCTTCAAAAATTATTAACAGCCAATCTGAGTGTTTTGTTTCAATTTCTTTTAACTTTTTTTCTCAGTGATATTCCAAAAAAGGAGGAGGAAGTGAAAAAAGAACCAGTGAGGAAGACCTATACCTGGAACACAAAAGAGGAGGCAAAACATGCATTTAAAGAGCTATTGAAGGAAAAGGTATTTACTGAGAAATGGAAATTTGATCACTTTATTGCATTTTAGATTTCTGCAACATTGCTTTATTTTGTAAAAATTTGGAAAAGATTTCCCAAAGATCTACAAATATTTCACGTATGTATGCAATTTTCTTCTGAAAGTTATCATTAAGTCTGCTTCCACTACCTTTGCAAACAGTTCATTCTGATCAGAACTTGCAATATTTTTTAAAAAACTCATCATTTCCTGTCCACCCCACAAGTTTTTTTTGTCAGTTATCTTAGATGTGTTTCCTTTGATTCCCAACCCAATACACTGAAGAGGATAATACACCATGAGCAAGAAAACAGAATACCAGCTTAGAGGAAGTATAAGTGATATGCTGTCACACCTGGAAGGAGTATTTGGGGCCCTGGTACCAGAGAAGGAGAGCAGGTAGCAGGAGTGATGTATTTCCTGTCAGAAAATGGGACAGATCAGTCAAGGTTTTTGATATTCCTCTTGATTTTGAGAAAGTTCAGCTGAACAAATAGGAGGACATGTTAATTTAAACAACATATAATTGAGAATAGAAAACCTGGAGAAAGCAGTTACGACGTCAGAGAAGCAGGGTATGAAATGTACAATGTATTCAGCTGTGACAGAGGGTTTGTAGGTTTTTTCTCATTCAGTCGTTCATGGAATGTGGACGTTGCTGACCAGGCACTTGAATCTGAGGATGTGGCTAGGATTCGCTTCATGGATGGCCTAAAACTGGATGAATAGATTCCCTTGTTTGTGTTGTTTTTTTGCAATTTGTAATTATACCATAGCAAGCACTTGGGAGAGGGTAAGATGAAAGGCTAAAAGTAATGTCTTTGGTAGGAACTAACTTTTTACTCCAATTGAACTTGTTTTTGGTCAGACTTGCAACTTGAGGAAAGCATTTGCGTTTAATCCTGCATGTTATCTGTTACTTTAGGGTGTTCAGTCAAATGCCTCATGGGAACAAGCAATGAAAATGATTATAAATGATCCTAGGTATAGGTAAGTTTCAAGACTTTTCTGTTTAATCTTTTGTGGCCCTTTGCTCAACATAAACCTTAAGGAATTATCTACCTTTGTTTTAAAAAAGAATGTAACTAAATGAAAACAAAGCTATATCGCTCTTGCAGTGGAAATTTGTTTTAAAAAGCTCAACAAAAAGATGTCAAGACAAAATAATATGGACATAACTTTTTGAACTCCTGAGATCTCTGTCCCGTGCTACCTGCATTGCACTAATGATTTTGATGTAGTTATGCGCGCACAGATCCTGCTTGCAAGGGGTTAAAATTGACATTTCTGCATTTTGCTCAATTGGGGGTCCTGCTAGCATAAATTGTCTTTCTGTGCTGATTATTGTACTATATAGGACTTTAGAGGCCTCAGACATGGAAGAAAATCTTTGGTTTGTGACTGTTTTGCATGGAGTTTTGTTCCCCATCTGGATGCAGTCAGCATGTTCTGGGGTTTTATAGCTTCCAAGAACAAACTCTGGAAAAAGCTATGCATTACTTGTACCAGCTGGTATATATTTGTTGCTTTTCTCCCAAATCTGGTCTTTTTCCAGCTAATAGAGGTCGATGCACTCCAAATATTACCAATGACCCTTAATGTCCAAATGATATTGCTCTTGGACTGCGTTCTCCAGTGCGTATATTCAGTAGTCTCTGTTATAGGCCTGCAATAATTAAGAGCTGTAATGTGTTCTTTGGTTACCTAAACTGCTGTCTAGAACAAAATGCTGTCAGCCTGTGCAATGAGGCAGCTGGATGGTTGCAGAATTTGCTGCACTGATGCACCTTCAGTTCCATATAACTGTCTGCAACTGCTGTCTGCCCGAGACATTTTGATGAAATCCCTGGTTGCCATTGCCACTGGGTCCCCTCCTGTTTGGGGCTTAGCGGGTGCCTTGTCTACATCAGTCCTCTGAATGTCACTGCTCCAAGCTTCTGGGAGGGGCAGGTGTTTCTCCACAGGAATCATGGGGAGGCTACTGGAACCTTTCAGACAAAAAAGAGTGAGTATGCCACAGCCAGTGATTAGAAATAGTGTGCAATGATTAAGAGTGACTGTGGGGTTAATGTCATAGTTGCTCTGGAACAAACTTGGTACTTGCTCGTTTGGTGGACATGGATGTTTTGGTGCTCTTTTATGAGGGCTAGGATTCTCTTCTCGTAGTGGGGGAGGGCACTTCACCACCTGTATGACTCTGCTCAGTTATGGGCTGTCTTCCCCTGTGTGAGAAAAAGACAGACAATGGTGACACTGGGTGGCACAGCTGTTGGTGGTGCATGTGGGGGACAGTTGATGAGGTGTACTGAAGGACTTAAGAGGCAGCACAGAGGGCATGCAGGGTTATTGGTGTGTGAGGTTGGGCAGGAGGAAGCCAGTCTAGGAAGGCGTTGCATGAAAGCGGCAGGGCATGAGACCTGGTGGGAGATAGATGCAGTAGCAGCAATGGAATAAGTGTGAGCTGGTGGGGAGAAGCGTGTGACACTTAGCTGGTGGAGCAGATAGGGTAATTTTGTACATTGCTGGCATTCCTCTATGCCCTGGAGATGGCACAAACTCATGGCAACCTTGGACCAGGTTTGCAAGGCCTAATGATGTAACATCCTCCACTCTTCATCCAAGAAGCGGACTCAGCCAATCCACCAGAATTCTGTCCCTGTCAGAGAATTGCAGTGTCATCTTCCCACTTCTTAGACATGTTCAAACTTTGTCCTTGATTGACCAGGTAAATTTCAGAATGCCACTGTTCATCTAGGTGCACAACGGGTTTTTAAGGATGGCATGGGTGCAAGGGTTCCTGCTGTTAGAGCAGTTATCTGCTGAGTGGCAAGTTTTGTTTCTGATTGATTTCTGCTGATCTTTGCTGCTTTTATAGGAACTCTTGTGGTTTCTGGAGTTTTTCAGATTTTCCAAAGACTGCAGGGTGTCAAATAACAGGAGCTGAAGAACTTTGACCTGACTTCAAGGATTCTGCACAAACGACTTCTTCTTAGACATAGGTGTCATCATTGACACTGTATAACTCTTGAACTATAATGTGACAGGGAAAATAAGCAGGAGTGACCCTGGACAGCATATGCTGCTGGAAGGGAGGAGAAAGAGGAGAGAGGTACTCTCACCAAGAAGCCATATCCACCCAGGAAATTCAGGGAGCAAATTTCCCATCTGATCATTGGGTTAAGATTTCAGATTTCTTTCCTTTTTGAGACTTTCTCCTCACTGAAATCTGTCATTTGCTGACACCAAACTCAGAAGTCAATGGCTGCATTGCCCATGGCTACAAAGGAGATTGGACTGCAGTGTGCTGCACAACCTTCCTATCATGTGATCTAATCTTTGCTGCCAGCTTCATAGTGACCAGCTGAGTAGTATGAGGAAGAGGAAAGGAGCCGACAACTAACTGGGCTGCTGACTAATGAAGTTAGTAGATTTTTGGACTCTGTCGAGTTGTGGGATCGATCAGGATGGACAGTTAAGAACATGGTTGATCTTCAACCTTGCTGAACTGTAGAGCAAGCCAAAGGGAGTGTATGGCCTATCCTGCTCTAATTTCTTGTGCCCCTGTGTTCTTTTGCTAGCCTCTCAAAGGCATGCAGTGTCAGTATCTGAGCTAGTGGCTGGAAGTGTCAGAATGAGAACCTGTATTTCTATTCAATTCTGCTTTCCTGTTCTTTTTCCCCTTTGCCTTTCTACTGGAGCTGACCAGTTTACAATTCTTGGATATTTTAAATGAGAATTGCATATGGGTTGGTAATGGAAGGATAGGAGAAAGGGATACGCAATTGCATATTATGCAGCTTACAAATCTAAAGAGGTTGTGGGAAGATGGGAATAGGATGGTGGGAATGAGGATTAATTAGAAGGATATTGTCATCTTCAGTAGCTTTAACTTATAAGGACTTCCATTGGTACATGTACATGCAGTTATGTCTTTTCCATGGAGGTTGCTTACTGCTGCCTGTGGTTATGAGTGACCTTGCCCTGCAAGGTAGAAGGAAATCTATCAGTGAGCTGCGATTTATTGCGGTTATTGGTCAGTGAGTTATGGAAATTTGCATTGTACAGTATGTGCAGTTAGTGTGATATTGTGTGGGAAGATAAATTTATTTGTGTGAGGTATTTGAACCTGTGGCAGTATATTGAGCACTTCGGCACTTGACTGCTGACATTGACCACTGTGCCTATCTGCTCCCATTGATTTGGCACAATTTGTCTGGGGGTCTTTTTGATTCCTCTGGATTTTGGATCTCCCTCCTCCTGTATGCCTCCTTCACCAATGCATCTAGCTTTGCATCAGAGAACTTTGGAGTCCGCTTTTCTCTTCTGTTACCTCATAATTTCTTCTTGCTTAATTCTCTTCCACAAACAGTTCCAGAGTCTGCTCCAAGCAGGTACAGGTTGGCTTTAAATAGTGCTAACATTTAGCCCTGCTCCCATACAGCAATCATATAAATTAGCAAACAGCACCAAGTGGCATGCTTCCTGCATCAATCATAATGGGTATTATTTATACCAGATTGTGACCCCATGACCATTTTAATAGGAAGGTCTCTGCCAGTTGACTCTACAATCATTAAACACTCATGGCTGTAATTAAGAGTGCTTTCCTTTTTGGATGCCTTGCCTGGTACTGATGACTTAAGCATATTAATAAAGAATACGGAGATTACTAAACCAGGCAGGAATGGTATTCGATGTGCCAAATGTCATGGACAAAATCTGCTGTCAGAATTTTGATGGAAGAGTGTCATAAACAACATGAATCACCCATCGTCTTGGTATTACTGTTGAATGTTTTCAGAGAAAAGGCTACAAACCTTCACATGCAGGGCACAACAGCACCTCAACTCATTTGTTCTCTTCTGTCTAAGAGCTTTTATACACCAAAATGTGTCCTGGTCTCCGTTATCAAAACCTTTGCCAATTTATTAATTTTTAAACAAGAGATGCTTTACAATTTTGGTGGTAGGAATCACTATTTTAATGCTAATGGGAGAAAATTATGAAGTGTGCTTTGCAATTATTTTGCAATCTTGGTGAACTGGCTTGCTAACTTCATTGGTTTTTTTGTACTTCAGTTACTTCACCAATGTTTGCCAATTGTAATTAACCATATTCTTTGAACAATGCAGTGCATTACCAAAACTTAGTGAAAAGAAGCAAGCCTTTAATGCGTATAAAATACAAACTGAAAAAGAGGAAAAGGAAGAAGCCAGACTCCGCTATAAAGAAGCAAAAGAAAACTTTCAGCGATTTCTTGAAAACCATGAGAAAATGACATCTACTACCAGATACAGGTACAGTTACTTCTATCAGGACTTTGTGAACAATTTAACAATTGTAAGTTTAATGGTAATCTTAGTTTGATTCTGTTCCCAAAATACTGATCTCCTAAACGGAAAAAGGTTCTTCTGTATAAGTTCTGTTTTGTAATCTTGTACAAAGAAGGTTTTTATTGTTCTTAATTTGTAATGACAGCTTCATGGTCAATTATTCATTTTTGAGTTTGAGAAATTTTGGAGTAGTCTGGGCTTGAGGGAGAAGCAGTGGAGCCCAAACCTGATGCTGAACTCTTCTGGCCTGGAAAATTTGAAAACTGTTATTAGTGGATGCACGTGAAGATTGGGGATTTACAACTTTGGCGCAGAGTGAATTATCTAGACTTATTTATTGATGTGTCAAATCAAAAGCGCAAGATCACTAAATTTGCGTACTGGAAAGGAAAATGTGAAGGTGGTTGACTTGTTTATCCAGCAAGAGTAAAAACCACAATTGTTTGCTGAGTTAAAATTTGCAAGCCGGGTGAGGGAGATGGGCAGATTACAGTATGAGTGTGGGAAGGTGGAGGGGGAAGAGAGGCTACAGTGAGTCTCTCTCACCAGAAAATATGGAAGTTTGGATGAAATGTACGTGTGCATGTAGAATATTTTTACAATACTTTAATGAAGATTTTCTTGACATTGATTTATAATACATGAATTTTAATTATATGCTGAATGCCACTATGCTGCATTTTTGAATCATGTTAATTTTCAAGAATCTTAAAAATATTTATCTAATAAATATTTCATGGAATATGAGTATTGCTGACAAGGCCAGCATTTAAGTCAAGTAATTTTCAATTCCGTGTACCCATTTCTTGACAATATAGGTGTTAATTGATACCAGTAAAGCTCCCTCTTTGCTGAAAGTGAACTGTTGGAGCATGGAGCCTAATTCATTCGATGTTTATTCTGTCACCTTCTCTATAATTCAGCATTACTTTCCTCCTCTTTCTACACCCAATTTTACAACGAATTTACCCATTCTAATTTGTTTACTTCTCCAGTTTTCACGTTAATTTAACAATACTGAAATCCGATTGGCTCTGGATATGTATAGTTGCATACCCTGTTCAGTTAAATTCTAGATGCTCTAAAGAGGCCACAACACGTTTTCCATTTCAACCTTGCAGCTGTAGAAAATACTGGCCATCTGTTGTCCTGTCACACCAGTCTTTGGCCTATTGTGTTCTTTTAAACTTTGGATATTTTCTTCCCAGCACTCTTGGTTTTTCTCCTGTTCTTTTTTCAAGTCTCGTTCCTTAAATATAGGTTACAGATCCATGGGTCATGGTTGAAATGTTACATGCACACATGAGAGAGAGAAAGAGAGAGACCATTATTTGACCCTAGTGACCACCATCCCTAAGCCCAAATTTGCCCACAACCTTGTGTATTGGAGTTACTCTTCTATTAACCAAATATGAGTACTCGGGTACAGTACGTCTGGGTTAGCGAAGGGGCAAGGATTAAGTGTAATGCATCTTAGTTCCGCATAAGCCAAAGGTTGAACGTAGAACCTCCCTGACACATACTGCTTAGCTAGTCACTGAAAATCATTGAACCATGAGGAAGCTATATTAATTTTTTTGTCATATTTATGCATTAAAAAATTCTCTTGGGACACTCCACCAGGAAAGCTGAACAGATGTTTGGAGAGACCGAAGTGTGGACAGCAGTTCCTGAGCGGGATCGACAGGAGATCTATGAAGATGTTTTGTTTTTCTTGGCCAAAAAAGAAAAGGTTTGATTATTTAAGAAGTCATTAAACAAGAATAGGCTGTTTAATGTTGGTTTTATGTTTTTGATCATACTTTCTGTGCTTCTGTTGACCTTTCCTTGATTTCAGGAACAAGCAAGGCAACTAAGAAAGAGAAATACCCAAGCACTGAAAAATATCCTTGATAACATGGCTAATGTAACATACTGCACCACGTGGTCAGAGGCACAGCAATATCTAATGGATAATCCAACTTTTGCAGAGGATGAAGAGTTGCAAAGTAAGTTCATCTGTTGTAAGATATTGCAGCTTAGAAGAGCTATAAGTAGAGGCATGCAACCTTTTGGAACAGGTAGGTGATTTGGCAGAGCACGCCAAATGTATGAGCCAAATATGATTCAAACAGTGGTGTAAGCAGAATCCTGATTAAAGGTCCACTTTCAGAGAAAGCAATGAGCAATGAAGATTGAACAATAGGCACTTTCAGAGTGCTTCAGGAATAAGACCTTTTGTTTCATGTTTAAAACAAAACATAATTATTGAGCAAATATTTATCGCATATGCATCCTGGTTAGTTTCTCCGTGTGATGTTTGAAACTTGTTCTGCTTTACACGAAAATAGTTTGTGATGTCAGTTTTGTCATGGTTGACCAAAGGGCACCATGCAGATAGTTTTCATGCGTTAGTACAGATATGGGATTGCTTCTAATTAATTTGTGAAAATGTTCGATTTCCTGCAAATTTTCTGGCAAATAAAGATAATGTGCATATCGTCATTTTGGTCAAAGCTCTCCTCGTGTGTACTCCTAAAATGCTGGCACGCCCGTTACATCAAATATGCTTGTCAAATGATCCTTGTGTTGGGGTCCAGTCAATTCCATTTCAATTCATTCATTTTATTTCAACAGAACATTTCCAAAAGTTTCTGGCAATTTGGAAATTTTGACAACTGCTGACAAATTTGCACGGTCCACTCTTTTTATGTTCAATTTGTAACATTCAAATTATACTGCAACACAAATATTCTATTTAATGCTGCCTTCACTGTTACGCATTAAATATTTTAATCTCTTCCAGTTCCTCGACAAATGCTTTGATTCTGGGTCTCCATCAGCATTGTCACAGCACTGTTAGTGATCACATTCGTAAGCCGATAGTTGTCTCTTCCCGATGCAAATTATTTTTTCATAATAAATTGTCACAAATGAATATGTTGGCAATTTTTCTTTTCAGTTCATTTTAAATTTTTGTAGTTTCTGTGATAATAGTTACGTTATTAATTGGGTGTAATTATTGACAAGTCATTCTGCACAAATAACTTTTTATCTATAACAAAGTTACATCAATTGGAACTTTGGACATTTTTAAACAATTGCCTTGTGAGGACATTGCACAGTTGTTCTTTTATTTATTAGATTCTTCTGTGCAGCAATTTTGATTAAGGCAGACGATACCACTCTGTCTTTGCAGTCTTTCATATAACATAGCTACCTAGGATTATGACCCCTAAATAATTCTGATTGTACCACAGAAGCGAGATAGTGAGAGAGAGTTTTTTTAGTTCATTGGCCTTCCCATGGTGCAACTGTCTCTTAAATATGTTCAATTTAGCATATTTGATTTTGTTCAGTTGCCAATTATATTTATAACTCAATATACAAGTTATAAATACAATCCTCGCTGTTAGGTTACACAAAGTGCTGACTCACCCCTTGATCTTAAAAGAAGCAGGCATTGAACTCTGATTCACAAAATGCTTTCTATGGCATTTAAACCTTCCTGTTAAAGGCTGCAGTGTCTTTTTGCCACCCTTCCTTCCATTGCTGTCTGTCTGTTGCGGCATTTCACAATGGACCGCCTGCTCTTCACTTTTATAGTCGTATTCTATTCAAGAAACATGTCCGAAGCCCAAAGGCAGAATTGCGATGTGACTTGCGTTGAAAAATTAATGTATAAACTGAGTGTTCATGCTAAAAACGTGGTTATAGGTTATTATGTAGTAACAAAAATAGGCAAATAAATTCAGCAGATAACAGGGAAGCAGTGGACCTGATATTAAAAGGAAGGAATGTTAAATGAACATTATTAAAATTACAAACTAATACGCTATTGCTACAGAACATGCGCTAAAATACATACAGATTTCATTATTTTAATAGTTCATTGAGAACTGGAACCCTGTAAGGTATAGGACCTATATCTTACAGGTTTGGTAACACATCTGAAACATTCATTCAGTTCCCCCAGCTAGCACACAGTCGCAACAGTATTTACCATCTCCAAGATGCAGAAATTCACCAAGGTTCCGTAGCACCTTCCAATCCCTGACCCCCGCTGTCTAGAAGGAGAAGCGTAGCAGATTGATGGGAGCACTACGACCTGCAAATTCTCCATCAAACCATTGAAAACCCTGATCTAGAAATATATTACTGTTCCTTCACTAATGCGAGATCAAAAGGACTAAAATGATTCAAGAAGGCAGCGAAGCCCACATCTAAATGAATTTATAAGAAAACTCTGATTTGTCTTAATTGCACTGGGCGTTGTTAGCGGTAACCAGTTTTAAAATTGGGTTGACTGTATAACAATTTTTCTGAAGGTCATGTAGAATTAATTTGTTACAGTTTTAATCTTTGTGACATGACGGGCACTATCATATTATAAATCCTGAGGGCCTAAGATTAGTTTCAGCACGTGTTTCAATATTCTTTTGGTCTGAGCAGTTTGTTTATATATGAAGCCAGAATTGTACACGATTACTCAGTTTATATTTGATCAAAAGGACTCATGATGTCATTGTAAATCAATATGAAGTTATGAACAAAGGGCCTGAAAGACATGGGGAATCTAAGCATGAACGTTTATTATTTGTTATCTGGCGTATAAATATAACATAGAATAATTAATAACTATGGTACTAATTCTAGTGATTCACGTGCTTGTCCTATGCTTTAAAATTTTGTTTCCATGTGACTGTCAAAACCTTTAGATGAAATACGTGCAGAAGTCCTTATTGACAGGGTTGGTGGAATACCATTTGTTCTACTCCTCTCATCCCTATGCATGAAATTTTCAACCTCTTTGTGAATTCCAACTTCCTTTCTAAGTCTACCTTAAGACTGAAGATTCAAGCTGCTTGAAACTTGAGCTCTCACCCTAGCTATCAATTACAGAAAGACAATATACTTAATTACCATTTTGTATTTCACATCCTGGTTTGGACTGCTCCCTCCTGCCTATTGTCAACATTTTAAACTTAGCTGGACCTGACAGTCTGAATTGCCCACTATTTCACTGCACTTACCATTATTGTGTTCTCTCTTTATTGTGAGTTTTGGAGAAGATGCATTGAAAACTTTGCCACGTTGTAACCCCAACCTCATTTAAATATCCTGAGATAAAGCAAAGAATTGTGGATGCTGGAGATCTGAAACAAACAAAAACAGAAATTGCTGGATAAACTGAGCAAGTCTGGCACCATTTGTGGAAAGAAAACAGAGTTAACATTTCAAGTACGGTGACCCTCCAGAGTTCTGAAGAAGGGTTGCTGGACTCTAAAGAAAACATACGCTGCCAGACCTGCTGAATTTTGCCAGCAATTTTTGATTTTGTTCATCTTTAAACATCCTGACCCTGGGTAACTAGTTGCTTCCTAGATACCTCCTAATTAATCTATTCAGAGATGATATGACACACCTCTGGAGCAGGTGAAAGTTGAACCCCGGTCTTCTGGCCCAGAGGTGCTGGTTGCTTTCTAAACAAATATGGAGAGGTTGCTCTTTCATTGGTCTAAATCAGAAAATGCTTTTCTAACACCTCGTGACCTGGGAGGTTTAACCGGACTGTTTGGAAATTCTGCAGTGCGCACAGCACAAAAATGAAACAAGAGAACGGAGTGCTGAGTGAAAGGAACTTGCAGGGTGAAAGCAGAAGAAACGGAGGAATATTTCTCTGTGATAATTCATTCCAAACCTGAGATTGTAATTTGTAACTGGATCTTGATTTTATTGTGCTAATTAACGGCAGAAAGGGTTGATAGTTTGCCATAATCTCTGCTTTTGAAAATGTTTTAAACTTGAATTGGTTTTACATTTGGGACCCAAATGTTTTGCTTTCTAGATATGGATAAAGAAGATGCCCTTGTTTGTTTTGAAGAGCATATAAGAGCATTAGAGAAGGAGGAAGAGGAGGAAAAACAACGAGGTTTGCTTAGAGAGCGGAGAAGACAGCGCAAAAATAGGGAGGCCTTTCAAGTAAGTGATAAGTTATGTAAGTTTATCAATATTTTTAATTTTGATTTTTTATTTTAATATCAGATTTTGTTTCATAATACTCCTGAGATTTACTTTAGTGTCAAAAGTGCTACATAAAATTAAATTATTTTCGCAACAAAATGTTTTACATTGTTACTCATGAAATCTTAACAGTTCAGTGACCAAAGAAATTTTAAACTAACTATTTTTAGTTAACTAGTACTATTATTGTATATGTTGAGTTTTTTTTTAAGCTCTGCACTGTTCTCTACATTTTAGCTTAGTTAGTTGGCTGGACATCCAGTTTGAGATGCAGTGAGATAACAGTGTGGGTACAGTAACTGCACCGGCTGAAGTGTGGGGATCCTTGAGTTAAATTACCCTAATCTCTAATGAGAAAGCAGCCCTGTCTGTGGCCAAGAGGACTATGACAACTTTATCTTTCACTCAACAGTGGAGCATTCATTGCCCTCCAATTAATGAATTCCACAGGTTCACCGCTCAAGAAAGGAAAAAAAAACTCTCCACCTCACTTTTGTTCTCAATCTGTAATCCTTGGTTCTAGACGACTCAGCCAGGGGAAACATTCTCCCAGCTTCTATCCCATCGACTCCATTTTCAAGTTGGTGGCTGTGACAAGTGGATTGCCACAAGCAATGCAACTGGGCCTCAACTATTTATAATCTCTTTTAATAAATTTTGATGACTTAAAGTCAGATACCAAAATATCTAAATTTTTAATTGATGATAGAAAAGCTAGATGGGAATGTGAGGAGGACTCAGACTACGTGGGGACATCGCCAGGTTAATTGACAGACAACAAGGTGGCAGATGAAGTGTGAATTTGGGAAGTGAGAAGTTATTTATTTCTGATTGGAAAAGCCAAATATTTGTAAAGCATGGTGGAACTGGTAAATGTTAATGTTCAAATGATTTCAGTGGACTGATGCAAGAAACACAAAGGCTGCATGCAGGTACAGCAAAAAATTAATCAAACAAATGGCATATTGACTATTATTACAAAGGGATTGATGTACAAAAATGAAGAAGTCTTGCTACAATTGAGGAAAATGAGGAAGGATTTATTTTCCCAGGGGGTTTGTGTAACTGTGGAATTCTTTGCTGCAGAGGGCTGTCAAGGTTTGGTTAAGTATATTTTGGATGGACAGATTTTTTTTTTAATCGGTAAAGAATCAAGGTCAATAGGGAAAAGGCAGGAAAGGAGCGTTGACGATTATCAGATGAACCATGATCTCATTGAATGGCAGAGTAGCCTCGCTGGGCTGAATGACCTGCTTCTCTTGTGTCTTACAGTCACCACAAATTCGTCCTCCCATTGCAAGCTGTCATTGACTGTTGCACTGGGTAGTCTACATAGCCCTCAGAATTCCCAGTTATAACTACAGAGAGCAGTATCTGTCCCCTTGATACTGTACCCTGTGTTGACCACATTATCTTTCACTTTTTCCATTTGAACTGTCTCCTACTCCATGGTAACCCAGTCAACTTACTCATACTTACCTACACAGTAAGCAAGAACCTGTTACAGAATTGGAAAACTCCATCAATTTCGCCTCCAGTTTCCACCTTCCCCTCACTTTCACCTGATCTATCTCTGACTCCTCCCTTCCCTTCCTCAACATTTCTGTTTCCATTTCTGGGGATAGACTGGCCACTAATATCCATTACAAACCCACCGACTCCCACAGCTACCTGGACTATACATCCTCACACCACACTTCCTGTAAAGACTTCATCCCATTCTCTCAGTTCCTCCGTCTCCGTCGCATATGTTCAGATGAGGCCAACTTCAACAAGGGAGCCTCCGAAATGTCCACATTCTTCCTCAACCGAGGATTCCCCAACTCCGTTGTTGACAGGGCCCTCAATCGAGTCCGACCCATCTCCCGCACTTCTGCCCTCACCCCTTCCCTTCCCTCCCGCAACAGCGATAGGGTTCCCCTTATCTTCACCTACCATCCCACCAGCATCCACATCCAGAAGATCATCAGATGCCATTTCCGCTACCTCCAGCAAGATGCCACAACCAGACACACATTCCCTTCCATTCCCCTCCCTTGTCTGCCTTCTGCAGGGCCTGTTCCCTCTGGGACACCCTGGGCCATACTTCCTTCACCCCCAACACCTCCCCACAGCCCTACCACACCTTCCCCTGTAACCGGCAAAGGTGCAACACCTGCGCATTTACCTCCTTCCTCCCTCCCCAGTATCCAAGGGCCCAAACATACCTTCCAGGTGAAGCAACACCACCTGCACTTCCAAGAATCTAGTCTACTGCATTCGCTGCTCACAATGTGGTCTCCTCTACATCAGGGAAACAAAGCGTAGACTTGGCGACCACTTTGCAGAACATCTACGTTCTGCTCGCAGAAAAGACCCTGAACTACCTGTTGCCTGCCACTTCAATGCACCACCTTGTTCCCCGGCCAACATCTCTGTCTCCGGCTTGCTACAGTGTTCCAGTGAAGCCCAGCGCATGCTGGAGGAACAACACCTCATTTTCCGCATCGGGACCCTACAGCCCTCCGGACTCAATATTGAGTTCAATAATTTTAGGGCCTAAACTCTCCCCTGTCCCAGCTCCCCACCCCACACACCAGGCCTTGTTACCACATAGCCTGCCACTACACACCCTCTGTTGTGAGTGACTAACAGTCCCCATTAACAACTATTCACCCTCCCAGCCTGATCATTAGCAACTCCTTTGTCTGTCCAACTGTCTTTCTGTCTCTTTGGGCTCTATCCTATCGTTTACTCCCTACCCCACCCGCCTCCTTATTTTCTGCATATAAACTGACGTCTTCCCAGCTGCCATCACTTCTGAGGAAGGGTCACCGGACCCGAAACGTTAACACTGTTTTCTCCTCCACAGATGCTGCCACACCTGCTGAGCTTTTCCAGCAACTTTGTTTTTGTTCCTGATTTACAGCATCCGCAGTTCTTTTGGTTTTTCTTTAGAACCTCTTGCATGTTTGGTGAGCTGAAAGGTGCAGATTTTTCTAGCACTGCACCTGGGATCCCCTTCTCTCACAATTACACTTCCCTGTCCTTAACCACTCTCCAGACCTTGCCCACTCCTGAACCCAAGTGGTGTGACTGTCTACTGGATGACACTGTCCTGACAACTCCTGCCCTTGATGATGTGTCGTAGTGGCAGCGCCTTGAGCACCAGCTCAGCAATTCTGAATTGAAGTTCTTTGTAAGGCAAATCGTCCTGCAGTTGTGGTTGTTTGGGATTGCAGAGATCCTCACCTACTCCCAAGTATTGCAAATGAGATACAACTCCCTGCCCTGCTCACCCAATCTATCCTCGTTTTACTTGTGTTAACCAAGAAAAATTCAAGAATTTAATTTATAATATAATTCTAATGCATAACTTTTATTACTTGTTCATGCATGCCTAAGCTCACACTGTTCCTTATGCTATGATATCACTTTGTACTTGTTCTCTTATGTCACTCTTGGCCTTATCCTTTTAAGCAGTTTGTCCTCATTGACTGCAAAAAGAAAGTCTGAAAATACAGGTTTTATCTTTCACTGTTCATCTCATGTTTTTGCAGACCTTCCTGGATGAGTTGCATGAAAGCGGGCATTTGCATTCCATGTCTACCTGGATGGAGTTGTATCCTGCTATCAGTGCTGATATTAGATTTTCTAAAATGTTGGGCCAACCTGGTAAGACATTTTCAGTTTACTTCAGCTTTTCATTTTCTCTACATATGCCTAAAGTACAGAACACGTTAAAACCCTTCTCAAATACAAGTATTTTATATTCTATATGAATTGTTCTATTTTCAGGATCTACTCCACTTGATCTTTTCAAATTTTATGTGGAAGATCTAAAAGCACGCTTCCATGATGAAAAGAAAATAATAAAAGATATTTTGAAGGTAAATATAAAGCATATTAAATTTTACTTATGAAAATATACGATAGTAGATATATAACTTATATAACATAGTTGAACTGAAATCTGCAAGGGCCTACTGGAAAATTGTGGGTCCTTACTTTATCACCAAAGAACTTCAAAAGAACTTTAGCTGCAAAAGCCAAACAGTCATTTAAAAATAAAATGGTGATCCTGTAAAAGACTTCAAAAATGCTATAATGAGCAGTGTGAGACGGTAAATAGCCACAGTAAGGCTGACAATAAATACATTTGTGATCAAAACATGGAAACTCAAATGTCAGTTTTTCTTGTGGAAATATTAACATACTACAATGCTCTTGTTGACCTATCTTCATTGTACATTTGTAAATCAGTTGAGAATAGTTAGTCGGTGCATTTTTCCAGTTGTGGAATAGATTTTTCACTTGCACAAACCAAAACTTCAGGACAGTGCGCATGCGTTTACAGGGTGTTTCATGTAACCAATTGATAAAATCTGTTGGAACAGCCACAAAAATAATTTAGACAAAATAATTATTACAAAAACTTTGAAGCTGTTTTAATAATAGCAGTCTTTGTTACATGTTCTTTGAGCAATCAAATGATGCAACAGTTTTACAAGTCACTAACACTAAAATATGTGATGTGCAATATTTTCCCTCCACAGGATAAAGGTTTTGTGGTAGAAGTCAATACTACATTTGAAGAATTTGGTACAGTCATTAGTTCAGATAAGAGAGCAGCTACACTTGATGCTGGTAACATTAAACTTACTTTTAACAGTGTAAGTAGCTTTTTAAAACTACTGTTCTGAGCAATGTGCTGAAATTCACAAAATGTTATGTTTCTTCCAAAATGCGTATCTCTAATAAGGACTTTTAGAAAACTTATCTCAAAAATTTAGACAAACTAGCTCTGTTACTCTTTTCTCAAGTACCTTAATTCCCTCTCTCCTGCTCAGACCTTGCCTGAATATTCCATCTTTGACTCTGCTTCTACTGTGAAGATAGATCATCTACAGCAAATCAATTGCAATTAATTTCATTGAAGGAGAGTTAAATCCCCACAGTGTAGCTCCCTGCTTATGCTTCTCTTTGAAGCCTGTACTCTTCACACACTAATGCAGTGCTCTCTGTTACATAATGGCAATTTGCCAAGGATAATATCACTTTGGAAGAAAAAAAATGTGCAATGTGGCAAGGATTAGTGGTAAATTCGAGAATTGAGAAAGTTTTAAAAACCAACAAAAGATGACCAAAAAAAAAGCAGAAAATAAATTTGAGGGCGAAATAGCAAATGACATCAAAATGGACAGTAAGAACTTCTTTAAATACATAAAAACGGAGAGAGAGGCCAATGTAAACATAGGACCCCTTTGAGAATGAGGCTGGGTAAATAATAATAGAGAACCAAGAAGTGGTAGAGGTGTTGAATAAATTACTTTGTATCAGTCTTCACAGTAGAAGATATAACACATTCTAAGATTAGTAAATAATCAAGGGCAAAAGTAGGAGGAGGATTTAAATACAATATCTTTCACTAGAGAAAATTTATTAAGAAAAATAATGGGGCTAGAGGCCCATAGGACCCCTGGAGCTGATGGGTTCTATCCTAGGCTACTAAAGGAAATGGCTACAGAGATAGTGCATGTAGTGGTAGTAATCTTCAAACCTTAGATTCTGGAAAAAGCCCCAGGAGATTGGGAAACTGCCAGTGTAACCCTCATTTAAAGACAAAAGAAAGGCCAACTGTGGGGCAGGTAGCTTACTGTCTGTCATTGAGAAAAGATTAGTATCCTTATATGAAGGAGGAATGCTGTAGACCTCTATCTGTATAATTAAGCAAAGTCAATATGGTTTCCTGGAAGGGAAATCATGCCCTTCAAACATATTAGAATTTTTTGAAGAGTTTAACAAGCAAAATGGATAAAGGGGAACCCTAAGAGCTGAAATATATTTTTGAGTTTCCAAAAGGCATTCGACAAAATACTGCATGGAAGGCTGCTTAACAAGATAAGAGTCCATTGTGTCAGGGGTAATCTACATACATGGATAGCAGATTAGCTATCTGATAAATGACACTGCATTGCCACGGAGTGCAGTGGAGGCCGGGACGTTGAATGTCTTCAAGGCAGAGATTGATAAGTTCTTGATCTCGCAAGGAATCAAGGGCTATGGGGGGAGTGCGGGTAAGTGGAGTTGAAATGCCCAACTGCCATGATTAAATGGCAGAGTGGACTCGATGGGCCGAATGGCCTTACTTCCACTCCTATGTCTTATGGTCTTAACAGCTGTACGGATGTCCCTACACTGAATCGACAACAGCATTTCAAGGTAGCAGCTCATCACTCACTTCTCAAGAATGATAAGGGTTAATAATAATGCTAGTGATATTCTCATCCCATGAAAAAAATGGAAGACCTTCCAAACCTTGTGTTGCCTCGATTCATGTTTTTTTTTATTTGCTGCAGCTTTATTACTTCACCATGAAACGTGGGCATCCAGCTCAGAGGTGACAGTAGAAAGTGTAAAATAGATCAAGAGCTAACACAATAGATATGTATTGTGAAAGAATACCTTTTTTTTAAAAAAAATGATAACATTATATCTTATTTAATCTATTCAGGATGAAATAATCACTTTTACAATTTATATTAGTTGTTAGAGAAAGCAGAAGCTCGAGAACGTGAAAGAGAAAAGGAAGAAGCTAGAAAACTAAAGCGAAAAGAAACTGCTTTCAAAAGCATGTTAAAGCAAGCCACTCCTCCCCTTGAACCAGAATCAAATTGGGATGAGGTACATATGTCTTCGTGCCTTTTGTAAAACATGCAGTCGATTTCAGATTTACAGTGTAATTTAATCCTTGTGTATTGTGGGTTTTTAAAATTTTCTCCAAGCATCAGAGCTTCTTGAGGTTCACAAACTAATACTCCCTTTCAGGTTCGAGAGAGGTTTGTAAACGAGTCTGCTTTTGAAGACATTACTGTCGAATCTGAAAGAAAAAGACTTTTCAAGGAATTTCTACAAATTCTTGAGGTACTTTGTGGAAAATTGTAATTAGAAGTTGCATTGTGTTTTATTTATTATTAATTTCAGTGTGATTTAGCTATTGTTCTAGAAATGATCCATGGATGTGGAGAAGCAGACTTGATGGGCCTAATGGCATACTTCTGTTCCTATGCCTTGTGGTCTATCTTCAAAACATTACTGATAGGATATTCAGTAGTGTACAAATTAATTGGCGATGTAAATATGCAGTGCAAAATTCACTTGCAACTTAATAACTTTTAGTTTTTAACTTCCATCAATCTATTTTAAGTGACATTCAGAATAATCAAAAGAAGCCAGTTATTTCAAATGTGCAGTTTAATTTTTCTCCCATTCCTAAACTGTGCATCATTGTTCAGCATTTTTTCTACCCTTTTCCTTTCATACACGCATTTATTTCTGTTGTTTATAGGATGTGTCAAACATTAACTCCTTGAATTTGGCCATTCGTTTAATTAAGCTCACCGTTACAAGATTAGAATAAACTGACTTACCTGACATTTTTTTCTCCCTTCCCCCTTTGCAGAGAACTTGAGCTGCAATGGTGGAACAGCCTTTACAAAAAGACATTTGAGTTATAGCAACTCAGCATCAATGTCAACTGATTGCTTATGCAATGCTCAGCTATGTTTTATTAAGGCGGGGAAATTGTTTAGATATTTTTTTAATGAACCTATCCAGACATATTATAACTCACCTCTGAAAGATGTAGGATTTGAAACCAGATTCACTGGCCCAGAGATAGGGAAGAGAAATAGTCTTAAGATTCCCACTCCTGATCTCTACCAGCTGATTACTGCCAAAAGAGCATGGGTATACACTTTGGTCCTGATCTGTATTGTAGTCAAATAAACTACCAGTGCTTGATTGAGGTTTAAATGTGAATGGTCACTAGTCTAGTATGCAGCACCCATGAATCTGCACCTTACAAGAAGAATTGTTGTCTCAGCAATGTTAGAAGATTCACAGTTTGTTTTGGTTTGACAATATACCTCATTATTTTCAAGAACAGCATAAAATTTCTGTGCTATGCCCTGGCTGAACTTTTTCCCTGAAGCAGAATCTCGGATAGTTAACATGTTGCTTTTGTTGTTCCTCCTTAGGGCCAAATTGGCTGCTGGGTTTCCTTCATGTATGAGCAATAGCAGTAGTGATCAGATAGAGGGTGATAAGTGATCCCACAACCATAAAATCAGACCAAAGCACTACAGTGCTGCCACTTCCGGTCGTGGCTAGCAGTTGACAATTAAACAACTAACCAGAGGACAAGGCTGAAACATTTGTAATTATCTTCAGTCAGACGTACCAGTTGGGTGATTCATCTTATCCTACAGCTGAGTTCCCATTATTATAAATCTCCATTGTCAGCCAATTTAGTTTACTTCATGAAATTAAGGAGTAAATGCATTTAGCTACAAGAACATCCTGGCAGTAGTACTGCGGACATATAGTCCAGAACTACTAACGCCTCTAACAATTTACCTGACAATGTGAAAACTTACCTAGAATCATAGAATCCCTACAGTGTAGAAACAGGCCATTCAGCCCAACAAATCCACACTGCCCCTCCAAAGAGCATCCCACCCAGACCCATTCCCCTACCCCTGATTTCCCATGTCTAACCCACCTAACCGAAACATCCCTGGGCATTATGGGTAATTTAGCATGGCCAATCCACCTACCCTACAAATATTTGGACTGTGGGAGGAAACCAGAGCACCCGGAGGAAACCCACGCAGACACGGGGAGAATGTGCAAACTCCACACAGTCGCCCGAAGCTGGAATTGAACCTGGGTCCCTGGTGCTGTGAGGCAGCAGTGCTAACCACTGTGCCGCCTAGGTATACTCTGTCCACATAAAACAGGTCAAATTCAAACCTACACCTTACCACCCCATCAGTTTTTCCAGAGCATTAGAATAATGGTGGAGCGTCTCATACACTGTTGGATCATGTGACGCTTGCACAGCAATACCCTGGTCACTGCTCAATGTGGGATCTGTCAGGACAACTTAGTTCCTGATCTCATTACAGTTTTTCGAAAGAACTGTGCTCCAGAAATGAGCTGAGAGTGGATTCCCTTTGCTTCAAGGCAATATTTGATTAGCGCGAGATGAGGAGCTTTAGAAAAATTGGTCAGTTAGGAATTATGGGGGCAACTGTCCACTGATCAGTGTCACAGCTCGCACCAAAGAATAACCTTATGATTGTTGGATGATGGTCATCCTTTTTGCTGGAGAAAAACTGGCTTACAGAAGAAGAATTTGCCCTGAAAAATTTACTAAATGGTCTTTCAATCTTTGCCTATAAAACCATTGCAGAATTTATCAGTATTCTCTTCGTTTCTCTTGACCTTACTTATCAAGTTTGGCATAACAACATAAGAAATTGGAGCCAGAGGAGGCTACTCAAACCCACAAACTGCCATGCCATTCCGTAAGATCATGTCTAATTTGACCCAGGTCTCAATTCCTCTCGCGTGCCAAAGATTTTGCCAACAAATTTCAAAAATCTATCCATCCCTTCTTTAAATACCTTTGCTGTCATGCTGGACTGCTTAGCAAGGCTAGATCACATGGAGTGCAGGGACAACTAGCCATATAGATACGGAACTGGCTTGAAGGTAGGAGACAGAGGGTGGTGGTACAGGGTTGCTTCTTAAACTGGAGGCCTGAGACCAGTGGTGTGCCACAAGGATCGGTGCTGGATCCATTGCTTTTTGTCATTTGTATAAATAATTTGGGTGTGAACATAGGAGGTATGGTTAGTAAGTATGCAGATGACACCAAAATTGGTGGTGTAGTGGACAGCGCAGAGTGCAATGGGATCTTGATCAGATGGGCCACTGGGCCAAGGAGTGGCAGATGGAGTTTAATTTGGATAAATGCGAGGGGCTGCATTTTGGAAAGGCAAATCAGGGCAGGACTTATACACTTAATGGTAAGGTCCTGTGGAGTGTTGCTGAACAAAGAGACCTTGGAATGCAGGTTCATCGTTCCTTGAAAGTAGAGGTCCGGGTAGACAGGATAGTGAAAAAGGCGTTTGATATGCTTGCCTTTATTGGTCAATGCATTGAGTATAGGAGTTGGGAGGTCATGTCGTGGCTGTACAGGACATTGGTTAGGTCACTTTTGGAATACTGTGTGCAATTCTGGTCTCCCTGCTATGGGAAGGATGTTGTAAATCTTGAAAGTGATCAGAAAAGATTTACAAGAATGTTGCCAGGGTTGGAGGGTTTGAGCTATAGGGAGAGGTTGAATAGGCTGGGGCTATTTTTCCTGGAGCATTGGAGATTAAGGGTGACTTCATAGAAGTTTATAAAATCACGAAGAGGCATATATAGGGTGAATAGCCAAGACGTTATCCCCAGGGGAATGGGGTCCAGAACTAGAGGGCATTGGTTTAAGGTGAGAGGGGAAAGATTTAAAAGGGACCTAAGGGGCAACTTTTTCAGGCAATGATGCGTGTATGGAATGAGCTGCCAAGGAAGTCGTGGAGGCTGGTACAGTTACAACATTTAAAAAAAGGCATCTGAATGGGTATATGAGTAGGAAGGGTTTAGAGGGATATGGGCCAAATGCTGGAAAATGGGACTTGATTAATTTAGGATATCTGTTGGCATGGATGCGTTTCCTTACTGTACAGCTCTACGACAATGATCTAGCCTTCACAAACTCCTTTGCATTTCAATTTAAATGAATGTATCTATCTGAAATTTTGAACTTTCGCTACTGGTTTAAACATCACCTCAACATTTACCCTGACAAGCCCCCTAAAAATCTAGATTGTTTCAATATGATCACCACTCATTCTTCTTAACTCTAATTCATAAAGGCCTGTTTAGCTGTTCTTGATAAGTGAACCCTTCATCTTAGCAATCATCCCAGTGACTCACTTTGTGCACAGCTCCAATGTCAGTACTTCCTTGTTTTTAAAAGTCGGGGACCAAAGCTGTATCTAGTACTCTGGGTGTGGCCTCACCAACACCCTGGATAGTTGTAACAGAAGAGTTTTTTTAAACTCGACCCATCTAGCAATAAAGGCCAAAATTCTATTTGTCTTTTTAATTACTTACTACCTGCATGCTCACTGTGTTTTAGGATTTGATTTTCTCTTTGCTGAGGGCTATCACTAGGGGCTATCACTTTGAGCATTGCTGTTAAAACTAGTTTCTGCCTTGCTGCACAGACATGTATCATTTGTTGGCTCTTTGTTATCCAAGTTTTTTTTTCCTTCTGTGTGATAGCATGAATGCCAACATCATCATTCAAAGAGCAAAAAACATTCCAAGAAGTCAAAAAAGCATCACCGGAAGCATTCTCGTTCTCGTTCAGTAAGTGCTTGCTTTTTGATTTAGTTCAGAATAGTATGGTTTGATGAACTGTTTGATACATATGTTGATACAGACTTATTGATTTGTCATATCATGGTCACCAAATTTGAGCATTGCTTTTGGTCAAGTATACAAGCAGACACTTAAGCCCTGATTTTCCGCTGTTAAGTGGTGCTAATTTGGGGCAGTGACATTGGAATGCCTGTTTCAAACAGGTTGGCGCTTCATTTAAAAAATATTTGAGGCTGGGATGCCCTGCACATCATTTCCTGGTGTTCAGGTATACAAGATGTCAATCATGAAGAATGTGGAATGGGCATCCAGGTTTGCTAGGGATCAACTCTGGCTGTTGCTGATTTAAATGACCCAGGTAAGTAAATTTAATACGTGCTGTTTTTGATCATATTGCTCATTTATCTTTTAATTTTCATCCTGTCAATTTTTTTTTGCATGAACTTGTGTTAATTGTTCAATTCCACACCCATCAAGCATTATTAGTTGCATTAATTATTATCCCAATAAACCTCCCTCTCTGTAGTGTTTAGAAGAATAGGAGGAGCATCTATCAATGGTTGTCAAGGTCAGGAGAAATCCTGTTTGCCCACCCAGTGGTATCCTGGTACTTGTCAAGACACCAAGCATGCAAGTAAGCTGCAAGATTCAAAGGTGCCCGTAGAAGATACGTGAATCCCAGAATAATGTTGACACTTTATGGAAGCACCAAGCTAGTAATTCAGATCTGGCTTTGACACTTTCCTGGGTACACTGGTTTTCACCGGCATCTTGATGTGTATTTTAGTTGACTCATTGCTGTGCATTTTCTTGGATCTCTGAGTATAATTATGAAACAGCGTTCTGATTTGAACCAGAATTTGCTATGTTAGTAATGCCAAATGTGATAGGTGGTTTGAAAGTGAGGGGGGATAAAATATCTGTAGCTGAATTTTAGGTGAGATATTCCATGGCAAGATGAAAGAGTATTGGTATAATCAGAACTACCTCATTTGATTTAGTACAACTTGTTTACAATATAATAGAGAATACACAGTGCCGTCTCCATTCAGTCATCGTAACCAAAGCAATCTCTATACATGCTATCCACGGCAGATTCTCTTATGCTCCAGCATCCTACCTTCAAAACGTTTTTGCTGGTCTTCATTGCTTGACTGCATTTATTGTCCTGACCACACAAGCCAGGTTGTCTTTGGCTCAGTTTTCCTTGTTTGAAACCCTATTTGCTGTTACAGCTTTTAGACAAAACTAAATAAACAGCTATTTTCACCAGTACCCCATCATGTCCTCCAAACAGCGCTCCCCACTCCCACCCTAAAGCAAAGTCCACCAAAATTAACTTAGCAATGAACTCTACTACATTTCTTAGATTGTAGGGTGTATTGATTACTCGTACTACTTTCTGCTCTGACAAGATTACCTGATTTTCTGTTGCCCCTAGAATGTTAAGTTTCAGATCTAACAGATGCTAAAGAACTAGGAGTGGGAATAAGCAATTCAACCCCTCAAGCCTGCTCTGCAATTTAATAATGATCATGGCTAATCTCATGTAAGCCTCAGCTCCATTTTGCTAGCTGCTCCCCATATCCCTATACTCCATTACTAATTAAAAATCTGTCCATCTCCTCCTCAAATTTATTCAGTGTCCTGATGTTCATTGCACTGTGAGGTAGTGAATTTCACAGATTCAAAACCCTTTGAGAGATGCTTGATACTTCCGTTGCTCTGTGAATTTAACTCCTTCAAAGTGTATTTTAACTTAAAACTTTTCACGTCCTAACCAGATCATTTTCTGTGGAAAATTGGCCAAGGTTTTGAAACATGATATACATCCTGTTTCAGTGGTATTGAAGGAAAGAATACACATCAGAGCAATCAGTTAGGAGTGCACTGAAAAAGATGTCATCAGTAACGCCTACAATTTTTGACATCATTATCTGGTGGTAACAACGATGGGCTGTTATTACAGGGTTTAGATCATCAACATGTCAGGTGCAGAGTTGTGCTTCTTGCAGCCACATGCTGCAGAGTAGATCTGCCACTTCCAGAGACATAAGCTGTGGCCTCAATGCCATTTATCATTCTAACCTCAGGCTTCACAGATCTTTCATGGCATCACCATCATTCCAGCAGCCATTAAAACAGGATCAGCTACTCCCATGGATGACTGATCTTTGGGTTTTGCTTCTTTCCTGAGATCCCCTTTCAGACTTGTCAAAAGCTGCTGAGAGGGTGAGATGCTATGAGTTATTCCCAAGGTTTATTGTAATAATTCTAGCACAATAGTATCGATATCAGAAAACCTAAACTTGTGTTTGTGTCCTTTCAACTCCATTGATAAGTATCTATGTCTAACCCTATAGGCCTCGGAATCAGAAGATGATGATTATCACCATTCGAAGAAAAAGAAGCGTTCCCATTCAAAGTCCCCTTCAGACAGAACCTCTAGTGAAGAGTCAGGTAATCTTAACTTGGTAATTTTTAAAATGGAAATTAAGCATTTTCAGTCAAATCAGGTTTGAAGTATTTTCTCTTCCCTATTTAGAGCGAAGTTACAAAAAGTCCAAAAAACACAAGAAAAAGGGCAAAAAGAGAAGACGCAAATCTGTAAGTCTCCACTTTTGTGTTCTTTGTTTCCAAGCATCTGTAGATATTTAATATTGAGGTATGATTAAAAATTCATATGCTTAAAACATAGCGGATAGCTGACCCTTACATTAACTGTACCACTTAATCTTTTTCTCAATGGTCACTGCTGTTCTTAATTATCCTGTTTCATTCTATTAAACGTGATCGTGATTTTGTTTCTTCCTGCACTTATCTGTCTTATGGAACTCATTGGCCCAGATCTTGCTGTGGTAATATCAGTGATGGGCAGAATTATGCTGACTGGGGCACTCTGAAAATGTCAGTCTCCTGGTGCTGACCTGCATGTTGGAGTCTTGGACATGATGTACTATATTTACCCCATCCTTGTCTCATGCATAGGACAGTGATTAGTACTGGGAAGGCCCAATCCCTCCCGGCAGCTCAACTACTCCAAGTGTCACTCGCACATTTTCCCTTCTTCTCCCCCGTCCCCGTTCATACAACAGATAATTAACAGCATAAGATGTATGAATTGTCTTGAAAAATAGAAAACTTTAATTTTTAAAGAAACCTTACCAGAATTCTGCAAGCAAACTGAGCTTAAGCGAAGTTACTTGTACCACTGACATCAGAATGGTGTCCCCCCCCCACCGCCTCTGCCTTTTTCCATTCATGCTTCCTGATTGTGTATCCATGCAGAAATGCCTTTCTCCAGAAAAGGCAAAACCACAGTTTCAGTTGCAGTCAACAGAGACAGTGGAGTCGCATCAGCACTGATCATAAGATGTGGGGCATTATCTGATTGGAACTCCTTATTGCTGTTGACTGTGCTGAATAATCTTCAGATCTTTTAAACACATGCCTGCCATGAGCTAATCATTGTTTGATTTTCCTAACCTCTTATTCGCTTACAGCTTTGGTATTACAGAAGAGTTTTCATTCTTTACTTCTGTTTCTCAGTTAGCCAAAAGGAGTAATGTTTTGAGAGTTTCTTCCAATAGAATTTCTTGCTTTTATTTTATGTATTCTTTTGTGATTGAACTTGGTAAAACACTTCAAATTTCATTTCATCTTCTTCTAAGTAGCCAAAACTTCGCAAATTTAAGGTATTTGATCTAGAGTGTGTGCTTATAAATTTTGAATGTATCATTCGGGGAGAAGAAAAACATGTAAAGTCAGAGAAGATGATATCTGAAAAAATTATTGTGCAGCTTTGGATAATACTGTTTAGAACTTACATTTTTGAGAATCTTTGTGTCCAAACGTGAAGGTGGATTCGGTGAGAGAAATGGAGGAAATCATATTTAATCATTTTAATTTGTGCCATTATTAACGCTAAGTGCATGTAAATTATCACCCAAGTCCCAGTAAGCTAGAAAGATTTGACTTTTCTTCCTATATTGATGGTTGAGCCAAGGCTAGTTCAACCTGGCACTGTTCATCTGGTTGAACCACTAGTTTTCTTAATTTTCCATTTTTAATACTTGATTGTGTTAAAAGCTGCATCATTTATATACTTGTTGGCATTTTTGTGTCAAAATAGGATGGGTATCAGTTACTTCTTCAAAAAGTTTAATTTGATTTTAAAAATGGTCAGAGAGTTCTTCCAGAGCAGTGTCCTAAATTGAACACTTTTTAAGAAAGGAAGTGACTGCAAATTTCTGCAGTATTAATGGAATCCTATTTATGCTGTTAGCTTAATGGCAAGTAGGGGCAACATATAATACCTTTTAGCTTTGTTCTCAGTTCAGAAGTATGTAAGATTGAGCAAGTTTTTAAAATTCAGTTCAGAAAACACTGGGGTGGAGTTCACAAGCAAGGTAGATGTGTCTCCTGGGAGGAGTTCAGGGAACCAGTTATCTCAGCATAAGGGTTTAATTTGTAAAGCTACCAAACCAAAAGAGTTTGGTTTGTAAGTTGCAGATATTTAGAACTGAGAAAATTTACACATTCAGATTTGTGTAAAGTACACGTTAGCAGACTTGGAAAGGACTTTGTCTCCATGGTCCACAGCGAAGCAACTGTAAGGAGTCAACTAAGTAGAAATGTTAAAGAGCTGAGATAGGCTGTACAAGTCTCTGTAACAGATAATGTTTGGAAACAGGTTGGTACTTTTCTTCTGCTGTTTGATTTAAGATCATTCTTTCTTCTATCTAGCTTTTCATATTTTGTTTTGTACAATAAACTTCTGATAAAGAAAATCTGCAGCCTAATGTAAATATGTCAAAGGTAAAGTCAGCATAGCCCTCCCAGACCATAAGATTACTCTCTCATTAGAGAGAGATGACTAGGGGTGGTTTAACTTTAGGGTCTTCAGATTTCAGGCCAGGGGGAATGTTGGGAAGGAGAGTCATTTATGGTAACCTCGGCTGATGAGAATTGAACCCATGCTGTTTGCATCAATCTGCATTGCAAACCAGCTGTCCAACCAACTGAGCTAACATCACATTAACTGATAAAACAAGAAAATAAACAATGTGATCCATCAAGTTATGTTTCGTTTTGACATTCAACCTATTCAGTAGCTGGGATCAAAACAGTTACTGACCCATTATTAGGCAAGCATGGATTTCACCATTTTCCATATTCCTGTTTGTTTTTGAGTTCTGTAAAAGAATGGTGAATATAACCAGAACAATTGCATTCTTGAAATCATTATTCTTCTTGCTATGTAGGTTACTCCTGAATCTGAAGGAGAACGAGAACGTGAGCGGGAAAGAGAAAGAGACCGGGATAGACGAGAGAAAGAAAGAAGCAGGGATGACGAGAAAGAAAGAAATAGACACAGATCACAGTCAAAGCACAAATCACCCAGAAAAGCCACCAACAAAGATACAGTATGTGATTTTCTGATTATTCAGATGATTGTTGATAGTGACACGGGTCCGTTTAAATTTTTGTACAAAGCTTGTGGAACTTTATTACTTTGACCAAAATACTTCGTTAAAAGATCTTTGGTCCAGTAATCTTTCCCAGGATTAATATTGCTGCAAACTTACTTTTTCGATGACTTTATTTCTTCACTTGTTATTTTTCATTTTTGCTGCATGGTATCACCTTTATTTCCAGATCACGTGATTGATTGTACCTTGTTCATTGCTGTTACCTAATTTAAAATTTGACCTCCAAAAAATATTTCCATGTTGAATATCCTCTGCTTTAGTTAGGAATGCAAGAACAGGGATAGGTTATTTAGCAAGCTAACTTTTCAGAGCTCTGATGAAGAGTCATCTAGATTTGAAACATTAGCTTGCTCTCTCTCCATGGATGCTGACTTGCTGTGATCTCTAGCATTTGGTGTTGATGGAATGAATATGTGCAGTGTTGTTTTGAATGATTGATTCTGTTGTTTAATCTCAAGTCAAAAACCAGCAGATGTTTCAGCCGTTACCTCGCTTGCTTTTATTGTTTTTTTTCATATAGGTACTATGTTGGTTTGTTTCCATTTCCAAAAAAGTATCCCTGCTAGTGATTGTTACAATTTGATAGAGGGACAAGGAATGGAGAAAATCTTTCCTCTAGATTTGTCACAGTTCCAAATCTATCTTGAGTCTCATCTTCAAAAATTGCTCTATCATTTCAGAAGAGAACTCTAGGATGATTCTAAGAAAAAAAATCAAAATGGATATCTGTTAACAATAAATAAAGGAGACATAACTACTCAAGTTTTCTTATGCCATTTACTAACATTAAAATTTAACCAAGCAGGGTCTTTTTTTTAAAAATAACTTAAATGACATTTAGATCAAGTTAACAGGCATTAACTCTGGACTTTGCCTTAAATGAGTAACAGCCTGTACTTTTCAGATTAGATTTGATGGTTACAAACTGACTGTTACAATACTTTGTCTCCACAGGCAAATTGGGAAACCTCTGATAGTGAGCTAAGTGAGGGGGAACTGGAAAAACGAAGACGAACTCTCTTGCAGCAACTTGATGATGACCAGTAATTAACACTTGTATGTATAAATCAAACAAGTCAAAAGTTGGGTGAGGGCAGTCTTTTAACAAGTACTCAAAAGAATTAAATATGATCTCCAATGTTTTGACACCTGTTGTAATTTACAGGGGGTATGATGATATGAAAATATTACAGATCCCTCAAACTTGCTTTCGGTATGTGAGCAGTGGAGTTTCTTTATTATGTAGATAAATCCTTCTGATTCCAAGATCAACCAGCTTAAGTTTGGGTGCACATCATGCTACAATACTTGATATTCATTATGGGTCTTAAAACATACCCATGATTTCTTCAAAAAGCACCTGTACCCTTATTAATGTGTACAAGTCACTTCTGATCTGTTTCTGTATCCAACAGCAAGCTTCTGATGTCAGAATCCGTAAGCAGTTCATAAGTGCTTTTGGAATATCGAAGATGTAAGGGAGTTCCAGAGTTTTGCCCAGAAATTGTTTAGCTTGTTTTACTTCGATTGTGGGAGTAACTACGAACAGTGGATTTTATTGTTTGGTTAAACTATTTATGCCATCGTACATTATGAAATTATAGAGAGAAAATCCCTGGGTAATCACAAAGGACATAAACGAACTAGTCGTGGCTCTGAAGATAGCATGGCTCGATGATAGCATTCAGAGAGAGTGAGCTACCTGCTATTTCTGACACAAGTAGTTTTTCTGTATCCAACTGAACGAAGCTAGCTCTGTTGTGAGAACTGGGACCTTTGTGTGTGATGGCCATGAATCTAGACAATTCAATTTCAAAAAACCTGTTAAGTTTATTAAAATGGAAAGAATATTAGATAGGTGTGCCATAAAAAAATGTAGCAGGGTTTTTTGCTATTAGTAATTCAAAACTAAATTTATTCTAAATCTTGATAGCTTGGATTCCTGTTTTATTGTAGTAAATTTTGTAATTTCAAGGACATTTTTATTCTAATGTCTTTATCCATTGGAAAACATTCATACAAAAAAAAATTGGAGCATGATGCAGCAAAGAAATAAGTTTGTATTTGTAGCAAAGTTCATTTTCCCAAACAGTACTGCAAATTTTATTGAAGTTGTTCTAAAATTTAATTTTCCAAGGCATGAAATGCAGCAGAGGGTTTATTTTCCATCTCTGTATATACTTGTGTCTGAAATACTTCAGTGTTGCTCATAAAGGGAGCAGAATATTTTTGTATGTTTTAACACAGAAACATTAAAATTTGTTTTCTGCTGAAATCAGTCTCCACATCTGAATTATTGCTCAACTAATCCTGTACCATATAAAACATGGCATCTTTATACTGAGTTTACAGTATTGGTCTATGACATCTGGAAACAGACACAGTGAATAATTGATAAGAGGTACAGGTGTATTTTTACAACCATAATTCTCATAATTGACCTGTTCCTATTCAGACAGAGTAAGCACAGACTACCTGGATAATTTAGTTCCAATTTTAGCAATACCTATATTGACCACTTCTAGTCCCAGATCAAATACTTTGATTTAAAGACACTTTATCACATACTTAAATGGAATGAACAGTCTTGCAGTTCTCAGAAAAGATAGATGACATCGTCCTTCTATGATGTTTGTGAAATAGGTATATATATATTTAGGTGGATTTATTGGGCTCCTGTACTGTCTCATGTGCTCTGACTTTGGTTTCTTTACTGTCCTCTCTATCAACAATTGAGTAAAAACAAAATTGGAAGCTAATAATATAAACACAATGCAATGCATTAACTTTTAACTAAGAACTAATGTTGTTGAGATAAATGACATGGGCAGCTAATTGTCACCAGGTTTGCTAATGCAGAGGTGAGGGGCCATACTACTTATTCCAGTTAGTACCATTTTCTGGAACCAGCTCAGCATAAGATGCCATCACCACCCACACCCACTATGCAAATTTCTCAATGCAGAGGTTGAAACTGCTCGATTTTCTAGCCATATGAATTTCCAATCACTCCTCTTATGACGCCATCATCCCTGTCGCACGGAGAAAGCTTGAAGTAAAGGCAAAGGTGTCAGGCAGAAGTTCTGCCCCATCCTACGTGTAAAATGTAGCTGTGTAAGTTTTTGTGGTGACTGACTGCAAATATACTCAGGGACATTTGAAGCACAGATTTGTGTAGTAGCGTAAAGGTATTTATTTGACCAAATGCCATTAACAAATCTGGGTTCTAGTTTAATAGTTTTTTTTATAAATCAGTTCTACTTGGCCAACAAGCAGGAAACTATAGTACATGAGCAGAACATGCCAACATTTCAATCACTGATCCAGGACAGCATAGAATTCTTTCACCCAAATCTGCAATTTAAAATTTTGCTGCTATGCATTAACTTAAAATTAATGGTCAATTGACTCAAGATGTTGCCAAAACTTAACGCTGCATTTTCTTTATCATCATAATTTTTGTTTACTTGCCAGTGAACAAAATACACAGTCTTGGCATGTTCTATGCATCATTTACACACCATGTAAAAGTCATATAAAGCAGATGGCTTTTAAAAACTATGTTTGCAGTGAAATTGTAAGCCAAAGTTAATCTGGTAAAGAGGAACCAAGCCTTGGTCACTGTCAGTTAAATACAAAAACAGAACTATAAGTTAAAATAACATTCAAATTGTATAGCACAGGCTGTTGCAATATTTTTAAACAATATGTACAATATTACCCAGAGGCTATAGAGTGAATCAAACTGTAAAAAACCATAAAAATGCACTGATTTCCTAGCAAAATATCTGTACATTTAGAACAGCTTTATCTAAATATAACTACACATTGTTCAAAACAAAAGAAAAATGCCAGTCACAAGTGGGTCACAGGAGCCAAATGCAAACAGGAAGTTCAATGGTTAAATACTATACAATAAACTTTACAATCAACATGGTGAGGCAATGCAACCAAGGAGATTAAAATAAGCCAAATGGGTACCTACTGAGAAAAGTACATGAATTTCTAATTGTTAATGTACAATTTTACACCTTTTGTGTGTCCAGTAACATTTCTACTTAGACGCTCAATAATACTGTTTAGTTAGGGGTTAATACCTTTAGTCATATCTACAAGGTTTATCCTCACGATGCATTCAATTTCTTTTGATACAAGATGGTACGGTATTTGTTGATCATTGTAGATTGATCATCAATGCTGAAATGTTGCTTATCTATTTAAATGACCAAATTCTACTCTGAATCACCACCTTGGTTAGATCATGCCCAATATAAAACTCTGCGCAATGCAAGTACAGTGTGTGGTCTTCAAACGAACACAAAAGAACATTAACTGCCTCAGCAGTTTATGGCAAGCTACTCCACATGCATTATTCCTTATCTTCACCTAACAACAAGCATCTCCACTCATTTTTCTTGGCTTCAACAGTTTCATGTCAAATGTAAAACAGTTTAGAGATCACACTTAATTTTAGGTTACAACTTTGTTAAAATTTATTGTATATAATACTTATAAGTTATGTCATGTCAACAGTTACACTGCAGCAACATTGTGCTGTGTAGCTTGAGAGGAAATTTTACATTTAGGCACTTATCTTGGGTTGAATATATCTGTTAGCCCACACAGATTGCCTGTGATTCCTCCTCGTCTTCATCCCTGTTTCCAACAGCATGCCATTCTGGTGGTTACGTGGTAACAAACAAAGCATTCATCATGCAGACACCATATCATTCAAACGCACTCATACTCTCAACACTTTCCTTCTCCATCACAATGCCAATTCAGTGCTATTCACTGAACGCAAGTTTTGTTCATCAAAGCGTCTTCTCACACTTCTTCTCAACGCATCTGCACGCCTGTACGGTTGGTTCCTAAGATCTGTGTAAAAATGAAGTCCATGTTAAGATTGTAAAAACAGAGAAGAAAAGATCAACTTTAGTGAGAAGACAATCTCACAAAGCAGCTTGTGTGCAGTAAGCAATCCCCAGGAGGTATTTCAAAAGTGACAAATACTGCCATTCCTAGTACTCAGAAATGAGTAACTCCTATTATCCTATATTTGCCTTAAATGCTATTTTACTCGGGTGTTTTCATCCCAATGCTTTTAATTATTTAAAGTAACCAACCAATCCTGGATAAGCCAGACCATAAGGTGCACAAGGATCCAGCAAACGTGTCTTATGGTTCAGTAAATAGAGAAATTAAAAGATGGTAACTTTTCAGTAGGTAATTGCAAACAACTACTTCCACTTGGTTTTTCAATGCTTGGTTGTGCAGCAGTCCACTGCATGCTATTTGCACTCTTTCAACCATTCCAGCTCTAGTTTACTTCAATCCTGTGCATACTGTAGTTTGCAGATTTGTTATCGGATTTTCTGAAGTATATGTACAGATATACATACATTATTTTTTTTTCCTTGCCTTCGTTTTTTTCCTATTTTGGTAAGCCTCTGTTGTAATTTTTCATTCCTTGGCTAAAAAAGCTGAATGTATTGGGCACTATCTGTTGATTGATTACCAAGTATGCTCTTAGTAAATCCAAAATTAAACTTTAAGAATTCTTACAGTGATTGCTACCAAATTGGTGAAGAAAGATGAGACAACTAGATGCAAAAACAGAAACTGCTGGAAAAGGTCAGCAGGACTGGTAGCATGTGCAGACAGAAAACAGAAATGGTCCATTCAGATGCTCTCACTGCTGATTATGCAGGAATTTTGAAGTGATGAGAAATGAACTAATACTGCTATTGCTCATTTGCGTGAACATGGACGTAGAGCCAGTGACTCATATGTCGTTGCTCCTAGAATAATCTTTTGAAGACTTAATACTTCTCTTCCACTAGAGAAGCTCTGGAGAGGCAAGAGACTGCCCATCTTTAACAGTCCGGTTTGTGTTGCTTTTGGTCAGCCCTGCAAAATAGGACTGTAATATTCTATTGCTTTGTGGCACTATCCTATGTAGAAAACTATAGGAATGAAGAGAAGATAAAAGATTTGCTATTCCTAGTTTGTATGTGGTCTCCTTAATGCTGTATCAAAATAAGAGTAAGAATCTAATGAAACAAAACCATTTCTGTAAACGCCTGCCTCACATCAGAATACCGTTTTCAACATCCCACCATAATGGGAAGGATGCCCCAGTAGCTTCAATAATGGCACAGGTGCGCCTATCCTCCAGTGTTTGATATCACATGAACAGTCTGGTGAATGAAGTACAGGCCCATTGGACTTCCAGTGGTGGAGTGTGACTGACAGCATTTCCACAGAATGTCTTTACACTAACTTGGAGTTCTAGTAAATTTCATGACCTTGGCACACTAGTTATAATGCTCCTCTGAAGTACCTCGTGTTGCTTAATTACATTAAAGGTAAATAATATATACAAGTCCAAGTTGTTCAGCTAAACCTGGAGTGATCAGCAAACATGGCCTTACAGATCCTTGTGTGGTCTGTTTTCCTTATTGAATCTTCTAGTTAAATTGGTGCATTTAGCATTGCAAAGGGAATGATTAGAATGGATTGTAGAATCCCTACAGGGTAGAAACAGGCCCTTCAGCCCAACAAGTCCATACCAACCCTCAGAGCAGCCCAGACTCCTTCCCCTATAACCCACCTAATCTACACATCCCTGAATACTACAGGCAATTTACCATGGCCAATCCACCTAGCCTGCACATCTTTGGACTGTGGGAGGAAACCCACGCAGACACAGGAGAATATGTAAACTCCACGCAGACAGTCACCCTGGACTTGAACCCAGGTCCCTGCACTGTGAGGCAGCAGTGCTAACCACTGAGCCACCATGTCACCCCTGAATGGTACCGAATGACTAGAATGGTACCTGTTCTTTAGGGAAGTTAGTGACATTGACGAGGAACATTTAATCTGTAAGGTGGAAGGTCCTATCACTTGTTTCACCAGGTCACTGAGAATGAAAGAAAGCCTAAGTCCTAAACATTCTTTATAAATATCATTGATTTACCTATCACAATATTTTAAGAATGATATGTCACTAGTATCTGGCTTCTGTGATTCTAAATAGAGCCTCCTTTCCTGTGATGTCCAAGGTCTTGCTTCTGCACCTGGCTGAGCAGAGCTGTGTCTGTGTCTCATCCCCTGAAGCTGTCCACAGCTGCTGCTTCTGCTTTGACCCACCTCATCCTGCTCATCACTCACTGTCAGCATCTCTAAAAAAATATAGTGGAAGATGTGCTTATAAGATATGAAGGTTTTTTGCTGTGATGCCTCTGCTGGAAGGGTTGAATGCAATGCTGTCACTGAACTTTCGTCATCTCTACTCCAAGTCTGCCTAAGAGAAACACTAGAAGAGGTTATGCAAACTAGCCTTGAAGAGCAAATGCTGTGCAGCGTTGAGACTTTACAAAGCTGCGGGAGCTGTTAGCATGTTGTCAGAAGAAGACTGCTTCCCATCCCCATAATTTACTGATTGCAATATATTTTCATAATCTTCACCAGGATTACGCATGATCCAAATTGCAATCCTGCAGTTGCTGGCTGTTGCTTCTTTCTCCATGGCAAACAAGATCTACACTCCTGTGTGTGTGTTTTCTCAGGCAGTGTGTTTTCTCCAGCAGAGACAAGAGAAACATTGCACTTCTGGCCTCTGTGGCCAATGCCAGCAGTTCATTTACCTAAGCAGTTATGTATATTGGGTGCTGGCATGTGCCCAGCAGCACTATGGTTCTGAGTCTTGCTGATCCAGAACACATGTTTATCCCATGTTCAGGAGCAACATGCACCTTCAGGTGTATCTACTCGCGATGAAATACCCAGAGGGATGTTACGAGGGTCTGGCATTGTACTTAAATTTCCAGAACAAACTGAGGCAACAAACCTTTTGCAGCACTGAACCTAGTTTCTCCTCATTACGCTTTTAGCAAGTTTGGTCCCTGCCAGGCTTGTTTGGAAGGTGTCTTCCCCTGCCAGCCTCCTGAAAGAAGATCTTTTTCCTGCCCCTTACTACTTCAAGGAAGTCCTCCAGCACACAGTCAAAGAATTGAAGGCCAGTCTAATCCTAAATGCTAAGCCTCCACTTTCCCACTGTCATCAAGAGTGCATCTGTCCTTTCACTTGAGTAGCAGCCAATTAATGGTTACCATGCTATGTTTAAAAAGGCCCTGCACTTGTGTTAGTATGCAACTCCAGCTAAATTTGCAGGACACGTCCATGAAAAGCTGGGGCTCTGGCTGCTGCCCCCACCAATCCCATCCCTAGGGGCAGTAATGACATCTAGAAACAGTATCAAAATCAATTTCCTGATCAGGTATTTGCACCATTTTCTCAATTTTCTACCAAACAGAGATGAATTATCACAGAAACTAACTTTTACTCAAGACTCCATTTGAAAGAAAAAAAACTAATCCATATAATAATTTTCTTCGGTAATTACAAACTGATAAAAGTCTAATTTTCTGTGTTATCGTAAGGATATTTTACAGGATTCTGCCATAGTATAGCTGTAGCAAGAAAAAGCAATGCTTGCCAGCTCTGTGCGTCCTCCACCACCGCTGTGTAAGAAACATTCCTTACCCTCGAGGGACAATTTGGAAATTTAGTGATATTATTCTTCTTTAGAGCTAAACAGAAAAAACACAAAGGATGGTTAAATTTTTAAAAAGAGAGGGAATAAATAATTTTAATTCTAATGTTCCAGATTTCCAGTGCAGGTTAGCCATTGCAGCAGAAGAGCCGCCGAAGGAGAAGTTAGAATAGATTTGACAGTTGTTGCAGATACAGCAGAAGCAGACAAGGTAGAGTCCACGTTCACAATTCAGTTCAGTTGAAACAAATTCACAAGCTGCTTTGAAGACTGACTTCAACAAGACAGGACATGACATAACACTATGCAACAGAGTTACACAGAAATCATCATAATTTCCAAATTGGTAGAAAGTAACGTAAGAGTTTCATTAAATGATCATTGAAAATTGGTAAGATCACCAAAATTGTTTTTTTTTAAATGAGCGATCAGTTAGAATAGAATGTAAATTTGAGATGGACATGTACTATTAGTATTAGATGAAATGCTTTAATGATCATGTTTAGTTTTGATTCTTGACCAGAAGTCATTCAATGCAAGCAATTGATTGAATTCATTCATTGTGCAAATGCACATTTACATACAAGCCAGAAAACAACAGCATACACTGGAAAATTACCATAGCTTAGGTCATGTGTGTAGTAAAAATGACTTGAGTCAGAATAGTCCGCAAGCAAGCAAGATTATTTAAAAATACTTTCCAATTCATGCACTAGTTTCACACGTTAAACCCACAAATAATACTTTCATGCAGAGAAATTATACCATTTCCATTCACAGCACCAAACATTTAATTAACAATATCAGCTGGGTTACAATAAAAACAAAAAGCTCAAGCATGGTGTAGCAATGAAGTAATGTACAAGAACAACAGCCAATACAATAATACCATTCCAATGCATTTAAAACAGCCAGAATGCACAATAAAGTCACCAGTGACTTTAAAACATGCAGCTTTAATGGAAATGAGCCAAAACTATTCCCAAAATGTAACACATATCCTAATGCTTTGAGGTATTTGACATGGCCAGAAAAGGAGTAGGTATTTTATTTTGTAAAAAAGCAACCTTTAAGACCTTCAGTTGTTAAAATGTAATATTTTAGTAATGGGAATCTTCAGAGGAAGCTGATTCACAGAAGAACCGAGAGCCACGTTTGGCTGTTCGGGCTGTAAAGGGCACGGTCTTCAGCACTGCATGGAAGATAACAGCCAAACAAGACAAAGAGGAAACAGTAAGAAGCAAACAAACTAATGTACTAGTATACGGTTAGTTGACAACTAACTTGACATACAGCTACTTCAGACATTTAAAAAAAAATAGATTTTGTTAAAAAGCATTGAGAAAAATCAATTTATGGAGTCTGTAAATCTCATATTGACAAGCTATGTATTAGCATCCAGTTTGAAGAGTTAACGTAAAACAAACATTACAGTGTTACATCATGCATTTATTAAAATAAGCAGTTAAAGAACTTACAACAACAAAAATCACCTGGTGTTAGGTTAAGATATTAATTGCAATGAGGAATACAGCAAATGTTAAAGGTATATGGGATATTATTAACTTTTGACAATAATGGTGTAAAACAGGCAGTATCAAAATCTGTCATGACACTTGGTAGTGAACTATCCGACGTCATCCATTTTACACTATTGGGAAAAAGTTAAAGTAGCCCATTGCACTTAACTGCAATCTGGAATGAAGTTCTAAAGCCCTAAGTTCGTTTTATTGTATACTCCCTCCTTGTTTGTGATAGTTTTAAATTAAAAAGTGGGGTGTAATGTGAAGCCATTCCCTTAAAATTATTCCAATTTACAACAATGTCTGAAATTTTATACACTTTGTTAAAAGAATTAATTGAACTTGAGGTGTGTATTTTCTGGACCAATTCTGAATGCAATCAACAACTAGTGATAGGACAGATGCACACCAATGCAAAGGCAATAGCCCTTGCACTTTAGTTATTTACCTCCATTAGGAGATTAAACACATTATTGAACGTAATAACTTGAGTGTTTTTCAAGTTAAATCTTTTTACCTCTGAATCTGATGGTATCACTGTGGAACTACAGCAATGAAATCATTGTTGAAAAGATTTGTCCCTGGAGGGTTTCTCCTGACTCAACTCCTAACAGCCAGCATTAAACGCTGTTCGTGGAGGCCTGGCACTGGCTCAGTTACTTCCTACCCCAACTGCTGTGTTTTAGGTCTGCTATGTACTCAATTCTATTAGATACAAACGGATGCAGTCTTGTCCATCATCCACCCTTCCTGATGTGGGCCACAAGGTGGAACACCTCTTGATCACTTGAAATGATTTCCTTACATAAATTTTGTTCAGTTTCCCATCAAGGGTATATCTCCTGTCAAAACAAAATGTGGCACTGACAAATTGTGAGGATGCCATTGGCTATGATCATCCTGCCCTCCTGGATGATACAAGATAGACAAGTTATCATGAGGCTAGAAAGGGAAAAAGAACACAGAAATCAATAATGCCATTTACCATCATGTCTTCCTTAAGTGTAGATGTTAGGTGCACTTAGTTGGAAAATTTACGTTCCTATGTTTTGCATCATTGTGTATGGGCTTGTATTTGCTTGCACAGGAACACTGAAGAGAATCAGAAGTTGCAGTAAAGTTTAGTCTCATCTTTGATGGCAAGACTGACTCTCCTTACCTGTAATGATATCCTCAATGGCACCATCTTTTCCTTCATAGACCTGTCTGTGCTCTCTGACTTGTTTTCTCCTCAGCTCTGCAATTAACTCCTGCTGTTGTCTCTTGGTTTTATGTGACGGGGACTGAAATTTAATGAAACAAGAGCATTAGAAACAAACTGGCTGCCTTGACATCATGGCTAAATGTTCTGCCCAAGCATTCTTTATTCAGATTTTTATCACTCAGTATTTGCAGAACATTGAAGTTTACAAATTCTTTCAAAATCCAGAAGTACTTTAATGCCATTAAGTTAGGTACTGACTCCATAGGCAGGGATACCAATCAAGTAAACTGCTTTGTCTTAGATGTTGCTAAGTCTCTTCACTTTAGCTGCAGCTAACTCCCATGATATCCTGTGGTACACTTGATTTGTGTCTTGGTACAGAGCGTGGTGGAAGAACAGGAGATAAGCTACAAGGTGCAAAGTACTTAGCCTATGTCTGGGCACAACATTGACTAGGCTGATCCAGTTCAATATGTGGCAATGGCAATCTTGATCATGTACATGGTGTGACAGCCAGAGATGATGGGCCTCTGAAGAACAAGAAAGAGAAGTTGGGTTTTCTGCTGTACATGATGGTCATTAACTGCACATATATAGCACAATGTTACTCACTATTTGACAGCCCAAATGTGGATGTTGTACAGTTCTAATGTAATCTGATATAGGCTGTTTCATCATTGAAGAATCATGAATGGTTCTGAAATCTAGATAAAGCCCCATTCCTAACATGAGAATAAAGTAACATCACTGATGAAGCAGTTGAAGGTGTTTGGATTAAGGACACTTGCCAACAATTACCTTAGCATAATCCTAACTCTTCTTTTGTGTCTGATAGAACTCTGGTCACTGGAGAATTTCCTCTTTGTCCCTTTCACTGATAAGTTTGCTGAAGTGGCTTTCAGAATTTTTGGTTATTTGGTTTATATAATGTTCAAGTGAACTCCTGTTCACTTCTAACAGTAGATGAGTCAATTTACTTATCAAATAATTACTATAAATTTCATGGATAGAAACTTTTCCAATTTATGCGCAAGTATTTTTGAGATAATGTCAACTAACTAGCCTACATAAAAATGGTGGAGGGGAGGTGAATTTTCCACTAGTTTTACTAATATACCAGATTTTCTAGTATATTACATTAATTTTTGAAAGTTTAAAATTAACAGAGGACTAGCATAGTGGCTATGTTGCTTGGGACAGTAATCTAGAAACCTAGATTAATGATCCAGAGGCATAAGATTACATCACATCAGAGAAACTGGGAAATTGAATTCAGTTTATTAAATAAATCTAGAATTAAAAAACAAATATCAATAAAGGTGACCATGATCTACCAGACCGTAGTAAAGATTCATCTTGTTGCAAATATTCAGGTAAAGAAATCTGCCATCCTTATGTTTACACTCCACTCTATGGGAAGCCAGACGCATAACAGTGTGGTTGACTCTTGAGTAACTTCTGAATTGGCTTTATTAGCCACTCATTTGCACCAGAATGTTAAGTGGAGTAGCCAAGATACTGAATATGAAAAAAGGAATATCATATTCAGTCATCAAGTTCCTCACCACTACCAGTGGGGATTTCGAAACACAAACTTTTGAACAGCAGGTGGACAGTCAGTCTTAAAGAATCATAATTTACAGTCATTGCCTCCAACTACTCCATCACCATTCCTCAGTATCTTAGTGTAAAAAACTTGGTGCTGGCTCAATATGCTGAAAGGTCGCCTCTGGGTTGTATGACCATGACTTAATATGACCTGTTCTATCACCAAAAGCGGTACACAATCAGGAGGTAGATGCCTTGAGTTCCTCACCACTGACTCTTGACTCCATGATGTCTGATGGCACCAGGTCACAAACTGACAAAGAAACTACTTGCTGGTTGTCATCTATTGCTCTCCTTCAGCTGATCAATCAGTTCTCCTCCACGTTAAGCAGCATTTCTAAAGCACCAGAGTACAAAATATACTGTAGTAGCCTCTCGAGTGGCTCGGTAGCACCATCCCTGACCATGCTGACCAGTCTTCATGGAGAAGGCTGCCAGACTGGAGCTGCAACAGGTGGTCAGAGAACTAACATGTAAACTCCAAAAAAAAACTGCATGTGCTGTAAATCAAGAACAAACACAGAAATTGCTAGAAAAGCTCAGCAGGTCTGGCAGCATCTGTGGACAGAAGTCAGAGTTAATGTTTCAGATCAAGTGACGTTCCCCAGAACTCAAGGGGTAACCTCCATGACGTAGTTCTCATCAATCTACCTGTTGCATGCGCATCTGTCAATGATAGTGTCAGTAAAAGTGACAATCACAGTGTCCTTGTTGAGATAAATCCTGTTTTTACACCTAAGACATCATTGCTTGTGTAGCATGGCTCAAACACCATCCTAATTGGGACAAATATAGAACAGATCTCTCAATGGTTTGAGTCACACCTAGCACAAAGAAAGAAGACTGTCATTTTGGAGGTCAATTATCTCAGCCCCAGTACATCATTGCTGGAGTTCTTGACGGGAGTGTCGTAGGTCCAACCATCTTCATCTGCTTCATCAATGACCTGTCTGACATGATAGGCATGACCATCTCCAATAACTGAGTCTATCCACCTGTTTTTCATTGAGAAAGCATTATGATCATCAAATCTTCCACCACAGATACCCTCAGGTATTTCCCACTGTGGGGAGTGGGGAAGGCAAGGCAAGGAGAGGGGGGAGGTCAATTGCACCAGCCATATATATATACCAAAACAAAAGAACAAGTTAGAGGTGAGATACACGGAGTGAATGATTCTTCCTCTGACTTAGAATACTTTTTCATTATCCATCGGACATGAGTTAGGAGTGCAATGAAATAATCTCAACTTACCTAGGCAAATGCACCCAAGAAGCTCTATGTCATCCAAGACAAAGCAATGCTTGACTGGCACCCTACCTAAAACCTTAAACATTCATTCCCTCCACCACCAGCAAGGGTGGCAACAGCTTCTGTAATGTGCAACACACATGCAGTATCTCATCAAAGTTTTTTCAACTGCACTTCCCAAACCTGTGACCTTTGTCCTTCTCCCTTCAAGTGACAACAGGCCTCTTGCCAGCTCTATTCCAAGTCACATACCATCTTGACTTTGAAATATATCACTGTTCCTTCCCTGTCACTGGGTCAGGATCCAGGAATACCAAATCTAACAGTATTGTGTGTGTACTTACACTGCATGACTGCTGTAGTTGAACCAGAAGGAGCACAATCACCTTCAAGGACATTCAGGGATAGGTAACAAGTTTTGGCTTGGTCAGTGATGTTCTCATCCCATAATGAAATAATGATAAATTATGAATCATAGCTTCAGCCAACATCACTTTACCTTATCATCCTGCTGTTCCAATGCACTTTCCTGTTCAAGGATTTTATTCAAAAGTGCCTGCTCCTGCTTCTTCCGTAGCTCATTGTCCTGATCTGCTTGCTGTTAAAAAAGATCCACAGTTTGATTTCTATTTTCTCAGCCTGTTCCCTACATTCACATCTTAAGTCGCCAACTAATAGGGTGACTCAGTGATTGTGAGTATTACTGGCTACACAGCAGTATTATTGAAATCTCTGAACTGGAATTGTTGATTTGTCTCCTTCTTGTCACCAGTCCCTCTGCTCGCTACCCAGGGTAAATAAATGTCATTTCACAGTAATACCAATGCTCCAGTTTAAAATGCATTGTTACATTGAATAATTTTGGCGTGAGAATATTTGCCCTCAGATCTCCTACCCTTATAATTAATTTACATACAATTGTGAGGCTATAAATTATGAAGAATTACGAAGTGACACAGGAAACCAAAAATTCAAAAGTTGTTCTTTACTGCACTTGGAATATTATGATGCAACTCCAACTCTTTGTGGAGGTACTGTCATTACTGGACAGTAAGGTGAACTTAGTCACCCTATAGGTCTATTGGAGACATGCCACCTCAGAATCTTTACCACCCAATATTGATGATAATTTATCACCTTCACTGTAAACTAGGAAGGATTGATAAAAACAAGGCACTGTTAAAGCAGTAATGTTAGAAAAATGGCACAATGCATTTCAAAGTACAGTTGTAATCATTTAACATTAAACATATCAGTGTCACATCCACAATCCATATCAATTCTTGCAGGATCATTTGCGATGGTGAACATATGAAAGGCTCTTACCCTGTATGACTTCACAAATCTCACAATTACAGGGAAGAAGACTGATGGAGGGGTTGTCTTTGTATTCTCACCAAAGTATTTAACCACTTCATCAAAGGCATCCTGTATATAACATAAAATGTGAAATATTAGCACTAAAATGGCAAATCTTCCACACGTGCATAATGAATAAAGTTAGAAAAAAAACCATGCGTGTCAGAATTAAAATACTGAAGTTCTAATGGTGCTTTACTGATATACCCAACAATTTAATCCCATTTACATCACCCAAGAATGTTTAACATACACATAGTTATCTTTCACTGCAGAATTATGGCCAGTGAACTGGAAACCAATGTGTTCTAAATTTAAAACCTTGACTAGTCCATTATTCTATCTCCAGGCTAAATATGTTGAACAAATGCCATTTTTAAACCACGTGAGTATATTTTTGTACATGCAGAGCAATACATCTCAAATAATCTGAAGAGGAGATTGGAATAAAACTGGAGTGCAGAAAACAAGCTAAGAATAAACAAAACTGTTCAGTTAAAACTAATACTTTGTCATGATCACATATACTCTATACTGTGTACATTTCAAGCCGTAGTGTAATGAGTGCAAAGTCTCTGTTCATGTCAGAATTACATCAAAAACATCATCCTTGTTTTAGTTTAATTATGTAACATAAATTAGGGATGTTATTTATTATTTTGTTCACATTTTTAAGTATTTCTCCATTAAAGATGTCAACCTTGGCTCAGTGATCATGTTTGTGCCTCCAATTCAGAAGATCATAGATTCAGAACTCCAGTGGAGTAGTGACAGAATTCTGCATTGTCAGACCTTCCACCTTTCAGCTCAATCTTAAAGATTCTGTGGAATTATTCAGTTGGCAGAAAAGTTTATTTACTGCACTGGCTAACATTTATCCTTCAGTCACCTCTAAACCAGATCATTCTGTCCTTTATCATTTTGCTGTTCGTGGGACTTCAATCTGTATGAATTGTTTACCATTTTTGTCGACCACTGAATATTGGTGACACTTCAAGCCCTTTATTAAATGAAAAATGGGACTGATCTTATGATGAAATGCACTACATAAATGAAAATTTCATCATTTATCGGAATGCACTCCCACTCTTACATTGTTTTGTCTTATCTAGTTTATTTGTATGCATTTTCCAGATCCCAAAATGTTTGACTTCAAACCTCAACTATAACTCAGACACATGCAAATCTTCTACAGATGGCAGTGAACATTTAACAATGCCCATACTTCCCTAATGCATTGAATTCTGTATTGTCATAGCAAAACACATATAACAATGGTGATTGTTCTTACTTTCTTTCTTAAGGTGGATCAAATGAATCCACCATGTAAAATTACAGCAGTCAATTCATCCTAAGGACATCTCTAATGAGCAAACACTACAGAAGACCATTTACAAGCTGATAGAGGCTCAACCTGATGCGGTTTGCAAGTATGACTGGACATTCCACATTTATTGAAAATATTCCCACCATTAGTAAGTACAAGCTATCCAAGTTTAAATCCGCCTCATAAATAAGGTTACACAAGCAATAAGCTTTCCCTTCATTTTAAACATCACAACAGGGGCTGTATTAAAAGATAATAACCAGGAAACATCTCCAGATTACTTGGATACAGTGAGTCACATGAAACAAAACCTTAACTAAATAGAGAATTTTTTGATGTACAGAGCCATCTGGTGTTTATAAAAGAGGTTACAATTTCAAAGTAAGGATGTGTTTGAGCTACTTCTTTAAGTTCCTTTCTGTAAAGTCAGTGGCAGGCATTAAAAACTTTTCATTGAAACAGGGTGTCTGCACACCCAGTGCTGTCAGGACGATGTTCTAGGATTTTGACCTAGCAGCAGTGAAGGAACGTAGGAACAGTTCCAAGTCAGGATGGTACATCACTTGGAGCCAAGTTGCAGGTGCTACCTACGTTCTTCCTGGTGTCAGAAGATTCTTGGGAAGTTCCTGCGGTGCATCATGCAGATGGTACTGCTTCCCTGGGGAGGTGAATGGAGTGAACGCTATAGGTGATGTAGGGGATTCAATCACACAGACTGCTGTGTGCTGAATGGCATTGAGTTTCTTGAATATTGTTGGAGTCACACCTATTCAGGCAAGTGGACAGTATTCAAGCACACTTGTGACTTGTATTTTGTTCATGGTGGACAGCCACTGAGCAGACAAGAAATGAGTTACTTACCATTGAATTCCCAGCCTCTGAACAGCTCTTGTAGCCACAGTATTTATATTGCTAGTCAAGCTCAGTTTCTGGTCAGTAATCCCCATGAATGTTATGGGGCAATAGTTAGTTTCCTGCTTATGTAGTGTCAATGTTACTTGCAACTTATCAGCCCAAGCCTGGATGTTGCCCAGGTCTTGTTGCATGTGGAAACAAATTGGTTCCGTATCTGAGGAACTATAAATAGCATTGAACATTGTGCACAAGGTTGAACACAGTGAACATCCTTACTTCTGGGGGGGAAGGTCATTGATGAAGCAGCTGAAGATAGGTGGGACAAGGACACTATACTGAAGAAATCCTGTAGAGATGTCTGGGACTAAGATGATTAACCTCCAATAACCTCTGCCATCTTCCTTTCTGTTAATTATGGCTCCAACCAGTGGAGATTGTTTTCCTGATTCCCAAATGACACTAGCTTTCTCGGAAAACCACATTTGGTGAAATGTTGTCTTGATGTCAAGGGCTGTCACTCTTCTCTTGTTATGCTGATAATACCATAGAATCAATGTCAGCTGCAGTAGCTTTGAAAGTACACAGAAAATCTGAAGAAGGGTCCCGATCCGAAACGTCAACTTTCCTGCTCCTCTGATGCTGCCTGGCCTGCTGTGTTCCTCCAGCTCTACACGGTGTCATTTCTAAATCCAGCATCGGCAGTTCTTTCCATCTCTGATCCATGTCCACTGCTGTTTGTGGAAGAGAGTTCCAAACCTCTACCACCCTTTGTATGTGGAAGTGCTTCCTAACATCGCTCTTGAATTGTCTGGCCTAATTTTCAGACAATGTCCTCTAGTTCTAGAATTCCCAACCAATGTAAAAAGTTTATCTTTATCTACCCTGTCATTTCAATGGTAAAAACTTAAAGACTTTGAATCACATCACCCCTGCAACCTTCTAAATTTGAGAGGAAACCAGCCTAATTTGTATAGTGTCTCGTCATAACTTATGTAGGGGCTTCAGTAACTTAAATAGAGGCTTAAGCTTGAGGAGGTTACAGAGGTCTTGTCCCTGGTGTGGTAAGTGAGGTGGAAGGAGGACGACCTTGCTTCAGTGGGTGGTGGGACACAAGATTGCATTTTGCCAATTAAGTAGTTACCATGTTAGCTGTCATTCCAAGTATAAGAGATCATTAACACGGGGCAATTAAAAAAAAATGTTCTGGGTAAAAAAGATGAAATCTCAATCTACTCACAGCTAACGAGGGGACAATATCAGCAATAGTGCACACATCCAGCAGTACCAGGATTGCTTTAGGTAACAGTAAGCGTTACCATTCTGAGCTTTAGTACCCATTGTATAAAGCAACTTAACTTAATAACAAAGATAAAAGGTACTGCAGATGCTGGAGAATCCGAGATAACAAGCATGGGGCTGGATGAAC
>JAHRHZ010000144.1:45895334-45916726 GCA_024137785.1 Ginglymostoma cirratum | reverse complement strand
TGATGAAGGGTTTAGGCCCGAAACGTCAAGTTTCCCTGCTCCTATGATGCTGCTTGACCTGCTGTGTTCATCCAGCCCCGTGCTTGTTAACTTAATAACAACCCTTTACTTTGCTATTATTAGAATCACATAATTATCATTGTCAGATGACTAAACTCTTTAAAGGTGATGTTTGGGCTGATGCCTCAAACAGTCATTTTCAGATAGTACAGGTCTGGAAATGAAAAAGCAGCCTTTGATTTTCCATCTATTTAAATCAATGTATGATGAGCTAGGTGCTATGACCCCATAAATTCCTGGTAGTGCTTCTCAATGGGGAAATCACCATAAAAGTATTAAAGATAACAACAGGAGAACACAACAGCAACATGTCAAGCACTCAAAGACATACAGCTGGTGGCACTGAGAGCAATGAATCTGATCTCGACAAGTAAATGGTGCTGGGTGTCACACGTTAAAATGTTCACGACTACAAGACTTACAATGGCCACTGTGAATGGAGAGGATTTTTCTGAGTTGCATTCCACTTTTATCCAAATTAAAGAGAAATAAATTAACACTTAGATTCACATTGTATAACAATTATAGTTTCAGCTTAAGTGGGTACTCAGGGCAGCACAGGTATTTAATCACTCACAATGTTGTCAGCGGGCATCAGCAAGCGGAACTGTTAATGGCTAGCATGTTTATAATTTGACTATCAAAAGTGAAGGTAACTAGAGGAAAGATTTCTTGCCTGTGATATTTTTGCATCCTCCTGCAATTTTTTCAGTTTTCCTTCATTGGCATTAAGAAATTCTTTTAGCACAACGTTATGCTCGTGCATTGTGTACTCCCGCTTTGTGAGATCCATGCCTCTTTGGAGCTCTTTAACATCCAGTAAGACATTCTCAAGGGACACTGGTTAAAACACCAAAATGAGACAGAATTAACAATGCAACAATGGCTCAAATGTTATGTGTGCAATTAAATGCTGCTAAGTATATATCTCTGATGATGACACTTGGATCAAAGTCACTTAAAAACTACGGATAAAAATAATTTAAACATTTTGCTGAACACCCCAGATATTAGTCCATTTTCTCGCTGACAAAACAGAATGAGCTTTCTTTAAAAAAATAGTTTTCTTGGCAAAATTCCAAATTGAAAAGATTTGATTGAAAAGGTATTGATTTTTCTCTCTTGTCTCTTTCAGATCCAATTTTTGTCTGTTTGTTCATACTAAAAAACGATCTGAAATGCACCTAGAGAAAAAAATAGTTTGTAAAATCAGCAATAAAACTGACTTTAAGAATCCTTGTGACACATTTACTCACTGTCATGCAACAAGCATGCTATCTCTATGTCACAACCATACAATGGATCTTCAATTTTAAAAACAGAAATATTCTGACACATATAATGTCATCTAGTTTTGGAGCTTTCATTGTGTTTTAAATCATGAGATACAATGTAAATTTCCACATGACTCCCCAGGCAGCAAATGGTGTTGTGATCAAAATGAAGCAACAGCCAAACATAAATTCATTCCTAAGGGAGGGAATGAACTAAAAGGATTTAACGTCAGGCAACGACATAGCACCTAGCTCTGTCTGCTCTTATGCACATCCAGGGGTCTAGTTCAAAACCTGAGTTGGTGCAGGTCTGGTAACAATTCATTTTACTATCTACTCATCTATAGTAAGTGAGAGAGCACATAATTTAACAGAAACATCCCTCAGTACCTGCAGCTGCTTTCTCCACATAGTGGAGCTCATTGTAGAAGAGGGATACATCGGGATACTTCTCCTTGATAACATTTGCAATGTAATGTAACAAAGTCTGTTTGCGATCGGTTGACTTTGTGTCTAAAAGCTACCAAAGGAAAATAATAAAGGAAATAATTAGGCTTTAATCGTCTAATATATTGATAATCTTACAAGCCATTAAAGTTTCAAAGCATTTTCATGTTTAAGCTTTATAATCATTAACTTATAATGCAGATCTCTTACCAGGTCTAAGCTCTGCAGTTTAAATCCATACACTGCTCCCCTCTTACTGCTGTTCATGTAGTTGCCTAGAGCCAATATTATCTGCAGAAAGATGGAAGAATTAAATTACCGACCTTTGACATATCTGGACAAGTAGGAAACTTGTGATTTATTGTAATGACTTGCTAGTGATATTATTGTGAATAATTAATGGTTCTGTACACCTGGTAATGGCCACCATTCTATATTCAGGTAGTGACAAATGGATTTATATTAATGTTTTAGGATTTTAACACGAACTTCAGAGCTGCTATACATTTTTTATTGGCTTTGCCTGTCCAAATTCATCCGATCTTTTAACATAGGATATTTTTGGATGCTGAAACTTCCTTAATTATGTAAGATATAATAGTGTTTTCAGCACTGCCTCAACATAGCACTTAAATTCACTTTCAACTAAATACAAATCAATCTTCTGTCACTTGGTGACTACTGGCACTTCTAAACCATCACTAACAGATTTCTCTTGGCATTGCTCATGGCGAGTTGGCAGAATGTTCCAAGTTTGAGAGTGGGGGTGAGAATCAGTGAAGTCGTCAACAGTGGCAAAACTTTTATGCCAGCTGTGAAAATTTCGATTCAATATAAACGGTGACAGCTTATTGAATGCATCTAAAATGTACTTAAAGGCAAGTCTTTTAACATAGATGACTATGCGATTCCCCTATAGCTTCTCTGAGTAGTATGGGCTTACTGGGCATTAATGTTCTGCTACAAAGATGGGATGATGTTAAAAATGATCGATCATTTTTAAATCATTGCATAAACATTCATTGCAGAACAGTAATCAAGAATTATTTTATGCGGAGGCTAATGATTGGCAGCTACTGGTAAATTCTATCCTGAACAAGTGGAAGGAAAGTGACTACGGAAACGACCAATACAAAAGAAAAATGCTGCCATGCTAGAGATCTGAAGTAAAAACAGAAATTGCTGGAGAAATGGAGCAGTTCTGGCAGCATCTGCGAAGAAAGAGGGTTAAGATTTCAAGTCCAACATGACTGCTTTGTAAGAGGAACTGACTGTGGCTGAGATATTTAAAATGAAACTGTGCGTTGTGGGTGTTGGTTATATCATCATACTTGCCAACATCTGGTGGAATGCGATTATGTGATTTTCAACTCATTATCCATGTAAGTGAGATGTTGCCTGTGTTAGTCGGAGAATCACACGTCGGGTACTGAGCGAGAGGTTCTTGTGAACCTTCCTATTCCCTGTATTGAAAGGTTAGTTGAACACCACTTGACTCATTATAAGTCATGAACTTTTAAGGAACCTGTGGTGGTCGGCCCCAAGAGCCCAGATATCTCTGCCAAGATAAAAATGCTGGCTCCCAGGTTCTGTGTGGCTGCCCTGCAGATGCAACTAGAATAAGGTCCCCAAGAGAAGATCCATACAATTATCAGGGGATGGTATGAAGAAGCTATCCCATCGAGCATGGGAGCACAGCACAGTGTGTGAAGTGCCACTGGCTCACACAAAGGGTTGGTAGGTCGTCCCACAAGAATATGAGTGATGTCCTGCACTCCACAAGGCTTGTTTTTTTTCTCTACTACCTCACCATCACAGAGGCACCCAATCTCACTCTGCCACTGCACAAGAATCACCCAAACAGGTATAGCTTGCAGGCCTCAGCAGTACATGCATGTCGTGTACTCAAGGGCTCACACCCACTTCATCCTTTCAAACTATACTAACTCTTTCTGGGCACTATGCATTCTGCTCACTTACAGTTCATCACCTGGCATGATTATGAATGTTCTCAAATTGCTTTTGCATCCTTTTCAATCACACTCAATACCCATGCGTGTAAGTGCACCCAGTGATGGAGGAAGCACAAATGGATCAGTCAACGTCACTGCAATCTGCCCTTCGCCGATGGACTATTCTGCATCTTCCCCGATCAATCGTTCCTCTTCTTCAGGCGTTAGCAACACCAAGCACCCAGGTTCAGTGCAAGAGATCACAACCAGGACAAGAAAGGAACAGTCACCTTGTTGGGGACTTTTTTACAGACCCCCTAACAGTTGCAGAGAAGTGGAGGAGCAGATTGGGAGGCAGATACTGGAAAGGTGCAGAAGTCACAGGGTTGTAGTCATGGGTGACTTCAACTTTCCAAACATTGATCAGAAACATTTTAGTTGTAATAGTTTAGATGGAACGGATTTTGTCCAGTGCATTCAGGAAGGATTCCTGACACAGTACGTAGATAGACCAACACGAGGAGAGGCCACTTTGGATTTGGTGCTTGGCAATGAACCGGGCCAAGTGTTAGACCTGTTGGTAGGACAGCATTTTGGCAGTAGCGATCATAACTCTGTTACTTTTACAATAGTCATGGAAAAGGATAGGTACATACATCAGGGTAATGTTTATAATAGCGGGGGGAAGGGTAATTACAATTCTGTTAGGCAAGAACTGGGTAACATAAATTGGGAACAGATGCTGTCAGGGAAGAGCACTATTGAAATGTGGAGATTGTTTAAGGAGGGCATACTGCGTGTGCTCAGTATGTTTGTCCCTAGCAGGCAGGGAAGGTGCGGTCAAGTGAGGGAGCCTTGGTTCTCAAGAGAGGTCGAACAACTGGTTAAGAGGAAGAAGGATGCTTACGTAAGGTTTAGGAAACAAGGAACGGAAAAGGCTCTAGAGAGATACAGTTATCCCGGAAGGAGCTGAAGAAAGAGCTTAGAAGAGCTATAAGGGGACATGAGAAAACCTTGGCAGATAGGATCAAGGATCAAGGAAAACTCCAAGGCTTTTTACACTTACATGAGGAATAAGAGAATGACCAGAGAAAGGGTAGGGCCGATCAAGGATTGTAAAGGGAATTTGTGCACGGACCCTAAAGAGATAGGAGAGGTCCTTAATGAATACTTTTCTTCGGTATTCACAACTGAGAGGGACCTAGTTGTGGACGAGGACAGTGTGAAACAGGCTGGTTGGCTACAGAAGTTCGATGTTAGTGAGGAAGATGTGCTAGGAATTTTGAGGAAGTTGAAGATAGATAAGTCCCCCGGGCCTGATGGGATTTATCCAAGGATTCTATGGGAAGCGAGGGCCTTTGGTGATGATCTTTTCATCCTCACTGTCCACGGGTATAGTGCCGGAAGGTTGGAGGGAGACAAACGTCATTCCCTTGTTCGAAAAAGGGAACAGGGATAACCCCGGAAATTACAGGCCAGTTAGTCTTACATCGGTGGTGGGCAAATTATTGGAAAGGGCTCTAAGAGATAGGATTTATGATCACTTGGAAAGGCACAGTTTGATTCAAACCTTATTGACTTCTTTGAAGAGGTGACCAAACACGTGGATGAAGGTAGAGCAGTGGATGTGGTATACATGGATTTAAGTAAAGCGTTTGATAAGGTTCCCCATGGTAGGCTCATGCAGAAGGTAAGGAGGCATGGGATAGGGGGAAATGTGACAGATTGGATTCAGAATTGGCTGACCCTTAGAAGACAAAGGGTGGTAGTGGACGGAAAATGTTCAACATGGTGCTCAGTTACAAGTGGTGTACCACAAAGATGTGCTCTGGGTCCGCTTCTATTTGTGATTTTTGTAAATGATTTGGATGAAGGATTGGAAGGGTGAATTAGCAAGCTCGCAGACGATACGAAGGTGGGTCGCGTTGTGGACAGTGCGGAGGGCTGTTCTAGGTTACAAAGGGACATTGATAGGATGCAGAGCTGGGCTGAGACGTGGCAGATGGAGTTTAACCCTGAAAAGTGTGAGGTGATTCATTTTGGAAGGACAAACTTGAAAGCAGAATACAGGGTTAACAGAAAGATTCTCGGCAGTGTGGAGGAGCAGAGGGATCTTGGGGTTCATGTTCACAGTTCCCTGAAAGCTGCCACCCAGGTGGATAGAGTTGTTAAGAAGGCATATGGTGTGTTAGCTTTCATTAATAGAGGGATCGAGTTCAAGAGCCGTGAAGTTATGGTCCAGCTATAAAAAAGCCTGGTTTGGCCACATCTGGAGTATTGTGTCCAGTTCTGGTTGCCTCATTACAGGAAAGATGTGGTGGTGTTGGAAAGGTGCAGAGGAGATTTACCAGTATGTTGCCTGGAATGGAGGGAAGGTCTTACGAGGAAAGGTTGAGAGAGCTAGGGCTTTTCTCTTTAGAATGACATAAGATGAGAGGTGACTTGATAGAGGTGTACAAAATGATCAGAGGTATGGAGTGGCCAGCCAGAGACTTTTTTCCTATGGTGGAGGTAAATATTACGAGGGGGCATAGTTTTAAAATGAGTGGAGGTAGATACAGGGCAAATGTCAGAGGTAGCTTCTTTACTCAGAGTGGTAGGGGCGTGGAATGCATTGCCGGAGAGGGTAGTAGAGTTGGCAGCATTGGGGCATTTAAGCGGCTATTAGATAGGCATACGGATGTTAGTATAAGGTAGGGGTGGAACTTAGATAGAGCTTAGGATTAGGGGTAAAAGTTTGGCACAACATTGTGGGCCAAAGGGCCTGTACTGTGCTATTCTGTTCTATGTTCTAACCTGAGGTCTTCTGCACCAGCACCACCTCTGAGGAGGATGCCTATGAATCTTCAAGGGATACACCAGCAAAATACTCACCTACATTCTCAACAAGTGCAGTGACAGTCAATTCATCAGATACTCGATCTAGAGCAGATTCAGGGGCACAATTTGATAAAAGCAGAACTGATACTCGTCTGCGGATGGTGGAGGAAGAAATGCCCAAAGTCCCTGACTCTTAGAGGACTGCCAGAGACCAGGCACCTGGGCTATCCTGTGCAGAAAATATGCTTTTGTATTTGGCCATAAGTCACATGGTCAACCCAGAGAGATAGCCAGCTGTGCCAGACACCCTCACGACACCAGAACAAAAGGTGGAAGAGTCCATCCATCTTCTGTCTACTGTGATGTCTCCGGCATGCAAGTGCCTGGTTGTCTCCATGGAGAAGCTGGTGGCCATCTTGAAGGTTCAGGTCCAGCAGAATATTCAATGGCTTCTGAATATGCCTCGACCTGCACTCTATTCCACTAGTCATGAGTGCTCAGTATCAATGGCAAGGCAATGGAGGAAACAAGGCAGCTTGACCTCACTCCAGGTTTTTCCTTCTTCTCAAGGAGACAGGGTGGTGCCAGCAGCCATCACAGAGAGTAGGAATGACAGCCAGGCACATCAGGAACTTCTTCTCAGGATACTGCAGAATTGCCCTGCCCCTCCACCTCCCTTCAGCCACTGACCCCATTGCCTCCAGGAGCTAAGGTCAGTGAGGGTGCCAGTACTGGGTAGAACTCTCTTCCAGGTTAGGGCGCTCAAGGAGCAGAGTATGGATGCTGACGTCTTCAAATTCAGCAAGGTGTACCAGTCAGCGGGTCCTGCCACCTCAATTGGGGAAGTCTGTCCCTACGAGACAGAATGGGACTTTTGGTGAGGGGTGGGGGGGAGAAAACCCTTATAAGGGCACATCAATGTCACGGTTTTTCAATCGTTTCTACACATTCGTAAGTATATACTCACTTGCACCATTTCAATGTCTGTTGTAGTCTTATTGTTCCAATAGAATATGAAACGGTTATTTGAACTGAAAGATGTAAAACATCTTCAAATCAGTAAAATGATATGATGCATTTCAATCATGCACTTTGGAACCTCTTTCATAATCAGCAAAATGGACATCTAGAGTTCACCCCATCCATCTAGCAGCCACATGTCTGTAAGTTAGGGATTGCAGTTTGTGCACAACAGATGTATCTCAGGGACATGCAAGGTGACTTATAAAGTCACGGGAGGTATCACGGCCTGGGATGTCTCAATTATGGACCCTACGCATGTGCTTGTGATGGCAAAATCTAACATGAATCTATTGGCTCCAGGAGGAAAAAGTCTGTCTGGAATTAAAGTGACTAAATATTTAAGGTTGGCATGTGGATAATAACCATATTAAAGGTCAATGTGTCATAATTATGGAGTTGAATGGAGGGAACAGCTCAAAACCTCATAGCCCATGCTGGTGGAAGGTGTGTCAGTAAAGATACTCAAGCATTGCAAGGGTACAATGAAGGCTCATTGCATTCTACAGCAGTGCAGCAAGAATGTGCATGGTGAATAAGGAGTAGCCTCAGAATGTGGGACAATTTGGTGATAGTTATGCGAGAGTGGATTCCCCAATGTCATTCTTTTGTGCAAGGGCCACTTTACCATAAACATCCAGGACCGCGAGGTTGTGGAAGTGCTGACTGTATTACAGCACTAATGCTAATCCAAGGAAAGGCTTGTACTCTCACTTCATCTTCCACAGATGTGAGGGGCTCCAGAAAGAAATGTCAAAATGTTACTGCACAGATCAATCAAGTTGATAAACAACTTAAAATCCTTGAGGAATGTTGCACATAGCAAGCACAGGGGTGACAGCCAACTGTACAAATGACATGATAACAGGAACAGGAGATCTCTCAATCCAGCCCAGTCATCCAGCAAGCAAGTGGCCAGAAGTTTGTTTCTGGCCTCCAGGATCAGGACCATTGCCATGGATTCCTCCCTGAGGGCCAACTCTGATCCATCCAAGGATGCTCACACTCATCTTCCTCCTCAGAGGTTTCCCCTTCCTTCTGCACCTCTTCCTCAGCCAACACACACCTCCTTTGTGACAGAGACTGTGGAGGGTGAAGCATGTCATAATGATCCAGGACACACTGCCTGGAGTGTACACATGGCACCTCTTGGCTTTCCAGGAATGCCATCTTCAGCAGACCAATGGTTTGTTCTACAAGTAGTCATGGTCAAAGCGTGGTCAGAATTGGATATGATGAGGTACGCTTTTAAGATCAGTTTAAACAAACGAAACCAAATTGAATCAAATTAAAGGGTAAGTTCTTCAGGGGCTCTACAACAAAAGTCAAATGTTCAAACCAAACTTACAAAATTTAATTGAAATTTGATGCACTCTGTGTGCATCAATCACAGACAGCTTTAAACATTCCAGTGGATGCAATATGCTAACTCTCCATACACAGGTGTGAACATAGCCACAGAAAGGGGTAAGATATTACAAGGTGTATCGATAAGCTGCATAAGTGTGAACTGAAGACAGATAGATAACAATGTATCATGATGGGACTCCCAATTACAGGAGTAGCCCTCTGCATGAGCTCACATTCCAACATTTAACTCTTGACCCCTTTCAAAATAAAAATTGCTGGTCTCTTATACAACCAAGCCATCCATAAAATGGACTGAAGCTGCCTCGAAAATGACAATGAACTGACCCAAGAACACTCTTGCATTGTGATGGATCTACCTTCCTAACTGACCACAGCCCATCCATTGACCAATCCTGACCATCCAACCAGCAAAGTATGGACTGATTTTGATTGACCTCCAGGACTGACTGTGGCTCAATCCCTAGACTGAAAAGGTGCCAAACCCCAGATTTGCATTGGAACACCTTCCTGAGTGTTGTAATTGGCCCAGCTCCTCAAATGATTGTGGTGCTACCTCCTGACTGAATGGAGTCGACCATCACCTCACTAAGCATGTCTCCTCCCTTCACCTGACGAAGGAGCAACACTCAGAAAGCTTATGATTTCAAATAAACCTGTTGGACTATAACCTGGCATTGTGTGACTCCTCACCTTGTTTATTCTAGTCCAACAGCGGCACGTCCATGTTATGTTTCTAGTGTAAACAACTGGCTTTGATGCAGCAGTGCAGTACAGCAACATTTACCGCCACCACCCCTCCAGCTCTCTCCTACACTCACAATGAAGCTTCACTGTTTCCTACAGCCACATGCCCCTGCCTTGCCTCTTGCACTCAAATACCATTCAAGCTGCTACTTGACCCTGTCTGATAAGGTGTCATCTGTGAAGCTACAACTGGTACATTACCATTCTCCAACTAGGTGGAGTGATGGACCACAAAAACATCATGCTTTAGTCCGACGGAAGCACCTACTCCAGTTGTAAAGGTTACAGTAAAAGTGAAGACAAGAGCCATTAAAAGCCATTCTGGTCGCCCCATTACAGGAAGGATGTGGAAGCATTGGAAAAGGTGCAGAGGAGATTTACCAGGATGTTGCCTGGTCTGGAGCGAAGGTCTTATGAGGAAAGGCTGAGGGACTTGGGTCTGTTCTCATTGGAGAGAAGAAGGCTAAGAGGGGATTTAATAGAGACATACAAGATGATCAGAGGATTAGATAGGGTGGCCAGTGAGAGTCTTTTTCCTAGGATGATGACGTCGGCTAGTACGAGGGGGCATAGCTGCAAATTGAGGGGTGATAGATTTAAGACAGATGTCAGAGGCAGGTTCTTTACTCAGAGAGTGGTAAGGGTGTGGAACGCCCTGCCTGCCAATGTAGTTAACTCAGCCACATTAGGGGCATTTAAACAGTCCTTGGATAAGCATATGGATGATGATGGGATAGTCTAGGGGGATGGGCTTAGATTAGGTCACAGGTCGGCGTAACATCGAGGGCCGAAGGGCTTGTTCTGCGCTGTATTGTTCTATGTTCTATGTTCTATGTTCTAAAAAGGTTTCGGTAAAGGCAGCCACAGCGGTGTACTCATCTGCACTAAGGTTAAACAGCAAAGTTGACAGATGCACATTTGGCTTGTGTGGTTGAGTTACCTGAAGCATCGCACATTTCAAATGGGCAGAAGTTAATGGGAAGGGGAAGTTAATTTCAGTGAGTTGTGCAATTAATGAGATGCAAATACATGCAGATAGACTTTTTGCCACCTGACAGCAAGGAAGTAATTTCGCCATTCAAGGAGAGGATAGCTCAATGGCTAGAAACTGAGTTTTGGACTCTTGCTGAATTAGCTTATCATGTTCACTGTTATTCTCAGTAACTCAGAGAGTGGAAAATCAAGTTAGGTACGGTTAAGATTCTAAAGCATTGTGTGTTGAAAATGACAAAAGCAAACTTAAGGTGTTATTTTATGCATTAAAAGTCTTACATATGGCATGTATTTCCTCCAAGTGCTGCACTCATTTCCTTGAATATTTCCCCCCATCACACTTTCACAGTGACACCCTTATTGTTCTAACTCAGTCCAACTTCCAAACTCACCATTAGCAACACCAGGGTAGACAGAGTCATGGAGATGTACAGCGCAGAAACAGACTCGTCAGTCCAACTCATTCATGCTGACCAGATATCCTAAGTAAATTTAGTCCCATTTGCCAGCATTTGGCCCATATCCCTCTAAACCCTTCCTATTCATAAACCCATCCAGATGCCTTTTAAGTGTTGTAACTATACCAGCCTCCACCATTTCCTCTGGCAGCTCATTCCTTACATGCACCACCCTCTGCGTGGAAAAGTTGCCCCTTAGGTCCCTTTTAAATTTTTCCCCTCTCACCTTAAATCTGTTTAATAAGGATATATACTTTTCATATTTTAGTGTATAGTTTTTACAAGAATGGTTTGAAAATAACCCCACTTGCAAGAATACTATTGTCTTATTTCTGTTCTAGGTAGAGTTATACTATCAGACATTAAGATAATTGCAACTTACCTCCAGAATTTTCTTCAATTTTTGAGATGCTTTTATTGATACAGACGCAGCTATTACAGCATGGAGTTGCTAAAGCAGAAAGAAAGAAGGCTAATGATTAACTGGGTTTAAAAATGAGCTGCATTCTTAATAATTCACAAATTAGCAAGCTTTGCACTGAGAGATTCACTTTATCAAAATAGTTGTTTGAAGCAGGGAGGTTGAGTTATACAGAAAAGTCAGAAATTCAATTTATGCCACCGAATTGTTAGGCCTTGGCCATAGTGAATGCATGATTTCTGATATAGTACCCTTTCCTGTTTATCATGTTGGTATTTGCTAATGACAGAATTAGTCTCATTTGTGATGCTTTCCAAGGCTGAATGCCTCGTACATTACAACATTCGTTTCAGCGATAGGACATGCTGAGGTTGGCTGGCTTGCCGAGCTGGTTTGTTGTTTTGCATAGAACAGTACAGCAGAGGAGCAGACCCTTCAGCCCACGATAACTGTGCTGACCATGATGTCGCTCTGAACAAATTCCATCTGTCTGCACATGGTCCATATCCCTCTATTCTCTGCCTGTCCATGTGTCAGTCTAAATGCCTCTTAAATGTTGCTGTTATATCTGCTTCTACCACCCTGGCAGTGTGTTCCAGGTACCTACTACCCTCTGTGTGCCCTCCTTCCTCACACATCTCTTTTAAACATTTCCCCTTGCACCTGAAACCTACGCCCCCTTGTATTTGACATTTGTGACCTGGGAAAAAGACTCCAACTATCCATCCCCTCCATGCCTCTCCTAATTTAATATATTTCTATCAAGTCACCCCTCAGCCTTTGACACTCTAGCAAAAACAATCTAAGTCTGTCCAACCTCTCCTCATAGCAACGTCCTGGTAAATCTCTTTTGCATTTTCTCCTAAGCCTCCAATTCCATCCTTTAGTGTGGTGACCAGAACTGCACACCATACTCCAAATGTGGCCTAACTAAGGTCTTATACAACTAAAACATGACTTTGCAACTTTTATACTTTATGCCCCAACCGATGCAGGCAAGCATGCTGTATTCCTTCTTTAGCGCCTCATCCACTTGTGTTGCCAGTTTCATGAAGCCATGGACTTCCACCCCAAGATCCCCCTATATATCAGTGCTCTTATGGGGCTTGCCATTCATGGTATACTTTCGTCTTGTATTTGATCTCCAAAATATATCACCTGACACTTATCTGGATTAAGCACCATCTGCCATTTCTCCGTCCAATTTTCCAACCGATCTATATCCTGCTGTACCTTGATAAACTTCTTGACTATCTACAACTCCATCAATTTTTGTATCATCTACGAGATTACTAATCAGCCCACCTACATTTTATCCAAATCATTTATATATATATATTGCAAACAACAAAGATCCCAGTAATGATCTTTGCAGAACACCTCCAGTCAGAAAAAACACCCTTCCACAACTAAACCTGTGTTCTGTGACCAAGCCAGTTTTGCATCCAGCTTGCTCACTGTGGATCCCATATGACTTAATCTTCTGGACCAATCTACCATGAGGGACCTTGTCAAACGCTTTAATAAAATCCATGTCGACAACAGCCCGCTGCCCTACCCTCTATCGTCTTCATTAATTCCTCAAAAAACTCAAATTTGAGAAATAAGACTTCCCCCTCATGAAGTCATGCTGACTATCCCAAATAAGTCCAAATACCACTGATATAAGGCTGACTGGCCTATAATTTCCCTTCTTAAACAAAGGAACAACATTACCTATTTGCCATTCTTCTGTGGCCTGTGGCTAAAGAGAATGCAAAGATCTCTGTCAAGGCCCCAGCAAACTCTTCCCTTTCCTCCTTCAATTTCCTGGCATAGACCCCATCAGGCCCTGGTGAGACATTTACTTTAAATGTTTTGCAAGACAGTCAGCACCTCCTCCTCAATATCGACATTTATCAGAATATCAACATGCCCCTTCCTAATCTTACTATCATCCATGTTCCTGAATTGGTATTCACCAAGGAGAAAGTACCCATTAAGCACCTCACCTACTTCCTCTGGCTCCACGCATAAACTCCCTCCTTTGTCCTTGAGTGGACCTACCCTTTCCTGAGCTACATTCTTGCATGATTCACAACTTAACCAATTCTTGATAAACCAAACTTCAATCACTGTGATTTCAGCAGTAATTTACTTATTTAGCATTTGCGTTATCTGAGAGCCAAGCAAAAGCCTTGTCAGTGGTAGAAGGACTTCTTTGAGCACACTTTCAAGCTGAGTCAATAGCTGGACTGCCTGAAAGTTGCAGTGGATGGTCTTGGCAATCTCACTGGTGACGGACAGCTGCACAGAGGCCTACACCAGTCTGGAAATAGTTTTAAAAGGATCCACTATCACCATGGGAGATGAAGGCTGGCTGGACAAGCAGCAGGGTCGACAATGAGAACGTGGTTTCTGATGGAAGTTTTCTCCTGATATACTTTCTGTCAGAGGTCCTCAGCTAGTCCTCGTTGTCATGGTGGGTTTAACATGAGGAAATATGAAGTGCTGGTGGGGTCAGGTGGTGATTGAAAATGGGCAGACCTAGGTTGGAGTACAGCTTCACCAGTAGCTTGCCTGTTAACATATGCCATCTTCATGTGAGGGTTGGTTGGGATACAAAATTGTTCACTACTGAGTATCAGGGGAGGTGTGTTAGTTGATGAGTATCTGTGATAGTGCATGCTAGTTAGTTAAATTGTACATCAATAAGTTTGATGTGGGCAGTTTGGTACCATACCTATAATGCCGTATTTGGGAGTCGAGTACATGAGGGGTCCTCACTATTTTGGTCTTTAATCCTTATAAGGTACTGGTTGGTTTACTGTTGTCGTTGCTTTTGTCTATTGTTGTGTTGTCATTTTAATTTTTTCTTCAGTCTTGAAGTCAGGTGCTGTCTGCATGTGAGGGTTCAGTCAAGAAAGCCATCTAGATAAAACAGGATGGTGTTCCTGCTCTAGACTCTGGGCATCTAAGGCTATGTTCAGTATCCTCTTAGCATTGAAATCGTGAAGGTAAAACGTGCTAGAGATTTTTAACTTTTTCTTAGTTTTAGGCATCATGTTGTCCAGTAGTCAGCACACTTTGCAATGTCATAACTTAATGCACCTTCTGGCTCCTGACATACTTCAGTCTGTGACACAGGAACATGGGAACATAGGAACAAGAGTAGGCCATTCAGCCCCTTGAGCCTGTTCTGCTGTTTAATGAGATCATGTGGCCTAACTTCATATACCTGCTTTTGGCCTATATTCATTAATATCTTTGCTTAACAAAAATGTGTTTATCTCAGCTTTAAAACTAACAACTGGTCTAGGTATATCTAAGCATAGGTAAACCTCTGGGACTGGTTTAATGCTAGATAAATTGGTGTGCTGGTTTAACAGGGTTGTGGCCAAGACAGACCCTTGGGGTAGCCTATTCATCTATTTCAATCCAGGTACCTGTTGTAGATAAAGAGCCATATCAGCTAGATACACGATTACAGAGGTTCAAATATACAATTGTCCTGCAAAAAATGAACATTCATTTGAGAACGATTAAGACTTTCAAAGACTTTGGGTAAAGAAGTGAAGTTGGAGATGGGTTTGGTACATTAAAAGTACAGCAGGAGTGATAACTGACTTTTTTCTTTATCAAAGATGATTGCAGAGATTAAAAGGAAGATAGGGAACACACCAAAGGAGAGGCAATTTACAGTATTAGCCAGCGGAACTGCATAATTAGCAGTGTAGCTGTGATCATGTTGAGAAAATAAGAGGTGGTCACAAGGATTAGATGAGATCAGGAGGGACATGGGATAAGTTCAAAGAGGAATGTGTGGGAGCAAAGATAAATCTTTCAACCAATTAAAATTTAGATTGTCATGGAGTCAAGTACTTACTGGTGTCAGCATCTGAACACTCTCTGTAAAGTTTCCAATGAATGCCATAATGGTCATTCTCTGCATTAGTCTTTCAACTTTACTGAACTGCATCATAAACCGGTCTTCGTCTGTTAGATTCTCCAATGGCTTCCTCTCTCTTTCATACTGTCTCAGAACCTTAACCTCATTTTCTGTTGGCAAGAACCTCATCAGGCACTCAACAAAGTCTACAGGTAATGTTTTCAGGTCAAACCTAATAGAAATCAAACAAAAATTCAAACACAAATTAAGATAAATGCATTATTTCTTTCAGTAGGAGAATATTTCTAATACACAAAGGTAAGCAACATATAATGTCATAATCATTACAAAGTCATTTTTATTTACAGAGAAAAACATTAAGTTTGAACATACTATTGACAGGTTCAGTCCAATTTTAAAATTTTCCTCTCGTCGGCCCTGTTCTAAGGACACATTCCTTGCTGGGGTGTTTTTTCATAGCTATTCACTTGAATAAACCTGTTGAACTACTGAAAGAATTGATAAGGTTTGTAGTTCCACGTTTTCTCCGTTCCGCCTTTCTTAGATAGTGGTGTTAAATCTGCAACCTTCTAATCTGCAGGTACTATTCCAGAGTCTACAGAATTTTGAAAGATGACCAACAATACTTTCGCTATTTTTATAGCCACATTTTTGAACACTCTAGGACGTAGATCACCAGGTACTTGTCAACTTTCATCCCCGCTTATTTCTTTGGTACTACATTTTTACTAATAATAATTTCTTTCAGTTCGTTATTCTCACTAATCCTTTGTATTTCTATTATTTGAGATTTCTTGTACCTTCCTCTGTGAAGGCAGACACAAAATAATTATTTCGCTTCTTTTCTATTTCCTTATTTCCCATCATAAATTGTCTTGACTCTGCCTGTAAAGGACTCACATTTACTTTTTTGTTAACATTTCCTTTTTACATCTCTATAGTAGATTTTACATCTGTTCCTATGTTCATAATGTAAGCTTGCTAGTTTACATTCAGATTCTATTCCCTCTAGTGTTGTTGACAACTTGGTTCTCATTTGCTAAATTTAAAAACTCTCCCAATCCTCAAGACTGTATACAGCAAGCATACATATTGAAAATATTGTAATAGAGAGGTGAAAACAGAGAAAAACTAAATAATCTCCTCTCTCCTCTCAAGACAAAAGATTGAAAATGTAGATCAGCAAGATTTTGTTTGCTGAAGAGATTTCAATTACTCACATTTGGATAGCTCTGCATATTTCATCAGTGGTTTTTCCTGCCTTTCGCAATGTGATGGCAAGATTCTTGGCTCTGTTGGGATCAAGCAACGTCACTTTGTTTGATCCCCTTTGGATCACCTTTTGTCTATTAGAAACTACATCCATGGCCGGCCCTTGAGCTTTTGTTTTAAATATTTCTTCAAACTCATCCACATTCAGTTCCTGTAAAGTAAAATTCATACACATAGGCAAATGTAGTGCTCCATTTACTCAACTTAGTGGAAACGTAAATCAGCAGACATGGTTTTAAATATCTAATAAGTTTCAAATTCATATGTATTCTTGTACAAAAATATTAAACTGAAGATGTACCTCTAGAATTCTCTCATCATCAATGTCATTGAACACAGTGCCATTTATCTGATTGGGCTTCAGTGCCACCCAGTTAAAGACTGGCATACGGAATTTTGTTTTGATAGGTTTCTTGATCTTCACAGCTGCACAAAAAGAAGTTCTTTTGACATTGATCATCATCATTTAAGCCATCAGAACATACTAAGTTAAATTTTGTCCAAATGTTCACTGCTCTCGCAATCAGTAAGTATGAGCCATTCTCATGCAATTACAAAATTCAAGAGTCTGCATTGTCTAAGAACCTAATTACGGCAAATTAATTGATTATTATTACTTTTCATAAAAACGATATTCTAGGAAAGTGTACATTACTGATGATTGGAATTTCGGAGGCTCCATTAGTGAGTACAGAGGCATATAGTACAGTCAATTAGCAAATTTATCTTTATTGTTTTCCTCACTGACTCTGAGGGAAACAACCTGGATATTGATATGCAGCATTGCAGATCAGGTTGTATATTAATTCTTTTCAGACCATTAGATTTAGAGCTCCAGGCTAAGAGAAAACCAAATTATTCCTAAGGTTTTGTTGGCTAGTTTTGGCACAGACTGAACGTGTAACTTCTCCCAGATCACTGAATGACCAAATGTGATAAAACTGTCTTGGTGAATGTACAGGGTATTGCATAGACAACTGTAATATCAAAACCATTTGGAAATCAACAAGTTATTCAATACATCATTCAAAGTCAGAAGCATGCAATTGCACGATCAAGTTGCAATTTCCTGTAATTTGAATTCGCAACTTAAGTTGAAATATGATGGTCTACAGTGCTCTGACTCCAGTTACGTCATCTAACTTCATAATTAACAGATTAGCAGTGAACACATTCAAATGGAACACACCTGCTAACTCTATTAAAATCAAGAGTTTCTACTTGGGGCATGCATAGTCTACGACAAACAAGAGAAATAGTCTAAAACACAGAATCTTTCAGTGCAAATTCAGATTTTCACAGTTCAATCCATAATATACAAAACAAAAGCACATACTATATTTAGAGTCTGTGAATGAGAACAAAATGATTGTTGCAGCCACCCAGCCTGATCATTACTGCACATAAGTGAACTGATTCACTTCAGTACTTAATAATACCAACAAAAACATTGTCTTTTTCAACAAAACTGTGAATCATCCAATTATACTAACTCTTGGAATCTTTAATAAAAATATCAAACAGCGCAGTTACGGAATTTATGATTAATTTCAAGTAGGCAAAGTTTACTGGACACACAAAAACTGTGGGACACATTCAGATAAACTGCTTGGTGTGCTCTAATTTTGTGGAGTAAAATGCACTGAAAGAACCACACTCAACAACACATATCACTGCTTGAAAGACAGACACGGTGTAATGCATCAATACAGCGTAAAGAAACCTACAGAACAGCTTGATTGGTCCCTCTTGTATGGAAGCAGAAGGGTAGACAAAGAAAGATAGGTTAGCAGAAGAGAAGTCATACAATGTGCAAGGGATAGCAGAAATCATTTATCATTGCCAAGCACTCTCATGGAGGAAGTAACTTAGGAAATTTATTGCACACAATTTTACCACCGACAGAACTCAGAATTACAAATTGCATAGATTTGTCATGACATTGCTTGTTCAATATTTTACTTTGTAAAGTTTTCAATTTACCACAAGATTATTATGAGATTACCATAAGCCAACTACAATGCATAGCCATATTGTAGATGCAACCTCATTGATCTGTGTATGTTGTTTTTACATCTAGTAGTCATAATGGGACCACTATGTTACACAAATTCCAATCCAATCTTTTGCTTATCTTTTTTAAATCAAAAGGCATTCTCAGATTTTTTTAAAATTGTATGATGAATCTTTGTTACTGGCATTTAATTTCTCTCACCATTCATCGTTATTCTCTCTTTTCTGTCCCAATTTCTTCATTCCCTCTTCTCTATCAATCAAAGGACACAGGAGCCATTTTTGGTAAAGAAAAATCACCAGGAGTTTTCCTCTTTTGACATTCCTTCCATTTTTCCAATTCTATTACTTTTTCTTCTCCTTCCCTCCATTGAGTTTTTAAACGTTTGTGTCTAAATTACCAATCATTTCCAGACTCACATAACTGAAGGTCTTGAACCTACTGCCAGATGGTGGTGAGGAATGTATAGTATGACTTGCTCAGTTTTTGCTCACTCTAGGGCAGCACGGTGGCTCAGTGGTTAGCACTGCAGCCTCATAGCGCCAGGGACCCGGGTTCGATTCCAGCCTCGGGTGACTGTCTGTGTGGAGTTTGCACTTTCTCCCTGTGTCTGTGTGGGTTTGCTCTGGTTTCCTCCCACAGTCCAAAGATGTGCAGGCTAGGTGGATTGGCCATGCTAAATTGCCCATAGTGTTCAGGGGTGTGTGGGTTATAAGGGGATGGGTCTGGGTGGGATGCTCCAAGGGTCAGTGTGGACTTGTTGGGCCAAAGGGACTGTTTCCACACTGTAGGGATTCTTCTAAGTCTCTCTCCATGAGGAGGAGAATTTTTGTTTTCTGTCTAAAAGTCTTTAGTTGCCAACTGCTATCAGAGGCAACCCGAGATCAGGACTATGATACGGAAAGAATACAAAATACATATCCCAATTGCCAAACGCCCTTCAGTAACTTGCCCCTTTCTGTAAGTTTTCACCTTCTGACGGACCTGTGAGTTAAAGAAACAAATCAAAAAGTGTATCCACAACCTACGGCAACGAACTGCAGTCAGAAGCAGCAGGTTACAGAAGGTATGTGTCTCTTAGAGCTCTCTGTGTAGACGAGAAAAGTACTCCAACAGCCTTTCAAGTCAACCTTTAGCCTTTCTTAACTGCAGCAATTTGACTGATATCACCCTCCCTCCCACTCTCCCCCGAAACACCTTTAAAACTTCAATCTCAAGTTGCCTACACTGGATGATTCCTGGCCCGACCGACGCTCCCTCTTTCCTTCCCTCGCTCTGATTGCCGGAGTTGGAACATTCCCTCTCACCAAGCGTTGATCTTTTCAAACTGCCTCCTGCCACTAGCTTTCCTACCAGCCAGCCTGTCCACGTGGCTGACGGTCAGAAAATGGAGGAAGGAAAACGACAAGGAGCCATCCTGGCACCAAACAGGTCCTGCTCCGATGATGCTGCTTGACCTGCTGTGTTCATCCAGCCCCATGCTTGTTAGGTCCCGCATGTTGGTGGGAGCCACCCACAATCATTAGCACACCGTCTCCACCTTTGTGTTGTAAGTGGCGCCATAGCATCTCTAGCTGAAAGCCACAAATGAAGTAACCCATATCTTCACCTACAGCCACACCAACTTTACTAGCCGGTTTAGAATATGAAGGAAGCAAACTCCTGCTGTCGTGCTGAGTATTCCTTTTTATATCCAAATAAGGCAACCCAATTTTTTCACCCAAAGTTCATTATATATTCCTGAACTCATGAAATGATCAATTAGTGTCATCCCCCGCGAACTAGGTACCTATGAAACAGTTTGTGACTATATACCATAGTATTACCTGCTAAGCCAGGATTAAAAATCAGAGTCGGGGCTGCCCCTGGCAATGGAGGAGCTGCTGGTGGCGGCGGTGGTGGAGGTGGTGGGGGAGGAGGAGCAGGTGGAGCTTCTGCCGTTGGAGGTGGTGGTGGAGGAGGAGGGGGAAGAGGTGATGATGCTTGGACTGACACTGGTCCATTTTGCACTGCCAGAAACACAAAAAACAGAAGTTATATTCAGCTTCCAGAAATGACCCAAATACCAGTGCCAACCCAGCAAACATTTGCTTCTTGCATGCAAAGAAGGCTATTGGACGATACTGGCTTTCAGAAGCAGTTATCTAAACATGTCAGCAGAAAATTCACATTAAACACATGGCTATAATTTTACATTATAATTTCAGAATTACAGCAGAAAACGTCAACTTACTACGAAGAGAATGTTCTTCCTAGTGGGTAGGGGAGGTTTAGATAGAATACAATTATCTTCATTGTGTTTGCCTAGTCTTTCCAGTCAAGTTTAGCTCCTATTATGTAATTCTTCAGGGTCACACACGTCCAAGAGATACTCGTGGATATACGTTTTTGTAACACAAAATTAAGATTCTCGACTAAAATTGCAAAATCAGCTAGGTTCTTCCTATTTGCAGACTAAACCTAAGAGCAGGAGAGTTTCCAGGAATGGAAAGCATTGGTCTACTATGGTGAGAAAGCCTGGTGGGTATTCTGGCAATCAGACAACCTTTGGGGATGAGATAGTAGGAACTGCATATGCTGGAGAATCTGAGATATACAAGGTGTAGAGCTGGATGAACACAGCAGGCCAAGCAGCATCAGAGGAGCAGGAAGGCTGA
>JAHRHZ010000144.1:45845150-45894934 GCA_024137785.1 Ginglymostoma cirratum | reverse complement strand
GAAATGAAGAAATGAAGAATTTCTGAAGAAGGGTCTAGGCCCGAAACATCAGCCTTCCTGCTCCTTTGATGCTGCTTGGCCTGCTGTGTTCATCCAGCTCTACACCTTGTACATCCCTAAACCTTTGGGGATGGGCTGTTGTCAGGCTTTCTGATGGAATCAGGACCCTGGACAAAGCAGTCCCACACACTTGGCAATGCCAACCAATAAAAGGCTGGCAACTTCAGAACTCAGCAGCACCATGGCCCAGGCAGTGCCTACTGTGGGCACAACAAACCCGAGGCTTTCTCAGTGGAGGATCACCGATGGAAAGCCTAAGCATTGCCCATGGGGGCCTTCTGGGTTTGAGAGTTGTAGGGAAAGAGGGCATGAGTGTAGGAAGCAAAGGCAAGGGGAGGCTTGTAGCAGTCACACTCCTGCCCTAGGTCCAGTTCCCCAGTCATGTACAAATTAGTGCAGATTGTGGCACCTTGATTTCCAATCTGATAGCCCATCTGCACTGGTCAAGCTATTTGTGTCCGCCAACTCTTCACAATCCATTTTGGAACTGAACTAAATGCAGACCAGGCAGGATAATACCCGTAAGTGGTGACTAATTTGGTGAGATTCTGGTCCACCATCATTCTGCCAAATTAAGTTCACTTTCCATCACTAGGTCCATTGCTTCTGGGTCTGGAAGATTGTGCCCGCAGTTACTGCCACACCACAAAGGTAATGGAATTGTACCATGTTTAGTCCCCAGTTTCCTATATTTTGCAATTAATTTCAAAGTCAATCTCAAAAATGCCTTACCTGCACCTGGCAGGCATGGAGGTGGCGGGGGAAGGGGTAGCATTGATCCTGATGCCTCAAGCGGTGGTCCTGTATAAAGAGTGGATATGTGCTCTGCACCTGGAGACAGTGCTGTAGAAGATAAAACTGGTACAATGGCAATGTCACCATCTCCTTTCTTCTGGACTTTGATAGACCCCTGCTTCTCCAATTCATGGATTTTTTTCTCTAGGTGGTTATGTCTTTGTATGGTCTCCTCCTTCTCTTTGATCATTCGCCGTAGTGTGTGTACCTGGGTGTTGGTATCTTTGTAAACCTCCTAGGAAGTGGAAAGAAAAAGAAAACACAAAAAAATGACAATAAACAAAATGTCGGATTTGCACTTTATGCAGCACTTTCATATCACATCCAAATGGTTCCCTTTGCCTTTCCTTCATACGTTACCACAAGAAAATTGATATTGCTTCACTTACTATTAATTGTCAAAACATTTTCAAATTTCATACTGATGTTGAAAAATTGAAGTAAGATATGAACTTGCAAAGATACCACTAGCAATCCCAGTGATTTGAAGATCAGACAGAAATCTCTTAAATACTTAATGATGCAATCTGACGGACATTTGCAGAAAACGTATAGCAAATCATTATACAGTCTGAGGAAGTCTGGAATTTTAAAAAAACAAGGACAAAAATGCCTTAAAACAAGCCAAGCTCATACCCTCACAAATTAAAATAAAAATCCAAATGTAACCAAATGCTCTAACTCAAATCATGAATCATTCATTACATTTCCACCCGGTTTCCCCATTCTTGATACTCATTTAAAATGCAGGCACTTGCAACCCCCTTTCTTGTACATTTTTTTGAATGATATTGAAATCTGAGTGCAATACTTGGAAGCATGAAGGCCAGAAAAATGTGAGAAGTACCATTTGCTTTTCTATTTATTAAGTAAGTTTCATTTACTTGTATACAGCCAGTCATAATGAGTTAAATAATTTGTAACTAAAGTCAAAAGCCCCATTGGTGTAGGTGTGCTTTGCTTTAAAATTACAATGCTAAATTGTTGTGAAGGCAACGCAAAGGTCAACAAAAAGACCACTGCAAATATGAACACTAGAATGCGTTCCAACAAAAGTCAATTAAACAGGTTGCAAGTCTCTTGGTCCTGGTGATTTGGAATTCTTCATTTCTTCATACATTTTTACATAGCAAGTGATAACGAACTGAAATCCACTGCCTATAAGAATGGTAGAAGTGGAGACAACAAACATGTTCTAAGGGAAACTGGATGGGCATATAAGGGAAAGAAACTTGCAGGGCAACAAGGATACAGTGGGAGAATGGAACAGATTGGATTGTTCTACCGAACACCCTCATGAGCAACAGGCTGAATGGCCTCCTCTGTGCCTTAATGACTCCATGGTCAGCATTCAATTGGTGGATTTAGTCATGAGTCATGCACTTAAACAGATAAGACAATGCAGGGTGGGGACCCCGACACCTTCTCCCTCTGCCTGCTTGAGTCAGGGGCAGGAGAACTTGTGGACAGTCATCAACTGGGGGAGTAACCATACAGTAAGTGTGAATGGAGGGGAACACTTTTTCAAAGGTTCTCATTGCCTGATCATGTGACGCAGCATTGGAAAGGAGAGCCCATGAAGAATCACCCAATTACCCTTTCTCTAGCCCTCATCTAGCCAGCAATTGCCAGCCAATCTTCAATCATCTATTGTCTGGGTCTCCCCCAGTGACCCTCAGCTCTCCGGTGGGTGCCTTACTAGCAGCAATCACCACTCCCAGTAGGTCTGGCGGGCAATGGAGAACCACCAACCTCTGATTGGTCAGCAGCTATCGGGGAGCACGGTTTCAGCCCCCATAAGAGGCTAGACAGAAAGCTTCTTTTTAAATCAGCAGGCCTCCAGAAGGCACGTAAGAACTCCCGAAGCCAGCACTAAATTCACCCAAAGATTCAAAGACATTTCCACCCTGATTGTTCTCATGGTACCTCTGAGCAAGCCCTCAAACTTCAAAGCCAGTTATTACTGAATCTTGTGCGTCTGAGGCAGTTGTTGAGTCTTGTGGTATCTGGATTGGTGCCTGACAATTGGCAGTGGAAAGAATCTTTCAAACTACCTGTCTGATTGGGACTGGCATCCCTCTGCACACAATAACAAACACACCCTGATCACCTAATACCCCATATAACTTAATTAATTCGGAAAGACTAAAACATGTTACAAAATTTAACAAACATGTTACAAAATTTAACAAACACTCGTTTCAACTCAGTACTCACTAAACTGGCTCACATGTGCTAACTTTGCGTTGGTGAGCAGGGAAGAGACAGATCGCGCCAGATAAATGGGGATAACCTGCAGACAGCCCTGCACAATGCACTCATTTTGTACATTGATCATTTTAGTTCGAACCAAAGAACTGGAGAAAAAGGGGGCTCTGCTTAATCCATATGAACCTTTTCTGGATAGCTGCTTTAGCTCACAATCAACATCGTGGGCATTAGCATTGACCAGAAACTGAACTGGATCAGCAATATAAATACTATTGCTAGAAGAGCAGGCCAGATGGTGAGAATCCTGCAGAACGTAACTCATCTCCTGACACCTCAAAGCCTGTCCACGATCTCCAAGGCACAAGTCAGTAGTGTGTTGGAATATGTGCCATTTGCTTGGATGAGTGCAACCCAACTACACAGAAGAAGCTCGACATCATCCAGGAGAAATTAGCCCACTTGATCGGCACGAAATCCACAGACATTCACTTCCTTTACCACTAACGTACATTAACAGTTGTGTATACCTTCTACAAGTCATACTGCAGAAATCACCATAGCTCTTTACACACCACTTTCTATGACTACTTCCACCATGAAGGACAAGGACAGTAGATACAGGGGAACACCAGCACCTGCAAGCTCCCTTCCAAGCCACTTACCATCCTGGCTCGGAAATGTATTAATGTTCTTTTAGTGTCACCAGGTCAAAATCCTGAAGTTCTCTCCTTAAGGGCACTGGACTGCAGTGGTTCAAGAAGGGGCAGCTCACTACCACCTTCTCAAGGTCATCTAGAGACATGCAATAAATGCTGGCCCAGCCAGAAGCATGCAAATTCCATGACAGAATTTTTAAAAATTCATGTGAAAGAATGAAAAAAATTAACATAAAGCTATACAGAATAGTAATTTTTTTTTACATTTAATGCAGCGTTATTATGCTGCTGCTCTTGGCAAGTTGGAAGATGTTTTTGACAATGTCTGAATTATGTTTGAACTCAGGTTTGGAACATTTATTAGTTGATCAAGATAATAATTTGGATAGAAAGCAGTTAATTTAGTTTACGCAACAGTTTAAAAAAAAACTCACAGCAAATTGGTAGCCTGTTTCTCTGTCCCATAAAACAAGCAGCTGATTCGCATGATTACTGAAGACCAATCTGAAACCTATTGTTTCTCACGACTGCAAAGAAATCCTCTCAAACTTACTCTTATAACTTCCAGTTCTTTACTTCTTTGCATCAACTGCTTTTCCAGTTCCACAATTTTTTCCATCGCTTCATTTTCAGTATCTTGCAACTTTTCTGACAACTGAAATTAGAATTTGATATATTAGTCTATTGTTTGCAGTGGTCAATAAGCAGTCCAAAAAAACAGCATTCAGCCTGCTTGTCTGGGAGACTGATTATTCTAGGCAAGAAGTAGTTTAACCCCAGAGTATGAGGTTTCAGAATTAGGTTTGAACTTCAAGTTGAAGCAAGTTCCTTGATCACAGCTAGAGTGGCAGTAGGAGCACTACAATTGTAGTTAAGTAGGGGAAATCCACATGGTTTCTTGTTTCAAACAATTATTCAATCACTGTGAGGTGCTACATTTTTGTACGGCAAATCAGGACAGGACTTATAATGCTAAGGTCCTGAGGAGCGCTGCTGATCAAAGAGACCTTCATACTTCGTTGAAAGTAGAGTCGCAGGCAGATAGGATAGTGAAGGTGGCATTTGGTACGCTTACCTTTATTGGTCATTGAGTACTGGAGTTGGGAGGACATATTGAGACCGTACAGGACATTGGTTAGGCCTCTTTTGGAATACTGTGTTCTGTTCTGGTCTCCCAGCTGTAGGATAGGTGTTGTCAAATTTGAAAGAGTTCAGAAAAGATTTACAAAGATGTTGCCAGGATTGGAGGGCTTGAGCTACAGGGAGAGGCTGAATAGGCTGGGGCTGTTTTCGCTGGATCGTTGGAGGCTGAGGAGTGACATTATAGAAGTTAATATAATCATGAGGGGCATGGATAGGGTAAATAGACAAGGTCTTTTCCCTGGGGTGGGGAAGTCCAAAACTAGAGGGCATAGGTGTAAGGTGAGAGAGGAAAGATTTAAAAGGGACCTAAGGGACAACTTTTTCACGCAGAGGGTGGTGTGCGTATGGAATAAGTTGCTAGACGAAGTGGTGGTGGCTGGTACAATTACAACTTTTAAAAGGCATCTGGATGGGTATATGAATATGAAGGGTTTGCAGAGATATGGGCCAAATGCTGGCAAATGGGATTAGATTAATTTAGGATATCTGGTCAGCATGGACGAGTTGAACTGAAAGGTCTGTTTCCATGCTGTACATCTCTATGACTCTATGGCGTCTGGCAAAACTATGCAAAGGTGAGGAATGGACAAGATGGGATTCAGTTTCAACACACTCTCACTAGCTGTTAAATAGCCCATCAGTGCTCAGCACCAAGGTTTAAAGGTAGCCGCTTAGGTGAGGCAGCAAAAGGCAACTAACACTCATGGCACTGAATCCCAGCAAGGAGTCAATGCTGTAAGGAAATGAGGGTGCGGGAAATATCGGAAAATATAAACTGCAAAGTAAGAAACATCGACTGCAGGACATAATATAGAAGAGACAAACTTGCTTTTATTTTGAGCACCATCTAATCTTTCATTCTAAATCGAATTTCATTCTGAGCTACCCACATTTAGAAACCAGTCTTTAGGTAATTGAATTTGTTCAACCAGGTTTTAAAGAAATCATTAAATGCAATGGATAATGCAAAGGCAAAAGACCTCAAGTACATTCAAGCTGTAGTGAAGCCGACACTTGGTCCTGAACTAGCTACTAACACTTCCCCACCCCACCACGTCCTAACCTAGCTGTTCCAGTGCAGCTACAAGACTGACATCTACCCAGCAATGTGGAAATTTGCCCGGGTATGTTCTGTACACAAGGCACAGGACAAACCCAGCCAATTGCTCCCAGACTACTATCACTTATCAGCATAGGGACTGAAGCTGTCAGACCATACACCAAACAGTACTTATTCAGCCATAACCTGCTCGCTGACTGGGTGTGGCATCAGGAACCAATCAAATTGAAGACAATGAATTGAATTGAAGGGGAAACAAGAGCCAAATCTAGCTGTTACAGAGATAGTAGGAACTGCCGATGCTGGAGAATTTGAGACAACAAGGTGTAGAGCTGGATGAACACAGCAGGCCAAGCAGCATCAGAGGAGCAGGAAAGCTGACGCTTCGGGTCTAGACCCTTCTTCTGAAATGGAGAGGAGACGGATAGGACTGACCTATCCCCTCCCTAACTCCCCACCTACACCCACCTTTACTGGCTCCAACGCCGCCTCCTTGACCTGTCCGTCTCCTCTCCACCTATCTTCTCCTTTAACCATCTTCTGTCCGCCTCCCCGTTTCTCCCTATTTATTTCAGAGACGCCTTCCCCTCCCCCATTTCTGAAGAAGGGTCTAGACCCAAAACGTCAGCTTTCCTGCTCCCCTGATGCTGCTTGGCCTGCTGTGTTCATCCAGCTCTACACCTCGTTGTCCCAAATCTAGCTGTGTTTGTCGGAGATCAATCATCTTGGTTTAAAGTTGTTGAAGGGTACTGTTTGAGACTCAAACATCTTCATCAGCACCTTTTCCTCCATCATAAAAGGGAAAAGTAAAGCTAATTAATTGGGCAAGAGCAATTTCAGTGCAATGTGAAGGGATCTGACTCAGGTAAACTGAAATCAAAGACACAGAGAATCAGTAACAGACCTACGGGCTGCCTTTGAAAATGACATGGTTTGGGTACATTTGGCGTATAGACAAACGAGAAGGAAAGCCAGAGCTACCTGAATGGAAAAACGGATAGAGAGCAAGACAAAGCAGATAAAGGGCATAGATGACAAGGTAAGATTTGAAAATAAAAGTGAAAGCTATAAGAAAACCAGAAAGAATGAGAAAAGACCAACAGATAGAATAAGACAGAATCTAAAAGTCTTTCCAAGTATATAATTAATAAGAGATTCATAAAAGAAGTGAGTCAATTACAGACAAAAAAAGGGCTTAATACGTGGAGCCAGAGGGCATGGCTAAGGTATTCAATTAATACTTTGTATTTGTATTTACTAAAAAGGTGCCGCCAACGATCACTTTGTTTGCATCTCATTCAGTGCCATTCATAACTCTCAGATACTGGAACAGTCCATGTCTGCCTGCATAGACAACACTCAGGCTGGGGCTGGTAGATGGTAAAGTGATATTTATGCCACAGAAGTGCCAGAAAATGAACACCTGCAACACAAGAGATTCTAACCACCTCCCCTTGATATTCAACATCATTAGCGTCTATGAATTCTTCCATCAACTGCTTAGTGATGATCACTGATCAGCAATTGAACTAGTCGAGCTATATAAATAGTGTATCAACAAAAGTAGATCGGATGCTGGAAATTCTGTGACAAATAGCTCACCTCCAGCTCCTCAGAGCCTGTCCACCATCTACAGTGCATGTGTGAGGAGTGTGATGGAATACTCTCTACTTGGTTGGATGACTGCAGCTCCAACAAAACTCAAGAAGCTTGAAACCATCCAGGACAAAGCAGCCCAAATGGTTGGATCTCATCCACCACCTTTAATATTCACTTCCTCCACCACCAATGCACAGCAGCAGTAGTGTATACCATGTACCAGACGCTCTGTGGCAACTCATCAAGGTCACTTTTACAGAATCTTCTAATCCCACGATCCCTGGCACCTGAAAGTATCAGGGCAGCCAATGCATGGGAACTCCACCTGAAACTCCACCTCCTAGCCACACTCCATGCTGAGTTGGAACAATATCACTGTTACTTCACTTGGTCAAATACCTACAACACCCTTCCTACCAACACTGTGGGCGGACACAAGACACAGCAGATACCTGCCAATATTTTCCCAAGTGCAATTAGTGATAGGCAATAAACACTGACTTAGTCCACATCCCATGAATGAATAAAAAAGTTAATTTTGAACATCAGTCACTGGTGTCAGGTGTGCCAATTTGTACACCTATAAAGTCTTATGAACAGCAAATAATCAATTTGTATTCATTTGACTGACGGTTGAGAGAGAGTCTGGTTATGATTATTTTATTCACTGAATAAGATTTAATGCTTTTTTAAATAAAACGTATCTACCAAACACCACAACTCATAACCACATCGGACAAAACTGACAGGCTAATCTGCACTACAAAATATTCTTTGAAGTCCTGAAGAGTCTCAATTATCAAAGTGATAACAACATCACAGATGTCTACTTATTGTGGCATTCTCCACTGGGCAAATCCTTTGCTTTATTATCCAGTAATAGAGCTATAATTCCACTTTTGTACCCTAACCTGGTTAGCAGTTCACTGATTCTGAAGTTATTTCCTAGTATTTCAAAACAAAATTAATTATTTTACGGCTGCAACTAATGATTAAATGCACTTTTTAAAAACCATAGTGATTGGGCACTGCAGTTTAGTTGAAAATTTAAAGCAATGGTTACATGAGAAATGTTTTCTTCCAGTTCTTCCACTCTCTCTAAGGCAGCATTCTTCGTTTCGGCATCTTCAAGTAAAGCACCCACATCAAAGACATTGTCCAAGTAGGCTTGTATCTGCACCTGCAGTTTGTCACTCTCCGTGTTTTTCAGTTTCTAAACAAAAAAGACAATTTTTCAACATTACACGTGCAGCAAGTTACCAAGCTACTTTAATAAGGTGGAAAATAGAGTAGTAAAAGGTCACTGGAATTGGATAGTGTAATAAGCTGTTCGTATTTTTGTAGACTACACTACCATCTCTCCTCGGCTTTATGATGTACTGAACTTATATTTTTGAGAGAGATTTAATAGGGAATTATAGGTTATTTTCTACTATTTGCATTCCATTTCAATATTAAGCACTCCTACAGTCTATGTGATTCCCCCAGTTTTGACCTCTCTGGCATATCTGTTTTGACAATGCCTATCTTCCATATCAACGCTTTCTGATGTATTTTCCTTATAATCAGTTAAGTGTAGGATGCTGCATTTAGCAGGAAGAATAAAGAGTCCTTGGAAAATAAAATCTAATTATGGCACAAAGGGATGATGGGCGAGGGGAATGCCAATACACAATTCATTAAAATTAATGGCACAAGTTATTAACACCATAAGATGGTGCTCACTTTTGGTGGGATAACATCAAAAGGCAAAGAATTACGTTAAGTTTGTTTAGCACCTTCGTTAGACCAAACTTAGAAAATGGTGAACATATTAAAAAATGAATATAGAGGGGCTGGATATGGTGCAGTGAAGATTTTCCAGGAGGACACCAGAATGAACAGGTATATGTCTATCAGGAAAGACTGAACAGGTTGACTCCCTTCACTAACAGGAAAAAGAAATGGCTCGAGGAGGCCTGATTGTGCAAGAAGCGTAGATGTACTTAAGGAGACTAGTGGGGCTGAATGGCCTGATATTGTGCAGTATATTGCAGGTAATTTTGGAGAGAATGGGAGATTCCCTTGAATATCGACTCTCAATCTATTTTCAGGTCGTATTAATGCTTGAGCTACAACCCTGGAGAAAACAGTATAAAATGTAAATACCTGCATTTGAGCCAGTAACATTAATGTTTTGACTTTCAACAGGATATATCCCAATTAACAGAGTAGAACAAAGTGATCTAAAGGATGACTGTTCTTCTATCTGTTTTCCAGCATACTAAAGTTTCAGACAACTTTAGGTCAAGCCTTTCTTACTCAGATGGTTCATTCGATCCATAAGCTACAGTGAGATAGCACACATAATAATTCACAACAGCTTTCTTTACATAGTTCCAAATCTTCTAAATCAATCCATAGTAAATAACATAATTTCTTCTTTAGGCAATTAAGTTATTGCCACATCTTCTCTATTCCCTTTTGAATTTTTAGGATATGGACTTTTCTTACATTATTCATTTATTTACACTACTAACAGATTCTGAGGTAAACTGGCATCCAAGATTGGGCCAATGGAAATTAGCTTGACTTGCGTCAGGTAAAGGCAATATCTGCTGCAAAAGCCATCAAACTTAATAATAAGAAATATAATCTTGAAACTTCAAAATCAATTTTTTTTTAAGAAATCCATTCTATATTCACAGATATTCATCTCGCTCAAAACCAGTAATTTGTTATTGTGATGAAAAACAAAATGGATTCTGGACGAGGAAATGGAATAATATTGTGAAACAACTTGCATTGGTTACTAAGTGAAGGAATACCCACATCCAGATATTCATCCAGTCCTAATTTGGTGAACTCGTATTGGAGATGCACTCGAAAATTCATATCTTCTACAGAATGGACCACGATGTTAATAAACTGCATACAGGCCACCTAGAAGCAAAAGAAGATTAAAAAAAAAATTACAACTGGTAGAATTACCTCTTCAGACATTCAACTGGTAAAACAGAAAGCATACCTTCATCCTATAATAACTAAATTTTCAGTTTGAATTGAAAACCATATAATCCAACTTAGTAATGTAATAATAACTCAAAGCACTTGTCAGTTATAATGATTTGGTTTTTGTTTTAAAAACTGCGTTAACATCAATAACAATGAGTGCTATTATCTTGAGAACAACTACATTCTCTGAAACAACCTGTTGAATATTTTCGCAGAATCCGGAGAACATCAGTAAAACATTAAAACCGCAAGGTCTTTCAAGTGCAAATTGGTGTGTATTTGTTTGGAATGATTTGGTTAAGAAAACCTTTAGGAATAAAATTGCAATCCTAGGCATGTGGTAAAATGATAACTACAGGTGTTACTCAAAGACCCAGTGTTTTATTAGTCATTTTAACTATTATGCCTAAACGATAATCAGAGAGAAAGAGACATTTGAGCTCAGGAGAGGACGCAGAAGAGATCTCCCATTCCCACCAGGGTGTCAAAAGATTGTTGAAAGTCTTCATTTTCAACCAAGAATGTAGGTTACCTTAAAGTGGTTAATAGCCCAATAAATGAAGTAAAAAGTTTACTTGGAATTGGGTTCCTTCCATTATATTAATGACAATGGTCAGAAGTTTGAACAATAAAGGAAATGGTGCCATAATGCAGAATTACAGAGCATTTTACGTCAAGGAACTCCAGTATCACAGATTTAAGTTTCAATGTTTTATCAGCTAATTCTCAGAAAGAAATATTATTCACATTGCAACCTTCTTTATTACAATGCAGCAAATAGCTGTGGTTTGTGGTACAGATATAAATAGTCTCCACATCATTCAATTATTTTATCCAACAGCAGTTTTTCTTTCCCCTGTTTGAGCCCACAGCAGAGGGTTCTCATTGATCCCCACCAAATTCTGACCATTTTCTACACATTAACAGTTTAAACATTGTAAACCAGCGGATCAGATCTAAACTCTGCAGTCCTGCCAAATCCAATTACGGAGTACGGTGGACAATTAAACTCTAATAGGAAGAGAGTGATTCATGAACATGCCCATCCTCAAAGATGATGAAGCCAGTTCTTCAATGGTAAGGACAAGGCTGATGCTTCAGCCAGAAGTGTCTATCAGATGATCCAACTCAGTCTCCACTTGAGGTCCCAGCATCACAGATTCCATCTTCAGACAATTTCATTCACTCCGTAGCAGGTCAAGAAACAGCTGATTGCACTGGATAAAGCAAAATATACAGATCCTGACAATATCCTGACTGTTATTCCGGTGCTCCAGAATAAGCCACTTCCCTCATCAAGTTACTCCGGTACAGTTACAAAACTGGCATCAACTCAACGATATATTAAATTGGCGAGGTACACCATGACCATGAAAAGCAGGAAAAAAAATCTAAGCCAGCTAAGTACCACTCCATCTGTCTACTGTCAAGCATCAGGATATGAAGGTGCTGGTGTTGGACAGGGGTGGATGAAGTCAGAAGTCACAGGACACTAGGTTTTAGTCCAACGGATTTATTTGAAATCACAAGCTTTTGGAGTGCTGCTCCTTTACCCTGTCGATGCTCTGAGAATTTACGATTTTACATAAACTTGTTGGACTATAGCCTGGTGTCGTGTAACTTCTAACTTTGTCCATCATCAGCAAAGTGATGGAAAGTGTCATCAACAGAGTTATCAAGCAGCACACGCCCAACAATAAGCCGCTCATTGGTTTCGGATTCCACCAAGGCCACTTGGCTTTGACCTCATTATGGCCTTGTTCAAACATGGAAGAAAACAACAGAATTCAAGAGATGAGGCGAGAGTGACTGCTCTCAAAACCATTTTTCCCAAGAACGATAGTGAGGAGCCTTAGTAAAATTGAAGTCAGTGGAAATCTTAGCATAATGGGCCCATACATTACACAAAAGCGGACAACTGCATTTCTTCAACTTTAATCATATCAGAAATTCCTCAGAGTAGTGTCCAACCATCTTCAGCTGCTCCATCAATGACCATCCCTCCATCAAAAAGTCCAAAGTGGAGCTAATTGTACAATGTTCAGCATAATTCACGACTTCTCAGTTGCTGAAGTAGCCAATATCTACATGGAGAAAGACCTGGACAAAATCCAGGCTTGCGCTGGTAAATGGCAAGTAACATTCATACAACACGAGTGCCAGGCAATAATCATTTCCAACAACAGATAGTTTAACTATCTCCCCTTTACATTCAGTGACATTACCATCACTAAATCCGCCACTGTTAACATCCTGGACGTTATCACTGACAATAAACTTAACCGGACCAGCCATGTAAGTACTGTGGCTACAGTTCAGAGCAGGTCAGAAGCTGAAAAATCTGAAAAAAAGCTGATATCCCAATTAAAAGATTTACAAGGCACAAGTCAGGAATATGATGGATTACCATCTGAAGTGACATGGCATGTAGGTGACTTTCTTCCAACTATCATGGTGTGATACTTATACTCGATCCCTTAACATACGAATGAGACATGAGCCAGTGAAGAATTCACTGAACTTTTACTTCAGCACCTGACATCTACATATCACCACAATCACAAGCACTTGCACATCTGGGTTCAAGTTTAGTAATTTATTGTACTGAAACATGCTTCTCCCTCGGCAGAAGGTGGAGACTGCTACCATCCTGTCACATGTCAGCACGTGATAACACCATGAGCAAGTCCCTCAAAGGAAAAGTACATATCTGTAGTGAGGCATAACACAACAGTCTACACCAACCCAGATGAGAGCAGGTCTAACAACAGTCAAAAAAGGTCAACATCATCCAGGACAGAAAAGCCTACTTCATCGAAACCCCATCCACATTAACTCCTTAAATATTCCTTAAACATTCATTCCCTCCACACAGTTGCAGAGTGCAACAGTACGTACCATGTGTAAAATGTACTGAAACAACTTGCCAAGCTTCCTTCAAAAGCACCTCCAAACCCCATGAGTTCTACTACCAAGAAGAAGGGACACCAGACGCAAACCACACAGCATGCTGATTTGGAACAATATTGTTGCTCTTTCACTCTCACCCAGTCAAAATCCTGAAACTCCTCGAACAGCATTCTTAACCACAGGGACTGCAGCCATGCTAGAACCTGGCTCACCACCACATTGTTTTGGGGAATTAGGAAGGGTAATAAATACAAACTTTGTGAGATACACCCATAAAATATCCATTAATGATTTTAAAAAGTTGCAATGTTGCATAGATTCAAAAGAAAAATAATGCATTGTTAAGCAAAAAAAAAGTTGAGATGCCTGAAGATAAAGTTTATAACTATAACCTCACAGACATTGACTGGTGCAACATTTTGCTAATTACGTATATCCACAGTGGATATCAGCATAGGAAATTCACCTGGAGGGTTAATACGTTGTGACAAAGAACTGATGAAGGGTGTAAGATTTATTAAGTTCATCTATTGCTTACCATGAAGTCAATGTTATTGTCTTCATTTCGAAAGTGTTCCATTAGCTTTTCAAATCGATGCTTTTCACCACACACCTGAGGCGAAATAGAAAGAGAAAAACATTAAACATTCAGAAGCCCAAAACAGTAATGATTCCATTTAAACACTAGGGGGTGCTCTATGTACAGATTATGAATCATTTTAATGACCAGGTTGGCAGTATACAGCAATGATATCCACTGTAATTTTCTCTAAGTGTTGGTAAATCAACTGGGAAATAATAGTTATTTCTCTCAAATATACAAATAAATGGTCAGACAGCACACAATCTGCACAGTTAGTTCGCTGGTGCTATGTAATCTAGCTATGCTTCTGCTTTTAAACCTAGGGGGTAACCTCAAATATCTCTTCATTGGGAATTATAATTCCAAGCTCTGTGTTATCCAAAAAAAATCAAATTGTGTGATTTGCATGGCAAGGAGATGCAAGGGCTTCTGAAAGAGCAGAAGGTGGAAGTCTCCCAGTTCTGTGTTGCCAAGGTAACAGGAAGAGGTTGCTTCCAAGCTTCCAAGGCCTATATTGTTTGTAAGTCTGTGGCTAGAGACTTTAGGTTCTCACTCTCCAGCTGACAATAATGAGGTTTCACAGGAGAGAAAGGCAAGTCTTTGGATCTCAGGCCCAAGGCATTCAAGGCAACTCAGACAAATTAACACATGATTATCCATGCTTAAGAACAGCTGAGACAAATATATGCATCATGAAAAATTAGGTTGGAGGAGGCCTTCAAAAATATTTTGATAAACTGCAAAATGTCCCCTAAACCAATGGTTCATTTTGGGGGAATACGAAGTGAAAGGAAATTATAGTATAGTTAAGGTAAATTAGCTTACTGAGCCACAGAACTGATAAAATTCTAATTTGCATATTCTTAATTATGTGGTAACTACGATATTCATTTTTTTGCAACAACACTTTAGTCCCATTTATCAGGAATCATTCTTTGTAGGTTACTAATTTTTCCCCTGTTCCTTGCAGAAGTCACTGACTTCTTGTGGTATAGCTGGAAAAGCCTCATAGTCCAGAGCTTCTGCCTACATCATTGCACCAAAAGTGTGATATGACCATGCGTCTTTATAATTCCCTTCATGAGTGTGTGCAGCATTCTTTTCATGTGTTTGGAAACGATACAGAGGTCAAGGAATAAAAACAAAGTGCTGGAGGAGTTCAACGGGGTAACGAGGTAAATGCATGACTCAAAAACTAGTATGGGAGGAATGGGTTTGAATTCACGGGACATTGGCCTCAGTACTGGGTAAAGAGGGAACTGTTCCGATGAGACGGGCTCTATCTGAACGATATTGTGTCCAAAGTCCTGACAGATCACATAACTAGGACTGTGCAATGGGCTTTAAACAAAATAGTGGTAATAGTGCTAAATAAATGGTAAAGGAGAAGGTAGGTTAGCAGGTTAGCGATGGGGTCATTTGTTACCCGAAAATAAAAGGAACGGACAGAATGTGTGAATGTCATGTTGTAGGAAAATTTGATAATAGATCAAACTTAAAAGCTTCTTATGTTAGTGCACAAAGCATTCGGAATAAGGTTGACGAATTGATGGTGCAAACTGAGGTAAGTGAAGGTCACAAGGACTTTAAACAAGTTGGCCAGCAGGTAGGCGGGGTACAGAGGGTGAGGTGAAGGGAAGGGGGGGCAGTGGTGGTGGTAGTGGTTCAGAGCTCGGGAGTGGTTACTAACGTTTTCAGAACAAGTAATAGGTCGAAGTGTCTGGAACGGGTCAAGAACTAAATTCAGACACAGTAGGTAAGGGGAAAACTATGAGAAGGAGGGCAGTCAACACTGGGCTGATGGTGTTGCACTCAAATGCACGCAGCATACAAAACAAGGTAAATGAGCTTGTAGTGTAGATTGACATTGATCAATATGATGCTTTGGGTATCACAAAGACATGGTGGCAGGAGGATCAAGGCTGAGAGCTAAACATCGAAGAGCTAAACATGTCCTATTGAAACGTGGATGGGCAGAGGGTGTGAGTAAGAAATAAATTTAAATTGAAAGGAAGAAGAGATATAGGGTCGGAAGGTGTAAAATCTGTGAGGGTGGAGTTGAGGAAAGATTAAGGAAAAAAGACCCTGATGGGAGTTATGTACCAGTCTCCGAGCAGTAGGCAGGGTTTGAAGCAAAAGGTATATCAGGAGATAGAAAAGTTAAGTAAGAAAAGCACTATTACAATATTCACAAGGGACTTCAAAATGCAGGTGAACTGAGAAAATCAGGTTGCCAGCAGCTCCCATGAAAAGGAATTTGCGGATGTCTACAAGACAGCTTGTGGAAGAGCCCATGAGGGAACTGATAATTCTGGATCTGGTGATGTGTCATGGAGGCAGACTTGATTAGGGGGCTGAAGGTGAAGGAATCCCTGGGAACAATGACTCTCCAACAATAGAATTCACCCTGCAATTTGACTGGGAGAAAAGCGTGAATCTGACGTAATAGTATTACAATCAAGTAATGGTAATTACAAAGACATGAGGGAGGTGCTGACAGGAATTGATTGGAAGGGGAGCCCAGCAGGGAAGATCTGGGGATAATTTGGGAGACGCAACAGAAATTCATCCCAAGAAAGAAGAAACATACCAAGGGGAGGATGAGGCAATTATGGCTAACAAGGGAAGCCAGGGAGAGAAAAAAAAGCAAAAGACATACAATGTAGTAGAAGTTAGTGAGAAGCCAGAGGATTTGAAAGCCTTTTAAAATCCAGTTAAGAAGACAACCAAAAAAGCAGTAAGATGGGAGAAGATGAAACATGAGAATAAACTAGCTAGTAATATAAAAGACGATTGCAAGAGGTAAGGGGGAGGGAAGACTGGACATTGGACCGTTGGGAAATGGGGCTGGACAAGTAGTAATGGGGAGCAAAATGATGGAGGAACTGAATAGGTACTTTGTATCTGTTTTCACAGTGAGGGCTCCGCAACATAGCAGAACTTCCAGAGAGGTGTGTGTGTGTGCGTGCGTGTGTGTGTGCGCGCGTGCGAGAGAGAGGAGAGTTTAGCGGCCATCACTAAGGAGAAGATGCTGGGGAAGCTTAAAGGTCTGAATGTAGATAAATCAGATGGATTACACCCCAGGGTTCCGTAGGGGATAGCTAAGGAGACTTGGGAGGCATTGGTGGTGATATTTCAGGAACATCTGCAGTCAGGACAAGAAGACAGGTAATATAGCACCCCTGTTTAAGAAAGAAGGAAGACAGAAGCCAGTAAGATTTTATAGTGTTACTAAGGACGAGACTGCCGAGTGCTTGGAATTGCACAGTAAAATAGGACTGAGTCAGTGCGCCTTCGTCAAAGGAAGGTCACACATGACAGATCTGTTTAGAACTCTTTGAAGAAGTAACAAGCAAGTTAGACAAGGTAGAGTCATTGGACGAGATGTACTTGGATTTCCTGAAGGCCTTGACAAGGTGCTGCACAGGAGAATGTTAAATAAGTTGAGCCCCTGGTGTTAGGAGCAAGGTACTGGCATGGAGAGAGGATTGTCTGGCTTGCAGAAAGTAGGGATAAAGGAGCCTTTTACAGGATGGCAGCTGGTGACTATTGGAGATCCTCAGGGGTCAGTGTTAGGACCTCAACTATTCACATTATACATTAACGATCTGGGTGACGGAACTGAGGGCATTGCTGCCGAGATGGCAAATGACACAAAAATAGATGGAGGGACAGGTAGTGTTGAGGAAGCGGGGTTGCTGCAGAAAGACTTGGGACAGGCTAGGAGAGTAGGCAAAGTAGCAGCAACTGAAATACAATGCAGGAAGGTGTCAGGTTATGCATTTTGGTTGGAAGAATCGAGGCACAGACATTTTTTTAAATGGGAAAAGGATTAGTAAATATGAGGAACTTAGGAGTCCTAGTTCAAGATTCAGTTGGCAGTTAGGAAAACAAATGCTATTAGCATGTTAGTATTCATTTCAAGAGGGCTAGAATACAAGAGCAGAGATGTATAAGGCTCTGGTCAGACACATTTGTAATATTGTGAGCAGTTTTGGGCCCCATATCTAAGGAAGGGATGTGCTGATGTTGGAGAGGTCCACAGGAGGCTACAAGAATTATCCTGGGGATGAAGGACTCGTCGTATGTAGCGGTTTAGGTCTCAGGGACTGTACTTGATGGAGTTTAGAAGGATGAGGAAGGATCTCACTGAAACTTACAGAATACTGAGAGGCCTGGATAGAGTGGACTTGGAGAACTAGTACTAGTAGGAGAGACTAGGACCCAACGGCACAGCCTCAGAGCGAAGGGGTGACCTTTAAGAACTAAGATGAGGAGGAATTTCTTCAGCCAGAGGGTAGTTAATCTGTGGAATGTATTGCCACAGAAGGCTTTGGAGGCCAAGTCATTGGGACAGAGAAAACTAAGTTCTTGATTAGTGAATGGATCAAGGGCAATGGGGAGAAGGCAGGAGAATGGGGTTGAGAAATGTATTAGCAATGATTGAATGGTGGAGCAGACTCAATGGGCCGAATGGCCTAATTCTGCTCCTATATGGTCTTTATGGTCTTATGGTCCAGCAGAAGATCAAGATCTATTTGGGATTTGGACCAGCAAATGCCAGTTTGGGGTGACTCTATTCTGAGGGTCACTGGACCCGAAACATTAACTCTGATTTCTCTCCACAGATGCTGCCAGACCTGCTGAGCTTTTCCAGCAATTACTGTTTTTGTTTCTGATTTCCAGTATCCACAGTTCTTTCAGTTTTTATAAGAACACTCTGAAGTCGGATGAGAAGGAAAACCTTCACTTGCTATTGGGAGAAGCCAGGGCTACATTGTCTACACTGGGCTGCCTAGAATTTGCTGCATCTGCTGAAAATCGGGCCACAATGTGACAAAATGCAGCACAGTCATCTGTAAGAACTGCAAGCAGGAAGGCCATCAGACAAAGGACACAAGCAGACTATGCGCTACAACCTGTGTGGTGAGACAGACCACTTATACTAATGCACAAAGCACTACCTCGACTGTAAGCAGGCAGCATTAACCAGTGAGGGACATGCAGACAAACAGTAAGCACAACTATCATGAAGGAGACCTCCACCGACCAAGCCCTCCACGGAGGAGAATAGGACAGAGAACACAGAAAAGAACAAGAAAGAAGAAAAAAGCATGTGGAAGCAAACTGCTAAACACCAACATTGTTTCCCAAGCCTCCTAAGCATCAGTGGATCACAAGAACAGAGAAGGAGCTAGCAGAGGAAGAGCCACGGGAGTGGCAGCTCATGGAGAAAATGGAGCAGGAAGGACCAAGAAGGAGCCATGCTAATTCCCAAACTAGTGACAAGAGGAGACTCACTCCCGACATATACAACAGAGGCTGCTGCTTTTCAGACAATGCAGGACAAAGATGACCTCTACAGAATTGGCAGCTGAACACTAAAAAGGAGAGGAAATCCAACCTCCAAATCTTGGAAAAATCAAAGAGGTCGCCACATTCCAATCTCAAAGCAAAGAGGTCAGTGCATCCCAGCTCTTGGAAGGCAGAAGCAAGAATATCTTCAAGGAGAAACAGAGTGGAATAGAGTACTGAACGTTCATGGCCAGATCCAGCAACATCAAGTAGGTGCTCCTACTATAGTTAGTGCGAGTTAATGTCAAAGAGGATCTCCAGAAGGTGAAGAGCCAGTGACCCACACCCTGTTCCTGCACAGGCTTCCAATATCATCAGCACAAACACAGAAAATGCTGAAGAAACTCATCAGGTCAGGCAGCATCTGTAGAGAGAGAGACAGACAGAGTTAACGCTTCAAGTCTGACATGACTCTTCTCTAGAATGCCAAGATCATCTTCTGGTCTAGATTCTACTTTATGGTGCAAGATGAGATGTGTTCACATTTCTTCTATCAAAGATACACAGAGCTCAGTGATCAGCAGCCCGAAGGAGAAAGCTCACGGTCTGATATACTGAGAATCAGCAAATCTGTTCATGCTGAATTATATGATGTGAACCGGATAGGCAGTGCTGCCCAATGACCTCCCCTTCCGCTATCACACACTGTTGTTATTAGCGGCAAATTCTCGACAAAGCACCAACTCTGGACGAGTTGACCATCAGGTCAGCTGAAAAGTGTAAAACTCTCACAAACGACAGTTTAGTGACTGAGTTGTACTCAATTCTGTAGGACAGGATTTGACCAGATGTGGCAGAAAGTGAATGACAGGATGGCTTGGACTGGCAACTTGTCAAAATCTATGCAGAAAGGCAACATTATACAAGCAGACCGGTGGGGAAACGGGGTGGAAATAAGAAACTGGTGGCCCATTTCACTTTTTAAAGCAAACCACTAAATTCCGTCCAAGCTCACTGTCAAACGAGTCAAGATTACCCTGGATCTACTGTACTCAGCCCTACAGCGTATGCAGCCAAAGACCTCTGATAATTTGACAGAAAATCATTCATCTCCATGAGGGAAGTGCTCAGCATACCAAGCTTTGGGGATTGGACCCAATGTTCCATACAAACATCAGTAATGGAAGTTTCAATTGGATATCAGAAAGCTTTCCAATCTAATCTGGAATCAGAGGTGAACTTTCACTCTGTCCTATTTGTGTTTTGATCCTTATATTGATATATTGATCCTTATGACAAGTCTATCAGGAAGGAAGAAGATAGAGGAGTGGTGACAATCCCAGGCACTGGAAGCACTTGGGTCAAAGTTTCTACTGTCAGTGCACCACGATAAACATTTGTGACCAGTACAAACCGGCCTTGGGAACCATGTTTTTGACTGAGCAACTAATCCTTTGACCCCTGCACCCTCAGATCCGACTACCTGATGTTATTTTGAATATTAGTCAGGTCCCCAGAACCTGGAAGGAGTGTGCAACAATAGTAAAATAGAAACTGGGCATTCAAAAGCAATGTTCCTCTCCATTGTGGGTAAGAATCTGGTCATTGATGCACTCTTGATATTGCAGTACATGGCGCAGGACTGACCCATGTCCCACTCCTGTGCTGTGGCTATCACCCAAACCTAATCTCCTGCTTTATCTGGAAATCAAAAATGGACCGTGTCTCCAAAAACACGATGTACAAATTTCTAAACAAAGCAGGAACATCATATCTAATGTAACCCTCATCCTGATGGCCACTTTTGTGTGTGGCTACATCAGGTTGTGCGTAGACCCTTGGAACACAAACACCAACATGCTGATATCTACCTGTCCCTAGTGTTACAAGGGATGAATCTGGTCAAGTTTCATTTAACTGGAATGTGCCCTAACATCAGCGCCTCATGGAGGAACTGCTGCAAAAAACACCCTTGACCACAAGTCCACGAGGGAGTGATCCACACAATGTTCTTCGAGACCCTGTGAGAAAGGGAGATGCTGGACCTGTAGGATTGCTTCCAGGGAATACTGTCAAAGCAACTGGCTGAATGCCTCATGACCAGAACTTTCAAGTGAGCATGTAGGTTGATTGGCAGTGAATAGGACCCTCCCTGTCAGATCTTTCCTGCATGCTGGGAGTCTAAACCACCCACATGCTGCCCTCAAGGTGGGCTGTGGTGGTGAAGAGGCACACAGTGTAGCTACACATGTCCACCTCTTTCTAGAACGTGACTTTGCAAAGTAGACCTGGGAAAAGACTTAGATTTTTGTCAAGCTTCAAGTTTTTAAACAGTGACATAAATCAGGATTCTGTGCTGTACTTCCAGGGATTCACCTGAATCATATAAACATCAGCCAACAAAAGATGACTTCCAGTGCAAAGAGTTGTTCACAACTGAATGTTGCTAGCTGACACATTGCTTAGTCTAGGATGACATATTAAAGGAATTTTGGGGTAGCTGCTGCAAAGGTACAAAGGAAATATCACCGTCTTAGCATCCTTCAGCCATGGTACACTGAGAACTGGAACCTATGAGAAACTCCTTGGTCTATATATCTGACATCTAATGGACACTGTAAATATTGACTATAATTGTAAATGGAGTAAACTACATACAGTATTGAAAGAAACTGAATTGCTTAGCTCTTTACAAAATGACTTGAACAGTTGTGTAATATACTTAAATAAACCGTATGTAGCATAATTTGTATTAAAATCCAGGCGTAGAAAAAAAATTAAAGCAGTTTTCACATGTTGGAGAGTAACAATCATTATCAAGCATTTTGCACTGTCTATGTGAACAGATGCTGGGTGGCTGAATTAAATCATATATAGGCTTAGTACAGATTTACTCTCCATATTAAGGACAGTCTATTTACAAAGCAGTAAGCGGTTAGATGAGGTCATGTTTCAGCAAAATGCAATGGGTTCATCAATTGTTGTACCACTTTGAATTGCTCAGTTTAACTACAAGCCATTGTTTAGTTTAATGCCATGATTTGTTTGATTTGTATAATTGCCACGGTCTGTGAAAGTATGGTACATGCAATTTTATATTATTCACAAATAAATTAATTTCCATTATGACAAAAATTTCCAAATCAAAGAAATGAAGATTATTGAGTGGACTACTTTAGTAACTAGTAATAAATTTAGCAAAACAGTGTTCATAAGCAATCACTTAGGGGAAAGATGTAGAGTTTTGTGACATACTGAATGATTGGTTGAATATAAGTTTCCTTTGTCCTTTTATCTAATTCCTAAAGCTCATCCCCTCATTTAGTAGTTTTAACCACTCTATGTCCTATTATTTTTATTAATGTTCTTAATTTCTTTGTCATCATTTCCTCCACAATTATTTATTCTTTAAAATCCAGGTTTTCTTTTAAGTATGCCACTATGCCATCCCCTGGAAAGGTAATGAGAATTCTAGAAACTTCTGATCGATGAGGCAGTGCCTGCATTATCTGTGTCCAGGATACAAAACTCTTTTAAAAATGGTCCTGCCTAAGGACAAAATCTTCAGTTCAATAGCAAACAAAGTAGTATGATTCTCTACTGAAACAGTTCTTAATTTCAGACACTGCCAGTCAGTCGTACTAACAATATATGCTGTGCTCAGGAAACGTGAATCCACACCTTGTAGAAGTACAGCTGTCCTATTATTTTGCATGTACAACCTAGTGCTTTGCTACATATAAAACCTGAAAAACTGCACTAAATGAACTTACAATTTAGGAACGTAAATGTTGACTGATCAATTATAGCCTCTTTAGGTCATTCTATGAAAGCTCATATTCAGCTCCTGGCTCATAAGGGTAACATCCAAAATGAAGGATCCATGAGCCGGTAACACCCCTTTATTTTCATACCATTGTCGTAAGATGAAAATGTATAAAGTATCAAGACATTTTAAAAAGTGGTGCATTTGTAAACCAAAGTGCCTTCTGTTAGAAGTAAACAAAAGACTAACTTGAGAAAGAAGCTTAAACAGTTGACATCTTCAAAGTTTTCAGTTCATGTTTCTTCTTGTGCAGTTTCAACCTGAGCCAATCACAGGATTCCAGGTTCAAGGTGGGAAAGTCCTACTGTATTTATCTCTAGCTGCATTTTTATCCAAGAGTCAACTTGTTTCTTTCTTTACTAGAGAAATGAGAGTCATTATTTATGTGAGCAGTCTGCGCTGAAACCCAGGACCTTCCGAGTATGCAACCTCTGCTGCTGAGGGGAGTGTCCATGCAGCACTCATCAGAGTCACGAGAATACTTTATAAGTAATAGGCTCTAGATATATGGCAGCAGGTTAATGGTGAATGACTGATTCTTTTGCAAATATTCAGTCCACAAATATCTAGGCAAACAGATTGTACCAGGTACTTTCATATTCAAATGTACGGTTTTCCTTAAGGCACTGGTGTCATTCTTTAAATGATATTTGTCACTAATATAATTTAGGTGCAAATCTGTCCCATTTCAAAAACTATTCTTTTTTGTGGTTAAAAGACAGACCCAAACCACTTCACAGGTATATTATAAAGCAAAATTAAACATCGGACCATCTTAGGAGATATCAGGGTCACTGACAAAATGCTTGGTCAAAGAAATGGATTTAAACGGGCATCTTAAAATAAGAACAAGAAGAAGAAAGAGTCTTGATGGAACTAATGACATCGGCAGCGGAGTGTTGGATGACCTCATGTTTACAGAAGATAGATTGTAGGAGCCCATCAGAATAGCCAAGTCTAGAGGTGACAAAAACACAAATGAGGGTTTCAACAACCGGTGGACTGAGGCAGGGATAAAGTCATGCAATGTTACAGAGGTGGAAAAAGCAGTCCTTGTAACGGCATGGATGTGTGGTCCAAAGCTGACTCTAGACTCTGCTAGCTCTTACTTTAGAATAAATTGGCAAATTTATAAATACAGGTGTGACATTTATACTTCAAACGCATTAGGCTAAGAAATGATGGGAAAAAAACTCCACAGTGCAAAGCAGACATGAATTTTGAAAATAAATTTAAATCATTTCCTTGTTGACTTTTACCAAGAAGAAAGATACCTTACCTCTTTGAAGTTATCAAATGCTAATAAGATTATTTCATGTCCTCCTCTGACAAGACAAACAGCTGCCAGCAGTTCCAAGACAAGAGCCTTCGTCCTACAATAGCAACAAACAAAATCATTAACAGGGCCAGGATAAATAAGGCTCTGGTTACACCAATTCTTTTATACTGGGAATGCCCACAGATGAATGTGTGTGTTGTGCCCACAGATGAATTTCCTGTGTTGTGTGACAATGATGCTCATTAGTGGAATTGTTTAATTGAATTCTGTAAAAATTGTGATTCAGCCTATTTTGTTCGAAAACGAAAATCCAACATTAGCATTCAATATATCCCATAAAAAAATAGATACATATAAACACCTGATAACTTTTCGAGCAATAAGCTGCATTTGTGGGAATTTCTGACACCCTTTCAGACCTTCAAGGGGTTCCTGATGGGATCTTCGATGTGGTGAATTCTTGATAAAATGGGTGCCCAGAGCATTATTAAAGGGCTGACCGCCACTTAAATTGTCTGCTAGTGTTTACTAATTAAGCTACAAGGCATTTTGGTAGATATCATTTAAATAATGTCCTTTCCTAAATTGATGATCTAACAGAAAGTAAACAATTCACTTCTGAAGATTTTAAGTGATACTTAAAAGTATACTAGCTTTAAACATTCACTTGCTGCTGGAAGACAGAAGGGAACTTTTAAAACATTCTGAAAAACAGACATTGTCAGGCATTTTCACAAGCCTTCAGCCACACACTTATTAAAATTCATTCGAGCTTTCCCTGAGGACTGCAGAGTAAAATAGCGAATACCGTATGATTTTACCTAATGGATAGGATTCTTGAAAGCACCAAGAAAAAGGAATTGCTTAGTTAGGGACAGCTAGGGGTTCACCCTGTGTCTGCAGGAGTAATGAAGGAAGCCATGAAGGTGTGCAGTTCAGAGAAGAGAGGGACATAGAGTGAGTACAGGGCCTCAGGCATCAGGACCTCCAGTGCAACATCTGAGAATCCGTACACACTCTCTTTCTCTTTCTCTTTCGCTCTCTCTCTCTCTCTCTCTCTCTCTGTATCTGAGCCATCCTAAAATGTCTGCTATCCATCAACTAGCCCACTCCACACCTTGGTGGCAGTGAATTTGTGGAGCCCACATACACTGTTCCATGAAAATTGCACCTAATCAGTGTTTGAGTACTAAATATATAAGTGTTTATTTCACCACCTCTAGCAAAGGTAAAATTACTGTAATCAACAATGAGGCAAGAATCGTATGCTAGAATTGGATTTTCAAACAAATGTATACTTTTAGCACAATGCCCATTTATAACATCTGTTTTCATCCATTCCCTGAAATATGACAATAAATATGCAGTTCTACTCAATTATACATAAAATTATAACAACTATTCAATCTATTTAATACCGTATGTATTTTTCTAAAATGGTGCTCAGTAACAATGTGTTTTTCAACTGAGAAGGGTGTCTTACCTAGGATTCTTATTGTTCAGACTCAGAGCAATTTCATTAACAGCATGGGGATGTGACATGACCATGTTAAAGCCATACTGCAATGAAAGGATCAAGATCACTATTTGTCCAGAAAATGCTAAAATATGACAAAAGTATAGAGAAACACTTGCAATATCCTACTTCAACATCCAATGCCTCATGATCTTGGTATAGCGAGCTGTTATAGAAAGATCATGCATTCCATCTCATTATAAATAGAAGCAAAGTTGCATTGTTGCGTTATCAGAGTGTGAATTTCAAAACCCATGTTGCTTATTGTTATAACTTTCCAGTTGTGGTCACAAAATAGCCACCATTGGAAATTATAACTAACAAGTTGTACAAAATTTTTCAGTCTCAATTTAAACAGTAGAGTCTGATTGCGCATCTGATTTAAAATATGTATAAAAATTGGAATGTTCTCCAAGGCAAGAAAGCTTGTAGTGGATACAATTTCTGATTATAAATCCTCCTTGCATATCTGTTGCATACAAATTATTGAATAAACATGTTGGACTTTCTGGAAGATGTAAAGGTTAATTTCCACATAAAGACATTCTTTCATCTGAAATTATAAGTACTTCAAGATATTTCCTCTAGAAAGATTATGACACGCTGTTTTAGATTTTCTGATATTTTGAAGACTTTTGGAAAGATGGAAAACTTCCAGGGGTACAGCGGCCAACCCACAAACATCATTCTCAAGATTCTTTAAATTGGCCTAGATGGTAGCTACACCCTATGCTCAAGATATCTTATTTCAGACTTCTGGATAAAGCTGTCACCACGACACAACCCCTTGGTCATCAGAGATGAGTTGCAGTGGAAAATCAACCAGTATTTGAAGCAAATCCATGGTAACATTGAGTAATCAAGCAAATCGATTTAAGGGTTACAAACTAGACTGAGGAAATGATTAGTAAGTGGGGTTCCAGCAGAGCTCAAGAACAAAACCATCAACTTTCTAAGGGTATCACTGAGTCCTTAGACCTGCAGGTTTACAAAAAAAAACTAACATGATTAACAACATAATGAAATCTGCAAAGAAAACTGCAAGTCGAAGGCTGGAAACAACAGATCCTAACGTGACATTCAGGTCTAAAATTTATTTGGATGCCCTGTTTTACATAGTTTTATACATATTGATGAAGGCAATTATATTTAGTTTTATGAGAATGCAGACAATAATAAATGAAACGAAACCTCTATTTTGTTTAGTAGAAGTACAAGCTTTATGGCAAATAGGCATAATTGTATATTTAAATCTTCTCTGCATTTCTTGTAAGTGCACAGGACAAAGTAGTAAAGTATTAGAACAAAGGAAAATTTGTACCGTGTACCTGATAGTTCATGATTGCACGCAAGCACATGATGCAGACATGAACATCATCTTTCTTGCTCACTAATCTAGAATTCTTCAGCGTCCTTCTGCTTGGTAATGTGTTAAACCTAAAGGAGAGTAATGCAAAGATACTTAGAACATTGAAATTGTCAATATCATGTGAATTTAATAAAACAAAAAACCCATAACATATCAGCGCAATATAATGAGCATCAACTAAGTTAACAAGGATTGAAAAGTTTCTCTATAATGTTACATCTTCAGGATTCAGACAATAAGAAAGTAGATGACATCATATTATAGCCCTCAGCTAATAGCTCAGGCTTGTAAGTACTTTAAGGCAATATAACCAATACTGACTTCCTACTGCCACTATGTGTGATTATGACTATGTTTGCTTGAATATACTCGAAAACACACAATTAAACAAAACAGAAAGAATTTGCAATTCTGGCTTAAGGGCTTTCCTTAACTGAAAAAAACTAAAACCATTAAACAAGCATTGATAAAGCCGTTGTTCTTCTACATGTATGATTCCTATTAGTAACTAGTGAATTAGCTGTGTTGGTATTTATCATTGTACTGTATATGCCACCATTCACTCCTACTCACTTCTCCTGCACATGCAACCTCCATCATCCAGAAAGACGACGACAGCTCATACATGAGAACATCACCAACTCCAACAACTTCTCCAAACTGTCTAGTATTCAAATTTGGATAGATATTGTCGTCCCTTCCTTAGGCTGGGTCAAAATCCTGGAACTTCTCCGAATAGTATTGTGGGAGCATCACACAGACTACCAAGGCTTATGATGGCAGCTCACCATGACTTCCAAACACAAACAGGGAGAATCAACAAATGCTGCACTTCCAACAAGACACCCTTATCCTCTAATTGCTTAAAATGCTGTGCACATCAGACTAAGGTCTCTTGCTATCCAATCAGGTACGTACCTGGGCAGCCTCAAGCCTTTGGTCTAAGTTGGCTTTCACTGAGGAGAAATCCTGTTGCAGAAGATGACAGCTCTCCAATATCTACAATCATTGATGGAGCCCTGCAAAGAGGTGAGTGTGGGTAGGATGAGGATTATTGTGAGGGGCTCAATGGAAAGTGTAGGTGATCTGGGGAGATCGGAAGCATGTGCAGGGGATGAATCCAGTTGGGCCATCCCCTGCCAATGCCAGGACCCTTGATCAAGCACATAGGCCCTGTGAGCTGCCGCTCTCCCTCTCCCACTGCTGCTTGAATATGAGTAACTACCAGTTGAGGCCTTTAAGTTGCCCATGAGGGTCTTAATTTATCTCCAGGTGGAGGTCAGTTAGATCTTACACCTACCTATCCCCACTTCTGAAATACCCAATCATTCTGAGTGCAAGTCCTGCTCAGCAGCTGCTGGAGGTCACTATTGTTGTTTGGTTTGCTGATAAAGCAGTAGTAGCCATCTCCTTCCACACTACATTCATAGTTGCACCAAGGACACAGGTACTGCAACAATCTCGAAGTGACAGCTCCATGTTTGTACCATTTTTCCAAACGTACAAGGTTTTCACACTATGTTATAATTAGAATTCTGCCAGTAAGCCACCATGATGGCCACCTACCAAAGAAATGTCTCCCTTCCACATCACAGATCTTGTCCTTACATACTTACAGTTCAGTGTGTGAATGTGACAGCTTCCAGTCCTAGCTATGGAAGTGGCTGTGAGATGGGAACATCAGCTTAAACATTTAAGAGCCTTGCTGTCATCACTCTCATTTTTGGTGAACTGACATGATAAGGAGTCATCTAGTGCACACAATGTACTGGTCACAAGGCCATAATTTTAAATGCACACTCTTAGATAATGTATGACCTGTCAATGACATTCAAATTGAAGCCAGATGATGGTATTACTAAATCAGAGGAGGCCCAATTTGAGTTTGAGTCCTTTTATAAAACTATTAATGTCCCCACTTCATCGCTAGAGTCCCATGCCCTTGTTGACCCTGCATGCTCCTCATGTACAGGCCAGAGTTACTGTGACCGGCGTGAACCCAAACATCTGCAACTCCCAGTACCCTCTGATTCATTATGAGGTCCCACCCTCTCTCGTTAGTTCCCCACTATCTATCATCATTCCTTCAGAAACTTAGCACAATTAGGCTTATCCCCAGACTGGAGTTGCCACGCTCCCAAGTATGCCACAGACTGCTCCCTGATAAGGCCCTGACCATTATTAACCAAATGCCCTGGCCTGACTGTGGGCTAATTCCCCTGATTTGGCAGGATAACCCCCGAGGACCACAGCCCAGCCCCATATTGATGCCTCCACAGCACACAGAGACCTACCTGTAATTCCCAGAATGGTTGTACTTGACCTGCCAAATTTACCACGGCCCAATTCTCCAGACTGTAAAGGACATGGCTCCCTGGTCCCTGGGAGGACAAAGCACTAACCATAGCCATCCCCTGGACTGGAATTAGGCGAACTCTTTAATCTATGTGCTGGTACCCTTGACTGTGGCCTCTCTTAATCCTACTAAGCACCACAAGACTTTTAGACATGACCATATACTTGAAGGTTATACAATATGCTTGCAGCGTAAACTGCTGGCACATGCTGCAGTTTGCGATTTACAAAGTACTGTGCCGCAAAGCAGCACGTCCACGTTCAGTGCCCCCCATTGTGACAAGCTGCATACTTCTTACTCTCGAGTTAAAAGCAATGTGAGCTAGTGAGAGGCTGGTAGCCCATAAGTCAGTATTGAATGAGTAAAGGTGCAATAAGAAAACACTGGGAACTGGACGGAGATTGGTAGCCTCAATTCAAGCAGAAAGTAGGACAGCACTGAGAAAATAAGATGTATCCTATATGGGTGCATGTGTGGCCCTGCATGCAAAGCTACCAAGCAGAAGCATACAAGTCACAAGCAATGCTGAGCTCTAAAGTGAAGTGTGGAGATGCTGAAGTGGTGTGAGAGTTGGTCTAAGAGTGGGCTTGATGGTTTAATAAGACTGCTGATTTGCTGATGGATGAAGGATTGAGGTGGCTGCTGGCCTTGAATCATGCAGGGAAATTGCTCAGAAGAAGCAATGGCTTGGTGGTCAGCACAAGCATTTAATGAGCTACGATCGCCATGCACCCACTCTGATTCACATCTTGGGAATCTGCACTGTCTAGTTTCTTCGGAAAGCAGCACATTAATAAAACATGTTGGCACTTTAACAAGACACAAGAGCCTTCAAGGCCTTCCCTGTCATTTGCAAAATTGCAGCAACAGCTAACAGGTAGCAGAAATGACAACGTGAAGTTTTCCAGCCCTGAAGACTGAAACTCTGGCCGCAGTCACAATTGTAATACTGGAAAATGTGGCTGCCAATTTATGCACAGCAAGCTCCTACAAATAGAATAAGATTGACCAGTCAACCTGTTATTTCATGTATTGTTGGTTAAACAATAAATGTTATCCAGGACAGTGGGAGAACTGCCCTGCTCATCTTCAACTTGGACTGTTCCAAAACTACTTGAGCGAGCAGAAGGTGCTTCGGGTTAATATCACATCTGATAAATGAAATCTTTGACAAGTTCTCATCCAAGTGTCACCCTGGAATTATGTGCAGGCTTCAGAGTGGCACTTGAACCTAAGGCCATCTCACTCAGAGGTTACTATCAACTGATAGTAACCTTCATTTGAACAGTGTCAATTTGAAGCATCAATTAAGGTGCTGAAAGTAAAGAGTTAAGTATGATCTGCAAAGTAGAAAATGGTTTCACACAATTCACACAGTTTGTACGCAATGTGACAAACCTTTTACATGGCTGAAAACTGTTTTCACTTCAAGTTTCAAAAAAAATTTAGGAAGAACCTTTGGAAAAGTTTAATTTTCTAAATTCAAAAATTACAGGCAAAAGCTTATGTTATGAGTTGGACAAAAACAACTTCACTTCACTCAGGATTTTCCCAACTCTATTTCATGTCACAGCTTGTAAACTTAAAAACTCAGTTTTCTGGCAATCGTAAGTTTCCTTTAAAAGGTGAGTTAATGTTTCTCAAATACGCTCTACACCACTGCACAAAACATCAAAGGCTATTTGTATGATATGTTTAGTTTCCCACAAAGCAATATTGAGTGTCTCTGGAAGACTGCAGAAAACGGCCTTACGCTACTGTGCATTTATATTTTTGGTGGAGATGTTTTAAGTAAGTTATTCAGTACAGGAAACAGAAGTACAATGACTTAACTATTAAATAAACTAAAGCAGACTAAAAGAACACTCCTGTGGTTTACTGGCGCAATGCTAGAATGAGTCAACATACTTTGGCTCATTGCAGTTCTTAACTTGATAATGTCCCCAATATGCTTTAAATCACTGCTACAGTTTACATCATCGTCTGACTCTTCTAGTGGTTTTACACTACAATATTGCTCCCAAACAACGCATGCTTTCATAATTTGACATGGTAAGAATACTAGTCATAATCAAGTTCTCATATTGCAATTTGCTACATGTTAGTTCACACGGTTGACCTAGTTCCAGTGTAGCGAGGTTTCATGAATTACAAAGAGAAAAATAGTCCTGAATGATCAGCTTCCAAGTTTCAAAAGCACTGACTCACTCTCTTGTATAAAACGGTTTACACTAGCCAAGCTAGGATTGGTCCTTTCATTAACATTGTGATTAGGTAAATAAATGCAATAACAGGTGAAGGGGTGAGTGATTTTCATACTTTCTAGAAGATTTAATGCTTTTCACTGACTTTACAAACCACTACACTTTAGCTGTGGGTCTTGTAGAATTATATGGAACATACAGCACAGAAACAGGTCCTCTGCCCAACCAGATATGTGTATTTCACATAAGCATCCTCCAACTCTTCCTCACGTAGCCCAGTAACCGCTTCTCCCTCAAAATGTTTTCTAGCTGAAAAATGTACTGTACTGTTTGCCTCTACCATCCCTGTATTACTGATTTCCACATTCTCACCATTCCATAGGTAAAGAGGTTCCTTCTGAATTCCCTTTTTGATTTCTTCACAACTACTTTAAAATGATAGCCTCACTTTTGCTCTACCCCACGTGTAACATTTTGGCTGTGATTTCTCTGTAGTCAGAATTTTAAAGGCTTCTCCTGGCTCAGCCCTCAGCCTTCTCTTTTCAAACTGAAATTTAAGTTAGATGCTAGAAGGACAGCATCAATGAGTTGTCTCCAAGCATCCTTCCTGCTAAATTCAGCATGTTATCCTTGCTCTAAACTGCAAGACTTTCAGAAGAACTGGTTGCTTGTGAATTGCCGCTGGAGTAAGGTGCTCTGCCTAAGGAACCACACTCGGCACACTTCACAGATTATTACGGATGAGAAGATAAAATTAGAAAGGAAAAGAATGGGGGTAGAGTAAACAAAGAATATAAAGTAAGGCAATATGAAAAAGCATCCTATTTAACTTGAATGTAAACATTAAAATACAATAAATACAACAATCGGCAATGTGAAAGGTAAAGACTAAATGTAGCTTGTAAAACTGCATTGTGCATTTTACGGCTGTTACCTTAATAATTGAAATTGCAATGGTTCACATGTTAGAGATGTCTGTGCTAGACAGAATTCTGGGATGATGTTGTCTCTTCACCACAGAACAATGGTCCCTTTTAGACTACATTTTAAAGCAGATTTTAACAGCAACTTAAAAACAAACTAATCCAGTGGCTGGCAGATAAATACAACTGTTCTTTAACTGATGTGAAAACCATGTGTTGTATTCGTAGTTCTTGGCAAGCCTTCGGTTGCAGTCATATTGTAAGCTTATGCACTATTGCTGATCTCCCTAAAGTTGATCTCACTTTACACTGAGCAATGATCTGTGATCCAGTAAAGAATTTAATTCAGTACAACCAACATAAAGGCTCAAACTCATATAGTCACAACAGCAAACTTCGCAAGAACAAAATCTTGAACAAGGATAGTTTCAGAAGTGTTATGAATAGAATAAGCAATTGTTTCTACAACTTATTGGAATTAGCACTATAAACCTTCTAAAGCGCTGTGATTGTAAATGATTGGTACCACACTTTGTAATAAGAATACTTGGAATAATTCACGTTTGGGGGTCAGTTAGCTCAGTTGGCTGGATAGCTGGTGTGCAATGTAGAGTGACACCAACAGTGTGTATTCAATCCCATCAGTGGCTGAGGTCACTATGTAGGTCCCACCCGCATCAACCTCTCCACTCACCCGAGGTGAGGTGACCCTCAAGTTGAAGTTGGCATCAGCCATCTCTCACTATTGAGAGAGCAGCTCTATGATCCTCTGGGACTATGACGACTTTTCATCACTCACAATAAGTCACTGCCATTCTAAGCATTATATGTTGGAGTTTCTTGTTACCTTTGTTGTTGATTTCTCCACTTTATTTCAACATTAGATCCCCAGCTCTGCACTAATATCTGTGGTTGGCAGGGCTCAACCCTCAGATCATTCTTGGGAACAAGTTTATCTCAGGAAAATTATTTGTAAACTCTGTCAGTCTATCTGGCCAGAAGTGGAAGGTTTAATCTTTAGGAAAAAGACTAAGTTAAAGGTGGGAAAAGTTGAGCTTGACCAACCAACTCAACCAGTAAGGAACCTTTTCTCATTTGACAGAGAAGAAAGCTGGCTGCAGTGGTGCTTAATGTTTAGCTGAGAAACACATCTAAGACAGGGATGGTTGTGGACCAGTAGAGATTGGGGAAAATAAAGGCATGCAGCAAGATTTGAAACATTGAAAATATGTTTTCCCAGTACAGCTTGTGCATATTCAGCTGCAAAAAAAAATCTACCAGAGTTTACGTAGGAACTTGTAAGTTGTATCAGCAAGATGGAAAATCATTTCAAAAGTTTAGTGGGTTTATGATCCTTTAGCCAGTATGTTTCCAGCCAGCAAGGAAGTCAGATTGAGGTTTCCCCACAAATAGACCTGGTTAATTAAATTTTAAAATGACATGCAAATTTAGATTTATCGTCAACCAAAATTCTAAAAATGGAAGTCATGTTATGAATGAACCCCTAGTTGAAAGAGAAGAAGCTTTCTGATATCAGCTTACCGTAATGTTGAATGCCTGGAAGAGCGGGCCAGGGTGTTACCAACTGGTGAAGGCAGATTACTGCCGCGATGTAAGTCCTCAATGGACCGGCTCCAAGGTTTGGATTTGTCCACTGCATTCTCCACATTATTTTCCACACTTTCAAAATCAAATCTGAAGTCAAATTACAAAAATCAAATTTTTAAAAAACCCACCCATTAGTCAAAAATAAGTCAAACATGTCCGACACCAACAAACAAGAGGTCATCTAATGGATAAATCCCAGAATGTATATGCAGTACTGCCTGATTTTAATAAATCTTAGAGTGGGAAGCAAGTGACTAACTGGATAGAATTAATTGGATTTTGCTCCCTGGGCTGGTAATCAATGCTATAAAGCAATTATCAATAATACCTGCATACAAGCAAGAGGATAACAATAGTTATGCTATAGTAATAAAAACTTCATTTCTTACTTTTAATTTTTAGCTAATCTTACATATAAATCATGCCAACATATACAGTTACAGTCATATAGACAACACTAGAAGAACAAAAAAATTTCATATCCCATAAATCACATTATTACAGTACTTACATCCGCACTTCTAACCCAATACCTAAAGAACATTTGTAGCCAATTAAGCTGTATGCGGTCCCTATTCGTATCATATGATTAGACACATGCAATCTTTAGCATGGTATGTTTCTAGCTAATGTGTGATTACTGTAACTAAGCCTGGAAAAAGGTTCTTAGGCACTATTTAGAAAACAAAGGCCTAGATTTCATGATTAGCGATGCAGCAACGGCTCTCACTGCTGAACTCAAAAAAAAACCCCAAAAAAATCACCAAATCTCTTGAAATGATTTACCGCTTTTCAAATGGTATTTTAAATCTGGCACAAGTCAAGAGGATGTCTTGGTGTGTAACGTTATTAATGTCATCAAGTGGATAAACAGCCAATCACATTGAAAATGTTCATTCACAGAAAAATAAGAAGTTTATAGCACTTAAGGAAAAACATTTTATCTTCCCAATTGGATAACTTCACACTTCTCCATATTACATCTCACCTGTCATATTCTTGTCTATTCACTCAGCTTTGTCTATTATCCCTTTACAGCCTTTGTGCCCTCCGCACAGCTCACAATCTTAGCTGAAAAGTATCATCAGCAAACCCGAACACAATAGGCTCAGCTTCCCCATCTAAGTCATCGATATAAATTTGTAATCTTAGCACTAATCCTTGTGATGCCCGACTAGTTACAGACTGCCCACAAGAAATTGGATTGGTTTATTTGTCTCCTTTCAGTCCATTAACTCACATCCATACTCCCTGATATCCCATAAACCCTAACTATATGTAATTATCTGGCAACCAAAGGCTATCAAATGTTTCCTTCAAAATCCAAATATATTATTCACTGGTTGCCCTGAATTCACACAGCGAGTTAGAGCTTCAGAAATGCTGATACATTTCTCAAACGTGATTTTCTTTTCAGATATCTGTGTTGACTCTATTTAATCATATTATGATTTTCTAAGTACCCTATATCATGTTCCTAATAATAAGAGTCCAACAATTTCCCCATGATTGATGGTAGGTAATCTGACCTATTGTTCCCCATATGTCTCTCCATTCTTTCTTAACTTGCAGGATTACATTTACTGCCTTCCAATAATGCCTCTTCTAGGTCCTAGCATTCTGTAAGACCAAACCAATGCATTTAACTATTGCACTAGTCGTCTTTTGGGAAAATCTGAGGATGCAGGCCATTAGGGATTTGTCAACTTTTGGTCTAATTATTTTCTCCAGCACTTTTTCTTTACTAATATCAGCTTTGTTGAGGTACAACTGTGTGCGTGTGCATGCGTGCATCTCCCCGGAGAGGAGCAGAAGCAGTTCCTGGAGTTCTGCATTATTCTGTAGATGTGCAAACTCTGGAAGTCACTGTCAGTTTCAGAAAAATAATTTCTTTTTAGGTGATTTTTTTTCTAGTTCCAGATTGACAGTATTATGGTTATAGTTTGCTATCAAGTGATTAGAAAGGGCACTTACGTAACTGCATACTGTGCAAATGAAAGGTACTCCACCAATATGTCTAGACCTTGGTTCTCTTCGTTCAAAAACTCACGCACCCAACTATTCAAAAAAAAACACAAAAGGGTCACGTAAACACATTGTTAAAGGATTTAGAAAACCTACTGAAATAATCCAAGTCAAAACAGCTCGCTTCAAGCAAGTCTCCTTTAAATGCAATGCAAACAAAATGGATATCCAAGATATTCTAGGCAGACACAATGTATGATACATAAGAAAACTCTATGTTACAGTCAAACCATCACAAAAAGGCAAATCAAAGACGAGGAGCACATTCATAATAAAGTGTCCTCATTTGTTTTGAAACTACCTTAATTCCAGAATCCTTTCCTTTTTCAATTCTATGTTTCAAATTCCTGCTACCACGAAAGGAGGTACTTCAGCAGTATATATCACAAAAAGTGATGTATGAAAATTCCAACTTGGTTTCATTGATCATTATTCAAATCACTAAAGCTAAAGGTCTTTAAACAATACATTTCCCTGTCAAGGGATAATCTGACTGAACTGAAAGTAACTTCTAACCAGAAGGTTATGAAATCTTCACCTCAAAAATATAATGTGAAGCAGTGTGAAGGAAGAGGTTTTCTTTCCCCCTCTGCCCTTCCTTCTTAAATTCAAACAGGAAAAAGCAATATTTCTAGCTACTCCATTTTAAAGTATTGAATATTTCAAGCCAGATTTTTGGAATGTAAGCTAGTTCTTGTCCACTGGGATTACGACTGTAAAGCCAATTTTATTCAAGCTCTCTAAACAGATCTTAATGTGAGCTGATACGTGTTGCCAATGCTCAGGATAATTGTAGATCTGCATCCAGTGGGACCTAAAACACAATTAATTTTACTTGCAGTCTATTAACAGCCACCAATGTTATCAAACATTTATCCCCTATCCTCCAGGCTAAATTATTTTTTATTGCCTATCAAATACTGGCAGCAGCAATTTTAATGCTACAAGATGAAATATCAGAACATGGTGATTTTTTTTCCCCCATTTACAATGCAAGAAAGGATACCATGGGAAAAGAGGAATTCTACATCTGGTAATATTTGCCTAAGTGAAATTCCAACATGGTTAGGTGGGAGCTTTACCCTCAGACAATAAAGGGAATTAGTTTTCTGAGAGTGGGAGTCAGATTTGCCTTTACTTTTCACAAGATGGTATGCACATTACAAAATAAAAAGTGCTGGTATCATGCATTTAGCAACGTTCTTGGTGCTCCAGTTAATGATGCACACACTCAAAGCATAGTGCATGCACCACCGTATTGTTTCTGTTGATACTCTTCTATTAAGTTTACTAACATCCTAATTTATTCCAAGCAACACTGTTGAGGCAGGATGCTCGCTCCTTAGTGAGCAAATTGATACATTTAATGACAGAGTAGCTAACTTGTTTCAAACCCATACCCAGCCCCCACATGCTGCCACCCTGTTTCAACTGGGTTTGAGGCGAGATGGGAGAGATAGAGTGGAGCACAAATTTCTTTTTTCCATAAATGAGAGGGGAAAACAAAGGATTGGTCTTCATATGCCATGATTCATCTCCTGTCAGCACCAATCTGGCAGCAGAGAGCTGGTCACCTTCAAGACCCTAGAACGATGTCTGACCCACAGACAGAAAATGATTTGATTATATAGTGCCCATTCCAAAGTCACCGAAAGACAAAACTGACAAAGTTTACACGTTAAAACACTACTCCTGGGACTTTGTGGAGGAGGAGCCATCCGGATCAATTTATGCACAAACTATCTGGAGTCACAGACAAGCTACCTCCAACTGTGAGATTCCAATCACGTTCACAGTTAACATGATCTTAATACAAAGTGGGAATGAGAACAAGTGAACAGTCAGCCTTTTTGGAAGTGGCAGCAGGGAGGCTCAGTTGACTTTAAAGAGCCAACCCTTGTCTACTCACTGTTTACCCAAACTGAAAAGCCAGGAGGTTGGCACGCAGCAGCTGTCCAGCCACTTTGTGGTCCAAGATGAATAGTATAATGTAGATGGTCAGAAGGTAGAAGGTCAGAACAAGGCATGATCACCTTTGCTCACACATCCCGCCTTCTGAACCTGGCTGCCTTTCCTAAGAGTTATGGCCCAATGGGGAAGGCAACAATTGCTACCTCGCACAAACCTCAGGTGAACAAGAGGCTGAACCTCGATAATGTCACTGAAGCCTGACCAGCCCATTAACAGAGGATACTGACAGTCTGATGTGGGTGTCTTGCTGCCTGCAATTTCTCTTGATATGGGTGCTTGTTTGTTTTCTAAAATCCAATGACACAGACTGAACCATATCTGATGCCACAAACTATCATCAGATCAGGGTGCACCACATTGAGCACTACTGGGCTTTAGGCAATCACTCTAGGATTATTCTGCAGAGCGTAGATAATCTCCAGCATCAGTTCTGACAATTAGTAGCTTATATATTTCTTCATCCCCAAGATACAGGCCATCTGTTCAACGGCTCTGCTGCTTCCTCACCTTGTGCGTGCATACCAAAACAAATCTTCTTCCCACTCTCATGCTCTTAAGTAACAATGCATTGGAATCTCTTGTCTAAGCCTTCCTCTCCTCCTTTTAAAATGTTGAAACAACTGTTTGCAACATTTTTGAGATTTTGGCTCAGCAACTTTTTCTTTTGACTGCAAGACATGGGAAATTCTTCTACATTGAAGTTAGCATCTAAGAGCAAGACTCTGCCGCAAAATTCTGGTGTTACAGAAGCGCACTGCTGCTGATGGAAGTGAAGAGAAAAGAAAGTGAAACTGAGGAAGTAAATTGGTAGTGAACACATAATTAAATAATTCTCATGAAACCAAGACGTGCAAACTGGAATTGAAGAAAACGTATCCTGCTGGAATAATGGAAAGGATCCTGATACATTAGCCAACAAATCTTTCACAAAGATCTTGTATTCCCCTGTAGTGCTTGGAAGTAAGACAATACCAGGCCGATGTACTATATAATTATGAGCCATTATCTGAACTTTTTTGAGCCTGGATCTCTGTGAACTACTCCACTGTAACAACCCTAAAAGGTGACATTTACAACTACATATGAATGATTCGTATGCTCCTATTGAAGGTGATGTGGTCTGGAGTGACCTTCATTGTCTGCTGTGTTTTACTGCATTCTATGATTAATTCTTGAACCTAACTCCCAAATAGGTAACTGCCATCAAATCTATGTCTATATATTCTGGACATGCCAAAAGCCTGCAATAGTTGCATAGCACCACCAACTCACTGGCAAACATGAGTCCAGAAATATTTACTGCACCAGGACTCTGAACTGTAGCTCAAATACATGTATAACCTTCAGCATAGGAATGTAGGGAACTAGAAAAGGATCAGTGGCATCAGTTTAGCTGGTCCCACTTTTTTTTTAAATTAGCAATATGACAAACCATTGGTTGCCTGAATCTGATACTTTTGTATGTATTTTTTTGGTAGGTTACTACCCTTGTTTGTTCCAAAGTATATCCTGTATCAAGATCAGATAAATGCCTTTTCTAACAATACGAAGTAATCTACGCTGTAGAGACTTTTTGTTTGCCTCATACCGGTAAAATATTGTTGCTTTTTCAGTGAGACTGATAAAGAGAGCCCAAAACATCACAACTGATTTGTACTCCTTGAGATAGAATTTACACAGTCCTTTAGGCCCAGACCATTTCTTTAGAAAGGAACAGTTTTGTAAAGAAAGTCTTTTTTCCCACAATTTCAGGGCTGAACACCCTGCGCAGATTCAACGAGCCAAGTGTTTCATTAATAGAAGTTAAAAATCCCAGATGAGTGCTCCCGACATAGCTTGGCTTTGAACTAATAGTTCCTTTTCCATCTGTCTTTTATTTCATTAAGAGTCACAGTTGTCTGTAGACCAGAATTTATAGGACCAATCAGGCTTTATTATTTAGTTATTTATTGCAAGCCATGTAGACTCTTCATGGTAATGACAACTTGGATGTTTAACAATATCTCCCTTGTAGTCAGAGCTTTTGGTGGTGTAAACATTTCGCACCTGATTAGAATAATGCCACACACATAATGATCGGTGAGCAATGATTTCACTGGATCAGTCTACATGGTCTATCCTCACATGGTCCATAAACCAACAAGCAAAATGACTAAGAAAAAGTAATATTTTTGAATATATCAATGCACAGGAACATTGGAACAGGAATGGATTACTAAACCCCAGCGGTCTGCTCCTCTATTCAATTAGGTCATATCGAATCCTCTACCTCAGTCAAGAAAATGGCACTATCTCCACATTTCTTGACATAAGTACCACCTAGAATGATTTCTGGTCTCGAACATGTTCAACGATCGAATTTCAAAACTTTGATAGCCCTCTGGGCTACAGCATTCCAAAGATTTGCTACCCCTAAAGATGAAATTCCTCCTCATCTCAGTCTTAAATGGCCTCTTTAATTAAAAATAATGTGTTTTGATTCTAGACTCATCAGCCAGGGGAAATAATACTATTCACATCTATCCTGTTTCATGCTTTGGAGACAATTTTCTAAGTTTCAATTAGATCGCCTCTCATTCATCAACACCTTAGAAAATTTAATCACATTTTCCTCAACCTCTTCCCGTTAAACAATGCTGCCATTAATCTGGTGAGGTTTCACTGTACCCTCAGTGGGAAGTAGATCCTTTCTTAGATAAGGAGACTAGAATTTTACATAAGACACTAGGTGCAGTCTCACCAATGAACTATACAATTGCAGTAAAACATATTTTTACATCTGTAATCAAGTCTTTTTGAAATGGAGGCAAACATATAATTTGCCTTTTTAATTAACTGCAACAGCTGCATGTTAACTTTTCATGACACATGAACAAGGACACCCACACCCCACATGACTCCAACACTTCCCAAACTCACACCATTTAAGCAAAATCTTCACGCTTATCCACATTATATACCATTTGTGATGTTCTTGTCCTTCACTTAGCTTGCCCTAGTCCACTTGAAGCCTTTTTCTACCTTCCTCATAACTTCCACTCCCACTTAGTTTTACATAGCTAGCAAATTTTAAATATTTCAAAAGCCCCATCCACCATCCAAATCATTGACTGTTAACAAATTATGGCCCTAGCACTGATTCTTGCAGGAGTTCAATCATAACAACCTGCCATCCTGAGAATGACCTGTTTATTCCTATTCTTTGCTTTCTCTCTGTTAACTGATTCTTAATCCATTCTACTATACTAACCCTAATCCCTTGCGTTCTAATTTTGTTTACCAACTTCATGTGTGGGACATTGAAAGGTTTCTGAAAATCCAAATACACCATATCCACTGATGCTTTTACCTGTGCTACAAGTGACATCTTTGAAAACCTCAACAAGAATGTAAAACATGAGTTCACCTTTGTAAATCCTTGTCGACTGACTAATTATACCATTAATTCCTACAGTCTGTAACACACAAGTCTATTCTGTGCCTATATCATTTGGTATTCCAAATTATTGCCAGGTTACACATCACAAGTCAGACACAAACTAAATATCCCCCATTGTACCACAATAATCAAAAAATTGCTTTATACTCAAGCTTTGCAATCTATTAACTATTTAATTTGGACAAAAATGGGGAAGTGATGAGGTCTTGGTCCACTACCATCCACCTAGTTAAGTTCACTTCCCACCTACAGGCACACTGTCCCCAGGAACAAGAGATTCTGTCCTACATGTGTAATTGTTTTTCTTGATATTTTCATATAGCAGTCTTTGCTTTCCAATTTGTATTAGGAATGCGATAAATAACGATCTGAAACCAATGTAATCTTTGAAGAGGCTTTTAAAGCTGTTCATGCCTTCTGGATTATATTATTTCATCACATAGTTATTGAGTTTCTGTCCTGATGCACTATTTCATCTTATCACTGATCAGTTCTCCTTTTCCTGTCATCAAGAGCTTCTCATGCTTTTGTGCAGCACCCAAGACTACAAAAGTCTTTCTGTTGTTTGCCTGTGGGCATAAGAACTACTGTCAGCTTTCAGATTATATTTGTCTCCAGAATGCACAGACACTGGATTTTGGAATTCACATTCTTTAGGACATTCCTTAGGATCTTATTAAAAATGTATTTTCTTCTCTTTTACTCTTATTATTTGAGAAAGCCCACACACTGGTAACGGGCAGAAGACCTGCTCCCTGTTGCGTAAAACTAGCCAGGAATGACCATCGTTCCAGTTTACCTCTTTCCCAACAAAGCACTATTGTAAAACTTAGATTGGGCATTCACTATTTGTGAACATGGGACACACATCTGTATCTGTGCTCTTCTACAAAAGCTTCAACTATTTCTAGCAGGTTTATTAATAATTACTTTCACTTGGTCACAAGGAAGAAAAATCATTTAGATGTGAATTTTAATGTATGTATTGAAATATTTGAAAAGTACAATCCAACTCATTCAGGGCAGCGCTGTGGCTCAGTGGCTAATAATGCTGCCTCACAGCCTCGGGCAAATTTCTGTGTGGAGTTTGCATATTCTCCCCATGTCTGTGTGGGTTTCCTCCGGATGCTCCGGTTTCCTCCCTCAGTCCAAAGATATGCAGGTTAGGTGGATTGGCCATGCTAAATTGCCTGTAGTGTCTAGGATGGGAAATGCTGGGATAGGGTAGGGGGTGGGTCTGGGTGGGATGCTCTTTGGAGGATCAGTATGGGCTGAATGGCCTGCTTCCAAACTGTAGGGATTCTATGATATAGATAACAGGTGAATTGGCAGAGTGTGATCCTTTTGCAAGATGCTCAAACTTACCCAATATAATTCGTTCTCAGAGAAATCTCCAGTTCTCGCAGTACCTGAGTTGATTCTTGCACTCTTCTTCTGAACTTCTGTAAACATTTAATTGAAAACATTGTTAATAAGGACGGACCATTAAAACAAAAATGAAACCGTTTAGTAACCTTGCAGAATGTCTAGTTGTCACATATATGACTCTGACACACACACCACAACTTAATCTAGTTTTAAAAGGTTCTGTTGCATTAAACACAAAAGAAGTATAATGTTGCTGATAACAGCACCTTACACAGGCATCTGTTCTTCCTCCTCAATAAAGTACCTACACCATTGTGCTAAGCCGGATCTATTTTAACCACCAAACGCTCAAAGGAAACTACAATCCTGCAGGGTCTACAGAGACAGATGGTCAGTATTGTGGTGCCTGTAGAGTGTATGTCATGCCAAGAATGCAGAAGATGTCTTTGTTTTGGATCCTAAATATGTTAAAAGAAGACACCAACATTTCCTAAATTTAGGAAGAAAGGTGTTGAAATGTGACAGCTTTCTTAGCCAGTCTGACAAATACATTGTAATACGTTACTGAAAAATTAGTATTTCTTCTTCATCCCTTTTTATCATTGAGCTCAATAAGCTTTAAAGAAATTGCAGATACAAATTTTGGGTCGGCTATAAATTATCATCAAACTCGGGTTACTTGTGGTCTTTGTGGTGAATTATTCTTCATTGTAATGATGAGGATGCAAAGGGGTGTACCAAACCATTAGTGTGTTATCCGTACTTAGCATCTGACCACGGCAGTATCTTAAGGTGCCCTATAGCCACAGAGAACAGGAGCAATATTAAACAGCTGTATTTCCCAGGGCAAAAAAAATTGTTAAATAAAAAATGCAACAAGCGTAACAACTTTTGATTTTAAATTCCATACAGCTGTTAAAAATCAATTATAACCAAACAAATTAATCATGTTCAATAGCCTTTCAATCCCTACTTGGTACAATGGATTTCAAATGACTAACACATGCATTAATTTCTGATTATCAAAACAATATTTGACATTTCTACTGAAACATGCAATACAATATAATTAGAAAAAAGTACTTAATATTTAATTATAGTTATAGGTCTGCTCTACTTTTGGATGATGTGTAAAAACACTATTCCAATCTCCAATGATCAAAAATATGATCAAGTGCCTTACACCAGACACCAGAAAGTGCAGTGTATCCTACTAACAGCGAATTTAAAGTAGTCGTTTCGAGTTTTGAGAGGTACCAACGTGCAAATTCTCCTGATGGCATATGATTTCCATACAGAAAGCACTTGGTTGCAAAATGCATGACAAATTTCTTAAAAGTCAAAGCAATTTTGTTGACCTCAACATTTCCATACATTGTTTTGTACTATTGTTATCTATTCAGGCTGTACACTGTACGATAAGAACACTTTAAAGCATCCTCACTCAAGCATAGATCGTAGTCCAGCAGACAGTATGCTTCTGTAGTGCTTTCACTGCATACTATGCTCTTAAAAAATGCCAATTGAATTTTGTAGAATTTATTTTTCACTATCTGATGAAAGAGTTAAAGTTCACAACTTATGTGTTTTTTCAGAAATTTCTCTAAGTACCATGCAATGGCATTTATTCTTGCTATAAAACCATGATATGGAACTCATCCAAAATAGGACGAAAGGTCAAAAGAAACTACCTACACTTCTTTACATGCTTTGTCGTGTTCCTGTCCAATTGGCCTATAAAGGTTGTGTCATATATCAGCGCTGCATTGAAGTAAAGGCACGTTCAAAAACCATGAGAATACAAAGCCAGGATTATTCAAGCTGGAAGAAACTGCTTAGTGCAGCTCTGCCATCAGACCGTGATACAAAAAATAGAAGCTGATAAAATCCACACAGGATGCGAGAACAGCTGGACTGATCAAATAGAATATTTTTAGAACATGGAACTGACTGTTTCGACTTGTTTCACTGGAACGTAGGACGGTCAGAGGTGACCTTACCGAGGGGTATAAAATCATGAGGGCCGTTGATAAGGTGAATACAAAAGGCTTTTCCCTATGGTGGGGGGCTTCAAAACTAGGGGCATATTTTTAAGATAACAGGAGGAAGTTTTTAGAAAGAACATGAGGGGCAACTTTTTTTTCTACACTAAGAGTGATTAGTGTGTAGAATGAACTTCCAGAGGAAGTGGTGGATGGAGGTACAGTTACAACATTTAAAAGACATTTGGATAAGTACATGAATAAGAAAGGTTTGAGGGATATGGGTCAAACACAGGCAGGTGGGACTAGTTTAGATTGGGAACATGGTTGTGGTGGACTGGTTGGACCAAAGGGCCTGTTTCTATGCTGTATGACTTGATGACTTCAGAAAAAAATCAAAGCACCTTATTTTCAATATTCTGATGCTGAAAGGGGATGAGCGCAATAAATACTTAACAAACTTCATAATTCCTGGATGTCCATTAAATTTGGGATTTTATGTAGTAAATTCTTCAGTGTCCATCACATAGTAATCACGATCAATGATGTAATGAGTGTGGAGCTGGGGGAACACAGCATGCCAGGCAGCATCAGATGAGCAGGAAAGCTGACGTTTCAGGTCAGGACCCTTCTACAGAAATGTTTTCTGAAGTTTTCTGAAGAAGGGCCCCGACCCGAAACGTCAGCTTTCCTGTTCCTTTGATGCTGCCTGGCCTGTTGTGTTCCTCCAGCTCCACACTGTTATCTCTGACTCCAGCATCTGCAGTTCTTACTATCTCTCAATGATGTAATCAGTTTCTTTTTAAATATATACAAACTGAAATTGATTTTACAACATTTATAGTGGGAAAATAAAGTTGCAAGAGCTGATGTACCAAGACCATTCCATAAAATTAGGTTATTAAATTTCATGCAGTCCTTGAGGGTTTTGCATGAGAGATCACAATCTTGCATCCTCCCACTTCAAAAATCACAAATCTCACACCACACCACTAATTCCAGTTTTATTGTTTTCACATGCTTTCTCTTGCTGGACTGTGTGGGAGCAAGAAAAGGCTATATACATGGAGCTTTTCCAGTATTCATTGTGCCTTTGAAAATCTTCAAATAAATCTTGAGGTACCGCAATTTAAGCACAGGATTTTCACTATGGATGGTAGTTGTATCCCTTTCATCATGATGCTCTCTGGCTTTGGAAACAAAAATTATCTTAAGTACATTACTTACATCTATGGTCAGCTGGACATGTGTGCAAAGTGGTTCCACATGCAGCTAATTTGACTCAAACTATATGAAAGGCCATTTTCCTCTCGAACAGAAAACTGACATTTCTCAGTTTCACAACCAGCCCCTTCATCCACATTGAAAGCAGTATTGTCACTTTCTTCTTTATCCACAAGGAAGGTGATGGCGTTGTGGTAAGGTCAGTGGACCAGCGATCCAGATTCCACAGACCAATGGTCTGAGAACATGGGTCCGAATCCCACTGAGACAGATGGGGGACGAAATTGAAATTCACTGGAATTTTGGAATTAGCTCAACAGCAATCATGAAATCATACCCAATCATCGTAAAAACCAATCTGGTTCAGTAATATCTTTTACAGAAGGAAATCAGCCATCCTACATGTGACTCTAGACCCACAGTGATGTGATTGGATGGGCAATAAATGGTGATCTAGCCAGTGGCACTTACATTCCGTGAACAAATAGAAAACCAGCCAGATGGAATTCAGCTGCTTTGTGTGAATGTGGAGAATGCAACATGTGTCAACATTAGTACAGTATTAGAATGTTATCTAAAATCTGAGTTGAATTCTTTTCCTCTGGTACTTCAAAGCCACAGTCATGGCAGGTACAGTGATAATTAGTTAGAGGTAATCAACTAGGTAACAGACACCAAGAAGCTTCAGACCCAAAATCTTTACAGCATTTATTGCATGATAAAATCATGAACTTGAAAGAAACAATCACCCCACAAAGTTCAAAAAAAATGGAATGTGAACTCATTAAGAAATACAAATCAACTAATAATTACAATACAGTAACTCCAGTTTTTAGAAACATTCCTTACCTTTCTGGTTACAGCTGGATCAAGATAACCTTTCAATTTCAGAATATATGTATGTGGAGGATTTTTCACTTGAAATCGTTCCTATTGTGACAGAAATATTCACACATTAGCTTGTTTAATGTGACCACTTGAAATTTGAAACCACTAAATTAAAATAATTGACTGCATGTGTTTAAGGCACCGTGTGCTTAAGTCTACTCAGTCTCCTATTCAAAGCTAAAATGGCTTTTTATAACTGAGATTGATGCAATGGGCATTGCCCCAAAGCAAGTACCAAGATCCAATCTACCGAGCTGATAGTTCCATTTCTCAAGCTCTGGCTTGGTTTTTTATCTCTCAGGAAGCAATCTTTTCTCAGTGTTATGCACTTTTTAGTTAGGGAACAGTTGTTGCGCTTCAAGTTCTGGCTTCAAAGCGAACCAAACACCAGAACAAACATCTCTATGATGTCAATGCCAAATACAAACTAGAGCACACTCAAAACATCCTTCACTAAGAGTTCAAGCATTGGATGGCACCGGGCAGTCTTGTCACTGCTTTCTTTAATTTGTTTATCCTTGCTGGTGTACATTTTCATGGACACAGTCTGAAGTTTCAATTGCCAAGGTTAACAGGCTGTTATTATGATTACCACAATCGTGTCAAATTCTGCCTTGCTGACTAATTTCCAGAACAGGGAGGAGAATATGTAGGTAATTGGAAGCACAATTCACTGAGTTTTCCATCCAACCCAGAACCAGTGAAGTTAATTGTAAACACTGTCATTGTTGCCAACCCAGCATAAACTGGGGATTGAATCTAGTCTTTTGTGGTCTGTTAGGTTTAGCTACTTCCTGGACACCAACCACTGAAGGGCCCAAATATTGATTCAATGCTAAGAGAGGTCCGTACAGCACTATCGGTCTTTGTTGCATTCTGAAATTCCCTCCAAATTTACATTCGTATCCATGAAGCGGGCACGCAGCGTTCATTCATTAATACATGTCCAACTTAATTCATGACACAGACTGCACAAAGGGAGCATACTGCATGGGCATCCTTTGTTGGATTCTTAACATTATCAACTGGCATTTGGCGTAACAAACCGGTGATCAAAATGCAGACAATGGTTGGTAAAAGTGAAATATTTTCATCATTAATATCACTTTCTCAGTCTGACCCAAATTCTAAACATCATTAACATTTATCAGCCTCTTGTCCTTTTCATCCTCCTTTAATGAACTGTTTTATAGTAGAGTATGTACATCATTATATGTAGTGTCATTATGTACTTCATGCTTTTTAAGTTACTTACTATGTACTAATTCTGCCAGTTTAGAATGAATGAATTACCGGAAGCAATTGTAAAACATAACCTTCTAACTTGAATATTTTCCTTTAACCCATTCAGTCTTGAAACTCTCACCTCTGGAACAAGTGGCAAGTCTCTGGAATTGGATAACTAAGCATGACGCTTGCAGCAGAAAAGCTGTGGCTGGGATTTTCCCTTTTGTTGTCCAAGTAGATGTCTTTAAGAGCAAGACATTCTTCCCCTGCCACAAGCAAGTAAGCCTGCCAGTGGTCATTAATTGACCACTTAAGTATCTTAACTAGTATTAGGTTGGGAAGGTTGACAGAACTTAATTCCTGCAGGGCCAAGAGGGGGCCAACATGCCTTGGTACCAACACACCCAATTATCTGTCCTTCCCTCGACATTCTCCACCACTTTTAGGGAGGTGAAAATCCTGGGAAGTACATCAGCCAATGTTCACAGTCCTAAAGTACCAAATTAAATTTGCCAAGTGGATCTTGATGATGGACTACCATTCCTTGTTGATAATGATCAAACCACTCATACAATCACATAGTGGTTTAAATCAGGATGTAACACTTGTCATGTTTGTATTAAATGAAATACCTATTTTGAATAAGAACAATGCATTGTGCACCGATTAGACACATCTCCACAAAGAATGAGCTAAAGCACTCTGGAAGGCAGAGGTCAAATGAATAATTCAGGTTCATAGTTCTGTTGAGTACCAAGGCTCATGTCGAAAATGCAGAGGAGATCCAAAAAGGCAGAGAGGGACCAGGACAGAATATAAGCATAGATTAGCTGCAGATATCAAAAAGAAACTAAGTATTTTGTAAATATATAAACAGCAAAAAGGGAGGCAAAGGAATGGTTAAGCTGATTACAGCGCTGAAATAACATCTTTAGAGGAACATGGCACATCTGAAGTACTTTACATTTGCTATAACTACAGAAAATAAAGTTGCAAATGTAGCAAAAAAGGAGGAAGTAGCAGTGATAAAGCAGTACATACAGCAATAGACACAGAGAAGGTACTTGAAATTAGAAAAAGGCAACAGGATAGCTCAGTGTGTTTTTGTGTAGACAGAGTTTCAGAAAGTCTTTGCCAAAATACCACATAATAAACTTGTAAGCAATATCAAAGCTCACTGGATTAAAAGCATGAATACAAAATTTGCTAAGGGAAAGAAAACAGAGAGTAATACCAGAGATAACAAGGTGTGGGGCTGGATGAACACAGCAGG
>JAHRHZ010000144.1:45781651-45840150 GCA_024137785.1 Ginglymostoma cirratum | reverse complement strand
TCCCATTCCTCAGATGACATGTCCATCCTGGGCCTCCTGCAATGCCATAGTGATGCCACCCGAAGGCTGCAGGAACAGCAAATCATATTCAGCCTGGGAACCCTGCAGCCCAATGGCATCAATGTGGATTTCACAAGCTTCAAAATCTCCCCTCCCCCAACCGCATCCCAAAACCAGCCCAGCTCATCTCCACCTCCCTAACCTGTTTTTCCTCTCACCTCAAGCCACACCCCCATCTCCTATCTACTAACATCATCCCGCCCCCTTGACCTGTCCGGCCTCCCTGGACTGACCTATCTCCTCCCTACCCCTCTACCTACACTCACCTTTACTGGCTCCATCCCCGCCTCTTCGACTTGTCTGCCTCCTCTCCACCTATCCTCTCCTCTATCCGCCTCCCCCTCTCTCCCTATTTATTTCAGAACCCTCTTCCCCTCCCCCATTTCTGATGAAGGGTTTAGGCCCGAAACGTCAGGCTTTCCTGCTCCTATGATGCTGCTTGACCTGCTGTGTTCATCCAGCCCCATGCTTGTTATCTCGGATTCTCCAGCATCTGCAGTACCTTTTATCTCTGGTCCAGTTCATGTGCTGGGTACATATCCCTGAGTGAAAAGTGTCCTTGCTGCAGCATTACAATGATAGCTGCTGGTGCAGCCAGGTGTAGCAGTGAAATGCAGAAACATTGTGTGAGTGGACCAGATATGAAGCTTCCTAGAAGCTACCACGTATCAGATGCTGATGTCTGTGAATGTGAGAGAGTGTGTGGCTCATGCCCATACAGAGTGCCCTGAAATGTTGACGCTCAGTTTTCTTTCAAGCAAGCAGTCAGCTGAATCCACCAGGTACCTGCTCTGACCTCCATGTCCAGTCTTCCCAATGTTTAGTTTGTTGGGAGAGTTTGGCAAGACCAGAACCTGAATATTAATGAAGGGAGCTGGGCCATAACAAGGAGCTTAACAAGCGTTACTCCCCATTGACTGGCAACACACCAGTCTAATGAGAATTTTACCATATCACATGTGAGAAGTGGAAAAGATAGAGCGAGGTGAGGACTCTCCATGTTTCTTACCTGGTTCTGCCAGATGTCTTGCCTTAGCCTACATTGCTCAGACCCTTTTAGGATTCCACCCACAACAATCACCGATACAGTCAGGATTTCTTGTGGCCACGATTTGTATTCCACATAGCTGGTGACTGCATGCATTCGACATGCAGAATTCTATACCGTGCAAGTGCCTGATTAATCTAACTGCCCCTTGAAAGGTGTCACATTGCCTACATGTGGAGCCTGTGTCCTCAGACAGAAAAACACTCACTCCATCCATACCAGGAGTGGTGGCAGCCATTTTTTATTGCAAATGGGACGAGGATTAAAGGCAACACTAGCTGTGCTTCGCAGAGTGGGTCACAGGTGACGTATAGGTAGCATCTGAAATCTTTACATGCTTTCTTCCTTGCACTCCTTGTTGACTCCATCAGTTCTGAGCTTCTCCATTCATTCATTTAAGTCTCCACCTCCCGTCATTACCCTTCTGAGCCCTGGGCCTACAGATTAGTTATACAACCATCATGATACACTCTGTCATCCCATTGAAACCAAAGTAGTGGTGGTTGTCGATGACACCTCCTCCCAAAGTAACCTGCGCCCTTCAATGCACTATGGTCTCCCCCATCCTTACATGCTGAGTTGCACCAGGTCGCAATCATTGTCCAACCTGCATCCTAGAATGCTGCCTCCAATTTGCATATTTGACTACCCCAAAGTGCCACCCACACCAGTGTCCCTGACTACCCACCCTCTTGACCGCCAATGAACAGACCTCTAGGACTGACCATGGCATGCCCCTGACCAGCTTGGAATAACAGTCCCAAATGACGAGTGACCAGACCTCTAACAGTGCAGTACTGAAGTGATGAACGTAATCCTAAGTGTATTGGAGATACACCATGATAATGTAGTGATTCTGGTGCATGTCTCATGCCGACTTTGATGGACAAAGGAAGCAGATGGTCACTGCCCAGGGAGCATGCCCCGAGATGTTGCAGAATCCTGAGAGAAAGGAAGGTCCAGAGGGGCAAGCAGCGAGCTGGAGCTGCCAAGTACCCACTCAGACTTTCATGTAGGGTTATTGCCGCTGTCTAGTTACGCTGTACTACCTGGTAAAACAGCAAACTGCAAGTAAGTGAAGTGAGACTAAGTAATAATGAGATTGATGCACTCAAACAGACCACTCGCCACTTACCAACGAGATTCTTGTCTTGCTGTCAAAATGTTAGGTGGAAACTGGATTTTTTTTTCTGCATCCAGAATTTCAAACTGGATTATATCAAAAATGTGTGAAACATCAATTTTGGGAGTCTCATGGAGGGTTTTTCTCGGTGAGCTATCTCACCACAATTCTCCATCTCACTGTATATGCACCACACCTCCATGGCACCACCCTTGTGCCATTCTGTGTTTACCAGCTGACACCAGATTTAAAAGGCCAGTTGTACACCAAGTCATAGCTGATAGCCATGAATACCCTTCACAGTACAAGACACGGCAGTGAAATGAGAAAGAACAGCTTCTCAGGACACACAGGCACCACTGGGTGACCATTTATTGCAAATGGTCCAACATTTTGGTTGGCACGGTGGCTGAGTGGTTAGCACTGTTGCCTGCCAGTGCCAGGGACCCGGGTTTGATTCCTGCCTCGGGTGACTATCTGTGTGGAGTTTGCACATTCTCCCCGTGTCTGCTTGGGTTTCCTCCGGGTGCTCTGGTTTCCTCTCACAGTCCAAAGATGTGTAGGTAGGTGGATTGGCCTTGCTAAATTGCCAATAGTGTTCAGGGGTGTGTAGATCAGGTGGGTTAAGGGGGTAGGGCGATGGGTCCAGGTGGGATGCTCTTCGGAGCGTCGGTGTGGACTTGTTGGGCCGAAGGGCCTGTTTCCACACTCTGGAGATTCTATGATTTGTAAATGTATTGCTATCTTCCTGATTGACCATCACTTTAATCACCGCTACTGGAATCAAGCTCCATGGGCTACTTGTCCTTGGTACCAAACCACGTTAGGACACTGTTAGAGGGGAGTGTTACTCGTTCACCAGCACTCAGTACAGCATAATATCTTGTTATTATTGAGCGTGCAAGCACCACATGATGGAAAGTCAAACATGGTTGAAAACAATAACTTTTGCCATCAACTTCTTTTGTACAACAAGAAAAGGAATAAAGCAGAAGAAAAAATAGCTGTATTTGCCTCAGTAAACAAATAGGGGCTGACCGCATTTCAAGCAACAACAAATTTACAGCCAATGGATGATCAATGCACCGAGGTCACATCTGTTGGAAGAAAATCAAAAATACTGCAGCTGCTAGAAATCTGAAACACACACAGAAAATGCTGGAGTAAGTCATCAGGTCTGGCAGCATCTGTGGAGAGAGAAATGGAGTTAAGAGAGTCCAATATGACTCAAAGTCATATCAGACTCAAAGCATTATCTCCGTTTCTTTCTCCACAGAAACTGCCAGACCCACATCAAATGGAAGCAGGTGTCAATTAAATCCTGCCTGGCTTTTTTCTGCTTCACGTCGCAGCATTAAGGGTGATGTTCTTCTTGCTTTGTGTCCTCATCGGCCTCTTCAGGAGACTGTTGCCACTCTTCTGGTCCTTTCATCCCATCCCTTCTTTGCCTGTTTAAGTTGTGCAGGCAACAGCAGGTAAGGGTTATGCAGCACACTCTATCAGGGGTGTACTGCAAGGCATTTGGCTCTTAAATCAAAGCAGGAACATGAGAGTTCTCAAGGATATAGGCATCCTGGCAGCTCCCAGGGTACTCAGCACAGACTTATAAGGTGTAATACCAATGATCCCTGATGACTTGTATGATATATATATGGAATAGAAGCCTTTTCAGTTGATGAAGTCAGCCACATTATGAGAGATTAAAACTGTGAAAATCAGTGGGTTATTCAATTATCTCAATTAAAAGTAAATAAAATTCTCCCAATAGCAACATTACCCATCATTGATAAATCCAGCCAGAATTGATAATTCACATCAGTCCCAGTGTCTTTGTAAAGCTATGGCTACTGTAAAAAAGATAAGTGCAGTACAGACCCCTGAGAAATCAAAATCCTAACCAAGCCAGCTGTTGACATTTTAAACTACCTCGTAACTTGGGCATTTTTATCTATTTTAGAGCCATAACAAGAATGCCAAACAAAGACAAATGTGTAGTTCACAAGATTAAGATTGGTATCTCTTCAAGTGTTTTGTCTGCTGTTAGTACTCCCCGTCCTCCATGCTAATTTGTGGAATGTGTCGATTGCAACAATGTGGGAATATTGCTCATGTTTTAAGAAGGCAAAATGTACCTTCTACTCCTGCTACTGTAACAGTTATAGCTCATCAGTTCCAAACTAGGCCAAATAAATTAACATTTAATGCAATGTAAAATTCACTTAACATTTATTATTTAAACAATTCCAAGGACTTATGTTTCATATTTGGTCAGTTGCTTCGGTTTGCAGTCTAAGTGAAAAATGCTAGAAATTGTATCAATAACATTATTACACACAAAATATATTAAGAATACGTTCTGCTATATCTGCTATAGAATTATTAATAGTCCATACAGCATATTCATATTCTATAGGATATTCCTGGTTTTATTATGCTTAGTGCTATTTTCTATCAACGTTTGCAGAGAATATGAGCAATTACTTTTAAACAGCATCAATGTCATGAATGGTGCATTAATAAGCATTTATGGATATTCCTTCACTTCAGTTTGCTTCATCTGTTTATCAGTTTGAAATGTAATTTAGAAATATTGGGTAGATTGCTCAACTTGCTATCTGGACATGAAAGGAAAATGGGGCAATTTTTAAAATGGGCAATCAATCTGCAAAACCAGCACATGCCCAGGCAGCAGGATGAAGATCTACTCATTACTTTAACAACTAGCTGCTCTCTCATTAGACGGAGGCAACTGGTGGTGGCTTAACCAGAGGGTCACTACACCTCAGGTTAGGGGAAGAGGTTGAAAAGGATACGCCTTCATGGTAATCTCAGCCAGTGCAGGGATTGAATCCACGCTATTGGCGTCACTTTGCATTGCAAACCAGCCATTCAGCCAACTGGGCTAGCAGTTAAATAGACATGATATTCAAGACATTCTATCCTAGTTAAGACGACAAAAAACTGTATGCATATTAGGTGAATTATGTTACTGCGTAATATATATTTGAATGTTAGAAAGAACTGTATAACAAGAGGATAAGAACACTACTTGTTTCCAACAGTAAATTACTGAGTGAATTGAACAAATGAAAAGAATGTTTGTAACAAAATTTTGAAAATGTAAATTGAGGAACAAAAACTGATCAACAGAGAGGTTATAAATAAACAAGCAGTCTAATTGGCTAAGTGATGTAAAACTGCACAGTAAAAGGCCAGAACACCCTCAACAATCTCTGGTCAGCAGCATCAGCAAGAAAGGGAAGCCCTCCCATGAAAAGGACTCTGGCCATGGCTGTGACCTGCTAGCATCCACAGCACAAGGGAATTAAAAGAGGCCACACTGCTGCCCAAGTCTGCTGCAAGGAGACTGCCTCAAGGCAAAGGTTGAGCTTTGGCCTCAGTGACAGAGCTCTAGCCATTGTTGGGAAGATTGTGGCTATGCCAGCATCTAACACCAATCGACACTCAACTGAACCTGCTGCTATCAGTCAGGCGATGGGTAGCAGTTGGCAGTTGGACCACACAAAGATTACTAGGTGGTGGCATCGGTGGGGGAGCCAGACCAACACTACTTTTTCTAATTTTCATCTAATTTTGCCTCCAAATCTATTCCCACAGGCTGGGAAAACATAGTCCAGAAAATGAACAAAACTATGGTTAGTGGAGCTGGATTTAGGGAACTGTGAGATCATCTAAAGAACTCAAGAAAGTTTCTGAGCAAATTCCCTTGATCAGGAAAGATATTTCTGCTCTGTAATGGATACAGGGCAGTTCCATCAGAATAACGCCATGACTTAAAGGGTTAAATTACTGGACAGTATCCACAAATTTGACATTTATTCACTTGGGTCTAGAAGGTTAGGTGGATACCTAATACAGGAGTTTAAAGTGGTAAAGCTGCTTGGTTGGGTAACTGTGAAGAACTTATTTCTTCTCATGGGAAATTGAGAATAAAATATGCAACGCTAAATTTTAAACAAAAATAGAAAATGCTGGAGAAACTCAGCAGATCTGGCAGCATCCATGGAGACAAAGCATAGTTCTCTCCACAGATGCTACCAAACTTGCTCATTTTTCCAGCAATTTCTGTTTTTGTTTCAGATTCCCTGCATTCTGATTTCTTTGTTTGATGCTAAAGTTAGAGCTTGGCCTTTTTGGTGTTAAATCACAACTCATTTTTTGTACAGAGGGCAGTGGAAATTTGGAACTTGTAATTCTACAGATGTCAGGTCAATTTAAATTTTTCAGGCTGATATTGACAGGTTTTTGTTAGATAGGGGTAACAAAGTTTATGGAGGAAGATAGGTAAATTAAGTAAAGATACTGTGCAGCAATGAAATGAATGTCAGAATAGGCTTGGGGTACTGAAGGCCTTTGCCAGTTCCAATGTAACTGACACTGTGAATCTCATATATTGACATTGCAGGCAGTCCAGAGAAGGTTCACAAGGCTGTCTCTGAGATGGAGGGACTTTCTTGAGGTCAGGTTAAGTAGGTTAGGCTGAACTCATTCGTAGTTTAATAGAGGAAGCCGTACTGAAATATATAAGATTCTTAAGTAGATGCAAAGAGGTTATTTCCCCTTGGGAGAGTCTAGGACCAGAGAGTAGAATCTCAAAATAAGGGGTCGCCCACTTAAAACAGAGATGCGGAGGAATTTCTTCTGAGTGTAATGAATCTGTAGAATCCTTTACTGCAGAGGGTTGTAGAGGCTAGATCATTAAGTATATTCAAGGCTGAGATAGACATGTTTTTAATCAGTAAGAAAATTGAAGGTGATGGGGATAAAGGTAGCAAAGTGGAGTTGGGATTATCAATTCAGCTGTAATCTCATCGAATGGTGGAGCACACCAGATGAGCTGAATAGTCTACTGCTGCTCCTTTATCTTATGGTCGTATCTTAAAATCTCATTTTTTTTTCACAGACAGACCCTGAGGATTGAGAGTGACTTTCTTCCACTCCAGTATTGTGTGTCCTGAGGAGATTGAATAGTTCAATTGTGGAGGATGAAAGGGTTAATGCAACGTGAAGCACACTATCAAAACTTTTGCATTCAACGGCAACTAATATATGTGAAGATTCAGCATTGAACTTACTCTCCATATAAAAGAACTCATTGTGGAGGAGGAAGAAAGACGACCTATCTCTTCATTCCCGCTTCAATTCTTTCTACTGGTAGAGAAATTAAAACTGGAGTGTGCTCCTTTGAACAGTGGGGTGTGGCAACCATGACAACATTTTTCACAACTGCATCAAGGTCAGACTGTATCGTAGGAAAATAGCCTTTTAAACCATGTAAAGAACTTCAGGTGATTTTTATAATGTCAGATAAAAACACCAGAGGTAGTACCAACAACTTCACTAAAATCTGCCATAGCTCACCCATAAAGAGGAACAAAATGAAATGCCAAAGTTAGCATTTCAACCCTAGCCCTTTAATCTGCAATCTAATAATTCACTGTTATGGCTGTTGCATAAAGGTCTTCAATGAAATAAGTTTCTTCCTACAGTATCAGTACATGTTATTTTGCAGCATATCAAATATAAGCAGAATTCACTAACTAATGTATTAACTTTTAGATCTACTGTTCAGTTTGTTAGCCTTAAAGAATAGGAAGCTACTAAGCTTAATTCTCAGTTTGTGCTATCAACTAAATCTCAGTTAAGGTGTCGGAATGCACTCCACAATTAGCCTCAGTGTGATGACCACATCTTTTCATTTCCTTTGTTTTTGCACAGTAAACTGAAAAAAAAGGACAAAAATGGCTTTAAACCAAGGATACTGAGCAGAAGAGATAGCTGAAGTTTTACAGATCATGTTTACTGGATACATTGTGAACTATATACAGTGTTGTGTTTTCCTGGAACAGCCAGAGCAGAAGCAGACATCATGGAGCCAGTGAGTTCTGAACTAAAAGGAAAAACTGGCTAACAATAACATTCTGGTTGGCTGACCAGGTGACCGTGGCTTGTGTGGGGGCAGTGCAGCTGAGAATCACCTCGCCTGCAAAGTGTAGCATCAAAAAAAATCTCACTCTGCTGTGCAGTAGTACCAGAAATTCACCAGTCACACTGACTGTATTCTACTCATCTTCATCCAGAAATCTCCTGTTGAAGGAGGAATATAATGCCTCAAAGACAGTGAAAGGACAAATTCTCAACCAGTGCATGAAAGAGAGCATCTGTTGTGCAAATGACTTTGGGCCAACAGCAAAGAACTAAATAGAAATTGAAAGGAAGAAAAAGAAAGCAGCTCATTGAATCTTGTGGTTCAGAATGGTGCTATTGAACTGTTTCTCTGACTTCTTTTTCACCCATAATCTCCATGTTTTTGTGTACCTGTCTGTTTATAAAGGTGGCACATTTAATAAAGAAGAGAGATTAATTTGTAGAGTTATGTTAGCAGTTCATATTTCGTATTTGCCATTGGTTATTAGACAGCTATTTTCTTGTTAATTATATAACATAGTTCATGTCATGGAACCTAACCTGAGTTCATTAGTCAGACTAAGACAATTTTAGATAATTTGATTAAATCCAGGAATCATGGGACTTGATTTCCAGTGCACAACACCAGGGACACACAACAAATGCTAATATAAGGGAGGACGAAATGAACCGGCTCCCAAATTTTATCTCACAGCCATTGTTGGAAGTATTTTTGTGGAGATATTGTGCAGAAAGCAATTTGGCTTTGGTTCTGTCATCATTGATTAATTAAAATGAATCATCTTGAGATATGTATAGCCACTAAGATACTATATTAAAGGGCAAATGAAAAGTCTGGAACATCAGCAAGATGTCAATCTTTTCAGGGAAGGAAGGAACAAAAGTAGGGCATTGACAGAGAATGCCACAAAAAAAAGGAATGATTCCACACTTGACAGATCTCGATACCAAAGTTGAAATGCAGTCACGGAGCAAACGGCACATCTGGTAGCAAAATTACATATTACGCAAGCAATCATTCATTGTGGCTCATAGTCGCCTGGGTCTGTAGCACACTTGGGATAACCAGCTGCTAAGCCAGTTTAGCTCACCGTTTTGAGAGACAGGCAAGCTTAGCTAATTGTTGCTGTTTGTAACCATTGAAGGCAGATAGTCACTGTAACAACTCAAAAAATTTCAGGCTCCAGGTCTACACCAAGCTTTTTGTTTTCTTTTAGTGCAGCTAAGTGTGACATCCAGACAAAAATTTCCTACCACATTTGGGAAATTGACATTGGGATCACTTCCAGTTCCCAACACCGCTCTGGGCTGTGGAGTGGAGGGAAGATATTATAGCACATTATTTTCACAGGTTGTTAATTAGCTAGAGGCCATTTCGCAACCACAAGAGTGGTAAAAGGGGTGGGACTGAGAGAGAGTGCACGCTGAACTTAAAAACAGGCGTTAGCTTATATTTAACTTCATGAATGCAACCACCAGGTTCCCAGAAGAGCAGCTGAGGACTGACACCCAGTGCAGGGCTGCTCTGAGCTTTATACACACTGACCAATATCTGAGGAGGAAAATCCTCTTTCCAGGAGAGGAGACCATCTTGAAAACCAGACAAACACAGATAGAGGTGGCTGAGGCGGTGAGCAGATAGTGCCAGAATGGACTGAGTCTAGGCTTGGAAAAGATTCTATAATCTTCTTTAGTCAGGTTAAGTGGAACACTGGTCCCTCATGATAGGCCTCTGAATATTCAACTTCCAGCAGACACACTTGATCAGTAGCCTTAAGGGTGCCTGCTTTTTTTATATATATACACTTGTGGGACGCGGGTGTCGCTGGCTGGCTAGCATTTATTCCTCGGCCGTAGTTGCTCTTGGCTGTCACTCTCACCTCATGTGAAGACAAGAGAAGTGTGTGCCCAGGTACTCAACGAACCCTCAGCAAGACTGCAAGCCAAAGCACTGTTGAAGAATTGCCAGTACCAATACATGCAACCTCCTATGTCAGTGAATCAATGGCAATGGTGAACAAACAGCCCCTTTCGTACCTCTTTTGTCTTTGCATGTGAAAAGGCCATATAAAGTCAGTGAAAGGACAGAGAGGAGGGGAATCCCTCCATTCCTCTTTGTGGAGCGAGAGCAAAGTGTTGAGCTAATCATCATGGTGTATAATCTTAAAATCAGGAGTTGTGGGAAAAGGGCAGGAAAGTGCAGGGGAGAAAGTTGGATCAGCCATGACCCTATTGAATGGAGGAGCAGGCTCAAGGGGCCAAATTGCCCACTCCTGTTCCGACTTCTTATGGACTTAGAGTATGAGGGAGCCACACTACATGGGGAGTTGTCACCACCAACACTTTCCATGGCCTATCTGATCATTTATGCGGCAAATCCAGTGGCAAAGGCTGCTCCTGCATTAATGCTGGTAGAGGAGAGTCTGGAGTTCAGTCCTTTGGTACCTCAACACTCAGTGTGACTGCTAGGAGCATCCCAGCTGCAAGCCAAGACAAGTGAGCAAGTTGACTCCATCTGCATCATGTCTTTGTCAGGCTATTCCAATGCAGTCCCCTTTCTGGCTTCTCATTCATATCCAAGTGTGACTACCCTGCTGGGAAAACTGAAGGATCCCAGTACTGTGCGGTTGCAGTATTTTGAAGGACCTCCTGTTTTTCAACATCTCCTAAGTTGGATTGTTGTTCTCATCAGCAGACATATGACATGTAAACACTTTATGGTCTGACTGGAGTTTCTGATAATGCTGCCAGGAATTATTTAGCATTCTGTCTTTCACTCAAACAAAATATTATCAAACCTAATGAAGACATTATTGTATGGAAATTTATTTGGAGATCCCATTATCACTGACAATTAATCACACATGTTTTTGGTTAATTCAACGAATGTGTTGATGTGTTTTTCTCTTGCTTGCTATCATTAGAAGGTACAGTTTTCATCCTTCCAGTGGCATGACTATTTGTTTTTATTTTGCTGATTTGGTTTTGCAAAATGCGGAAGATGCATCAAAAATGCTAACATCTGTGATAGGAGCTTTACAGCGCATGCACACTTTTTTTTAAAAACAGCCAATTGTCAACAGTATTCCATCTATTAAACAATAAACCATAATGGATTGCAAACAAATCATTTATTCCACGTGACGTATTTAAATCCATGGAAGTCACAATAAACAAACAGAACAAACCCAGATGCTTGACGCGGGACTGAGAACCATTCAGAGACGTCAGCAATGAAACAGGCCATTCAGTTCAATCCATGTATTCAATGCTAAAGCTAACAACTCTCATCCCATTATTCAAGAGTGTCTTAAATTGGTTTTACCTGATCACAAATGAGCTCCCACTTCTTCTCATTATCATATTGCCTCAGTAATCTTGCCTTATCAGGAGGAAGGTTCATAGAATTCTGCAAAAAAAAAGGAAAAGGCTTGTTACAATAATCCAGTAAAAACAAGTAAATTAAAATTTTACATGACAGTATTTAATAGCTCAATTCATGTTGTAATGATAAACAGAGCGCTAATAACGATTGTGTCGCTATTATGAGATCAGCTGAATCTCTACAGTTAATTCTGTTGCACTCTCTATCCATAGCAGTGTCAGTTTTAAAGAACTATTGCAACATATTTTACCACAACATCAGATGACCTACAGACACATACATGCCAACCATCAACATCTTACCCTGGCACTTAGCATGGCTGCTCAAGAGCAGAAAAGTAACGTGGAATTAGCCTGCTGCAAAACAGAGACTAGGATATTTTGCTTCAGTCACTCAGAGTTCATGTCAGGTAAACCACAGTATTGTGCCTCACTCTTTCATCCAATAAAAAGTTATCAGGAAAATCAGAAGGTGGAAGGTTCATAATCTCCCATCGTGTTTGTGTGGGAGGTGCTGGGAGCATTGGAAGAGAAATCTGGATCCTTTTTCTTACAGTTTTGGTGTTGGTTTAATTTCACTGGAGGGTGAGAACTTGCCAGGAAAAACTTTGGTCAATACCAGAACTCAAGATTGACTACACAAAGAGAACAAGACAATATCAAATGGCATTTTATTAATGAGATGATAGCCAAATGAACGACAGCAATATATCCTGCTAACAAATTCTAAGCTACAGAAAATGAATCCAGATATGTCCACATCAGGCCTGTGCCACATAACCAATCTGCTGTTACAAAACGAATAATTTTAATATCAGACACTAACGAGCTTAGACGAAGGGTGATGTGCTAATGTAAAAATCTGAATCCTAAAACTCATCTGTCTATTTTCAACTGAAGTGCGAGCAGGCAATCACTCACTTTCAGAAGAAGGGTTTGCAATTCAATTATAGAAAAACAGTGTGCCTGATATTTAATCCCATTTTAATTTTAACCTTGGCTAGCTAGGTTTTCCCAAGTCTTGAAATGAGAAACATGTTAGCTGAAAAATTACCTGCTTCATTAACCCTATACCTGCAAACCAACAACAATCCCCACCATCAAACCATTTCAATCTCCGGTATTCCCAATCTCACTCTGCAAACTCCTCAACCTTTCTAGTTTCCACCACGTGGCTACCACACTGCTCTTGGTCTGTAATCTCCACTATCTCAGCCTCTGATCTGCCTCCCCTAAACATCACCTCCCTGTTTTTGCTTGGCTTTGTACTTTGATCACCCCATGTTCCAGACTCTGATATTCCTCCTCCTCACCTTCAGCTGAGCTGATCTCCTGACTTTGTCCACTCATCTTCTTCCAAAACAAAGCCCTGACTTTCCCAGGCTCTTAGACTAGGAACAGTCACCAAAGTCTATACTGACAGCCAGGCAGGCTCTAGGTAAACCTGGACTTTCATTCTTTTGGCTTTCTTAACCTTAAAACATGCATCGTCCTGAGCACCATTCCCCCACCCTTCTGCCTCAGTTAACATCCTTGAAAAATCCTATCAGAGGTTAGCGATTATCTCCATGATACAGCTATGCTAAAATTTTGAATTTCGCAGATCATCTGGTTGAAAATAGTGCCAGCTGGAACCATTTTTCAAACATAGGCTGGTGAAATTGCCTCCACCTGCAAGATGATTGGCAGGACTCAAAAGTCAAATCGAAACGAGGATTTTAAACTTCCTTCGAAGAGTACTGTGATATTTTGTAATACAATGAGCATAAAAATGGGATTAACATACTAAGGATAGGATGAAGAAACAGTAGAAAAAGAGACTCAGTAGTAACCATTAGACTAAGACATATAACTTATAAGACCATGATCAAGAGACAGTCAAGCACTTACATGTCACAAGCAGGGATAACGAATGTTGCTACTACCTTTAGTCTTTATGCCACAAGAGACTCACAGCACATCCAGGGCCACCCAGCAATTATGTCTTTCTCCCCTGATCTAACCATATACGTAACACTTCTTGTTTATATATAGGGACATTTAAGCGACTCTTGGATAGGCACATGGATGATAGTAAAATGTAGGGTATGCAGGGTAGTTTGATCTTAGAGTTGGATATTAGGTCAGCACAACATGGCCTGTACTGTGCTGTACTGTTCTATGTTCTATATGTTCATTTTTGATGGTACAAGAATCTAAATCAACAGCCACTTGTAACGAAAAGTACTTTTTAAAAATACATGCAACCCATTCACTATACATTATTTTTGGCACATATATTATTAGACCCAAATTCTGCCAAATGCATCAAATTATACTTAAAATGTTGCTTTATGAAGGAGGCATGCTGCAAAAACTCTCATTCTTTAATACATCTAAATTCAATCACCTCTAAAACCTCAAGTAGTTTTCCTGCTAAGCCCAACCAATGAGATATTTGGGCTTGCGTAAGGTGCCCCAGAGGAAATCATAGTCGCAGTATAAGTCAGATGTGGTTAAAACATTGTAATCTGATTCTACACATGAGCAATCAAACATAAAATTAGCCCCAATACGGACATCATAAAGTTGAAAATGAACATGTCCCACCACATTCTTCAGTCACAAATAACAGTCACAAACAAACAATTTAATTTTGGATTTAACTGAAAAAGTCAAATGTGAATGCAATCCCAAGATACTGGCAATAACCCTGCAATGGTTTGTAAATCAACACAATGGAATGTATTCAGTTACTGTAAAGTGTTAGCCTGAACCTTGGACCTATTTTCAGAGACATTCTTGTCATCAGTTTTTTTTCAATTACCATGTGTTGTGGCGTTATAAGAATGCAATTTATTGTTGTTTCTGATGAGGACCAAGTGCAAAATCCGAAAGAAATTAAATAAAACATCAAATTATTCTTTTTGCAACTTGCTCTTGACTTTCTTTTAGGAGCTCGCATAAACATAGCACTATTACGCCAGCTACAGTACAAAAATCAGTTTAATCAAAATTGCAGCTAAATGTTCTGGAAACATTGCGTGACCAGCTTTAACAAAAATAATACTTTACAGTACAGATATTTTGGGAAAGCTTTTCAATTTGCTGGTTGCACATGTAAAAGGTGCATTAATCAAATTTGTAAAGTAAACTTGAAATGCCTTTCAAGAATTCATACCATTTCACTTCAAAGAGAGTACAACCCAGAGATCTTTTTACGTGTTTCACCTAACTTGCAGGCAAGCCTTGACTGTTAATGAGCAGAAGTACTTAAGCTAAACAAACTTCAAAAGGGCATAAAGTTGGTGAACCCATCAAGTATGTTTAAAGATTTACAGGGAATTGAATTCTTCCTCTCATCACAACATCTTTAGAAAATGGCTGCTGATTTCACTTGGGAAAGTTATTTAACGATCCAGAAAATATGACTGCATAAGTGCAACTAAGAAGATATTATTTTCATTCATTTCCAGCAGGTTGGTTAGGCTCAGTACTCCTTCTATCCCAAGATTATAGTTTTTCTTTATTCATTCATGGGATGTGGGCTTCGAACAACCAACAGTTATTGCCCCTCTCTATCTACCTTTGAGAAGGTAGTTGAGAGCTGCCTTCTTGAACCATTGCAGTCCATTTGCTGTAGGTAGACCCACAATCCTATCAAGACTTTGGCACAGTAACACTGAAGAAATGATGATGCATTTCCAAGTCAGGACGGTCAGGGGCTTGGAGAATAACTTGGTGGTGTTCCCACTGATCTGCTGCCCTTGTCCTTCTAGTTGGTAAACGGCCATGGGTTTGGTTTGGAGGGTTCTGCCTAAGGAAAGCTGGTGAATTTCTGCAGTGCATCCTGGAGGTGGCACACATTGCTGGTAATGTGTGTTGATGTTAGAGGGTGTGAATGTTTTTGGAACTGCAACTGACAGGTGGGAAATACTCCATCACACTCCTAACTTGTGCCTTACAGATGGTGGATTGGCTCTGAGGAGTCAGGTGTTGGTTGCTGCAGGATTCCTAGGCCCTGAACTGTTCTTGAAGCCACTGTATTTATGTGGGTAATCTGGTTCAATATCTAGTTCTGCTGCCCTTGTCCTTCTAGATAAAAGTGGTCATTGATTTGGAATGACTGAGCATCTTTAGTGAATTTCACCTCCAAATCATTAATATAAATATTGTGAACAGCTGGATGTTTGGCATGTCCATAAGGACCCTCACCAACTTTTACAGATGCACCATTGAAAGCATACTGTCTGGGTAAATAACAGCCTGGTATAGCAATTATTGTGCCCAAGACCATAAGCAGCTACAGAAGGTGGTGTGCACAGCCTAGACCATCACGGAAGCCAACCTTCCGTCCATGGACTCCATTTACATGGCTCACAGCTACGGAAAGATGGCCAATATCATCAAAGACCCATTGCACCCTGGTAATGACCTCCTACATCCTCTTCCATCAGGCAGGAGATACAAAAGCCTGAACACACGCACAAACAGGCTCAGGAACAGCTTCTTCCTGGCCATTAGCAGACTGATGAATGGATTCTCTGGCCTCAAATGACAGTGGGCTTGCTAACGTTGATCTTGCCTAGAGCACGCCCCTTGCAATGTAACCTGTATGCCTCAGTCTTTTTGATCTGCACATCCTTTGTTTACTACAATCTGTCTGTACCACTCGTAAGCAAAGCTTTTCACTGTTTTTCAGTACACCGTATAAGGCAAACAATCAGCATGGAATGTTTTGCCACAGGGAATATTACAGGCAGGTACTAACGCACATTTTAGACAGTGAAGAAATAAACACAAAGTTGGGCAGCACTGGACAATGTGCCTGCACAGTTTTGTTTGGTCCATCAGTTGCACCAACAATTCTGAGGAATTGCTAATTAATAATCAGCCTATTTCCTTCATTGTTAAAAACAAACAATATCATCCTGGAACAGGCTGTGCCTTGCTTCCGCATGGTGTGGACTGGTGTAGCCCAGAGTGGGACTCGAGGCAGCGTAGCGTAGGCTGATGTAGCCCAGAGCAGGACTGTAATAGCGGAGAAGGAAAAATTGGCCTCGCTAAGTTCTCTTTCTTTTCTTTATTTCACGTGAGTGATGCCGATGCATTGAAATAGCATAAACTTTTCACTGTATTTTACATTGAATACATGTGGCAATAAATGATTCAATTCATCACCGAGGGGTCTAGGTGTGAATAGGAGAATCCTGGAATATATGACTATGCTCCAGGTGACAATAGAAGACGTGACGCAAATGATGATGGGAATCACCAGCTCCTATCTGGTCGCATCTCTTCACCACAATCTGGTGCCTATACTCAACCACAAACTGCATCTCTTTGAACACGTGACAATGAAATTGATTTCCCTCATTCAGCAGAGCACACATCAGCACAGGTGAAATGACAAAACTGCTGTATGCTGTTATAGTTAAACTTTACTGTTACAAGAACCAAGTTAACAAAGACAGATTTTCCATTTTGGTAAACCAAACCTCTCTTTGAGTCAGCAGTTTCCAGAATCTGCTTCAGATTCAGAACCAACTCAGTGTTTTCCATGGCTGATGAGCTCGTAGAGGTGAAATAGTTTCAGAACTTCATTCAACACCTGCACCAAATTCCATTTGTAGTTAAAAAAAAACGGCCTAGATTTTAGCAGTGTACTGACAATGTTGTATTTTTGTTAATCCCACCACCCCTACCCACCACCTTGATCTCAGGACACAGAAATTGTTCAGAGACAGCTGAATTAAATGTGCCGTAATGGCTGTGCATTAAAGTGGAAAATTCTTTGTATAGTGAGATTTTTCCCTGTTTTTGCTTTTAAACTTCTTCACGGAAAAGCAGAACCATAATTATATGATGCTAACTATCAAAACATATTCAGTTACTTATTGTTTACACTGACTCTGCATTTCAGGCAGCAAATTCTAATGGGTCATGTCTGAGACTAGAAGCTATACAGCATAGTGATCAAAGGCTACGGGCGTGGGCTAGATTTTCATGGAGTCAGAGAAGCTGCACACAGGAGTGAAAATGGAGGCCAGGATCTGATTTTCAATACACCCGCCATTCCCAAACTGGTTAGTTCCATTCTGCAAATAGGAACAATCTATTTCTCTATAATTGTCATGGAGTCAGGTCAGCTTTTAAAAGGATTCATGGTTCACAACACCTCAGATGTTGTTGTAAACCCTAGTCTGAATAAAATAATCTGTTTGAAAGGTCTAACCCTTGCAGCCCATTCTAAGCTATGCTCCCAACCCACACTGATGGCCCTCATAGGCCTATACTGAGGTCTGGCCCTTCATGTACCCATATGGTGATTTACACCCTCTGTGCCAAGCTCCACCTATCCTACAAAGATAAGGCTATAGCACTTGCATGCCCATTCGTCCACTGTATAGAACCAATGAACACTATAGTGATAACAGCAAGTGCTGAAAAGGGTCTTTAAAAAGACATTCAATTGTAACTGTCCTACTTCTTAAAATGAAAACTCCTGGCAGACCAATAAAGATGTCAATTTGTGACTCTCACACTGTGGCCAGGGGCTTTTAGAAGAGCATAGAGTTTAAATGGCCTGGCTGAGCTGGGACTTCCTGCCTATATGAATCATGCACCTACCACCTTTCCCATGCTAGCAAATAGTCTGATGTCAATAACAAGCATGGGACTTCTTCATCTGGGATCCAGCACCTTTCTTAGAGGCTCACAGTGTCTTCCCAACTCCACAAAAATTCAGTCCTTGTGGTCAGGCATTTCAACTGAGGGAGTGGGTTCTTGGGCAATTAAATTCTTGGCACACGAAGGAAATAAAAATCACTTTTTACAACTTCATTCAACAGCGCCTTTGCACAGCACCAATAAGATGTGTCACCATTCAGGGAGGTCACCTTTGAACAATTCTAGGCAGGGCTTATGCAAACAGAAATGAAAAAAAATCTATTGATTTGGTTCAATACATCATGCTCAAGTAGTTAAACAGTAAGAGCTGTTGTAAGCTTTTTGTTTCATGGTCATCTATTGTTCATACTTTCCCAGACAGATATCTAACAGTGCTATGGGAAAATAAAAGCAAGTGATTTTGTAACAACACTGGTTACAATGTTATCATTCAATTTGGTGAATTTATTCAGTTAAGCAAGACTTGTGCACTGGCTAATGGTCAAAAGCAAATAAAATACAGGACACAATCACAAACCAGTTCTTCAAATTTATTTTCCACCAAGCTAATCCTTTGTCTAGCTACACGGGTCAAACTGGAATAAAATGGCACTTTTCCACAGCTGTAAAAGGGACTCACAAGAAAGGAAAAGAAAAACTTTGCACTGTTTGTGATCATGGTCACCTCAAAAGCACTTTGCACACAATGAAGTACTTTTGAAGTGTTGTCACCGTTGTAAGAAAGAATGACAACCAACTCGAACATAGAAAGCTCTCACAAATAGCATTTTGATAATCATAGGATAGTGCAGAAAGAGGCCATTCGGTCCATTGTGTCTGCACTAACCTGCCGAAGAGCATCCTGTCTAGTCCTCACCCTGTAACCTATAACCCTACACATACCATGGCTAATCCACCTAACCTGCACAGCCCTCGACACTATGGGCAATTTAGCATGGCCAAACTATCTAACCTGCACATTGGACTGTAGGAAGGAACCAGAAAACCCAGCAAAAATCCCACACAGACACAGGGTCAATGTCCAGACTCCACATAGACAGCCACCTGGAAACGAACCCAGGTCCCTGGTGCTACTGTGCCACCCTGGATGAACAGAATTGGTTTTTGTGATGTTGACTATGGGGTAAATATTTATCCAGGCACCAAAGATAACTCCCTGCTCTTCTCCGAATCAACATATTGGGATCTTTCCATTCATCCGAGATGGCAGACTAAACTAAAATAAAAACAAATAGCTAGAAAAATCAAGCAGGTCTGGCAGAATCTGTGCAGAGAGAAATCAAGTTAACATCATGATTCCTATGACTCTTCTGTAGTTCCCAAGACAAGTCACGGGACTTGAAACGTTAACTCTTGTTTCTCTCTCCATAAACGCTGGCAGACCTACTGAGTTTCTGCAGCACTTTCTGTTTTTATTTCATATCTCCAGCATCTACAGTACTTTGACTTTGAGGGCAGACTAGGACTCTGTTTAACCTCTCATTCAATGACTGCACCTCCAACAATGTAACACTCCCTCAGTCGTGTACTGGACTGTAAATGTTGGTTTTGTGCTTATGAATGAACGATCCTTGAAGTAAACCATCTGTCACAGAAGCAAGAGTTCTACCAACTGAGTCACTGCTGACACATTCAGGAAAGCTAGCTAACTAAGTTTCATAGTTAGGAACACTAGAGTTCGCCTGCACAGCTTAAAGTTATGCATTTCCCAACACTCTCCCCAGCCACAAATGAAATTCCTCACACAATCAGACTATTCTGGTTCACTCCAACCTGAATCTGACCTTTTTGTGACTATTTATTAATTCACTGGGTATGGGCATCATTGGACAGGTGAGAATTTATTGTCCTTCCTAATGTGTTCTGACCATATTAACAAAACCAACGAATTAGCTGCTGAAAGGTAGGAGTGTAGCAGATTAACTTACCACCGGGAGAAGTACCTAACGCATTGAAAGAATTTCTAAAGTGGGCAGTAATTGGGAGCTCCGATGCGGCACCAAAGACAGGGAATCTCAAACTTTGTTACAACATACTGTTAGGTGAACACACTGGTCACCTAAAATAATCGCTTAAAAACAGAGCCAAAGGGCCTGAATTTAAGTTTTTCTTTCTGGCTAAGTGTCAATTTCATCAGGTTTTGTGGAGTTTCTCTCTGTGAGGCCTAATAAGTTTTCCCAACACAGTTTACTAAATTTGCCTCATTAAGTACCTATGTTACCCCACAGCACTCCTCCTATCTGATTCTAGCCCCATTCTACCACGCACTGCGCACAGAACAACTTGCCATTGCCAGGTTATCTTGGAATGAGCCAGCATTCCTGGCATCATACTTAAAAGGCTGTTGTGCACTCAGACAAACACTGTCTAAAGCTGCCCTACGCAGTTCCTGATATTTGTCCAGATGCAGCAAACAAGTGAAATTTTCAGGGACTTGGACGCCCTGATGGATGAGATGTTGCAGAGATGGGATGTCCTTTAACCCAGGGCCAGCAGAGGAGGCCGCAGTACCTCAATATGCCAGTTTGGTCTGAGGTTGCCATCCAGGTCAGTGCAGTCTCGGCTGTCTGGAGGATTGCAGAGCATTGTAGGAAGTAGGCCAATGATCTTTGCTACTCCACCACGGTAAGTGCTAACACCTCTCTCCAATATCTCTCACTCACTAAACTTCTGAGACTGTACCCATCTCCCACCAAGTCTCATGCTCTACCAAGTTTCACTACTTCTTCCCACTTGGCTTACTCGCTCTCACCCATGCCAACCCCAGAAGCATTAACCCTGCCTACCGTCTGTGTTCCCTAATAACTCACTTCTCCATCCACACTAGAAGTAACAGCTGTGTCACCCACTTTCACCTCCCCAATACCCACCTTTCTCAGAAAACAGCCCACAGGAGGGCAGAAAGAGTCAAGCCGGGTGGCCAGCTGCCCACCATTGGGCTCCTCATCCCTTAGGTGGAGACAGCCCAGACTCTGACTGCCCAATTGAACATGTCCAGGCCCACTGACTGGTTGTATTACAGACTGCTCTTGACTTACCATACCTTGACCAAAGGCTTGACTGAGGACTGCTGACAACCATGACAGCATCTTTGGACAAGGGCTACATGTGGCACGTACCTGTGGAACACGCCCTGAAATGCTGGTGCCCAGTGTCCAGCATGGAAATCCTTTGAAGCAAGCATCAAGCTTGAGTCACCAGGTACCCACTCTGCCTTGCATATTAAGAATTTTCATCATCCAGTTAGCTTGCGGTGGGAAGTACGATGGAACGCTTCATATTAGGAGGTTATCTGCAATTATTAACATCTTTAACAAACAATAAACCCCTGAATATGCAACTCACTGCTCCCTGGCGAAAATCTCATCTCGATGTCTAGAACTTGTCTAAAAGATGCGGCAAGCTGTTCCTGACATCAAGATAGGTCTCGTTGGACTCCTCACACAATTCTGCCACCTTTCTCGCCATTGCCAATGTGGTTCAAGCCCCTGTAAGATTCTGATCATGTACTTTGCTTGGAGACTGATAAGCTGATCAAAAAGTCCAAGGCTGCATGTTTACCAAAGGTAAAATTATGTCCAGAAATTAGGCTATTCAAATGTTCATTTTTGACTTAATATACTAACCAGCAGCTATTTAAGGTTACACAAACAGCAAGAACTCAGTTCAAAAAAAATGGAAACTTGAATACAATTGAAAAAGCTTTAGTGAAAGAACTCTGCGTTCTCAAAAGCCCTGTAACAATCAGATCAACATCTATAAACCATTCCCAGCTGACTAGTGGAGAACTGAAAGGACTGCAGTCGTCTAACATTAAAGTTCATTTCAAGGAAGCTAATCTGATTTTTTTTCAAGGCAGTTCAGTTAAAAACTAACCTGCTGGGATTTGAGGAATAATTTTTCAAGAACAAATTATATTGAGAAATGAGCAGCCTAGACATAAATAATAAAAGTATAAGAGTTTCTGGTACTTATTTATACAAGGGGGTGGAGACAAGAAATTACTGCCAATGACAGGCAAGTCTTCTGGGACTATATCTAAGAGCAACAAGTGTTTTATTGCAAGCTTTGTCATAATTAGTTTATGATTTCAAATGTGAAAACAATTTTCACTTCCAGCTTTTTATCTTAATTGTTGCGCAGCTTGTAGGGTCAAGAAATCCAGATTGAATCACTTCCCTACTTGAGTTTTACCTAATCCAATATTCGCACAACTTGCTTGGTAGAAGTGCCCATCAACAAACACTAACGAATATAGTGTGACTCGATTCTATATATCAAGCTCCAAATGAGCAAAAACGAAACTTCTCGAAAACGCCAGGCGTTTCAAGATTGTATTTTTATCCTGTAGCACCTGGTTCAATCTAGCGTGAACAATTTTCCTGTGTTCTATATCATCACTTCCTCATGTAGCCTTGCTTCACTATTTTTCTGCAAATTAAGGGAGATCATCCTTGCATTTTTTTTCAACGAAACCCACTTCGGCACAAGTTTTCGTGAGTTGTTTGTGTTCAAAACTGTGTACTGTATTCCAAATACGGTTTGCCAAAGATCTATGAAAATTAAAATAAGCAGTCTTAAAGTTGAAGTCACATGTCCACAAATAGCTTCAAACTAACTGAATTTTCAGCAAATCACTACCAACCATATCCAAGATCCTTTACTTTTTCCACACTTTCTGGCAGACATGTATTCATTCTATATAATGTTAAAGTTTATAGATGTTGAAATCTATCTCCCATTCTTTAACTCCGCTGGAGTGCTACAGATTTCTTGGAATGTCATCGATCACACTCAAAATAGGTCTACACAGCTTGGTGCTATCACATATTTCAGAAAAATCACTAGGATTTATCTCATTCATTAATACCGAGACTATGGAATTCAAGACAGATACTCCATCAATTCTTCTACTCAGAACTAGGACTACTTTATAATGAGGTTATTGACTTGCTCGCCGAGCTGACTTGTTCTCGTTCAGACGTTTCATCACCATGCTAGGTGACATCATCAGTGAGGCCTCCGATGAAGCAATGTAGTTCTACTCAGCTTGGAATTTATACCATCCGGTCTGTTACAGTGAGTAGTGTCATTTCTGGTTTTGATCTGTATGGGTTTGTATACGGGGTCCAGTTTTATATGTTTGTTGATTGCATCATGAGGTTGAGAACCATATGTTCAACAAACATATAGAATTGGACCCCGTATACAAACCCATACAGAACAGAACCGGAAATGACACTACTCACTGTAACAGACCGGGCGGTTTAAATTCCAAGCTGAGTAGAACTACATTGCTTCATCGGAGGCCTCACTGATGATGTCACCTAGCATGGTGATGAAACGTCTGAACGAGAACAAGCCAGCTCGGTGAGCAAGTCAATAACCTTACCCACACCCCGAGCTACAAACCTTTGCTAACATTTTAAACTACTTTATAATACTCATTTGGTTTTCACTAGGTTTTGCTGACAAATTTTTTTTCACTACAACAATCTAGGTTTTGCTGGCAATTTTTTAAGTACAATACAATTATTAAATTTCCAATCAGCAATGAGGAGGTTGAACAAACACACTCCACTTATTTTTTCCTTCTGAACCAGCCTCATCATCAATGCCACTTTCTATAACAAATTAGACAACACCAGCATTTCCTGGGTATCACTCAGTTTCTGAACCTGTGTACCTCCTTCTGGAGAGTCATGAATGGTTATCTGATTGCGTTCTTTGATGTGGCATTACCAAACTATCATGGTCATCTTTCTTGGAACTTCTGCATGAGCTTTAGTTCTTGTTCAATTTTCCAGTACAATACATAACATACATTTTTGAACACTTTTACACAGTGTTTTTGCTCATTCTAGAACATATTTGCAACAAATAACCAAAATTCAGGCGTTTCTCATGAGTGTTTCTCTTCATCTCCCAAAGGCACTGACTCTTTTCTGGGCACAGCTCCAAGGTACCAAGCTTATTCTAAAAACTCATCTGAGCACACTTGGATAATCCATGAGCCCTAACAGAGACAGTAAATATCCATAGTGATATCACATCCAAGGAGCATTCTAACCTAATCTGATGGTAACATACATTCATTTGCAGCTTAAATATCTGGCTTGTAGTTCAGATCCCCATTGATGGGTTTCTCAAACAAAAGAGGTTAAGGGATCTCTGGCAATGCTACTACCCACTCCTAGCTAGAACAGCACAGACTGGCTATCTAAACTAGGATTGCCCTGCTGGCATGGGATTCAACTGGGTACGTCAAGCACATTATTGGGAAGGTTATCATCAATTCATTGATGTGATTGTTTCAAATGAATCACCACACTGCAAATTCTCAAACAATTATACCTGAGGAACAATGCAACAAAAAGACACTACACTTCCCTTTAAGGGGGATGAAGGGGCAAAGATCTTTAAAAAAGGGACCAAGTGGCTCCGAAAGACTTGTGAACATTAACACCCAGCAAACTATCTGTACAATATACTCTAAAATGGGGAGGAAATAGTCTATGACTCAAGGTCACAGGGTAGGGTGGGAATAAGAACTGTAAAGTTCCCTTATTTTTGTTTCCAAATTTCTTGTTTGGTAGATTTAAACAGGGAAAGCAGCAGCTCAAGGAGGAATTTGACTCATGCACTGTGCAAATTTGCAAATTATAAATACCGTCCTGTTAAAAAAAAATGCTAGCATCTGAGTGCATGCATATCTTGCTAAGAGTATGGTTGTTTTTACAGGTAGTCATGCTCTGTACTATGGAAGTGCTTATCCTACCACAAACTTCAACTGAAAAGGCTCAAGTTCTTATAAAATTCAGCGCAAGAAACAAAAGCTATTTCTCATACGTAGAGACTTTTCTTACTGATGGCAGCAGGTTTCACTGCAAATATTACGCAAATCAATAGCTGCTGCTACAGATCCACACCCAAAATCCACAGAAATGAACTGAAAACAGCTGCACTTGGGGAACTGCAAATGTCATAAGCCATGGCTACAGCTATTAGTACAGACTAACTAGAACATTATACTGACTCAGCCGTAGGATCATGAAATTTAATTGAACCGGTCACATGTTAAATGTGCAGCAGCTAACATGACCTAACAAATTAATACACGATACAGGTAACCATAAAGAGCTGAATAGAAGATTAGACTTCATTTTCAACGGAGGCAACTGACATATGTGATCAGCTGGCTCTGACTCTTTCAGATGGCTCTCTACTTGGTTTACTCACATATGTTAGTCTCTCAGCACATTTCAAATACACAGCAACACCACAGCTTAATCTGTTAGCAATTTTCTTTGCTGCTTTCCCAAAAAACAAAAATTCACTACTTGAAGATAGTTCCAAAGGCATCAAGCGACAGAATCACAGTAAGTGTAACTAAGTGCAGGAGAGGGCATTTGACCCAAGTCTGTACTGGCTCTTCCACAGAGAGAGTCATTCTTGACTAAGTGCCATTTCATCCACTTTCCCTATAATCCTGCATATTATTTCTATTTAAATTATTACCCACTGCCCTCTGAATCCATCGATTGAAACTGCTTGCATCACACTTCCAATGTACACCAGAACTGAACTGTTCACTGTGTGAAGAAGTTTCTTTCAACATCACAGTTACTTCTTTTGCAAATCACTTTAAATCTGGGCCCTCCTCTTGAAAATTCTTTTTATGACCCGGAATTGTTTTGCCCTATATTTTTAGTCCAGACCTCTCATGAGTTTGAAAGCCTCCTTTTAGCCTTTTCCTCTCCAAAGAAAACTGTCCCGACTTCTCCAATCTATCTTCATAACTGAAGTGTCTCATCCCTGAAACCATTCTCGTAAACCTCTTCCTCACTCTCTCCAGTGCATTCACATTCCTTCTAGTGACAACCAGAACTTTGCGCAATACTCCAGCTGAGATCTAACCAGTGTCCTAAGTTCAGCATTAACTCCCTGCTCTCACACTCTATGCTCCTATTAATAAAGCCTAGAATGCTGTACGCTTTATTAACCACTCTCACTACCTTTCCTGCCATCCTTAACAGTTTAAAGGCAAATTTGTAGTTAAGTCTCTCTGCTCCTGCTCACCCTTTAGAATAGTACCATTTACTTAAAACTGTTACTACATGTTATTTGTGCCAAACCTTACACTATTCCCCACTGAACTTAATATGCCATCTTTCTATCTACTCTACCAACTTGCTGAAGGCCCTTTGAAATTCTACACCGTCCTTCTCAAAGTTTGCAATGCTTCCAAATTTTGTATCCTCTGCAAACATTGGAAGTGATCCTCCACTTCAAATGTTCCTACAGCCTGCAAAATACCTGTTAACCATTACTGCCTTGTCACGCATATACTTGTATCTACGTTGATAGTACTGCTTTTATACTGCACCCATAGTTTTCTCACAAATCTGTTTTTTGGTGCTATATCAAACAAATTTTGCAAGTCCATGTATATCACATCAACAGTGTGTATCCTCATCAATCATCACCGCTATCTCTTGAATGAACTCCAGAAAATTAAACATGATTTTCCCTTAACAAATCTATACAAGATCTCCCTGATTAACTTACATTTGTCCATGTGACCAATGATTCTATACCTAATATTTGATTCTTGAAGTTTCCTCACTAATGAAGTTAAACTGACTGCTCTGTAATTGCTAGGCTTATCCTTACAATTTTTAACATTTGCAATTCTCCAGTCTTGAGACACCATGCAGGAAAAAAAAAGGGAAAAAAGGCAAGATTATTGCCAGTGCCTCCTCAATTTTCACTCTCACTTCCTTCAATATACTTGGATGTATCTTGTCTGGTTCTGTTGTCTGGTCGGTTCTATCACAACTACTACAACTTATCCAAAGCCTCCTCTTTTTCAATCCTTATCAATTTAGTGACAGAGTTTCCTCCTCTATCACCATGACCTGGATGACGTCTGCTTTCTTACGAAAGGCAGATGCAAAGTATTCACTTTATATCTCAGCCACGTTCTCTGTTTCCATGAGTAAGTCTCCATTTTGTTCCTGAATTGGCCTGACACTTTCTGTCAGTGTTGATGTGCCAATAAAAGACTATGGAATTCCCCTTTTTTGTTGGCCGTCAATCTTCTTTCATAATCCACCTTTGCTTCTCTAATTTGCTATTTCACCACCCTTTTCAATCTTCTGTAGTCAGCTTGATTCTCAATTGTACTTCTATCTGACATCCACATAAGCACACTTTCTTATTTATCTTCAGTTCAAACTTCATTTTTCTTTCCAGCCAGCTTTAGATTTGCTTGCCTTTTCCTTTTCCTTTCCCTTTTCAGGAAACATGCCTGGGCTGCATTCGAACCATCTCTTCTTTGAAGGCAGTCCAGCGATCAGTTACAGTTTAACTGACAACCCTTGGCTCCAGTCCACCCGGCCCAGCTCCGTTCTTCCCTGATGGAACTTGGCTCGCCCCCTGATAATTGGTCTAACTTTGGATTGCCATTGTCCTTTTCCACTGTAATCCTAAACATGATGATACAATGATCACAGTACTGTAAATGATTTCCCACCAGATTTCCCACTTGATCTGCGGGTCTGTCTCATTCCCAAGAACCAGGTCTAACACTACCGCCTTTCTTTTGGACTGGACACTGTTGTGGAGAATTCTCTTGAACACAACTGAGGAACACCTTCACCTCAATCTATAACAATATCATTATCCAAGTCTACATTCAGGTAATTAAAGTCTCAATTATAACTGCCCTATAACACTTGCCCCCCTAGTTTTTTCTGCAGATTTGTTCCTCTACATCCTTCTCACTACATGGTGGTCTGTACACTGCACCTAGCAATGTAAGTGCACTCCTTTTGTTCCTTCGTTCTAGCCAAATCAATTCTGCCTTGACCAAAACCATCCCCACCACACCCCAAGACATCCTCTTCTGTCAATACTATAATTCTCTCCTTAATCAAAACTGTTATCCCATCCTCCTTTTCTTCCAATCTTGTTTTTTCTCAACACCATGTAACCAGGAATATTTAACAACCAACTCTCCTCTTTGTTGAGTCAGGTCTCAGTTTTTGCCACAATAACAGAACTCCATGTGGCAATCTACATCTGTAATTCACCCATCTTATTTACTATACTCTGTGCCTTCATTTACATGGAGAGTCACCCTGATCCAAATTTTTTTTTACCTACACCCTTAACCTGACTTCACCAACTAGCATTAGAATAGAAAATAATAAATCATCAGTCTCTCAAAGTACTTTGTGCAAACTGGTATTATTGTCTAACATTGTCTCCTGATTCCTGCACTCCTGCAGAGTTGGTTTCAAGCTTCAACAGCACCTACCAAAACATGCTACAAGAAACTCAGTCCGAGACCTGTTCAGATGCAACCTGTCCAGTTTGTACAGAGACAGTCCTAACCTCCTGGGAATTTGTAGCCCTCCTTTCTGCACCATCTCTCCAGCTATGTATTAATCTGTCTTCCTTTTTATTCACTTACACATGGTACTGGGAGCAATATAGAGAATACTACTTTTGGAGATCCTGCTTGCTAATTTTCTATCAAGCTCCTTAACCTTTCACTGCCGGCCACATCCTCCTTCCTACCTACATCAGAGGTACCAAAGTGAACCACAACTACTAGCTGATCACTCTGAAAGAATATCCTTTAGCCACTAGAGATATCCTTTATCTCTACACCAGGAAGGCAACATACACCCTGGGGTCACATCTACTGCCGCAGAAATGACTGCGTGTTCCCCAAACCATCGCTACCGCTCTTCTAGTCTTCTTCATGACATCCTACACAGTTGGACTTGCTGCGATCCTCTGACGAATCATCACCTTCACCAGTGTCAGTAATCAGAAACCAATTTGTGAGCGTCATCTTTTAGTACTTTATCAAAGTGGACATACTTCAAATGCCAGGCTTGTGTTGACAGCTTAATCAACGTTAGCTGCATCACAGCAAAGGCAATTCTTACCCTTACCCAACAGCCAGACAGCCAGACAGACACACACACACACACACTCACACACACACAGACAGACGCACACGCGCACACGCACACGCACACGTACACGCACACGCACACACACACACACAGTGGAGGTTGACTGTGAAATTTCCCTATTACTATTCAATGGAGATCAATGAACACTAAATTGCATGTTTTCCAGGTTACCTCAGTTGGTCAGTTACAAAGAGAGTTGGTTGCTATGGGACAGATTGTGCAAAAGGAAGTGCCAGCCGTAAAACAGTAACTTACATTTACACATTATTTTTAACTAAAATTAACATTACTTAGTGCCTTTATTAACTTTAGGACATCCGAGGTACTTCACAGTTCAAGTGCTGATCAGTATTATAATGAAGGAAACGAGGCAGCTGATTTGCATCAAGCAGTTTTCCACAAATTAGATAATAACAATTGCTTGTTCAAAGAAACGACTTCCTGGTTTTAAAAGCATGCAATAATTCCAGATTGTAAAAATGTAAATAAACTCGTAGGCCAATTAAATGAAACAAATCAATCTCACTGGTTTTCATGAAACTCATATTGATAATGAATTGTCAACAGGTAAGCCAAGAGATCTGGTCAATGATAACAAGCATGGGGCTGGATGAACACAGCAGGTCAAGCAGCATCATAGGAGCAGGAAAACTTGACGTTTCGGGCCTAAACCCTTCATCAGAAATGGGTTTCTGATGAAGGGTTTAGGCCCGAAACGTCAAGTTTTCCTGCTCCTATGATGCTGCTTGACCTGCTGTGTTCATCCAGCCCCATGCTTGTTATCTCGGATTCTCCAGCATCTGCAGTACCTTTTATCTTAGATCTGGTCAATGCTTTTAACTTCCAGCCTCCATGAGCAATTATGACATGAGGCATTCTAAATTACATGAAACTCGCAATCAAGCAAATTTAAATTTTGTCCAAACACAAATGGGCCCTTCAAGTCAATAATTTGTCATTTTACAGATCAGAGCAAGAATAGTCAATACTAATATAGAGCTAAGAAAAAGTTCCAGTTTGTGTATGGAAATCTTCATTCTGTTTTTATTAATCTACTACTTGTTTTGTTTCTTTTATCCTTCTTGAGGTTTTGTTCAATGATTTCCTTTGGTTTCTTTGCAAAACCATTCAGTCAAATTAATAAAACTTGCGATGAAAAAAAAAACCAAAGAAATTTAACAGCATTGATAAAACTTGTGGATTACCTTTTGAGTCATAGAGCTGTGCAACATGAAAACAGACTATTTGGTTCAACTCGTCCATGCCGACCAGATACCCTAAATTAATCTAGTCCCATTTGCCAGCAGGGCCCATATCCCTCTAATCCCTCTAAACCCTTTCTATTCATATACCCATCCAGATGCCTTTTAAATGTTGTAACTATACCAGCCTTCACCACTTCCCCTGGCAGCTCATTCCATACACGCACAACCCTCTGTGTGAAAAAGTTGCCCCTTAGGTCCCTTTTAAATTTTCTCCCTCTCAACATAAACCTATGCCCCCTAGTTTTGGACTGCGCTACCCTGGGAAAAAAGGCCTTCACTGTTCACCCTATCCATGCCCCTCATGATTTTATAAACTTCTATTAGGTCATGCCTAAGCCTCCGATGCTCCAGGAAAAATAGCCCCACTATTCAGCATTTCCCCTAGCGCAAACCCTCCAATCCTGGCAACATCCTTGTAAATCTTTTCTGAATTCTTTCAAGTTTCACAACATCCTACCTATAGCAGAGAGACCAGAACTGCACGCAGTATGCCAAAAGTGGCCTAACCAGTGTCCTGTATAGCTGCAACATGACCTCCTAACTCCTATACTCAATGCACTGACCAAAGGCAAGCATACCAAATGCCTTCTTCACTATGCTGCAAATCAGGAACAAAAACAGAAGTTGCTGGAAAAGCTCAGCAGGTCTGGAATCATTTGTGAAGAAAAATATCAGAATTAATGTTTTGGGTCCAGTGACCCTTTCTCAAATCTGTGGAAGGGTTACCAGACCCAAAACGTTAACTGAGGATTTTTTATTCACAGGTGCTGCCAGACCTGCTGAGCTTTTCCAGCAACTTCTGTTTTTGGACCTTCTTCACTATCCTGTCTACCTGCAACTCTATTTTCAAGGAACTATGAATCTGCACTCCCAGGTCTCTTCGTTCAGCAACACTCCCCAGCACCTTACCACTAAGTGTATAAGTTATGCCCTGATTTGCCTTTCCAAAATGCAGCACCTCAAATTGATCTGCATTAAGTCCACCTGCCACTCCTCAGCCCATTGGCCCATCTGATCAAGACTCCTTTGTACTGTGATGAGGTAACCTTCTTTGCTGTTCGCTAGATCTCCAATTTTGGTGTCCTCTGCAAAGGTACTAACCATACCTCCTTTATTCACATCCAAGTCATTTATATAAATGACAAAAAGCAGCGGACTCAGCACTGATCCTTGTGGCAAACTGCTGGTCACAGGCTTCCAGGCTGATAAGCAACTCACCACCACCATCCTCTGTCTCCTACCTTCAAGCCAGTTCTGTATCCCAATGTCTAGTTCTCCCTGTATTCCATGTGATCTAAACTTACTAACCAGTCTATCATGAGGAACCTTGCCGAACGCCTTACTGAAGTCCATGTAGATCACACCCTCCGCTCTGCCTTCATCAATTCTCTTCATTACATTTTCAAAAAACTCAAGTAAGTGAGTGGGATAATTTCCCACACACAAAGCCACCTTGACAATCCCTAATCAGTCCTTGCCTTTCCAAATACATGTACATCCTGTCCCTCAGGATCTCTTCCAACAATTTGCCCAACACTGATGTCAGGCTCACAGGTCTATAGTTCCCTGGCTTTTCCTTACCACCGTTCTTAAATAGCGACACCACATTAGCCAACCTCCAGTCTTCTGGCACCTCACCTGTGGCTATCGATGAAACAAATGTTCTATTCAATTCAGTAAACCAAAATACAGAGGCAGTAAACTACTGCAACAACAACATTAAAAATGTTACTTTCCAAAAACCTATGTTTATTGCATGAAACTTGGACAGAGATGATTAAAATGCATTTGAGCACAAGCACTGGGATGAACTTTTGGGGGCAGGAACATAGGTGAAGAACTCAAATAACACCATTATCTTCAGAGCACTAAAATCCTATCACAGAGCACTGTAGGGGGAGGGTAGCACACAAATCCTGCCTTCCTCTATATTCAGGCCAATTAAAATGCTTATTTAGAACTTGTTAAAGGAAGAGGGTGGGATATTTAAAGAGGCATTCATGTATTAGAGATGTAGCAGGTACAGAGTGGGGAGCCAATGCATTATTTTTGCCCTATAAAGGGTTCAGTGAGGCAAAGGAAGTTGGCCACTCGCTAAGTGTATGTCCTTAAAATTGGAGCATTCAAAAGAAGAGGGCACTCGGAGGTTGCACTTTAAATACTGTTGACAGCCCTTGACACAATTTGGGGAAGAAGAACAGATGGACATGGCTGTGAAGACTGACTAGGCAGTCACTTGCTCAGAATGAAGGTTCCAGTTGGCAATGGGGGCATGACTCATATTGGGCCTTGTGACAAGGAGGGGTAAATTGCTATGCTAGAAGGGCAGAAGGACTGGGCATCAGGGTGGCATGGAAGAGAAAACATGGGAAGCCAAACCATCAACACAGGATCTACCACAGAAGGCAGCACTATCTGCCGACAATCAAAAATTAGCGTGGCAGGAAACGCAACTCTCCATGTAAATAATCACAGATATTTATTCCCCCCTCACTAAAGGATTCTCACCTTGCAGTACAAGTCACCATTCTCTGTCAGTAGCCATCAAAGTCACTCTGACAATGAACTTCTTCACTTTTGACCCCTTCCAAAGATCAACTCATTGGTAGCAACTCGCAAAGAGCTGCACACCACATCATCCCACAGGCCACTGATGCTATCTTTGGCAAAATTTGGACAACTCATTCAGTTAGCAATACAAATGGCTGCGCCAGAACAGATAGCATTGGATTTCGCCTCTATTTCTGGATTCACTACATGCACAGAGTCATGGGTTGCACACATGGCCATCAGGGCACACAGTGACCAGCCAGTGAGATTCAACATTGGAAAACTTCCTCTGATTGCAACTGCTTTCCCAAATGTTTCATTGTTCCTGCATCCTCTGCCAGTCCAGGCTTTCTCAGACCTTCACTCCAACTACCTATTTCGATATTAGGGAACAGCAGCAATACCTTAAGTGAGGGCTCCTGACATCTCTTAAGAAGCTCCACCAAGCCGCACAAAGGAATAAAGGTAACCGACCTCCCTTACATCTGCTCAGTAGAGGAAACATCGAGCAGACAATATCTGATGATTCAATTCCTGCAGCTGCAGCAGTCAGGTGGCTCCCTGCAAGACATCAGTCTTTGCCAGTGGTCTGCTGTTCACTTCATTACATGGACCCCCAGAGAGTAGACCTGAGGGCAGTGAGACATTAGAAGCACACCAGGGATGTGCAGAAGCAGGATGTGTGTGGAGTATAAGGAGGCAGAAGAAGATGACCCTGAGCAGAGAAATGCCCTGTTGAGCAATGAGATAACCATCTCTGTCCACTCTCTGTCAAAAAGCGCCTTCATCTACACTCTTTAACCTACAGCATTACATCCAGCTTAACCTTGATAAAGTGATGATCCGCCCTGCCTTGGGTGCAAGACCTCTGGCTAACCTGTAGTATCTCGCTCCCCCACAGAATGTATCAGAGATAAAAGGTACTGCAGATGCTGGAGAATCCGAGATAACAAGCATGGGGCTGGATGAACACAGCAGGTCAAGCAGCATCATAGGAGCAGGAAAACTTGACGTTTCGGGCCTAAACCCTTCATCAGAAATGGGGGAGGGGAAGAGGGTTCTGAAATAAATAGGGAGAGAGGGGGAGGCGGATAGAGGATGGATAGAGGAGAGGATAGGTGGAGAGGAGGCAGACAAGTCAAAGAGGCGGGGATGGAGCCAGTAAAGGTGAGTGTAGGTAGGGGGGTAGGGAGGAGATAGGTCAGTCCAGGGAGGACGGACAGGTCAAGGGGGCGGGATGATGTTAGTAGATAGGAGATGGGGGTGTGGCTTGGGGTGAGAGGGAAAACAGGTTAGGGAGGTGGAGATGAGCTGGGCTGGTTTTGGGATGCGGTTGGGGGAGGGGAGATTTTGAAGCTTGTGAAATCCACATTGATGCCATTGGGCTGCAGGGTTCCCAGGCTGAATATGATTTGCTGTTCCTGCAGCCTTCGGGTGGCATCACTGTGGCATTGTAGGAGGCCAAGGATGGACAAGTCATCTGAGGAATGGGAAGGGGAGTTGAAATGGTTCGCGACTGGGAGGTGCAGTTGTTTGTTGCGAACTGAGCGCAGGTGTTCTGCAAAGCGGTCCCCAAGCCTCCGCTTGGTTTCCCCGATGTAGAGGTAGCCACAACGGGTACAGCGGATGCAGTATACCACATTGGCAGATGTGCAGGTGAACCTCTGCCTGATGTGGAAAGTCTAATTGGGGCCTTGGATTGGGGTGAGGGAGGAGGTGTGGGGGCAGGTGTAGCACTTCCTGCGGTTACAAGGAAAAGTGCCGGGTGTGGTGGGGCTGGAGGGGAGTGTGGAGCGGACAAGGGAGTCGCGGAGGGAGTGGTCCCTCCGGAAGGCAGATAAGGGTGGGGAGGGAAAGATGTCTTTGGTGGTGGGGTCTGACTGCAGATGGCGGAAGTGTCGGAGGATGATGCGTTGGATCCGGAGGTTGGTGGGGTGGTATGTGAGGACGAGGGGGATTCTTTTTTGGTTATTATTGCGGGGACGGGGCGTGAGGGATGTGTTCCAGGAAATGCAGGAGACACGGTCGAGGGTGTTCTTGACCACTGTGGGGGGGAAGTTGCGGTCCTTGAAGAATGAGGACATTTGAGATGTGCGGGATTGGAATGTCTCATCCTGGGAGCAGATGCGGCGGAGGCGAAGGAATTGGGAATAGGGGATGGCATTTTTGCAGGAGGGTGGGTGGGAGGAGGTGTATTCCAGGTAGCTGTGGGAGTCAGTGGGCTTGAAATGGACATCTGTCTCTAGGTGGTTGCCCGAGATGGAGACAGAGAGGTCCAGGAAGGAGAGAGAAGTGTTGGAGATGGTCCAGGTGAACTTCAAGTTGGGGTGGAAAGTGTTGGTGAATTGGATGAACTGTTCGAGCTCCTCGTGGGAGCACGAGGCGGCGCCGATGCAGTCATCAATGTAATGGAGGCAGAGGTGGGGTTTAGGGCCAGTGTAGGTGCGGAAGAGGGATTCAAAATCTCCCCTCCCCCAACCGCATCCCAAAACCAGCCCAGCACATCTCCACCTCCCTAACCTGTTTTTCCTCTCACCCCAAGCCACACCCCCATCTCCTATCTACTAACATCATCCCGCCCCCTTGACCTGTCCATCCTCCCTGGACTGACCTATCTCCTCCACACCCCCCTACCTACACTCACCTTTACTGGCTCCATCCCCACCTCTTCGACTTGTCTGCCTCCTCTCCACCTATCCTCTCCTCTATCCATCTTCTGTCCGCCTCCCCCTCTCTCCCTATTTATTTCAGAACCCTCTTCCCCTCCCACATTTCTGATGAAGGGTTTAGGCCCGAAACGTCAAGTTTTCCTGCTCCTATGATGCTGCTTGACCTGCTGTGTTCATCCAGCCCCATGCTTGTTATCCCACACACCAGGCCTTGTTATCAGACTGTCTGCTATTACACATAACCCATTGTTAGTCATTAACTGTCGCCATTAACAGAAAATCATCCTCCCAGCTTAATCATTATTCACGCCTTTGTCTGCCCGACTGTTCTCTCTCTTTGGGCTCTATCCCCACCTATCACTTACTCCATACCCCTGCCCCCACCCTATCTCTGCATATAAACTGACAGTTTCCTAACTACCATTGGTCCTGAGGAAGGGTCACTGGAAGGTTCAGTGATTTCTCTCCACAGATGCTGCCAGACGTGCTGACCTTTTCCAGCAAATTTGTTTTTGTTTCTGATTTCCAGCATCTGCAGTTCTTTCAGTTTTGATTTAAAAGAATATCCGAGTGCTGGTGAGCGCAAGAAGAGTTGTTATAACTATACACCATTTCATTTTTAAGTGACTAAATCTGTTGAAATCTTAAAGCACTTTGGCCCACAACGTTTTTATTTTAAATTAAAATTCCATAGCTAACCGGGGACTGCAAATTGTCACCAAGACGAACATCGACTGCTTATAAAGAGAGTAATATAACTTTCAAACAGCAAATTGTATCATGCAGAAATGCACTTTACAATTGCAAAAATGTATTTTATATTTCAATTGAAATATAAAAGGAATCATAGATCCTTTCTTTATTACATTAACCATTTGTGTGGACTGCTACCATTAACTAAAAGCAAAATTGCAATTTCTGCACTACGCCACAATGCTTTCTCAGGCAAGGATGAGTCCAAAATTTCCAAATTTCATCCAAAGTTCATTGTGGCTTTGATATAATTTCCACGCAGCATATGTACCATAAATCAATGACTCCAGACCTCCAGGATTATAAATAATCGTGAACCAATATATTCAGGGATCTGATTTGAGTAGGAACAGTTTCTTCCTGTCCATTTTACACAGATCCATGATTTTGAAATCTACCAGATCTTCGTGCCAAGGAAACAGTTCTAATTTATCCAATCCTTCTTCACAACCAAAAGCACTGAGTGGCTGGAAGAGCACTCGATTCCAAGAGAACACAAGCTAAAGTATGCTAATTTGAAGGAGCACATTTTTTCACGCCAGTTACAAATGGAAAACATCACTTGTAGCATTATCAGGGCAAAAACAACATAGGCTTTCTTCACCCAAAGCTTTCGTGGAGACAATGTGGTCCTTAAAATTCTGAACTGCAAGGTAAACCACATAATTCTAAGACTGCATACAAATGTGAACATGGAGCTAATATCAGGCAAAGCTACTGGGTACTAGGAATACTTACAAAGGACCCAATGCTACCTGTCTATTGGATTAAAATTCTCACAGGTATATCATTGCAAAATTTATTACACTTTTGTCTTGAACACGAGCAGATAGTTATGTCATTTTAGCAATTTTTTTCAAACTTTATACTCAATTTTAACTCCTTACCTCAATCATAATTCACTCATAAACATAATGAGTGGTGTACAGTTCAGCCTCTGCCACTGTGCTGAGACCTGATTTTACCATCACCAATTGTTGTATGTTATTTAAATAGAAACTCAGCACCCAATGGCCTCTTACATACTTAGTTGAACATACTTATCTCCACGTAGTGCAATCCATAACTTAACTACTCACATTGTGTAACAGCTTTTTCCTCACCTTGCATTTGTTTTTTTTTTTTGCAAAGCACTTGAAAATTATGTCCTCTGGTTCTTGATATATGAGTAAGGAACAGTTTCTTCCTGTCCATTCTATGCAGATTCATGATTTTGAAAACTATCAGATCTCATTTCCAAGGAAACACAGTCTTAATTTCTCCAGTCTTTCCTCACAACTGAATTGTACAATGATTCTTGTAAACTGGAACCTTTCTTAAAAAACTCTTCCACATTCTCCAATGCAATTACATTGATGCAATATAGTGCAGCATCTTGGACAATACTCCAGTTGGCAAATCTAACAACTGTTTTACATAAGGTCATCATAACCTCCCTGCTGTTGTACTCCAAACCCCTACTTATGAAACCTAGAATACTGGTTGCCATATTAACTGTTCCCTCTTCCTGTCCTGCCACCTTTAATGCCTTTAATGTCCCTGGACACCCTTTCAAATTGAAGCTTTTATTTTATATTTTCCTTCAATGTTCTTTGTACAAAAGAACGTCACTTCGCCACGTTGAACTTCATCTACTACCTATCAGCCCACTTCACCAACTTGTCCTTTTGAAATTTCACATTGTCTGCCTCACAGTTCAGTTTCCCAAGTTTCATGTTATCACAAAGTCTGAAATAGTCTCCTGAGAGCTACATCATCCATCCATTTCAGGGAACGCAAGGATCCCAATATTGACCGCTGGGGAACTCCACTACAAGCATTGCTTCAGCCTGAAAAATACTCTCTGCTTCTTATCCCTTGGCCAATTTTGTACCACGTTGCTACTATCCGTTTTATTTCATGGATGTATAACTTTCCGTTGTATGGCACTACATCAAACACCTTTTGGAAGTGCACACGGTCCACATCAACAGCCTTCTGTTGTCAATTCCCTCTGTTATCACTTCAAAAAACTCCAGCAAATTAGTTAGACACATGTCCCTTAACAAATCCATGTTGACTCTTCTGGATCAATCCTGTCACCAAGACCTGGGTGGCATTTCCCTTGTAGGTAAAGACAGATGCAAAATATTCACTTGGCACCTTGGCCAGGCCTCTTGCTTCAAAGTCTATATCCCCTTTTCGGTCCCCAGACAATCTTTCTGTAACTTACAGCACACTTAACCCATTTATTATTGGTGCACTTATAGAAGACTTTGTGATGTCATTACGCTAGCTTTCTTTTCTCATAATCCCTCTTTGCATCTTGTATTTGCTTTTCCACCTCTTTTCTGTGTTCAGCTTAGGGCTCAAACTCTGTTTACTACATGACACCTGTCTTAAGAACACTTTTTCTTCTTTAACTTAATTTCTTTCTGCTTTGTCATCTAGGAATCTCTGGATTTGTTTATCCTACCATTCCCTCAAAAGGGAAAATACCCTGAATGTGCCCAAACATCTGCTGTTTGAAGATGATCCATGGTCATTGGCTGGAAAAAAACAGCAGCAATCTCTGCTCCAGTCTCTGACCCAGCTCTCTTCTTCCTCCATTGAGGTTCACTTTCCACCAGCTGATTATTCTTACTCTGGAATCACTAATGTCATTTTCTACTGACATCCTAAACCTTGTGTTACAAGGACCGGTGACCTGAAATGTTCTCCCGCTGTCATTTGATCTGCTTTGCCCACCACATTTCAAAAAGACATTTCAAAAATAATGCCTTACTTATTTTGGCGGACTGAACACAAACAGCTGTAGGAACTTCACCTGAACTCAAACTAGGAATGCTTGTCCCTTGCTATCCGTTACACTATCACAATCTCAGTTGATATACAGGCAACTAAGGCTTAGGTTTAATCTTAGGAACAATTGCTTGCATTACATAACCAAAGCTTCACGCAAGTACAAGGACTTGTATAAAGTCAATGTTGAATAACCTCAGGAAACTACTGTGCAAATTTCCTGGTGGTTTCCCTAGATATGAAAATCATGTTCCATCACTAAATGATTAATTAAGATCCAATTAATTTTGACTGAAAATCCAAAGGTTTTATCATCAAAAGGAGCACTTAATCACAGCCTTCTCTATTTTGTTCCAAGTTCAACTTTCAAATGGCTTTATAGCTTTATTCATGAAGCTGAGTAAAGCAACGTGTAACTTTAAGTTTGTATCACAATTTTCAGAATGAAGAAAGAATCTAGCTGCCTGTGAAATATTATACTGCAATGGTTCCAAATGGAGTCTCTAGACAGGTGAATTAATGCATACTGAAGAGCATACCATATATTTTAGAAACATTCTTTATTTGCTAAGTATTTGTCTGTACTGGCTGTTGTGATAACATTTGAATTTGAAGCTGGCAGCTGTGCAGGTTCAGTTAGCTAAAAACTGTAACATAGGCACAGGATATTCCAATGGGTGCTAGATTCAATCTTGCATAGGAACAAGGCTAGGGCTAATTGCAAGATTTTCAATAGCTTGTTCAAAGACATTCATGGGTCACTGAACAGGAGTTCAACAGCCAACTGCTCCAAATTAATCAAAGAAGAAGTTTGCTATCTTTGATCTGCTGGTCAGTTAAGTATTTAGAAGCAAGATGATGCTACAGGCAGCAGAAGTGTAGTTGTTGGCAGTGTCCAGGCTGTCAGCGCTCGTGCGCAGCCCAGAGAAGCTGAAAATGGGGCAGAAAGTAATTTTCCACTGTCCAACACAGAGACAAGAAGCAAAGTGTCTGCATACAGGTTACGTGTTGCAATTGGCTTTGAGAAGCTGGGGACTCATTGAGGGTGATTTGGTTGCTGAGGGATGTTGAGAAGAGGGGAGAGTTGTGAAGGAATCCCACAGCAGCATTAGCTTGGTGCTGCTGGAAAAGCTTGGAATTGCCTGCAAAAGAGCTGGAATGCAGCCTGAAGAAACAACAGAAGTGCCATCCCAGGGACAGAGATTCCACCACTAGGATGTCAGCATGTTTGAAGGAGGTTTAAGGCTAGATCTTCAAAAGCTTGGAATTAGAATGCTTTATAAAAAAGACAAGGTTTTAATGAGATTAGATGACCCGAGTGTCGAAATGTATGGGATCTCTCTCTTCTGTATTTGCTTTAATGTGCTCTCTGGTGAGTTCAATGACAGTTTTTCTGTTAACACACTTTCAGGGTATTCTAACACCTATTGAAATGTATTATAAGACCCTGCCTTAGATTATTTGATATAACAGAGCTAGTTCCCCAGCTAGTTTATTCATTGACTGTTTTTGCTTGCTCTTCCGAATGCTAATGGGATACTGTGAATATTGATTTTTATTTACTCACCATTTTTTAATTTCACATTTCACAGATCTGGTCTGACAAGATAGTTTAAATTTTAACTCGCTTTACTTCAAATGTAAGATTAATCTATTTGAATCTTGTTTGGAAATTCCAACTTGAAAACATTTTAAATAGTTTTGCTATTTTTATTCTTTCACACCATGTGTACATAACTGGTTTTGCCAGCATTTATTGCCAATTCCTAACCATCCTCAAGAAGGTGGCGTTGAGCTGCTTTATTTAACTGTTGCAGTCCCTGTCCCTCCATTCCTTTGAAAATCTGAAACTGTTCCATAGGCCTCAGGAACCTGATATGACATCCGAAACTGCAAATTCCAAAGCTCACTTGCATTGGAGTCCAGACTTCACCACTAGGAGAAAATCTGGCTCCCTGTTTTCACAATACCACCACGGCAACTTGTGAAATAAGACTGAACAACTGTGATTTTTTTTGGGCCGATATCAGAAGCAAGCATGTAAGTAGCTCATTGCTATAAAACCCAAATGGTTGATTAATGTCAATCAGGTATCCTGCCACCCCTGTCCCCTTTCTTATCTACTCCAGCACCACAATATTGTGTTGATTCTTACTGTCCTCATAGCATGAAGGGAGAAGACTACACAACAAATCCATTGTTCAGAATTATGAGTTCAATTTGATAACGCATAACACAAATATAATTATATAAAACTCTCACATCAGTGCTGTCTAGGTGTTTTTGTTTTACTCAATAGGCCTGAGAAAAATTTGTCTATTACTGAACCCTCTTTCCTTCCATTTCTTTCAGATGTATGAAACGGAAATACCTTCCTACTTCATTCACATTCACACAGCATAAAGCTGCAGTCCCTCCTCCCTGGTTCATACCAATGACATTATTAATGACATTAAGGGGGTAATAGCATCGCTTCAAATTTCTATTGGAAAGCTGGGAACATGCAATTTAAATCTAATGGCTAATTATCGTGAAATAGCAAGATACCCCCAAGGCATCTAAACAATTCTGTATTGCCACTAATTCTAAATCAAATCGGAAGCATGTGAGCATAGCAATCCACAGAATGACTGGCAGAAGCAATATTTGTGACTGAAAGTTGTCTTAGTTTTATTTATTAAAAATGTGTAAGGCTACAAAGATCCATTAGATTTGCTTTCCAAACATGATCTGGAAATAAAGTAGTCCCACTGTGTGGATTAAAATATATTTCAGAGAAGATTTTTACCATTAATTTAGCCAGAATCAAGGCAACAAATGTGGCAATTTCACTCATTCACATACACAGCAGAAGCAAGAGCCTTATCAAGCTCCATTCACCATGCAGTCAGCAGGTTTTCCTCACCAGGGATTCTCCTTACCACCTTCATCCATTTGAATGTGCAAACTCCGAGATGAAAGCAATATTAACCCTTCACATTCCTGGCCACGTATGATCTGACGACTAAAAGAAGGAAGAAATCAATTTTTCCGACTCACAATCCAAAAAAACGCCGGTCATATAACGTTTGGGGAAACAGAATGAAAGGTGATGAAAAATTCATTTTGATTCCTACATATTTATAAAATGGCAAGTGTTAGGCAGCTAATTTCATTGCTCGATCATTTTCAGGTTTTGTGCCATGAGACTGTGATGTAATGCTTAGAAGGCTGCATTAGCATTTGTTTTCACAGCAGTCAAGAGAAATCTCAAAGCTAACAACCAAGGCACACACTTAAAGCAAAGCAAAATGATAATACCATCCATTTTAGGTTCCTTTACTCAGTCGTGCTGTCATGATGTACCATGAAGCTGGGTGGTTGTGGGAATGGGGGTTGGCACAGGAGCAGAGATGGTAATGAGTTACAACAAAGGAAATAACAAAAAGGCAAGATAACCTGGGAAACTGTTATGCTCTGGTTGCCAGCTGGTCCCAGAGTAAGTCAGTTGGCTACTGTAACATTAGAGAACAACGTTTGGTAGGGCAAAAAAGAATTAGCAGCTGCCAAAAGTAAAGTCATAGTATTAAACAGGTCGCAATTTCTAATCTTGTGTTTCAACACTACTAAAACTGAAGTGATCTGAGGCTCTAATCCAGAAATGTGGCATTATTGCAGAGTTTACATGACAGTAAAGAAGCTTGCAAATTAATATTATGCCAATAAAAAGCAAAACCCTTTTCTCGAATGCACACATCAGGAATATCTTAAGAGTCATACTCAAAAATATCCATCTGCAAAGTAGCCTATTCCAGGAAACACGCTTGCATCGAAGCACACCAGAAAGAACAGTGACCCTTTTAGTTTACTTCTTTTAAAACGACATGAAGGTGGGAGAATTCCACTCCTCAAGAGACCTGAGGTAACTTACATTCTGACAAGTTAAAAAGTAAAGCAAGTGGTCAAACATTCGGAACTGGAGGGATAAACATACCAAACATTTTTTCAGCTTCTTTATCTCCTTTTTCTATTGTCTCATGTTATGGATGAACTCTTCCATCTCATTTGAAGAGAGGGGCAGTGGTGCAATAGTATTAACACTGAACTAGTCATTTAGAGACCCAGGGTAATACCCAGGAGACATGGGTTCAAATCCCTTCATGGCAGATGGTGGTATCTGATAACACTCCAAAAACAAAATGCTAGTGTAATGATGAAACGACTGTTGTGAAACAACACCTGGAACAACAGCAGACAAAACTAAAACTGAGGTGTCAACCTGGTGAAGCCGCAACACTTGGTACTTATGCAGCTTGGCACACAAGTAGTCAATGTGATGGAGATGAACAGTCAACTACAAACAGATAGGATCTAAACTCTACCATATCTAGTTATCAATGGTGGAAAACAATTAAATAACTCATTGAATGAAGATGCTCCAAAAATATTGACGCACTCAATGATAGGGGTGCCCAGCAGTACAGTGCAAAAAATGTGCTGAAGAATTTGCATCTTCAGCGAGGTGCCCAGTGGATAATTAAGCCCAACCCTTTCTTGAGATCCCTAGCATTGCAGGTATCTCTTATCCCAGCTTGAGCTCCAGAACTAGTTGTGCCTGTTACCAAGCTATTCCAGTACAATTACTCCAGTGGCATCTACTTGGAAATGTGGAAAATGACAATAGATATCTCCTATCAACAAAGAGCAGGAGAAGTCTAACCTGGCCAAGTAATGTTCCATCAGTCTACACTCAATCATCAGATGAAGGAAGGTGTTCTCGACAGTGCTGCCAAGGGGCACTTACTCAACAGAGTACAACAGTCCCTTGATCAGATGGGCCAGTGGGCCGAGGAGTGGCAGATGGAGTTTAATTTAGATAAATGTGAGGTCCTGCATTTTGGAAAGGCAAATTAATGATAAACACTTAATGATAAGGTCTTGGAGAGTGTTGCTGAACAAAGAGACCTTGGAGTGCAGATTCATAGTTCTGTGAAAGTGGAGTTCCAGGTAGACAGGATAATCAAGAAGGCATTTGGAATGCTTGCCTTTGTTGGTCAGTGCATTGAGTATAGGTGTCGGGAAGTTATGTTGCAGCTGTACAGGACATTGGTTAGGCACTTTCGGAATACTGCGTGCAATTCTGGTCTCCATGCTATAGGGAGGATGTTGTGAATCTTCAAAGGGTTCAGAAAACATTTACAAGGATGTTGCCAGGGTTGAGAGTTTGTGCCAATAGGTAAAGGCTGAACAGGCTGCGGCAGTTTTCCCTGGAGTGTTGGAGTGTGAGATGTGATCTTATTGAAGTTTATAAAATCATGAGGGGCATGGATAGGATGAATAGCCAAGGTCTTTTCCCTGGGGTTGGGGGGAGTCCAAAACTAGAGGGCATAGGTTTAAGGTGAGAGGGGAAAGTTTTAAGAGGGACCTAAGGTGCAACTTTTTCACGCATGGTGCATGTATGGAATGAGCTGACACAGCAAGTGGTGGAGGCTGGTACAATTACAACATTTAAAAGGCATCTAGATAGGTATGTGAATAGGAAAGGTTTACAGGGATATGGGCAAATGGGTCTAGATTTATTTAGGATATCTGGTCAGCATGGACAAGGTGGGCCAAAGGCTCTGTTTCTATGCTGTACAGATCTATAACTCTATAACAATAACCAGCTCACTAATGCCCAATTTGGGTTCTGTCAGGACCACTCAGATCATGTCTTGGTTCACAAACATGGACAAACAACAGGAATTCTACAAACGTCATTGGTGAGTAAGAAAAAGCAGCGTCTAAACTCCAAGGTGGCACCAAAGATACCGTGTTTTTAGGGAATGCCTTCAGGTTGTTTAATTTTTTTCCTTTTATAAAACTTGTACATCTCGAAAAGCAAACAAAAACTAATGCTGGCTTTGCTGTCTCTCCGTTACAGACACAGGCTCCTGATCATGCCCATCATACAAACCAGCAGCCCAGGGGCAGGGAGGGGGTGCAAAGTGAACATAGGCGTTTTACAGAACAAGTTTGGGTAATTGAAAATAGGGAACCAGAAAACGGCAGAGGAGCTAAATAAATACTTTGCATCTGCGTTCTTAGTAGAAGAAGACACAAATATCATTCCAAAATTACTAACTAATCTAGGGACAAAAGGAAGAGAGGAAATAAACACAATAACCGTTATGATACAATGTGCTAGGGAACCTAATGGGACTGAAGACTGGTACATCTGCTCGACCTGATCGGATCCATCCTGATATTGAAAGAAGTACCGAGAAGGTACAGAGAAAGTGGATGCACTGGTAGTAATCTTCCAAAAATGTTGGATTCTGGAAAAGCTCCAAAGGATTGGAAAATGGCCAATTATAACACCTCAATTTGAAAACAGATCTGTGCTGTGCCACAGGGATAGGTGATGGGTCGCAATTATTCACATTATATATTGGGGATCTGGATGAGGAAAGCGAATGTACTCTAGCCATGTTTGCAGATGACACAGTAATAGGTGGGAAAGCAAGAAGTGAGGGTGACAGAAAGAGTCTGCAGATGGACTGAAACAGGTTATGTGAACAAGCAAATACTTGGTGGATGGAATGTAATATGGAAAAGTGAGAGGTTATGCACTTTGGCAGGAAGAACAGAGGAATGGAATAGCATTTAAATGGAGAAAGAATATGGAAACTTACAGAATAGAGCAATGTAGCAGTCCTCATCCATGAAGCATCCAAGTTCAACAGACAATAGGAAAGACAAATAGAATGTTGGCCTTTATTTCAAACAGAATGGAATATAAAAGAAGAGACATGTTGCTGAAACTTTACAAGGCACTAGTCAGAACAAAGCTGAATGACTATGAATAGTTTAGGGCCGCTTATCTAAGGAAAGACATGGTAGCATTGGAGGCAGTCAAGAGAAGGTTCACTCGGCTGATCTTGTGTATGGAGAGATGGTCTTATAAGGAGAGGTCAAGTAGGTTGGGCCTGTGTTCATTGGAATTCAGAAGAGTGAGGTGTGACTTTATTGAAACGTAGAAGATTCTTAATGGATTTGACATTGTTGATGTGGAAAGGTTGCTTCCTCTTGTGGGACAGTCTAAGACTAGAGGGCATAATCTCAAAATAAGGGGCAACATTTTATTTTTTTATATTCATTTTGTGGGATGTGAGCATCGCTGGCTGGCCAGCATTTATTGCCCATCCCTAGTTGCCCTTGAGAAGGTGGTGATGAGCTACCCTTCTTGAACTGCTGCATTCCTCCCGCTGTGGGTTGACCTACAATGCCATTGGGGAGAGAATTCCACGAGTTCGACCCAGCAACAGTGAAGGAACAGTGAAGCAAGTTATTTCCAAATCAGGATGGCGAATGACTTGGAGGGGAACTTGGAGGTGGCGGTGTTCCCATATGTCTGATGCCCTTGTCCTTCTAGATGGAATTGGTTGTGGGTTTGGAAGGTGCTGTCTGAGGATCTTTGGTGAATTTCTGCAGTACAACTTGTAGATAGTACACAATGCTGCTACTGAGCATCGGTGGTGGAGGGAGTGAATGCTTGTGGATGTAGTGCCAATCAAGTGGGCTGCTTTGTCCTGGATGGTGGCAAGCTTGTTGAGTGTTGTTGGGGCTGCACTCATCCAGGCAAGTGGAGTATTCCATCATGCTCCTGACTTGTGCCTTGTAGATGGTGCATGGGCTTTTGAGAGTAAGGAGGTGAGTTACTCGCTGCAGTATTCCTAGCTTCTGGCCTGCCCTTGGAGCCACTGTGTTAATGTAGTGACTCCAGTTGAGTTTCTGAGTTTTAGACAGATGAAAAAGAATTTCTTCTTGAAGGGGGTAGTTAATCTGTGGAATTCTTTCCTCCAGAGAGCTGTCAAGGGTAGGTTATTGAGGATATTCAAGGGTGAGATAGACATTTTTAAAATCAGTAATTGATACGGTTGTAGGGAAAAGGCAGGAAAGTGAAGTTGAGGATCTCAGGTTAAATCACCACCGGTCATCTCTCTCTCTATGGTCTGGTAAGACTATGGTGACTTGGAACAACAGAACAGATTTAATGGGCTGAATGGCCTACTTTTGCTTCTATGTCTTCTGGTCGTACACAAATAATTCCTCCAAAAATTAAGTTTAAGTAAATTTTACTTGCCACAGAGTAATTTCTGAAACTTTCTGTGTTGGCCAAATTGAATGCACAGCAGAGGTTGAATTTTTACCTGAGTAGGGAGTCAACTTTTGATGTGGGAACATCCAACTTTGATTTTCGCCCCAAAACATTTTGATGATTAAGAATTCCTCATGTATCAAACCCGCATTTGCCCCGGAGGTCAATTCGGAGATGGAAAACAGATTTTCTCCTCCACTTTATTTTCAAATGATGCAAAGTTTGGAAAGACCATTAAAGGCACACCAGATTCGAGAATTATGAAGATAATGGAAAACCCGCTGAGGAGTCAGGAACAGTCAACAAGTGGAAGATGTGTTCCCACCCTTCAATTGTCACTATCAGATGCTATATGATAGTATAGATGTCTTTGTAATGCAACCATTCAGCATAGGGGTGTGTTCTACAGTGTGAGGTTAGCCCTTACATTCACCAACATTGTAATTTGTCACACAGATGACAACAGATTTTGAATGGACAGAGCACAATGATGCAGTGAAATATGCTACCAAATAGCCTGTCATTCTGTGCTGTCATCCTTTGTACTGTGATTTAAATGGAGGAGAAGCACTAGCTACATGAAAACCCTATGTTCCCCTTCTGTTCCTTTGCCTTCTGTTCTTTCCATCTCAGGTCACATGATTATTTTGGAAGCTGTGGCTAATTTGAGTGCTTAGCTAATTTTCAAGTGTCAGTGGTTTTCAGTACGATGATTGCTCCGTTCATCTGAAAATAAACGACAGTTTTAAGAGACTGTAATAACAGATTGTTCCTTTGATGTGGTTTCAGGCTTGTTGACACAAGCTAATAAGACTATAAATAAATATTTTCTTTAAATGAGAATGCATTTTCTTCTCAATATCAATGAATGTGATTAGGACTTCTGTTAGACTGTGAGAAGCTTGTCCACCGATTTTACACGGAATTGGAGGAATGTACATGGTGGATACTGAGAGATCGACTATGGATGAGATATAACAAACCATGGGGTGTCAGCGCAAATGGATTGGAAGTTGAGGTGGTGAGGTTTTGCTGCATCATTCTCACCTGCTTGCCTCTGCACTCTCACTCCTCCTCCAGTGGTTTACACTTAAAACTGCACTGCAAACCTAAAGCTTGTGAGAAAAGACAAAATCCCAGGCACTGTCACACATCAGTCGGGGTACAGCTTATGAACTGTGAAATGACTCAACTCTCAAAAGTCACTTCCAAAAGGAAAATCTAGTCCCTGATACTAAAGAAAAGAAAGAGGAGAGAAAACAAATCAAGACTCATTTAAAAGTCTATTAAATTTTACTGTTTTTACTGCTACTATAAGACTCTCATGCCAAAAATGATCTTAAGAATTTAACCATAATACAATTGGTCAAATTATCATCACATTCCAATCGTATCATTGTGCACTTATAATTTTTGGATTAAAATAATTATTCCCAGTAAACTAACATACCGATACCTAGTTAAATGTCAGATCATTGACTTTTGTCCGCACAGACTTTCATGAAATCGTCAGTTTATCTTACAGTAAGATGAACACTTACAAGTTTGTCCTGGCTCCGTCAGTGTCCAATGGAGGGAGGCTCAAATTAGAACATAATGTTGACAGAAAATCTGAGCGCATTCTGTTAATCAAGATAATTGTTGCATAATTCTTTTTCCTTAAAATTCAGACTATTTCCCCTCCTTACCACAATTTTGTTTATGAGGGCCTTTCTCATTCTCCTAATTATTTATACCTGTCTGTCCATTTTGGTTGCCTCACATTTCACTAATGCTCATTTATATGATCTAATCATTTATATTAGAGAGTTTGCAAGTCATTCATTCATGTGTCTCCATCTCAACAACTACTATATCTGTTTACCCTCTTTGTTGAGACTTCTCTTTTTTGCAACCTTAGTAAAACACCTGCTTTCTTTGGCCTTCAATTTCATAAAGGAAAAACATGACCTTCACTGATGATATCTGCACAACTGTGCATTCAAAGTGTTATCTGTTTTATTTATGTCTTGTCAATTTAGACAAATAAAAGGAAGAGAAAATTGGGCAGAACATGAAGCAGGTGCCCAGTATAGTGAGCTTCCCCCCCCCACCAAGTTTGGTGAAAATAAAATTAACTTCCTTCATTCAATATCTAGTGGACATGGAACTAAAGCAGAAAAGAAATCAGAATTTAGTAACATCACGTTACAGCAGCAATGTCTGTTCCAGTCTTTAGTTTGTATCACAGGAGATGCAGGAGAAAGTTTAATCTGCATTTTACCATGTTACTCTTAACGTGAAAATGCTTAATGGTAACACAAAACTTTCGAACGCTAACATCTTTCACTTGATGTTATTTGTACGTAAACACTTTTAGCAAAAAGTAGAAAATGGGAAGTTGAAAAACGTAAAAGGGACAAAGAACATTGTGCAACTCTATTATTGGAATAAGCATTTTAATACATCTGGCTATATTCTGAATACAGTACTGTAATACCACTGTAGTCCTCAAGGATCTATAAAAATTCCACACAACACAAAGTAGTATTATACTGGACTGCATATTCTGAGCCAATGCAAAAACCTTGCTTACAAGTTTAAACTATAGCAGGAGTCTGAACATCTTGCAAGTGAAAGAGATAAATTGTATTGGTAATGGCTTACATTTAGACTTTGTTTACAAATACCAGGACTCTCTCAGCTTGAACCACCACATCAATATTTGGAGCGTACGATTTCTCAAAGGGTTGTGTTGGATAAAGGTGACAGCGATTTGCCTACAGAATCTCACGATAACTCTGTCATTACCCCAGTGAGTGAATTTCACAGTCTCTCAATTCAAAAGAACTTTTGCCTCCATTTTGTTTTATACCAAAACCCAAAAAGGTATTCTGAGCCCAATTCCTTGTTTCAATAAAAACCCATTTAATTCTTTTTCGAACAATAATGGATCCTCATCATCAACCCAATTATTAAAATTAGCTTGTTTCTCTCTACCTTCTCACACCTTTCAACACGAAATGGCTCAGTCATATTACTTGCTAAACTGCATTAAGTGCCTTTCAGGTGAGCCCCTAGCTGAAACTCTAAAACTGGATCACAAGGATCATTGGCATGGAACTAAAAATGTCAAAGAATGATTCTGACTACAATGTTGAGGATACCTTAGTGGAAAGATTTAAGGTGTGTGTTGTTTCTCCTCTACTTTTTTCCTAAAAAAACTTGCCCACTTTTACCCATGACAGTATAGAAGGAGCTTCTATGCCAAGTTTAAGCTTGTGCTTACTCACAGCCTGGGGCTAAACAACTTTGACATTAAATAGAAGTGATTAAAAAAAAAAATCGGTTCATCCTGAGATTGAGGGCTTTCACAAAATGCATAGGCTGTAATAAAAGATTAACATATTATTCAAAGGGGTTTATAGTAAACTGGATTTCGGTGTAGTTCATGTATACAAACAACATTTCACCTACATTTGTATAAGTTGTGGCACAAAATCAGGCATACCAACAAAATTAATTAATTGCATCAGACACTGATTTGAGGAGGCAAGGTTATCACATCAAAACCAAAAGAACTGTGGATGCTGTAAATCAGGAACAAAAACAAAGTTGCTGGAAAAGTCCAGCAGGTCTGGCAGCACCTGTAAAGGGAAAAACAGAGTTAACATTTCGGGTCCAGTGACCCTTCCTCAGAACGGAAGCCTTCTGAGGAAGGGTCACCGGACCTGAAAAGTTAACTCTGCTTTTCCCCTCACAGATGCTGCCAGACCGGTTTTTCCAGCAACTTTGTTTTGTTTTCTCACATCAAGGATTTACATGATTTGATTTCAGTTCCTAAATTAGAAAAAATACATTGGGGAAGAACAATCTGACTTGTGATTTCTTGTTCTGATATTGCTGGGAGAATTCAAAGTAACACATGAATATCACATGCTTTACAAAATACAGTTACACACCCATCTTGTGGAAGTGATTTTGGAACGACCCAAGTGCATCTGTTCATCTCTGCTCTATCTCTGCTCTAAGGTTTCTATCTCAATGAACTTCCATGCAATAAAATACAGATATGTATACAAAGTCTTCTATTCCAAATTAGCTTCAACAACGTCTATTTTACATGGGAAGTTTGTATGATAGCTTACAGTATGGTGCTGTCCTTCTAAACACATTGCTCCTTCATTATCCAATAAATCTTCAGATGCAATGAGTTGCTCCACTGCACTATTACATTTAGAGGCAGATGTGAATGTTATCTTAATAAGTCAGAAATTATGGCCAGCTTTACAGAGTTTGGTTCTGTTTGCTAAGAAGCCAAAAGCCTACTCTTTCCACCTACCACCCAAACATGCAAGTCTCCTCAGAGAGCAGTGAATTCTATGTAAATGCAAGTTTTTGTTCAATATTAAACTCTATTTTGCAATCATAACCTTTTATTTGAATTACAAATTCAGTAATAAATATCTGCATACACATCTAAACCTAAAGCATCAAGTATTACGGACATACTGTACAGAACCTTGAGATTTAATATGAATCAACACTATACTGGAGATATGTTTAAGATTGTTTATTTAGATACAGTCATCAAAATATTACACATAACCTTAAATAAATAAAGTTTAAATCAGTAGATTTGCATAAAATAAATAACATGTCATCTTAATGCAGCAATTTAGATGCCTATGCAGGAATAATTGATTTAACCAGGGTTGTTTGAAGGTCCCAGTGTCAAAAAGTGACTTGAATTTCAACACGGAAGTAATGAGGAAAAGCCATAAACGAAGGCTTGATCATGGTGATAAATGATTTGCTAATTTGCACTTGTAAATAAGAAAGTGCTTCTCTTTCTTCTATTGACTTTACACAAGTTTGAGCTTAAAAAGAAAAGACATTTCAGCTGAAATTGATGTGCAGTATTTCCTGTAAGAGACATTCAGAATGTAACTGAAAAAAAGACTTGTTGCATCCACAGCAAAGGATTTGCTGACAGAAAAAAAACTCATGGCAAGTGTACAAACTATGTTTGTTGTCATGGCACCCCTTTCCTGCCTTACTAAATGTCTTACATCCTCCATAAACTAATTATTCTCAGGAGGCTTTCAGACCAAACTTACTCCACCCACTAGAAGCCTCAGCCAGTATGTGATAGTTCTAGAGAACTGTGAGTAATGGAACACGGGAGTGTGGGGAAACTATGTACAAAAACACAGTTAAGCTATTGTTTTATAAATGCTGGAAAATGGCAACCCTCCTTTCCCCAGCTGTTAAAGGGCCTTCTAGTTTGATACTGTCGCTTTACAGACACCAAGCTTTGCATTTGATTACTTATTCTGTTCATAATTTGCAGCAAAATGGTCTACGTTTCCTTAGGACAAGAAAACTGGAGTACAGTGCGACGATTAAACATTCAAAAATGTATCTCCTAACATCAAAGAAATGGGAAAGAAACTGACAAGATGATAGTTGCTTTATACACCAAGATATTGAAGTAACAGAATAAACAAACGTGACAGTAATCTTTTAAAGGTAATAACTTAAGAAAATATATGAATGAACTGAAATGTAGAACTACTATGTTGCAGATACATAACACTGTCAGACAATCAGGAACCATCGTATAAAATTTAGTTGAAAATTATCTTGCATCCTTCAAGTACAATATTTTGGAAGAGTCCCGAAACACAACAGGACATTCTCTTCCCCCACCCGTGCTTTGGGCAAAGCCAGGAAATAGCATCCAAAATGCATTTGAAATTGAGCTGGTTAGGTCAAGTTTCGACTAAAACTCACTTGCAAAATCATGAACGTAGGGCCTTTCATTGACAGTGCAATTATTTTTCTTTCCATAAAAACTTTGTTGGTATATTTGAGACTGGTAACTTGGTTCCAGTCTAATAGTATAGCTGAAAGCTGACATATATGCTAAAATGTGTTCAGCCTTGCAGTGGTGGTGTCCCTATCTCTGGACCAGGAGTTCTAGCTGCAAATTTCACGTACTCTGGAGTTGTTTTGCAGTATCTTTGAACAGGTTGACCAGAATAAAAGTAAGTGAAGATGGTTTTAAAAGTTTATACTGAACTATTGAACAGATTAACACGTTCTCTAATCAGTTTCTTTGTTAACCAATTTTTAAAATGAAACAAAAAGCTTCAGTATGCTAGTGACTTTTCATCTAAGAAAATGTGTGCAAAAACTTTCCCAAACCAGAACACTGACAGAATCTTGCAGACAGTGTGGATTGTTTTATTAGGGCAGGTCCAATCCAGTGTAGCAAAAAGGTAGTGGAAGAGATGCATAATTAAATATTTTTAACCAACCTCAAAGTGTTATGACTTTGGCAGGGGTGGGATCTGAATCCAGGTCTTTCAGCTCAGAGGGAGGGATTGTTTCACAAGAGCCTTTTCCTAGTATCTAGGTCATTGGTTCCAATATGGACCATGCCATTTAGCTGTTCCCTTTATCAGCACATCCCTATCCTCCACAGATTGTTCTGCACCTGTGTCAATGATGCACTTTATTTACCCCGCCATCAGGAAAGCATCACTTGAGATGCACTTTGGCAGTTATAAAAATGCACATCTATCTTTCTAACTCAAATGTTAGGTTGTCATCATATTAACACAATTTTCTTGTATCTGGGAAATTGTTATTAGACTTTTAATTAGAGAATGGAAGAGTACACGTTGTTTACTGTCCTAATTTATCTGATGCAATAGATTAGACTTACCTTAAGAAATCAAAGTCTCTGGCCAACAAAAGTATTGCTCTCCCACTCCCTCAAAAGATTCAGAAATACATTTCAGTTAAACGTAAAACCACAGCATATCCTTAAATGGTATCAAAGTTATATTGTGAGTATGTTTTCCTTTTCATTTTTCCAGATTAATAAAAACATTATTTCCCAGATGCAGAAGTTTGATACATTCCACTATTTTGAGGTCATGGCACAACTGTGCTGCTTGATTAGGGGTTCCAGGAAAATGTTTTCAATGTTCAGACTTTGCTCTTATGAGTCCCACAAAAGCACAGGAAATCTACGGTCTCCCCTATCCCAGGTTGCAAACCAGAAATTGCTGTTGTTCGCTACTACCGCCTACCCAATTTGTATTTACCTTGCTGGAGGCTGTTTCCTTGGTTCCAAACAAAGCACAAAGCTTTCCACCGGTTTGCTGACATACTGACTTCAAGCTGCAGGATACTTTGGAGGATGCAAGGTGCTCAAACCAGTATCTACTTCAACTCCTGAATGAGAGTGTTCTCGATTCAAAGTGGCCTTACTATATAACCTGGAAGCACTGATGCTGGATGTAAGACGTGCATCGCCTAAATTAAATGCAAATTTATGCTAATTGCATACAAGACCTCTCTCTCCAGATTAGATGAGATTAGGCCACAGAGAGAAGATCTCGTGGAAAATGAAAAGTACGAGTAGAAGATTCAACAGAAAGATCTAAATCAGAGACGACAGGTCAAGACCTAAAAGATGTTCAAGTTGGATGTCAATTGTGTGAGGTCCGGAGACTGAGTCTCTTATTATGTTGCGCAATTAACATATTGACAACAAAAGTGCAAGCAATGCATCAGTAGACAGCTAAACTATAATCTGGTGGAAGCAAAATGCTGACTAACCAGACAACATCAGAGATACAAAATTGTACAACTGAATGAGAAAATAACCGCTTTGATCCAGCTTGTGTAACTTGGCTAAATTGCCTTAATTGAAATCACATTTCAGTAGAACATTTGAAAAACATAACACAACACTAAGCAGGATCAAGCTATTACCATGACAGACATGCTTACTTAGATCACTACTGCCAAACTTTAAAGAACTCATCTGACAGACTGCTCAGTTCAACATGTAACGAATTTTGCCCAGACTTCATCGGTCCTCCGTGGTTCAGAGCTCAAGGAAATCAAAAATACCCAACATACAAATGTATTCAAAACGTGACCAAATCAAGAGCAGACGGAAAACTTCCATCGCTCGATAAGGATAAGAACATTTCTTGCAGTCTCTGGCACACAGATCATAATCGAATAGTCGATTGCTGAGTCTGAGACAGTGGATCACATCACCCACCTGTGTTCCCTCACCACACATATGTAGATTGTCATGCTACTGCATGAATTCTGCTTTCTGAAGCCACGCAACTAGAACAACATACATGCCGTTAACAGCCTCTGCCAAATTGTTGCATTGTATTTCAGTTTAGCCTAGATGTTCTATCTATCATTGCAGGGTAAGGTAAGTTTTGTAGCGGTAATTTAAACCAATGAATGACAAATATTCTAGAAACTGATGTGAAGCCATTGTATTACAGTACTAGAAACATAGGTGGTTATTCTGCTCATTGCATCGATATGGATTCTCGGCAGAAGCAGCTCAGCTAGTCTGGTTCCTCTGCCCATTCTCTGTAGACTTGCAGACTTTTTTCTTTCCTTCAGCTGCTTATCCAATAGGTCTGGGCAGAACAACTTAAAATTATGAAAATGCTGTTGCGCCGCACATCCAATATCTGAGCAACACGTCCACACTTGAAAGCAGCCCACAACATTATGCCCCAAAGGAAAAGATCGAGGGACCGACCGACAGCATGACCAGCAGCAGAATGATAACACAAACTACAAGGTGAAGCAATAATGATGAATGATAGGATACTCACACCCCTTGAACCTAATTCCACATACCCTGCCTTTAGCCCATATCCCTTAATACCTTTGCTTAACAAAAATTTATCTATCGCAGATTTAAAATTAACAACTGATCCAGCGTCTACTGCAGTTTGTGGGAGAGAAAGTTCTATATATCTACCACCTTCTGTGAATAGAAGTGCTTCCTAACATCTTTCCGGAATGGTCTGGCCCTAATTCTAAGATTATGCACCCTAGTTCTAGAATCTCCAATCAAAGGAAATGGTTTATCTTTATCTATTCTGTCTTTTCCAGTTAATATCTTGAAGACTTTGATCAAATCCCCTGTTAACCTTCTAAATTCTAGAGAAGACAGTCCTAATTCATATAACAAATGCCCGAAAGAACTGCGGGCACTGTAAATCAGGAACAAAAACAAAGTTGCTGGAAAAAGGTCTGGCAGCACCTGTGAAGGAAAAGAACAGAGTTAACGTTTCGGGTCAGGTGACCCTTTGAGCAACTTTGTTTTTGTTCCTGATTTATATAATGCCTTCTGATAATTTAACCCGTGAAGTCCAGGTATTATTCTTGTAAGCCTACGTTGTACTCTCACCAAAGCCAATACATCTTTCCTAAGGTGCAGTGCCCAGATCAGTTCTCAGTACTCTAACTGGGATCTAAGCAGTGTTTTGTATAACTGCATCCTTGTACTCTAGTCCTCTCGATATAAAGGCCAACACTTCATTAGCTATCTTGATTACATTCTGCACCTGTTTGTGACATTTTAAAGGTCTACCCGCCTGAACCCCAAGTCTCTTTGGACATCCACTGTATTTATGAACCTGGACCATCTTAAAAAGAAATCAAAAACATGTACAACTTCCACACAGAAGGGGACGATGAATTCCTGTTCATAATTGTAAAAAATGTTTGCTTTACATGTCACTAAAGAATAATATGTAAAAAGGGGAATTCAGAAATAATACCACACAACCATGCACATTAAATGCCCTTGAACAACACGCTTCAAGCAAAAAAAGGTGACTAGCCAAAACCATTGAGAGACCAAAGGTCAACCTTTTTTGAACAAGTAGCAAAAGGTAAGGCCTTCAATGAAGCATCAGTTCGCGCTTGCCAAATTGCAGCAAAATACAATAAATCATTCACCGATAGCAAAATAATTAAACAAGCAATGACTGCAATTATTGACTCTTTATTCTAAGACTTTGAAAACTAAGAAATAATCACAGAAATCCAGAGTATGTCACTTAATGCTTCCACAGTGGCATATTGAGTGCAATCTTTAACTGAGGATGTCTTTCAGCCACTACAGCAGGACCTGAAGGATTGTGAATGCTTTTCACTGCAGTTCAATTAATCCATCAATACGAACAAAATAGCCCAGCTGATTAGTTGTATCCTTAAAATTCATATGCATGAAAACAGAGGATCTTCTCAGCCTTTGCCCCTTAAAGAGAGAACAAACGTTGAGAATATCTACAAATTCAAAATGGGACATCATTAGGAAAAACATCACTATCAAAAACTGTAAGAACTGTGGATGCTGTAAATCAGAAACAAAAGCAGAAATTGCTGGAAAAGCTCTGCAGGTCTGGTAGCATCTGTGAAGAGAAATCAGAGTTAATGTTTCAGGCCTGGTGACACTTCCTCAGACCTCAGAGTTCTGATAGGCTTGGCACAAACAAAAACAGAAATTGCTGGATGATGAACAGTAGGATCCTGAGAAGCACTGAGCATCACAGTGACCTTGGTGTGCACTTCCACTGGTCCCTTAACAAAATGGGTCGTGTAGATGAAGTGGTTCAGAAGGCATACAGGATACTTGCCTTTATAACCCAAGGCACAGAGTTTTAAGAGCAGGAAGGTTATGCTGGAACTGTATAAAAAGTTGGCTAGGCCTTAGCTTCAGTACCATGTGCAGAACTGGAATCCACATTGTAGGAGGGATGAGATTCGAATGGAGAAGGTATAGAGGAGATTTACCAGGATATTGCATGGGCTGGACAGTTTTAGTTATGAAGGGAGATTGGATAGATTATGGTGGTTTTCCTTGGATCACAGGAGATGGAGAGGGGTCATGATTGAGATGCATAAAATAAACAGGAAGAAACTTTTCCCTTTGGGAGAGATAAATGACCAAGGGGCAGAGATTTAAAGTAAGGAGCAGGAGACTTAGAGTGGATGTGGGGAAATTATTTGTTAGAGTGTGGAGGGAATCTGGAACTCACTGCCTGTAGGGCTGGTAGAGGCAGATACCCTCATAACATTTAAGTAGTATTTAGTTGAATAGCTGAGATGCCAAGGCCTACAAAGGCTATGGGCCAAGTGTTGGCAAATCAAATTAGAATAGTTAGGTCAGAAATAGTAGGAACTGCAGATGCTGGAGAATCTAGGATAACAAGGTGTGGAGCTGGATGAACACAGCAGGCCAAGCAGCATCAGAGGAGCAGGAAGGCTGACGTTTCGGGCCTAGACCCTTCTTCAGAAAAGGTCTAGGC
>JAHRHZ010000144.1:45690880-45781251 GCA_024137785.1 Ginglymostoma cirratum | reverse complement strand
GCCTAGACCTTTTCTGAAGAAGGGTCTAGGCCCGAAACGTCAGCCTTCCTGCTCCTCTGATGCTGCTTGGCCTGCTGTGTTCATCCAGCTCCACACCTTGTTATCTTAGAATAGTTAGGTGGTTGTTTTTGTCCAGCACAGACTCAATGGGCAGTAAGGCCTTTTTCTGTGCTGTAGGCTTCCATGTCTGTATTGTATAATCCACCAGCAAGTAATTGCAAGTGAAGACATGGACTTTTCTCAGGTAATGAAAGTTAATATTGTAAACTTGATTCAAGCAAGAGACCTTCAGCACTGCTTGTTTAAATCCTTACCTGATGAGCTCAATGCTGCCTACAGTGAACAAATCCACCAAGGTGATGTGAGGCAGTTAAGTGGAGGGAAGGTCCTCAAAAGATTTTTTAATCCAGTGCCTGAAATCATCACTTTTCTTAAATTGAGGAATGAAGGCTGCAGTAAGCTGTCAGGCAATAAGCAATTGTTCAATCTCGGGTTCCTTACACGTGCAATGGCAAAAACTGAACGAGCTGGACTGTGAACTGCAAGGAAAGGATCGAGACTGAGCACTCGGGATGTTTTTAAGTGTAAATTGAGTCATTCATCCTCCCAATTAAAGAATGAAATGCTGCAGTACATCCAGAGTCTGAAGAAAATACTTGGGAAAAAAATTTAAAAGAACAAAAGCAAAACAATTACACTCCAGGAAGCTTCTCCGCATGCCTAAGGAAATTACCAGAGGAATTCAACAGGTAATTTAAGAAATTAGATCTGATGAAACAAATTGCCATATTTGTCTCAAATCTATTCCTTTAGATAGACATTGGTGGATAGTTATAGGGCTACATATTAATAGGCACACTGTTATTTAAATGTACAACAGGAAAACGAGAGCACTGTGCTACACCTGAAGCACACTCACCTCAATATTTGAAAAGGATGTGACTCTACAAACGGCCAATTATTCATTGTCACTGCTCCTAGGCACTCGTGTTATTAACCGGCTGGGATACCTATCCCTTCATTTTTCCAATTAGAGCCAGTGCCCTTACAGCCTATCTCGAGATTAGCAACGATCAGCCACAAAACTCCAAGCTGACAGGTGTCACACTGTTGGCAACCCATGCAACACAACATTCAGTTCAGAAACGGATTTATTTTTATCCATTTCTGGACATAAGAAATCTCAAAATACATTCAACTGGTGTACTGAGCCATGAAAAGCATAGGGCATTTGGTAAAATTAGCTTGCAGATTCACTGTTAATGCCCTCTCTCATTTTAACGTTAATGAAGTCACCAGTAAGGCTTGCTGCTTTAAACGCAACCCTGATCTATTTTCAGACTAAATTAGTACTCGTGAAAATTGTTCAATCTGTAACAATTATAATCTTGGTAAAACGATATCTTGAATACGTGTTAAAATGATGAAACTATGATCAAAGTTTGTGGTACCAATTTTCTCTAATCTTACTGGATCATTTACACAATTTCTAAATTGAAGTATAGATTTAAATGAGGTAGAGTATCATGTAAACATGCACTTATTGCATCCAGCTTTATTTAATAAACTGAAGGAACACTATTTGTATGATTACTAAACTTTCCCTGGGGATTTTAAAACGAATACACATGAATTAGTGGGAAATGTTTATTTAATAATAAATTTACCATTGTGCTGATCACAGATCCATTTTCAGCGTACCAAACTCTCTCAGATGTGAGAATGGAGCCAATATTTGCTGACAACTTTGCTCAAATTTACGGGCAACTGCACGAGGTGAAACAGTGAAAGCAGTTCCTTTATCACTCACAATCATATCAAGTCCAATGGCAACAACACAATTACAAAACAATACATAGAACGTAAGAAGATAAGAACTAGGAGCAGGAGTAGGCCATCTGACCCCTCGATCCTGCCCCACCATTTAATAAGATCATGGCTGACCTTTTTGAGACTCAGCTCCACTTACCCACCCACTCACCATAACCCTTAATTCCTTTACTGTTCAAAAATTTATCTAGCCTTGCCTTAAACACATTCAGCGAGGTAGCTTCAACCGCTTCACTGGGCAGGGAATTCCACAGATTCACAACTCTTTGGGTGAAGAAGTTCCTCCTGACCTCAGTCCTACATCTGCTTCCCTTTATTTTGAGGCGATGCCCTCTAGTCCTAGTTTCACCTGCTAGCGGAAACAACCTCACTGCCTCCACCTTATCTATTCCCTTCATAATCTTATATGCTTCTATAAGATCTCCCCTCATTCTTCTGAATTCCAATGAGTATAATCCCAGTCTACTCGGTCTTTCCTCATAATCCAACCCTTTCAACTTTGGAATCAACCAAGTGAATCTCCTCTGCACCCCCTCCAGTGCTAGTATATCTCTTCTCAAGTAAGGAGACCAAAACTGCACACAGTACTCCAGGTGTGGCCTCACCAGGACCCTCTACAGCTGCAGCATAACCTCCCTGTTTTTAAACTCCATCCCTTGAGCAATGGCAGACAAAATTCCATTTGCCTTTTTAATCACCTGCTGCACCTGCAATCCCACCTTCAGCAATTCGTGCACCAGGACACCCAAGTCCCTTTGCACAGCAGCGTGCTGCAATTTTTTACCATTTAAAACATAGTCCATTTTCCTGTTATTCCTACCAAAATGGATGACCTCACACTTATCAACATTGTACTCCGTCTGCCAGACCTTTGCCCACTCACTTAGACTATCTATATCCCTCTGTAGACTTTCAGTGTCTTCTGCACACTTTGCTCTACCATTCATCTCAGTGTCATCTCCGAATTTTGACACACCACACTTAGTCCCCAACTTCAAATTATCTATGTAAATTGTAAACAATTGAGGTCCCAACACTGATCCCTGAGGCACACCACTAGCTACTGACCGCCAACCAGAAAAACATCCATTTACGCCTACTCTTTGCTTTCTACTATTCATCCAATCCTCTATCCATGCCAATACATTACCTGTGATACCGTGCAACTTTATCTTATGTAGCAGCTTTTGGTGTAGCACCTTGTCAAATGCCTTCTGGAAATCCAGATACACTACATCCACAGGTTCCCCATTGTCCACCATGCAAGTAATGTCCTCAAAGAATTCCACCAAATTAATTAAACATGAACTACCCTTCATGAACCCATGCTGGGTGTTCCCAATAGGACAATTTATATCCATTTGTCTTGTTATTTCTTCCTTCATGATAGATTCAAGCGTTTTCCCCACTACCGAAGTTAAGCTAACTGGCCTATAGTTACCTGCTTTTTGTCTACTTCCCTTTTTCAACAATAGTGTCATATTGGCTGTTTTCCAATCTGCGGGAACCACCCCAGAGTCCAGTGAATTCTGGTACATAATTATTAGTGCATTTGCTATTTCCCCCATCACCTCTTTTCGTACCCTGGGATGCAGTTCATCAGGCCCAGGAGACTTGTCTAGCTTTAACCCCATTAGCTTGCCCAGCACTGCCTCCTTAGTGATAATGATAGTTTCTAGGTCCTCACCTGCATTCACCTTCTTGCCATCAGTTTTCGGCATGTTATTTGTATCTTCCACTGTGAAGGCCAACACAAAATAACTGTTTAATGCTTCGGCTATTTCCTCATTCCCAGTTATTGCCTTCTCATCCTCTAAAGGACTAATGTTTACCTTTGCCACTCTTTTACGATTTACATATTTACAGAAACTTTTGCTGCCTGTTTTTATATTCTGAGGTAGTTTACTCTCATAATCTAGCTTACTTTTCTTTGTGGCTTTCTGCTGACCTTTAAAAATTTCCCAGTCTACTAGTTTCCCACTAACCTTTGCCTTTTTGTATGTTTTTTTTTAATCTGATACTTTCCTTTATTTCCTTCGACATCCATGGCTGACTATTTCTTTTCCTACAGCTCTTCCTTATCACTGGAATATACTTCTGCTGAGCACAGTGAAAAATTGTTTTGAAAGTCCTCCACTGTTCCTCAATTGACCCACCATAAAGATTTTGCTCCCATTTTACCTTAGCTAACTCCTCCCTCAATCCATCATAGTCTCCTTTGTTTAAGCGCAGGACATTGGTACTGGATTTGGCCTTCTCACGCTCCATCTGTATTTTAAATTCGACTATACTGTGATCGCTCCTTACGAGTGGATCCCTAACTGTGAGATCATTAACTATTCCTCTCTCATTACACAGGACTAGATCTAGGATAGCTTCCTCCCTCGTAGGTTCCATTACATATTGTTCAAGTACTGAGGATGATACACCATTTAACATAGGACAAAAAAAAGGTGAGTGACAGCCTTAAATCACCTGATTTCACTAACAGGCATCTGCAACTCTACAAGGAAGGGCCAGGCAATAATTCCTTTCTATTTTTGATCACAGTACTTTTCCTGTATGTGGTTGGATATTCATTTATCTGGTACTAAATATTTTAATTGCATATTTTAGAAATTTCAGCAAGGGAAGAGGTGCATCATGGTTTTGACTTGGACAAATTTGAAGGTTCCCAAGACACATACAATCTGATGGAGATGGTAACTTTTGGTAAAGGATTGCATGCTGCCTTTACTGCGACATCTCTGCTATACAAACAAACCATGAAAAATCAACTACGACAGTCAGAAGCACAATTTCTATGTCATGGCAACCTTAATCTCAAACAAAATTGAAATAAGGCAGTTTTTTCCACGCTTGAGGATCGCAAATGTATCCAAAGGGGGTAGCTGAAGCAGCTGCTGTAATCATTTGCATGTGTGTGTCTACATACGAAGAAAGCTCAACCAGCATCAGCAAATTGGTGCTGCCTGACATGATACAAGAGGGCTGAATGGGGAACAGATTGCCTGTTCAGTGAAATGGTGCACTGTATGCAACAGAATGATTTCTTTCGGATTCAGATCCCCCACCACCATTTTGTTCTACAAATATATTCCAACATTACTTTTGCTATTAAATTCCCCTCAGTGCTACAATTGCATAATGTGACAATATGTGACTTGTTTCACATGAGAGTACTAAATAACATCATAAACCTTTCAGGTTTTCAGCCTTATTCTTTCCATCAAGGTGTTTTTAATAACAAGTAAATAGTGCTTTTATTAGAACTTGTATTTTTAAAAAATCTTTCTTTGATATTTTACTCACTTAATTGCTCAATATTATTTTCAGCCAAAATTTCAAGCATCACACCTCCAAGTTATACATCTAAAATTAACTTCAAATGCTTGTATCTTCAGCAGTGATTTTGTTGTCATTAATAATGCAAACATCCATGTAACCTCTTTCACAACACTCCAAAATGCAATGAGCAGAAAACAGTTCACATTTAACAATTAACTGGGGAGGTGATGGCCTAGTGGCATTACCACTGGACCGTTAATCTAGAGTCCCAGGTAACGTTCTGTGGACCCGGGTTCAAATGGTAGATGGTGAAATTTGCATTCAATAAAAATCTTGAATTAAAAGTCCAATAGTGATCATTGTTGATTGTCAGGAAAATCCAGTCTGGATATAGAATCCCTATAGCGTGGAAACAGGCCCTTCGGCCCAACAAGTCCACACCAAACCTCAGAGCATCCCACCCAGACCCACCTCCCCAACAATCCACCTAACCCACACCTCCCTGAACACTACAGGCAATTTAGCATGGCCAATCCACCTAACCTGCACATCTTTAGACTGTGGCAGGAAACCAGAGCACCCGGAGGAAACCCGCACAGACACAGGGAGAATGTGCAAACTCCACACAGACACCCAAGGCTGGAATCGAACCCGGGTCCCCGGCGCTGTGAGGCAGCAGTGCTAACTGCTGAGCCACCGTGCTGCCTTCAGGCTCACTGATGTCCTTACATGGCCTACATGTGACTCCAGAATGTCAACAATGTGGTTGACTCTTATCTGACCTCTGGGCAATTAGGGATGGACAATAAATGCTGGCCTGGCCAGCGACGCCACCGTCCCCAGAGGCAAAAAAAATTGTTCAGTAAACGGTCTACGCACAATAAAAACCGAAAGAACTGCAGATGTTGTAAATCAGGAAAAAAACAAAGCTGCTGGAAAAGCAACTTTGTTTTTGGTCTATGCACAATAGCGAACATGAGGCCATCAGGGAGAAAATGAAATCAATAATCTATAATCTCCTCATTTATCTCCCCCTTTTCACATGTCTCTCTGGGCTCTATCTCCACCTATCAGCTTTCTCTCCTTTCACCCACTTCCCAAAATTCATCTTTAGCATAAATACCACTTTTTCCTTGCTGCTAACAGTTCTGATTTCAGATGACGGGACTCAAAACTTCAACTCTACTTTCTTCCCACGAATGCTGCCAGACCTGAGTTTTGCCATTAATTTCTGTTTTTGGTTCAGATTTCCAACATCCACAGTTATTTGTTGCATCTTACGTGAGGGAGAAATTGAATCCCAACATATTTGGGCTCCAAGAGAACCTGCACAGAATCCTATATGTTTTGCAATAATACTTTTCAGACAAACCACGACTTGTTAAAATTGACTACTGCAAATATTTTGATCATTTAAAGCAACAGGTTTCAGCATGCAAACAAAGATTTTTATCTATACAAACAATACACAACTGGAAGATTAATGTGGATAAAGATGCTAAGCGTTGCAAAAGTAAATCAACAGAAAGTGGTTGAATGATCAATAACAGTACAAGTATTGTATGGTCAATAGAAATAGTACAAGAGGCACAAGGAGGCTGTTCCTTGCTGCCCAAAGGCCACGTTTAAACTATGCAATTGCATTGTAATCGGAAATCTCAGGTCAAGGCTTTACCAAACGTCAACAGCTCTGCAGTTTGCATTAACAGACGGGGAAGTTCAACATTCCCAGACTAAATTCATCATTCAGTGGTTTCGACAGTATTACCTCCAACATAATTAATATCACAATAAACATTCCAGTGGGTTTCTAATTGGAACAAGGAACCTGTGTTTATTAAAGCATTCAATGTTAAACATACAAGATAAGCTAGAAGGAGACATTCCAGGGCAAGTCCTCAAAATGTCAATCAGAATTGAGCCAATAAAAAAGTTTGATTCCCATTTCTCTGCAGGAAAACAGATTTACTGTAAATAAAATTCATTTGTACAATCAACTACCCATGTGCTTCTGCAACCTATGTCTTTTCTAATCCTGAACTTTCCTATACACCCACTGATTGCAACAATGCAAGTTAGCCAGTAACAAAATTGACAATTAAACCTCTGAAGGCCATAATTGCAATTCTTGAAAGAGCTACACCCTTAATAGCTGTATCATTAGCAAGTGCTTCCAGTTAATTCAAAAATAAATTTATTTCCAGGGAAGTCTGCAGGCAACTAATCAAGCAATGCAAAGACATTGCAAGGGAACATGGCTCACTTTCTCGGACTATAGACTGGGATGGGTGTCAAGCACTGGTATATAGCAGAAATAACAGGAGAGAGTTTTGCAACTTGGCATAAATGAGGCACATTTTTAGCAGTGCAAGACAATGTTGCATTTTGAAGCAGTGAGAATATTTAAGACAGAGATAATAGGTACTGCAGATGCTGGAGAATCCGAGATAACAAGGTGCGGAGCTGGATGAACACATCAGGCCAAGCAGCATCATAGGAGCAGGAAAGCTGATGAAGGGTCTAGGCCCGAAACGTCAAGCTTTCCTGCTCCTATGATGCTGCTTGGCCTGCTGTGTTCATCCAGCTCTACACCTTGTTATCTAGAATATTTTAAGACACTTGGTGCCATTCAAAGAGTTCAGCAAAAACTCCATGATGACAACTCTCGGATTAGTCCACCTGCAGTTTCTTACAGATTTGTAAGAGGGGAGCAGTCCAAGACCTCCACTACCAGCAAGTAAAATAAAACTTTGTTCCTCTTTTCTGTTTGTCGGCAAAAAAGGTCAGCAAAACCAAGAAACTCCACAGAAAGAATTCTAAGACAAAGGAAAGACCTAAGTCCACTGGATCAACGACCATCACTTTACAGCCAACAACATGTCATCACTGCTGAACTCAAAAAGGACCTGTGAGACAACTTAAACAACCTTTAAAGATCTAGACTTTTCATCTTCAGAAATTTATTTCTCTATTTTCTTCCACCCATAACATTTGTATCAAACTGTTTGTTTTAATCGTGAATGGATGTGTGTGTGTGTGTGTTTGTGTGTGTGTGTGTGTGTGAGTGCGCGTGCACGTGTGTATTTTAAGTTAAAGTTAAAGGGGTATGTTTTAAATCCCGTGGTTGATTAGTAATCATTTCTTCTCTCTACCACTGTCAACGTTGTGTGTTGACAATAAATGATTATCTTCCGTTAATGGTGAAACCTGGTGTGAATTGCTTTTTGCTTGAATAGCAGTCAAATTGGTCATCTTGAAGGTAGTTATGTATTCACATATTTGTGACAGCTTGTAGAACAATGGAGCTCAATTATCAGGGCAGTCTTCCCTATTAAGTCATTACGAAATTTATATCACGAAAACAACATTTTTGTAGATTATTTTTGGCTATTATGATAATAGGAACATTTTATGTCCCTTTCTAAGTGGGAAGAACTACAAGAGATGGAATTCTATATGGGATGGGCTGAGAATAACTAACCAGAATATTTTCATAATCGACAGATGAGACTAGGAACTGTAGAAAAGCAAAAGGAAATTTAGTACTAAATTAATGGACTTCTTATCTAATATATGAGACTGGTTTCTATTTCCAGCATGATTTCAACAGCTTTCTCCAAAGTTAAATATTTCTTTGACTATGAAAAAAAATCTTACCAAGTTTCATCAAGATTTCCAACAACAATTCTGGCTCTTATGAATTCTGATTTCAATGTTTCATATTCTCAGTTTTCCGCGAATCAGTATGGATCATTGTTGAAACTTGCCTATGGATTCTCCTGGAAGCTGAACTCTCAAATCGAGATTTGCTCTTACATTGAATTAATCATCAAATCCTTTTAAAATATCTTCAAATTGGTCTGTATTGTATTTGATGTTTTAGTCCGTTAATAACATCTGCAATCAGACCCAGTGAATGCAATGGGGTGTTAAATTACTAACTTCAGTCTTAGTGTTTAATCTTGAGCAAATGCTGTCCGATAAGACATGACACCTCAAAGTCCACATCTTGCGTGCTGTATGGTCTTTCTTTCACCTTAAATGTGCTGGGAAACAATATATCCATACCTCTGGTGTTTTCCCAGATAACCAATCCTGTTCCATTACAGTACTTTCAACTTTTACCAGTGTATGGACATAGTTAAGGGGTGGTTGCAGTATCACTTTCTTGACCTTTGTTGGTGTCTTAGGCCCATCTAGAGATTAGTGATCACGAATACGCCACTGCAGACTATCTGCATAAGCAGCAGTGTTTTTACATAACAAAAGGACTTATTGTAGGATTACAATAAGTACTATAACACATAATGATTGGGACCTTAGGGAAATAACACTGTCATAGCTGATATCCTTGCCTCCCCCACAAACGGTGTTCGACATCAACAGAATGAGTGGAGCCATTATAACATGAACATGAATACCTTATACAACAGGAAAACCTGCAGCTAGTCCACAGAAAGAATTAGCTTGCAGAACCTTGTCCCAAGAACAGTAGGTTTACCAATCCAGGTCACAGACTGGCAAATATTCTAGGTCCAGTACTGACCAAATACAACACCAACAGATTGATTGATCATGGCCACGAGGACAATGGTGATTGCTGGAATGTACACCAAAACATACAGACTTAAAGCCACCTTCTACTTATAGAGTTTCATGCTGAATTTAGAAATGCTATTCTTGCTAGAAGACAGAGGAAGCAAGCTGATGATATGGTACTTGATCCCATACGACAAAATATAATTTGCACTTATCCACATAGTGAGCTCACAGTCATTTCATGCCACGAAGCCAATAATCACTTAAGTCAGTGGGAAGACCATCAGCAAACTGCACTGGGAGTTTGAACAAAAAAGGTAAACTCCAAGAAAATATAATAGTCTTAATCAAAGACAGATTATTAAGGACAAAAAAAAAACTGATCTCAAATTTAGCCAAAGTTTGCTAATGCGCATCAATTCTAATCCTTTTCATACAACAGCTGGGTATGTAGACATCATCAGATATATATTAGCATAGTCTATTAGCATAGTTAATAGTCAGTGGCGATGAAAAGTAATGCAATGTGTTCCATTGGCCATTCATCTCAGAACAGCAGTCAAATGCAGCCTAGGCTCATGGGATATAACATACCAGGTTTGAGGGACAATTATGCTTATCTTATTTTTGTTCCATATGATCTATGTGCAATGAAATGTACTTATGTAGTCTGTACTCACTTTAGCAGGTATGACTTACAGCACAAACTCCATTTTAGCCCTAAAATACCTTTTCAACAGGCCTACAACAGATTAACATGGGTAATTAAACATTTCTCAATTCATTGCGGATGCTCTTTAGAGGTAGGGCAAAGGCATATTAGAGGGGAATTAAGGTTTTTTACTCCCTGTGTCTAGTTGTGTAATGCCTGACCCAAGGACCACCTGATGTTTGGGTACTTGAAATAAAAAAGTGTTCTACCCCAATCAATAACAGTTACTTAACAGCAATGGCTGCAACACCAAATGTTTATATAAGAGAATGAGAGCATCCCCAGTGATAGAGACACAAGGATGATAAAAAGACCTTGAAATTATGTACATGCTCATGCTTCCCTTTAGAAGGTAATACAGATGTCAAAGGCTGCTACTTAATTTGAGCAAAACCCAACTATCAGCCTCGCGCAAGCATTAAAGTGTTCCAAGTTGGTAGGAGCTCATTAACCATATGATTAGAACTTTTTTTCATGGAATGCATTATGAAGAGAAAATCATCCTGTGTACACAAAGTACAATCATTCCAATAGTTTAATGTATTACCATATACAGTCTAAGCCACATGCTAGAAATGTGCACAAATGACAGTTTTCATTTACATTGAACAGAGGATATTTTACAAGAATCATTGAGATTTGAAGTGAAAAGCTGTTAAAATCAACTAATGAACTCATACTCCCTAAAATAGGAAGTATTGATTGTTTTCCAGAATTAATTGCAATTTAATCTACACACAAGGGTGAGATAAGGTACTTCACTAACAAGGTAAAGGAAAAGCCTCGCAAATTTTAATACACACCAATAGAAATTAGTTCTTGCTGGTTAAAAAAAAGTCAACAATTTCCTAAAGTTGAGACCTATCCACAGCAAGCAACCATTTTCTGATACGTTGGCATTTTACAATAGGTGGGTGATGTAGATGGTTTTATCTCTGTATTGATGCATGCTGTGTGGTTTATTGAGTAGTTTGTGACCACTTTAAATTGTCCATATCACTTTCAATTCACCAGCTGAATGAAGTGGAAAACCAGTTTCTTTCAGAAGTGGCTCACACTCTAGTAACAATTATTCAAATAGATTAAAGTTTTTGAGCCTATTTGCCATACCTTAGAAAGAAGACTATAAAATAATTCACCAAGTGGATAGTGTCCCTAATAATAGATTGTTCTACCTGTTGAACAAGAGGATTGGAGTTTAAACTTCGTCCGAATGCAAGCTATGTTATCGGTTATTTTCCCAAAGAAACATGAGCCTCTGGAATACATTAGGCTAGTGGAGTGGGTGCCGACTCTCCCTGCATGCTTCTGAAGGGAACTGGTCCCTTTTTGGAGGATTAAAACATCTTTGCTGTTAATAATTTGGTTCATGTGATCTCCTGGATTGGTACTGGTTGCCTGAGGTAGTTGGAGAGGAATTTGGAGTGCATTTTTCCCCTTGAGCACAAGCTTACTCACAATTCCCAGCAGATTACATGGGCATTGATGTGAGGTTGTGGGGGAAAGTCAAGGAGAGAAAGATAGAAAACAGGAGCTGGAACAGGCCACTGAGCCTGCCCCACATTCAAAATGATCATGGCTGATCCTCTAACTCAATATTGTACTCTTGTTCGCTCCTCATAACTCTTACACCTTTAGCCTCTAGAAATCTATCTATTTAAGTATTTAACTTAGCCTCCACAGCATTTCTGTGATGGGGAATCTACGGAATTCTGGAAAATGCCAAACACAGAGATTTAGTCACAATGGTCTAATTTGGTACCTGCTGATTTTTTCAAGGGTCTGTCAATATTTTGCAATCTGTTTTTAGTTATGTATCAATGACTAAAGGGATAAAAGGGTACGGCGGGGAAGCAGGAACAGGGTACTGGAGTTGGATGATCAACCATTTTCATACTGAATGGCAGGGCAAGCTCACGGGGCTGAATGGGCTATTCCTGTTCCTCTTTGCTATGGAAGTACAAGCACCACATTTCACAGGACTATTAACGAAACTCTCAACTGGAATGAAATCCAACTGTTCTCACGGCATTGTTGTTAAATTTTCATCTGGTCAGGTTTCAGAGAAGGTTTCCAATTGTGAAAGAAATAAGATGGTCTAAATATTCAAGAAAACTGCTGCTATTAATTACTGAGGCTATTCGTATTTACTCTGTTCTGGACTTAAGGTAACAACATCAGAGCTTGTTGATGACACCAAACTGAAGGCATGTAAGGAGTGATAAGGGCCATAAAAGACTGCAGAAAAACAGACCAACTCTTATTACAGGTAGACAAGTATAGTTTTATGCAAAACTTGTTTTGAAAAATGCAACTTTAATAGCAAGATTATTAAATATTATAGATTGCTTCTGTTATTTGGTGAGACGGTGGCAAATACAAGCAAATTTAAGTTAATCACAAAAACAATTAAAAGAATAGTTAGGAAAGAACTGCTGTGCACAGACAGTGGTTATGGAATCAGATTTGTATTGTGGGAGTGCAAATTGGCTTGTGAAAGACTGAAATGTTTCCTTTTGCTGGAAAAAGAATGTTCCGGTGTCATCCTGATTCCACACCATTTTCATGAGGCATTTTAGCAGATCATCAATGTTTTGAGAACAAAACAGACACGCTCCTTTTTGGGGTCCCCGCCGTGAGGGCTGCAGGAAAATTGTATTTTCTCCCTCTTACTATTATCGCATACTGGTGTCATTTCTCAAAGCCCTAATTTTCATTACTACTGCATGCCCCCTCAGATTGTCCATGACACCCCATCAACCCCCACCCATTCCCAAGTCACTCCAAGTGAGTGGCAGAGTTAAAGAAATAGGATAAGAGGGTCTTTAAAGCAATGCTGTGAGCAAGGCTGTGGTATTGAAAAGCCGAGAGGATCATTTCAATACCTACACTCCTTGCATACTATGTCATGACTTGCAAAATGCATTGGGACCTTGAGCCCTACTTGAAAAGACAATGATTCCCAGCATTGTCACACAAAGATGGGGTGTGCAATTTAGAAGGCGCAGCGTAAATCAAGTCAGATTGTCCAACTGTCGCAGAAAATCAGACCCAAGATGTCAAAAAGATAGGCCGTTCTTTTTCTTAAAAGAAAAGGAAACCAGAAATTTTGCTTCAAAAAGAATGTTAAGAAGAGTATATGGAGACATACAGAAGTGAAAATGTTTTAGATAGCTCACGGAGGTGAAAGTACTGAAGCAGATTAGATGGGTTGAATGGCCTGTTTACGTACGGCACTAATTCTTTCATTCGGCTTTGTGGCATTGCATTAGTTTCCATATCACTTGCTCTCTACCTCTGTGGGAAAGGATTTGATTCAGCCTTCTCGCAAGCAATTACAGATTGGAGATGGGATTTAACCCAGAAGGTGCGCTAAGAGAACCTCTCAGATGTCAAATCGCAAGGATTTGTGGGAATTGAGGTTTATAATGAACAATTCCCCTGCTCGCTGGGAGCTTCCCAGAATAGTCCCCAATTCTGAGTTTGAGTTGAAGACTTTGGAAAGTTCCAATTACTCACCCGGTTAATTACCGAAGAAATGTTTGCCTCAAGAAAATCAAGAGTAACTCCTGATTAACAACACAAATGACCTCCCAATCTCAAACACCAAGCTCTCCCAACACCCATCTTAACTTCACTGGGTGCTCCTTCAGAATCCTCCCTGAAACAACCTAACTAGCCCCAACCTGGCCCAACCAGCCCATGACCCCAGCTGACTACCTGACTCCCGCCTTGACACTCCAACTACCCTTGACTCAATCCTACTTCTCATGTGATCCAACCGAACCTAAGTTGACTATGCCCTGAACCACTAATATACTTTGCCTACTACCTACCCACCTGCCACCCTATCTATCCCCTTACACACATACCCTACCCATTTCCTTACATATTTCCCTTCTCATCCTACACCCTTACGCACTTACCTTCTCTCCGTAGCTTTTCAAAGAAGCTTTGGGGCACGAACTTTTTCTTACTGGAATATGCCATCTACAATTATAAACAGCAAGCACAGCTTTTGCACTTCATTGAATTGATCCCTCAGAGGAAACCTGTGCCAAGTCAATCTGAAGGATCCTCCATAAAAAGATCACTCAGAAAACTAACAGGAAAGTAAGTGGGTAATCTTTCTTTCTAATTGGGGGCAGAAATTGGGTTCCAATCATCAGAAGAACTGAGCCATGATGCACCAACTGCATGTTTCAATGTGCAAATGGTCAACAAGTTCTTCAAATACAGTATGTTACCACCTTTTCAAATTTACCATTCTAATAGAACATTCCATAAGCGATTCCAGTTATAATCAGTCACTGAGTTGATTATAATTTCAGTTGTTTAAGAGTGCAATGTTTGACATGTTTATCAGGATTTAAGATCAGCAAACTCCAAGGGCAGAATTTTCCCAGCCTATGTGAAGGCAGACTCAGTATCAAACAGGATGGGTAAGTCCTGGAAACTTATGGCAGATCAGGAGAACTGAAAAAGAACAGGGAAACCACTGGATTTGCCATCTAAATAATTAGTTAAGAAGTCAAATTCTAACCAATTTTAGGCCTGAATTCCAGACTTCCCAGCCAGGGAATCGATTTTCCAATATGTTAGTGTCACACATGAAGCAAAAGAATGGTGAGAAGGAATTATTCAGTGGAACTGACAAGCTGAGAAGTTTTTGATCAGTCATACTGAAGAGTTCCACCATGGCCACTGAAAGACTTCTGTTCAAACCACTTTTCCTCCCAGGCAAGCTATCATTGTTTACCAAGTGATTTCCAACTTCTAAGAAGACACTTCATTTACCTTTGCAACCATCTCACCTTGACCACCACATCTTTTCTCACATCTCTATCTTGTTCCACGTTATGAGCTTTCTTCTCCAAGAAGATAAAGCAGAGAGGTCTCCATGTCCGTGATAGAGTCATAGAGCTGTACAGCATTGAAACACACCCTTTGGTCCAACTCGTCCATGCTGACCAGATATCCTAAACTGATCTAGTCCCATTTGCCAGCATTTGGCCCATATCCCTCTAAACCCTTCCTATTTGTATACCCATGCAGAGGCCTTTTTTAATGTTGTATTGTACCAGCCTCCACCACCTCCTCTGGCAGCTCATTCCATACATCAACCGTCCTCTGCGTGAAAAAGTTGCCCCTTAGGTCCACTTTAAATCTTTTCCTTCTCACCATAACGTTAACTTGATGTTTAAAACAGTAGGCACAGGAGGAATTGGTGGCGGTGAACTACCTCAAAAAGCCTTTCTCCATGCCACATACTGGTGGAAGTGGCAGATGCCACGAGTTGGCAGCAGTGGCAATTGGGGCAAATATCACAGTTCTACTTAAGTGAAAAGTTTTTACTATACATCTTTCATTCTAAATGGACTCAAGCTGTAGGCTGGCATTGATTTGATTTGATTAATTTATTGTCACGTGTACCTAAGTACAGTGAAAAGCTTCATTTACGAGCAGTACAGGCAGGTCTAGTAAGCAAGGTCATACAGATCATAGGGTGAAAAAAATGTGTTAGGCAAGATCAACATTAGCAAGATCAGCATTATCTGAAGTTAGAGAGTCCATTCACCAGTCTAATGACGGCAGGGAAGAAGCTGTTCTTGAACCTACTGGCACATGTGTTCAAGCTTCTGTATCTTCTGCCTGATGGAAGACGTTGTAAGAGAGCATTTCCGGGGATACTATGCATCGCTGATGATGATGACAGCCTTTCCACGACAACGGGCCCTGTAAATGAATGGAAGGTTGGCTTCCGTGATGGTCTGGGCTGTGCACATAACCTCCTGTCGTTTCTTACAGTCCTGGGCAGAACAATTGCCATGACAGGCCATTATAAAATATTTATAATCTGTATTGCATATTCCTACATTAACAATGAAATGTCAGTATATTTAATGAAAAGAAAGTATTGATCAACACTGTATATTAAGCAGTCTTCAGATGTACAATTAATTCAGACATCAGAAATAGAATCTTATCATCTTAGCCCCCGTTGGCACATTTTTGAGTTTGGAATTTGACTCTGAATTGTGCACCCAGGTGTTTCTTGTTACTATAGCATAGCAATGGTTAATCTGCTTTGATTCCTTGACCAACTAGGGAGAAGAAAGGGATATTGTGTTCATTCTGTCAAGAAAGGATTTCCAATTAAAAGGAACGCGTCATGTGCCACAGCATGGATTTTTGAGGCTTACCCTTGTGCTATTGTCCACTCTCGTTCAAGTCCCATAGTCACAAGCCAAGGTAGGGGAGTCCAAAACTTTTCACTTAAGTAGAACTGTGATATTTGCCTCAATTGCCACTGCTGTCAACTTGTGGCATCTGCCACCTCCACCAGTATGTGGCACGGAGAAAGGTTTTTTGAGGTAGTTCACTGACACCAATTCCTCCTGTGCCTACTGTTTTAAACATTAAGTGAATAAATGGTTAAGCTGCCCCTGATGGGGCATTGTAACAAAAACATAGTCCAATGGTGAACAGAAATTTAAAAGTGAACAAAAAAAAACTTTTAAAATCAAAATAACTTTGTCCAGTTAACAATGCACTCCAGCAAAACAGCTGAAAAATGAGGCTTGGACTCTCAACCTCAGCATTTCATAAACCTTGATACTGTGCACTGACTAATGGCGCTACAAGCCAGCTGGGCCCTCCTGTGTCTATACTCTGGTGTAGAGTCCGTCTAAATTTCAGTGGTAGAGGATAGATCACTGGTGAGTCTTAACAGAAAAGTACTTGCATTATTTAACAAGATGGTTTCTTGCAAGATTCATTACTAGGAGGGCATAATTACTCATGACTCTGAGAAACTGTACCCAATATATCTGCTCCCCAAAAAGGTAACGGAGAATTCGACTGTCTCCACCCAACAGTGTGAGACATATTCAGATTAGATAGAGCTAATGCACATTTTATTATTAACTCTTTCAAAACTACTACCTTATACAACAGAAACAATTTAGAAGATTATCCAGTGTTCCAAATTCAACGTTTCTCCCAAGTTCCTGACTCACACTGAATCAAGTGCAAACTTAGTGTCCTGTTTGATCTCAGCAGAGGTTTCAAACCACTAACTGTACCCACCACTTGCCACAAATTTCAAGATGTGTCTCAATATATTCTCTCACTCATAGAACCAGTAGTCACACCCATAAGCAGCAGTAGTGGCATTTTATATTTAGAAATGTGTTCAAATGTGCAATGTGTAATTATACAATGACATCATGCAAACGTCCCACAAAAGGATGTATTTGTGATCATAACAGGTCATCATGGTATTTGTAAGCCTCTTTGCAGGTAGCAAGTGAACATGGAGTACCATTCAATGCAAATTCCACTAAATCATTCAGTCCTACTTCTTTGCTCTAAAACTTACCCTAAAACCAGCTCACTCCACACCCTGTCCTTTTAATGGACAGACTTGTTTTTTTGAAAATTTTAGACTATTTTCATCTGCAATAAGTTACAACTTGCAAGTTGCTTCCTGCTTGGGAAGTACACTTCACTCAATCTCTTAATTTAAAACTTGAATATTCACATATCCACACAAATAAAGCACTATTGCTTTTAACATAATATGGCAAAAACTATCCCAAGGCACCACACAACAGCATTATTTTATCATTCAATGACTGTATCATCCTTTTCTCTACCATTCATTAATTCATGAATTGGTCCAGCTGTTCTGTTTAAGTAGCATACAATGGGCTGAACATAGTGTCCAAATGACCAAAACCCATCTCTCTGCCGGATGCCGCTTTCTCAACATTTACATGGTCAATGTTCCAGGGGAAAACAAAGAAAATGTTTAAAAGACACTCTGAAGCTTTCCTTGAAGTGAAGTAGTCTCAAGATTAATGACTGGATCGAACTTGCTACCAATCATCCAAAATGGTGACATTTCCAAGATGTATCACGTTTTGAGCCAGGATGTCTTAAAGTGAGGCAGGAAGGAAAACAGAAGCAATATCGGCACTCCAGATCGAACTACATAATGAGCAAAGATTGAGACATGAACAAAGATCTGTGGTTTGAGGATTAGTCTATTCAGTCACATAAGACTGCAGGCAGAACCTCGTAATCCTAAGTGGATGGCATTTACAAATCTAGGGACAATTGAATGATGATGCTCCAGAAAATTTGTCCTTAAATGAATGGGATTCGATCCTAACCAATATGCTTGGGATGAGACAACTGACTTTCATTTATTAGTTTAAAACAGAGCGTGAGCTGTGTCAACATTTCACAAACAACCCAACTGGCTTCAAAACATATCTCCAATAGTAACCTATTGTAAGTGTTGCGTTTTAAATCAATCCCCTAATCCTTTCTGCAAAGATACAAGAGATTAAGAATCTAGAAACTTGACATATATATGCACCCCTACAATATCTCTGCTCTTTTATACTTCAACCTCACTGTCAGAGAAACCTGGATCTGCTCTTGTACTCCATCCCTAATAATAAAAGCAGATGATACATTATACAATGAAATACATGACACAGTCATAAATGAAAGAGGCCTGAAGCCAACAGGGATATCAGATTTGTAGAAGAAACCTCTCTGCTGGTCTATTCATGATGGGGTTGCAGTATTTCAAATCTATGGTGGGAGTGAAAACTTTGGCTCTGATGGCTCAGTGGGGGTCTGCTTCAATAGAGCTGCCAATTTAACACATCGATCAGGGTGCTTCAACTTCAGTAAAATTCTGGCATTGGCTTGAAATGGCCCCTAAATGGGGTCTTAACTGTACACTGATTGATTGCCAATTCCATCAGGTGAACAATTGGCCTATTTCCCAGCTCACCCCAGGAAATTCTGTATCACATTCTGGACACTGGTGGGCATGTGTCCAGAAGCTGCCTTGATGCATCTCTCTGTTATTTTCACTCCCAACTCAGCTCCAACTCTGTGACCATTGGGCTGGGAAAATCCAACCCAACATGTTTGGAATTTTGACCTTTGGAGGACAGAAGTGATGGCAGTTTGAACATGGAAAACCAAAAGTAAAGTTGGAAGCAGGTGTTGTATTTAGGATGAATGGTGCCCATAAATAAGAAATTCGGAAAATTAGAGAGAATTCCAGAAGTCAGGTCTGGAAGTGGTGCTGAATTTGTTATTAGGCTTGTTAGAACTCAGCTCAAATATTGTGCACAGTCTGGGCACTACATTATAGGAAGGATATAAACACACTGGAGAGTGTGCAGGAATGATTTTCAAGAATGGTTCCAGGAATGAGCAATTTCATTTATGAGGATAGTTTGAAGCAGCTGAGACAGTTTTCCTTGAAGAGCATTAGGCAGAGGAGAGGCTTTCAAAATCATGAGCAGGCTGGTAGAGTAAATGGGAGGAACTGTTCTCACTCACAAAAAGGAACAAGAGCGAGAGGGCACAGATTTAAAGCGATATGCAAATGAAGCAAGTGTAAAGTAAGCATAAACTTTTTCACTGAGTTGTTAGCAAATGGAATGCACTTCTTGGAAATGTGGTGGAGGCAGCTTTAAATGAGGCTTTCAAGACAGCATTGGGGGATTAACTGGATAAAAATGACGTGCAACGGTACAGACAAAAAAAAGGAGACTGGCACAAAGTAATGACAGCCATTTAACAAGCTAGAGCAGGCAAGATAGACCAAATAGCTGGGATTAAAATGGGAAGTGGGTAAGCAGAGCCGGGGAAGAGGGTAGGCAGAAAAAAGGGTAAGGGATAGCTTTCAGGGGCCACCCCCTTGACCAGTGCCCCTCCATCCATGCATCCAGTTATATGTAGATTGGGACAAATGAAGGCCAACCTTAGTTTTCAGTTGGAAAACTAGCCATACCTTTCTAACCTGCTGGAAAGGCAGGTGGTCAGGAAGGTGGTGAGTGGAGGCCTTTATTGGCCATTAGTTGACTTATCGTCAGCCAATAAGGTCAGCCATGGATGTTCTTGCTCAGAATATAATTACCTAAATGGCGATTAGCCCATCAGGGGAATCTCATCCAAATATTTCACTCTCCTGCTAATACACTTGTCAACGTGGTCTCAAAAATGGACAAGTAGGCACAGCTAAATACAAATACAGTCAAAAACAGAAATATATTTAGAAATATAATCATCTGTTTTATATGAATTAGAGACAAATTTAAAATAACCCTTTGTTCAAATTTGTCTTTGATTTCTAAAAACCACCAGAACATTCTTTCTTTATACTTCACGTCCTGCTTTCTTACTAACGATGTCAAAAACTTCATAATTATTCAAAAGATGATAAAATTGGTCAAGAGCAAGGCAGTGTAAAGCTGAATTAGGGCAATGGAATCTACGCCACAAGCCTCAAACCAAACATAGTAAATTTGTGGTCAGAATGAAAGAAACCCTGGATGTCAAACTGTGATTATTTTACAATGACAATACAGTGTGTCTTTGGTGTACACAATGCTGGGACTGGTGTTGCCAGAAATACCCTGTAATAAAACACCGCAGGTTTTCATAGAAACGTCTCATTCATGTACATGTAGTGTGAATTGGAGAGGGTGGTGCAGAATTTGAGTTATTGTGTGCAGGTTGGCAAATATTTTCAATTACACACAACTTCCTCTCTATACAACATTCTAATGTTCTGCAATAACCATCACTCTGCAAGTGATCCATAAATATGATTTATGGATAAAAAGGACCATGGGGACATGGAAATAAAAAGCTGGACTTTCAAGAATTCCTTTGTAAATTGAAAGACAATGCCGATGTCCCATTACCTGCCTGATTCCAGTTCCTTATGTTATTTGATGTGATAGATTGATCTTCGAGTTTTAGACAAACAAAGCAGAGATATGGACCTGTGTGTAAATGCATATAACTCTTCCATTTTAAAGGCAGATGTTGCTGCTGGCTAAAACAGGAAGCTACATACCTTCCCTTTAGTCTCTTAGCTTCAAAAAGCAATGCACGTCTCTAGAGGCTTCCTGTGGTTGAACTTCGATTAAGTCTGGAAGCAACAGTCAAAATCCATATCCAAGTGCTTAAATATTTCAGTATGAGTGAAATCAAGCAGACAGGAAATGTTCTGCTCCTATAGATTCAATTTATTTGTACCCTAAAAATGCCACAAAGCATTCCATTATAGCTGAAGACTGTCACTGGCTCTGACTTACAGTTGATCAGGGAAAAGTACTAGCTGAATCCATATTAAAAATAAATGTGGTAAAAAGGAAACGTCTCAACAAATCAGTGGAACTTAGTTAGATCGTGAAGGATGTCTGCATAAGTACAATTCAGGATTCAAAGTTGAAGCTACCTTGGTCTAATTTCTCCTACTTTACCACTTCACTCAAGGTGGTCTGGCTACAAATCCAATCTTCACCACAGAATCAGGATATCATTTGTGCACAGCCTGTACTAGTAATTCCTAGCATTTTGCTATGGAGGTACTCCACCCCAATAGTACAAACTGCAGTCACATTCTTCCAAAGTGCCTACAGCTTTAATGCAAAGTTTAATTTAGACTATTACTGTGCTTGCTGAGATTGTCCTGCATCCTCCATAGCTGGAAGAAAAAACTTTTCCAAAACCACAGAGACTAAGAGAATGAATGAGTGATACAGGAAAAGAAAGTAAAGATGAAAGACGTCAGAAAATGGCAAAGAAAGGGAAACTGAGAAAAAGCGATACCAGTAATGCAAGATGCAACTGTTGGGATGTCACATGGATTAGTGCTAGGACCTCAACTATTTACGATATATATCAATGACGACTGAAGGCATAGAATGTGCAGTAATTAAGTACATTGATGGTATAAAGACAGGTAGGAGAGTAGGTTATGAAGATGACTAAGAAGTCTTCAAAAGGACATAGGTTAGGTGAATGGACAGAAATTTAATACAAAGTATGATGTGAAAAAAATGTGAGTCTGTCCACGTTGGCAGCAATAAAGAAAAGCAGCATATTATTTAAATCGAGAGAAGTTACAGGATTGTTGTTTAAGTAGAGGGATCTGGGTGCCCTGGTACAGGATTCAAAACAAGAATAATAAAGATTAGTATGTAGGTACATCAAGCAATCAAGAAGGCAAATTGATCATCGCTTATTGAAAAGGATTTCGAATATAAAAGTATGAAAGATTTTCCGCAGTTTTACAGGTTTTATACTCATCTACACTGTGGTATACAGTTTTGATCTCCTTATTGAAGGATGGATATAACTGCATTATAAGCAATTCAGAGAATGTTCACTCAATTAATTCCTTGCTTGAAAGAGGAAAGTTTAGCCTGTATCTAATGGACTTTCGAAGAAGGAGAGGTGGTCTTGCTGAAACATACAAGATCCTTGGGAATGACTTGGCAGATTAGTGATGAAGAGATGCTTCCCTTTGTGAGAGAGGCTATAACTAGGTAATACATTTACAGTAAGGGGCTGTCATTCAAGTCAGAGGTTAGGTGAATTTCCTTCTTTCAGCACGTCACAAGCCTGTGGAATTATCTTCCCAAGAGAGAAGTCATTGAGAATTTTTAGACAAAATTACTCAAATTACTGACTAACAAGGGAGTCAAAGGCTATGGAGGTTGACACAAAAGTGGACTCTCGGCTACATTTAAATCAGCTATGATCTTATCAAACCACGGAGCAGATTCAAGGGGCCAAATGTCCTACCCCTGCCTCATGAGTGTGTATGTGCTCTATCATTGCAAACTGGCATCAGAGACAGCCGATATACACAAAATGGCATTGGCTTTTTCCATCAGATTAGACTTGACCTTGTGGAGGAACACTGCAACCTTGCTCAGTGAAATAAATGCTCCCACTGTCAAAAGATCAAACTGGAGGACAGAAGACAGTTAACATCTCTTTTTACACTGTCCTCTTCAACACCTTCCCTGAACATCAGCCTCATCTCTAAAAACAAATGCAACACAGCTGGACTGTTTTGTCTCAAAACACCAACTATCCACACGTCACCTATTTTCTTCCATGTTCGCTTAGTTGCCACAGCCCCTCTTGAAAGGTGTTGGGAAACTTTCAATGTTAAAGTCTCGACACCAGGCTTTCCCAAAGTCGGGTCTTGGGCCACAACTTTTGGGTCCCAAGCTGGAGGCAGAAATAGTTGCTGTGAAATTCAGCAAATGCTAGCTATTGCAACACCCCTTCAAATGGAAGGGTTAGCCTAATTGGCTATCTTTAAAGGCCTCTGCTCTCGGCCTGCTTACCCCACATCCATCTCTGCTCTCAAAGCTCTCCACACTTTGGAGTCACAACAGCTGTCAAGTCTCAAAATGGGCTACTCGATGGGAAAAAGTTTGGGAAGCACTGAGCTACACTTACTTTTCAAACAGTCATCTGTAAAAATTCAAACTGCAGCATAAACCAGTGATCTTTCTAACTGAACTAATCCTATTCATGGCACATGTTGGGGACTATAATGTATTGTTCCCTAGGTTAGCCTCAGCTCCTGACAGCTTTCATTTTAAGTGCAGTAGCTACGAGCACCAGGAGATAAAGTTACATGGCAGAACGTCAAGTTTCCATGACAACACTCAAATGCACAGGAGATCCATCAACCAAGTGGCAAATCCAAATCAAAAAAGAGAGTAAGGCAATAAAAACTGCCATCTTAATCAAATGAGGATCCGACGAACTTAAGTGCAAAGTGATTGACAGTTGACACAGTGAAGAGAAATGAGACACAATATTAAAGTTTTCTCCAGGTTTGGAATAGCCACCCAAAGGAGTGGCAAATCATAGTACAATATTTTATTCATTCTGTCACGTGCCACATACAGTTTCCAGTCTCTTCGCTTTTCAAGATGTCATGCATTACTATCATTGATATAAAATGTTTATCAAGATTGCTTAATCTTTTAAGAAATGTCATTGGTCCAAATCTTTTTGGTGGCTTTATGTGGTGCGGACAAGTATATTGGATGTGGTCAGCAATATTTAGCCAAAGGATTATTTAAAATGTAGTTGGCTATATTTTTTGAGACCATGGTCCCTGCAACGCTGGATGAAAAATCAGAGGGCAGTCTACAAATGATCTTAGCCACCTACCTCAAGTGGAAGTCATGCTTAAGATAAAGCAGCACTAGATGGGTGCAGTGATTATAACTAAAACTACGAGCAGACCACCACACTGAGGAGCCCAAATAAATTTGGGATCAGAGGTATTGGCAAGAGGGGACTAAGGGAGCTGACTGGTCCAGATTCAACAGGCCAAGATGGCCGATTGTGGGGGGAGAATGACTTGGTGGGAGGTATATCCGATGGGCCGAGGGGGGTGCCAAATGACAGATCCTCCCACCCACCCACTCTGTCCAATTCCAACCTGTGCAGCAAAAGCTGCCAGGTTTCCTATATTGCTGAAAGTACAGTTATACACCACCCAGCTCAAATACTGATAATGGCAGGATGAGGCCATTAATTGGCTATTTAAAAGATTCAAAAGCCCCAAGAGTAAGTGCGCTGCCTCTGACTACCAACACCATTCCCCCCATTAAATTTTAGACATGTCGAGAACAGTCAGGTAGGTGGCAGAACTTTACGAATTCATCCTCCGTACCCTCAAACCCACCATGAAAACACCATAATAGAGAAATCAAATGATTTTAGCTGACGTCTGATTGAATTCACAGCAGAGGACTGTGAAACCGGAGGTCAAGACCTTTACTAAGTTATTACTCAGATTATTGCAATAATGCTATCAGGTGCAATGCTGGAATCTGTAATTCGCTCCCAATTGTTGCTTGTACAGATCATGAAATGAACAGACAACCCCGTGTGTTTATTCTAATTGTGTTTCCAATGCATTACACTGGGAGGGCACGGCTGCCTGACCAGAATTACACACACACAGTCACACTGGAGGGAAGAAAATGTTTCCCCCAAGATAGTAACGCAGAATAAAACTATGACGATGCAGGTAAATCTGGTGAATCAAACTGAAGGCATGGACTAATGACAAAAAACAAGTAAACCTGCTATCCTCCTTTGCAATGCAACACAACTGAAGTGCCTGAGAGCAGACCACATTTAGGTAAGAAATAAGCACATGACTCCACATATCCTGGTGTTCCCTGGTGAGGAGGCACACAGCATTCACAAAGCATTCTGTGACTGGTGGGTGCTGGAGGCCATGGAGTGCACCATCAACCCAGAGAATGGCATTTTAATTGAAGTTGATACGCCTCCCTTAAAACTTTTGTGATTGCTTCAGTCAGGTACTAATGCCCATTTCAAAACAGGGCATTTCATTCATAATAAGACAACAGGAAAAGTGTCTGAAGAAGGGTCCCGACCCGAAACGTCAACTTTCCTGCTCCTCTGATGGTGCCTGGCCTGCTGTGTTCCTCCAGCTCCACTGTGTGTTATCTCTGACTCCAGCATCTGCAGTTCTTCCATTTCACTCATAATGGATTGTTTTGCTTACAAGTTTAACAGAAGTTGTGCAAATACAATTCTGCTGAAGTCCATAACAGCAGTTTTGCCAATGCAACAGATGTCAATGCCCCAGAATGGGCAGCAGCACCCAGGTACAGGTATTGATCATATAAAAGGCAGCAACGAGCAAGTGTCATCTGGTGTCAAATGCTCAAGTACATTTGACGTAACTCAATATTATTTTACAATTTTTTAAAAATACTAAAACCCAAAGAACATTCCTTCCCAGTAGAATTCCTGTCCCTCAAAAATCATTTCAAATGCTCAAATCAATACCTGGTTCCTTAATATTCTCATTTTCATGGAGATTATGTCAATTACTTTGAATTAGGCTTCTAGTCCAGTACCAACATTTGCAGAAAACAGCTAAAGGAATTGAAAAGATAGTCAAGGCCAGTTTTAGCTCTGGACCATGCCAGCCAAAACCCACATCCCATATCTTTCTGTACTGGCATCATTTTAAGTCCTTTACCTGATCTCCACAGTCTAACTGTACTTGCTATGCTGCACTGCAACATGACCCCAAGCAGCTCAGGAAAAAAAAAGACCTGCAGATTTCAGTCTGATATCGGTGAGAGAAGTGTGAGTTAATATGAAGTGTAAATGGTGAATGGAAGAGCTCAGTCTCCAGGGACCATCTACCAATCAATCTAAGAGGGTGGCACAGTGGCTCAGTGGTTAGCACTGCTGCCTCACAGCATCAGGGACCTGGGTTCAATTCCACCCTTGGGTGACTGTCTGTGTGGAGCTTGCACATTCTCCCTGTGCCTGCATAGGTTTCCCCCCACAGTTCAAAGATGTGCAGGTTAGGTGGATTGGCCATGCTAAATTGCCCATAGTGTTTAGGTTAGATGGGTTATCAGGGGATGGGTCTGGGTGGGATGCTCCAAGGGTCAGTGTGGACTTGTTGGGCTGAAGGGCCTATTTCCACACTCTAGGGATTCTATGATTCTAAAGGCTATCTAGACAGTAGTCATTTACAATTCACTGTGACACGTCCAAGGCCTGCAGATAACATACCAAAGAACATTGGCAAGTAGAGTTTTGTTTATACTGTCTTCTAATCACAATGCAGATGATTTGCTCATACAATGTTTCATTTACAATGATCTACTTTGCACAACAGCGTCTATACTTATGTCGAAGTAAATTAACAAAGGATTTACATTCTATTTCAAGTAGAAATGGTAGAATTTCCTGTTTTTATCTTTTTTTAAAAAAAAGACCAGCAACTCAAAATTACAAAACAGGACAACACTGCACCGTGGGGTGGGGGAAAGGTGGCACAGTGGTTAGCACTGCTGCCTCATCACACCAGTAACCAGTTCGATTCCAAACAGCCTTGGGTGACTGTCTATGTGGAGTTTGCACATTCTCCCCATCTCTGTGTGGGTTTCCTCTGGGTGCTCTGGTTTCCTCCCACAGTCCAAAGATGTGCAGGGAAGGTGGATTGGCCATGCTAAATTGCCTGTAGTCTACAATGGGAAATGCAGGGATAGGGTAGGGGGTGGGTCTGGGTGGGATGCTCTTCCGAGGGTTGGTGTGGACTCGACAGGCCAAATGGCCTGCTTCCACACTGTACAGATTAACCAGTGTGAGAAGGCCAGTGTTCCACCATGAACACAACTGCTGATCACTGCCCTTTTCTAAGTATCACTATTTTGTACCCATTCTGGAAAATGTAATACGATCTCGAACATCTTTTACTGTCAAGTGTACTCCATGGTAGAAGCATAGTGAAAAGCTTTTACAATATCTGCCTCTTATGTCGCCATCTTAGATACAATGTCTGAAGCTTGTGAAAACATGAATGTATTATTGGAGTTTTACAGTGGTCTAGAAGGCCCTTACAGACAGTTATATAATGGACCTTCACCATACTATAAGATACACCTGGTAGATTTTAGCCATTATCCTGTTTCCTGGTGGGCACTGAAAGGGTCTGTTTGGTCTAATGTGGTTGAGGGAAACCATTTGGTAATCTAAATTGAAAAGGTTCTGGTCTGAAACAAGATGTAATTCATTGCGTGATGGTAAGTAGATACAAATTACACTGGAGCCCATCAAATGCCAGCAAGTGTGTAGAAACATAAGGCCATCTTGTGGTGCAGTGGTAATGTACCAAACCCTGGACCAGGCAGCCACATTCAAGTCCCACCTGCTCCAGGAGGTTTGTAATAACATCTCTGAACAGGCTGATTAGAAAATATATCAAAATTAACACTAGAGGATCTTGTGGTGCTCTAAGCCAAGAGGCCTGGGCTCAAGTTCCACCTGCTCCAGAGTTGTATTAAAAAAGAAATATGTAGAAACATAAAGAAGGGCTTTTGTGATAGTGGTAGTGTCCTACTCTGGGTCATGAGGCCCAGGTTCAAGTCCCATCCTCTCCAGAGGTGTGTAATAACTTCCCTGAACAGGTTGATTAGAAAATTTCAATGTAGAAACATAAAAACTGTACAGCACAGAAGAATGCCACTTGATCTATGTGAAGGAATGTTACAATCTGGTTCTATTAGGGGCAGCAGTTCATTCCATCTATGATACCTATAAAGACTGCATTAGGTAGAATAAAAAATAAAGACTGCATATTCGCTTGAAGTTTATATTTGATACAACAAAATTAAAAATGAAATGCAAATGAAAATCTACTTATAAGTATTGGCCTTCGTCAGTTCCCTTGAATTCATTTTGTTTATATGCAATTTGATAATTTATCCAACAATCTTTCCATTTCAGCCCGATGGCCATGCTTCAGAAATAAAGCAGGGCTTTCAGGCACGCCACTCTCCGTCACATACCACAATAAACAGTCCTTGGGTTGCACCTCATCTTCATTCAAGCACATTTCCTTCACATTGGTTATATACTTCAAGTCTGCCAGTGGCATTGGTCTTAAAAATTGACTCAGGGAATTTTGTTTATCCCAAATACCTTTCTGTTAATACATTACAGTTTCCAAACTGGCTCCAAGTTACTTATCAAATGCACTACATTAAACTCTGTTGCCTTGTGGATCTCCAGCTTTAAAACTAATGGCAGATGCAATAAGGGAAATTTGATAGGATATTAGGGTTCACAGATAGAGTGATGTGTTGCCAACTCTGCATGGGAAAGATTAAAGTCAATATTTTTGATCTCCACCATAAACTCTGTATTCTTGTTACAAACGTCATTCCACTTTCCAACCGGTACCTCAGGCTGATCCAGGTCATTGTCACATCCAGACATAACCATTTCAATACTCTTATAGTCTGCCGCTCCTGTACCATTTAACTCTGTTGACTCTATCTCACGTGGAAATCTATTCACCACGGTACTCAATAAATTATAATTACGATCCTAGCCAGAAGGTCACAAAATTCTAATTCTCCTGCAAATTCCGTTATGGCATTGTCCTTGCTACCTTTGCAACTGCTTTGCAGTCAAGAAACCATGCTACCCTGCCATGGCCCTCTCACTGTACTGTGCAGTTCTACAATTTCTTTGACCCTAATTTCAGAGCAGATCCTGCTGCCACACCAACCCGTGTGGCTGTCACGCCTCAAGTTACATTGGGCCCAAGGACTGGACCTTCCCACTCCACCTTCCTCGCATACTTTAAAATCCTTTATTGAAGCCCTTATCGTTTGATCACCTCTACTATCTACTACGTTGAATCTATTTATTGATTGCAACAATGAGGCATTTTGACATACTTTCCGCTGCTAAACACAAGACATGCAAGTTGTTATTAATAGGAAGTCATATAATTGCAAATGCTCAAAATTTTGCTGAAGGAAAATGAAGACAGAATTTTGAAGCAATGGAAAGTAATTGTTTCAGTTCTTAATTAGCAATTACTCCTAATTATTTCAGTTACACATACATTTATAGTCAGCAGAATATGGCAATATATTTTACTGTTGACTATATGATCAGACATGTTAACTTCGTTTCACCCCCTAGGGTGTGTGTTGGAAGCTGATCAATTTAAGTGCCAGGCTCCACCAGCACAAACATAAATGATTCATATAAATAGAATCATAAGTAACCGGTTTCCGTTTGCTGCCACAATTGCTATCAACTACGCCTTTAAGTGATAGGTGCACCATCCTTGACCGGTCATTGGTGCAAAAAACCCTTCTGAACTGCCTCATCAGTATCTGATCCTGGCAAAGTGGCAATTGGCAAGATGCATCATTTCCGGAGTAAACCCTACACCTCATCACAGTATAAAACATTCACATATTGAAGCACTAAAGTTTCACTTTGTGTCAGTGTAAACAAAATCAAAAGAAATACTTAGTTGGTGATACATTAATGAAAACATAAAAAGGCTCTCCCCTCCAATACACAATAATTCATACAACCGAACAGCCAAAACTGCCAGTGTGCCAATACTTGCTGGAAGCAGTCAGTACAAAGCATCAATTACACTGTATGCTTCAGAGTGCCTCTTACTGCTCAATTGACTTATTCTTTGTGTGCCTCTAACAAAATGAACATGGAAACAGAGTACAGAATTATTAACAACAAAAAAAAAATGAGAAGCTTGCTGTTTTCTTCAAATCCTGGGATTGCATTAGTTTCTTGCTGCTCTGACTAATTAATTTACTGCATCCCACCGTTTGGGCATAAACTTGTCCTCAATCAAACTCATGAAACAGTGAACACAGAGCAAGAAAAGACTGCACTAGAGGCTACGGTCCGACTCTGCCCCTAGGGTGGGTGTTGGAAGCTGATCAATTTAAGTGCCAGGCTCCATCAGCACAAACATAAAACGACTACTGTTTTGCTAGCTGGAATGGATTCCAAAAGCATCAATAGCTTATTTCATGCAGTATATCCATTGTCCATTACAGGCCACTTTTGAGGCATCTACAGTAAGCCACAGCAGTTTCTATAAAGAATGCAAAGAATGCAAGCCAAAGAATGTGTCCACAAGTTCAGGTTGTCAGATCACTTTGTCCAATCAGGCGAATAGAACAAAGAATAGAATATCAGCAAGACAGCGCCTGCCTTCCAATCCAGTCAAATTTAATAATTACCATTTCCTCTGCCAGGCTTTGTAATTGTACTCTGTACTTCTCAAATTACTAACATACAGAGTGCCTGGAGTGAAATACTGTTTATAATATGAAGTTTTTTTTTGAAGGTATGTAAGAATTTAATGCAAAAAGAGTGTAAATTGTACATGTCAGGTCTCCGACCAATGCAAAGTGAAGTGGGTTTCATTACAGCAAGGTTACGTCCTTTTGAATCAGGTTGAATCCAAACTCTGGGCAGCCACGAAATTCAGCATTGGTGTGAAGCCAAAACATTATTGCCGTGCTACATTCCATTTCAGTCCAGCAACTGAAAAAGGTTCACTCTGACAATGAATCAGAGAAAAGGATGAGCATCCTTGTGACTTAGTGTCCTCTGGGCTCTGAAGGTATGTCAGATAGAAACATTGGGCAGACTTTTCCTGGCTTCTGAACAATGTGTCGGTTGGGCAGATATGGCGCGGTTGGGTAAATGTAATTCTCAAAGTCGGAAAAAAATTTCCGATGTTCCACATACTGTTTTAACGGTGAGATGAAAATCTTGCTAGGGAGTGTGAGTGACCAACCTATACGCATTTATCTCTCATTATTACCTATTCATGCCTCATACAGCTATTCTCACATAGTAGAAAAAAGCCAGATGCCAATAATTCTCAACATGCAAGCAGGGCAGCAGCAATGTTCCCTCTGACTTGCACAGCAGCAAGACACTTCAGCACTGCCCGAACACACTGCTTCCTGTAATCGCTGAGCATGTGGAAGTTCAAGCTGAGGGTGAACCTTCATCTGGCCAGGAGACTCACAGCACATCTGGGTCATTAAGTGACAAACGCTTGGGTTGCCTACCCAAAACACCAAGGCTAACTGGCTCTACCATAGGTTCGGCTGGGTCCACTCCCACTACAAACCCTGTGACTGCATTCGCATGTAGTGAGAAGGAAAGGAAAAACAAAATATAACAAAATGTGTTCTTAAGATGAAGAGCAGGATACAACACTTCGGGGAAAAGAAGAAGACAACTATCGACTTTGAAAAGGAACAAGCCAGCCGATCACTTATTTATAAATGAAACGCATCAGAAATTTCCTCATGTTTATGTTGATCTATTCCAAGTCAAGTTATGAAGTGTGCAAATCAGATAAAAACAAAACCTATGCCCTGCACAATAGGTGCTCTTTGCAAAGCTGATTAATAAAGTAATAAATCAATGGCCTTGTGGGAAAGGAATCCATCGATTATCAGCATTGTTTTCTGCTAGCGGAAACCCAGAGGAATACAGTGATAAATGGGAACTTTCTGAATTTCAAGAGTTAACATTCCTCTTCTTCAAGCCAAGTGTTTCCAGGTCATCGCACTGAAGCTACTCTAGGGGTAGGTGGGAGAAAGAGTGATAGCATGGAAAGAAAAAGCACCCAGTCTGTCTTCATTCAATTAGAAGATAATGAAAATATCTAGGGTCTTTTTTAAATACAAGTTTGCCCTTTGGTTTAGAAACGGTTTAAGATCGTTCATCAATCTGCAAGATCGTTCAGCATTCTGCAAACTATCAGCTGGACCTTTTCTCCCCACTCTCTAATTAAATCTGATCAATTTTCACCTAAATGATGTCTGGCAGTTTTCATTTTACAGGAAGAACAGAAAGAGCAGTCAAGGTGTATACTTAGTAAGGAGACAGATTTCATTGGCACCCTACTACAATGGAACAGGAAAAAAATGCTGCTAAAACATGCAAATGAAATATGTTCTTCAAAAACAGTTGATCATATTGGATTGTCAGACAGATCACTTTGAATGAAAATGTTGTTATTACTTGCAAGTTTCTGCTTTTTCTCCTCAAATAATATTCTTAAATTTATTACTCAGCATGCAATCAGAGTTCATACAACTAAGATTTTTGATTATTTATCAGTTCTCAGAGCAATAACAATTAGAATTACACCCTTGTACCCTTGTACTGTACCCAAAAGGTATAGCAAACAAAACAACGATATTCCACCTACACTGATTAAAACATCCGGAGTAAAACATCAGGTCCCAAGAATAATAAATAATAAATTAACTAATGCTCCACAATCACTAGTTTCCATTCCTGAACCTTAGAGACATCTAAACATAAAGTTTGAATGGATAACCTTGGCTCTGAGTAGCACCTGCACCTCAGAATAATGTTTTGGGTTCAAGTATGACTTCAGAAAGCTGAACAGAATTTAGGCTTGTGGTGAAGTGACCACAGGCTTAAAATTGGACATTCTGAAATGACCCACAGCTGGAGAAAATCTGGCCTGATAGAAAATTGGCCAGACAACGTAAACTATCAGCTACAGAGAACAATGGAAACCAAGATCAAAGATGTCACAAAGGTTCAGGAGGAACCAGTTACAACCAAGCCAAGGATTGTGTATTGGTGAAGTATCGATCAGACTTCTTGGCAGCTTGACTTCCTGCCAATATCTGAGGACAGGCACTTTACAGCTTCCCAGCATGGCAATAGGTAGCGTGACTCTACTGGATGCTTTGAACCCTGTTCACGATCCCAATGGCCAAAGGCCACAGAACATTCAAGAATATGCGTGGCAATGGGAATAAAAACACACACCTGGAAGCCACCCTCTCAGTAATAGCTCACAGCAAGACTTGTAGCCAAGAACAACCAGGAGGAGATTCGCCCTGACCTGCATGGCCCACCTTTGTGGAAGAAAGCCAGCCCTACCTCAGAGAGGAAATGCCAACAGCCCAGCTCAAGCATATGGATCATTGTGGGTAATATTTCGGACAGATAGAGCTAGATAGAAAGTAAATATTGTGGGAATTCGGGAAATGCTTACATGCTGAGCATTTCAATACTCCTATTTCAATTGGAATACTTTGTTAATAAAATCAGGGTTGAACCGCAAACCGAATTTTGTGTCCCTTTGTCCATCTCACCAACGAGTTCCTGGGTGAAGTGTTTTTAATACTTAGACTGATCAAAGCGTCCAAGGCACCAAGAATAGGCTAAATATTACATGCAGCACTGCAGGAATGTCAGACTGTCAGAGATGCCATCTTTCTGATGGGACCTTACACCTCCAAACATGTACTGTTTCTGGTTTCTTGTAACTTGCAACAGATGGAGACAGCTATCAGTGAGAAGCTGATGTTGTCCTGAGATTAAGCAGCAAGTAAAGACCTCTCAGGATAGTCATCCGCCTCAGTAAAAAGAGACCTAAGATTAAGAATTCAAAAGCATAGAACTGGACTGAATTAGGGCTCTGGGAAGTAGCCAAGTGGCAGAAAAACTTGCACGTAGAATGCAGCAGCTTTTAAAACAATGGACAGTTCTTTTGCATAAGATGAAGATTCTGGGTCATGGCTATGAAATAAGTTGTTTTCACACACTGTTCAACGTATACATGCATTTAAAATGAGCTCCAACCTGGCCACTCTCTGTTCAGTACTATGTAAACTTAAGTTTGGCTCTTATTGTACCATATTGCTGCTAGCACAAAGGCTGAAATGGTTGGAACACTGCATATGATGAATAGGAAATCCCACAGGAAGAGGAGGATTTCCTGAGTTCAGAAAACAGCAAACCAACCGTCCCTGCGATTAACGGTAGTCCAAAATAATGCTTTAGCAGCTGCAACATTGGGTCTGTGAGTGGCTCAAGGGAGGGCTGGGCAGGTGATGAGGAACAGGGTATTGGATGACAATGAGGAGCATAACATCTCTCAAAACACCATCTTTTTAAAATACAGTCAGAAATGTGAAATGGCAACAAAAAAGGATAAAGGTTGGAATACGGAACAGTGTCTGACTGACGAAGTGAAGGTGTGTAGTCGTATTAACGGAGAGATTATGAAGACTGAGATAAGAATGAACTTAGTGAAGGAATAGAAAGGGAGCCAACATGAACCGGAAAAGTGAAAGCTTACCATCTCAACTGGGTTAAATTGATGGAAATGGGAATGCCAATGCCAATAGGAACTGAAGGAACTGGAGTTGGACCAGCATGGGCTATGAATAGCATGGAAACAGCTCCTACACAGTGGGAGTGATACCCAAGAAAACGTAAATGCTCTTGGAGGACTGATAAGATTTATTAAGTGCTGTGATCTAAAGTTTGTTAAATACCCAACCCTTGAAACAAGGGAAGAATAGAAAACAAACACATGCTGCTGAAAGGAATGTGACTGAGCACCTGGTATAACTTTGCAAAACCATTACAATCTGTTGCAGTAGTTTCAACAGGCTTCATTGTCAGCCATCTTTGATGTGGTTACCGAATAGAAATATGTTCTTTTAATTAAAATAACATACTGACTACCTGAGAGGATTTAAAATCTTTGAACAGGTTTCGTCAATGAGAGATCTCTTGGATTGTCAGAAGACATATTTCTCCCCCTTTCCACGTGACTCCCAAAGTCTGTCCATGACAGATACTTGGTGCGCAGATATGGATGCAGCATGGAGGATACAAAGTGGTTTGGATATGTCATGGGGAACATGAGGAAGCATGGCTACTGATGGTATGCATATATATATGTATGTATGAAGGATTTACGGGTTGGGCTGAAGTCTCAGAGAAGAGCGATCAGTCTTATACTCAGCCCATCTCAATACTCAGTCACCTCTATGGCTGCCTTGAACATACCTCTGGAGAAAACAGGCATGACAGGCATGCACAGACACACGCATGCAGCCTCTGAAGGAGGAATTTTTTTTTAGGGCTATTTCCATGAATATGGGTCTACCAAGTCAGGACACTTCATCACTTGGGCTTCCTGCTTCCATCTCAAATATCGGAGGTAGGAAAGTTGAAAGTTGCAATTTTCCCGTGATTACTACAATATTTTCTAAAGTTAAAATTATTAATTGCAAAGCATGTCCAAATTGAAACGAGCTAGAATGCAAATTTCTTTTAAGTCAACAACTTAAAAGTTTCAGGAGAGAATAGTTATGATGTCTTGCTAGAAATTCAAAACCAATTCTGTACCTCAAATATTTAGAATTTTCCTTCAACTTCTTAGTAATGAATATGTGTTTATCCTTCAGTCCTAGTGAAGGCATGTTACGTGTACATACCACTTAGTCACAGGAGTAGACCATTCAGCCCCGCAAGTCTATAACAATTAAATCATGAAGATAAGATTACAAGGCTTGTGTATCTGCTTGTTTCCTAACTGATCTAACTGTATTTGAGCGCTGTCAGTTTTTGATAATGTTCTAAAGCTGGCATACATAGATTCATTTCCAACTAAATGTTGCAATATACTGTCTTCTGCTAGAACCACCAAAGACAACAGAATGAATGTAGAGTAGAAGCTAGGACCAAAAGAATATGAAACAAATGGATGCAAAAATTACAGTAGCCAATATTACATAAAGGATACAGATGAGAGGTCAACATGCCAGACTTTTGTGGGGAATTTTTGAATATGAGCCAAGCATATTAGAGAGCTCCAGAGATTCCTGTAAAGTCTACCATTGTTCTTCACACTTTGAACTTACACAAAGATCTTCAGTTTTCATAGAAAGTTAATAGATTGGTATTGAAAAGGTTAAAACATTTCAAAAGGAACAACCAATTAAATCTTCCACTAACTTGACCTTGCTCACGTAGGATAATGCAGCAAAAGTCAACAATAATAAAAAAGGGAGGAATAGATCAGTAGAAGAACTTTGGACCAACACAAGGAAAAGAATCCAATCCTTCACCCTCCTATCACTTTCGCACCCTTTCCCTCCATCAGTATTGTTTGCAGAGCCACAATCTTATTTTCATTTTGGTGCACAGAGTTTTAAGATCTATGGTGGTATTTTTTTTAAAATCTAGCTATTGTTCATCAGACTAGTCAGTAAACATGAGATTTCCTCTTATTCCTGCAGGTCACCCAAACCACGTGAGGTCAGTTATAGTTCCTCTACAAAACCACAGCAGCCACATGAGTTTACAATGTCAGCACCATTTCAAATCATTTAAAGTTGGCATATCAATCAGTTCAGATGCTTAGTTTAAGTTCTTGCAATTACAATTATTCCAATGTTTTCAAATTCATCGATTTTTCTTTCCTTTATTCTGTCATGAAATCTGAGCATCGATGACAATGCCAGCAATTGCTGCGTTATGTTTAATTGCCCTTGAGCTGAGTGCTATGCTAGGGCATTTCAGAGGGCAATTAAGAGTCAACTACATTGCTGTGGCTCTGCAGGTATATGTAAGCCGGACCAGGTAAGGACAGCAGACCTCCTGAGGATGGCAGATTCCTTCCTTTAAAAGGTCATTAGTGAACCAGATGGGGTTTTCTGTCAATCAACAACCGTTTCACGGTCATCATCAAACCCTCTGGATGAAGGGACTGGGGGCATTCTGGCGAAGTTTGCCGATGATACGAAGTTGGGTGGACAGGCAGGTAGTACGGAGGAGGTGGGGAGGCTGCAGAATGATTTAGACAGTTTAGGAGAGTGGTCCAGGAAATGGCTGATGAAATTCATCGTGAGCAAATGCGACGTCTTGCACCTTGGAAAAAAGAATACAGGCACGGACTATTTTCTGAACGGTGAGAAAATTCATAAAGCCCAGGTACAAAGGGATCTGGGAGTGTTAGTACAGGATTCTCTAAAGGTTAACTTGCAGGTTGAGTCCGTGATTAAGAAAGCGAATGGAATGTTGTCATTTATCTCCAGAGGGTTGGAATATAAAAGCAGCGTTGTGCTTCTGAGACTTTATAAAGCTCTAGTTAGGCCCCATTTAGAATACTGTGTCCAATTTTGGGCCCCACACCTCAGGAAGGACATACTGGCACTGGAGCGTGTCCAGCAGAGATTCACACGGACGATCCCTGGAATGGTAGGCCTAACATACGATGAACGGCTGAGGATCCTGGGATTGTATGCATTAGAGTTTAGAAGGTTGAGGGGAGATCTAATAGAAACTTACAAGATGATGCATGGCTTAGAAAGGGTGGATGCTGGGAAGTTGTTTCCGTTAGGTGGGGATACTAGAACCCGTGGGCACAGCCTTAGAATTAGAGGGGGTCCATTTAGAACGGAAATGAGAAGACATTTCTTCAGCCAAAGAGTGGTGGGCCTGTGGAATTCATTGCCACGGAGCGCAGTGGAGGCCGGGACGTTGAATGTCTTCAAGGCAGAGATTGATAAATTCTTGATCTCGCAAGGAATCAAGGGCTACGGGGAGAGTGCGGGTAAGTGGAGGTGAAATGCCCATCAGCCATGATTAAATGGCAGACTGGACTCGATGGGACGAATGGCCTTACTTCCACTCCTGTGTCTTATGGTCTTATGGTCTTAATTCCAGATTTTTATTGAATTGAAATTCTACGATCTGCCATGGCAGGTCCCCAGAATACTACCTGGGTCTCCAGATTAACGGTTCAGCGATAATACTAGAAGACCATCACCTCCCCAAATTTGGTCACCGAACTATTAAAAGAACTCAATTTGGAAGTGCAAGACAGGCTGAACAATTGCCTACACAAAAAAGTCACTAAGTTTTATTTTGTATTTACAGCTTAAATGTCTTAATTTTGAAGGAATGTTTTAGAAAATCACTGAATTGGAATAAATCATTTCCCCATTTGAATGTATTAAGACCATAAGATATAGGAGCAGAATTAGGTCATTCAGCCCATCGAGTCTGCTCTGCCATTCAATCATGGCTGTGTTTCTCAACCCTATTTTCTGCCTTTGCCCTGTAACTCTTGATCCCCGTACCAATCAAGAACCTACATCTTAAATATATTCAATGACTTGGCCTCCACAGCCCACTGTGGCAACGAGTTCCAGAGAGTCACCATCCTCCAGCCGAAGAAACGCCGCCTCATCTCAGTTCTGAAGGACTGTCCCTTCACTGAGGCTGTGCTCTTGGATCCAGTCTCTCCTACGAGTGCAAACATCATCTCTATCTCTGAGACCTCTCAGTATTCTCTAAGTTTCAATCAGATGCCCCCATCATCTTTCTGAACTCCATCAAGTACAGACAGAGCCTTCAATCATTCCTCGGATGACAAGTCCTTCATCCCTGGGACCATTTTGTAAACCTCCTTTGGACTCCCTCCATGCCAGAGCATGTTTTCTTAGATTCAGGGCCCAAAACTGCTCACAGTATTCCAAATGTAGTCTGACCACAGCCTTATACAGCCTCAACAGTACATCTCTGCTTTTGTATTCTGGCCCTCTTGAAATGAATGCAAACAGTGCATTTGCCTACCCAAATGTTAACCTTAAGTATCCTAGTTCAGGATTCTCTTAAGTCCCTTTGTGCTTCAGATTTTCGAAGCCTTTCCCCATTTAGAGGATAGTCTTCTTCCTAACAAAGTGCATAACCTCGCACTTTCTCACATTGTATCCCTTCTGCCACTTCTTTGCCCGTTCTCCTAGCTCGTACAAGTCCATCTGCAACCTCACCGCTTTCTGACCACTACCTGTCACTCCACCTATCTTTGTGTCATCTGCAAACTTAGCAACAATGCCCCTCAGTTCGTTCATCCAGATCGTTAATGGATAACAGGAATAGATGTGGACCCAACAGAGACGTCTGCAGAACTTCATTAGTCACTGGTTGCCATCCTGAAAAAGACCCCTTTATCCCTATTCTCTGCCTTCTGCCAGCATGTCCTCTACCCATGCCAGTACCTTTTCCCTAACACCTTGGGCTCTTATCTTACACAGTAGCCTCCAGTGCTGCATGTTATCCAAGGCCTTCTGGAATTCCAAATAGATCGTATCCGCTGGCTCACTTTAGTCGAGTTTTCTCATTACCTCCTCAAAGAATTCTAACAGATTTGTGAGGCATGACCTCCCCTCGATGAAGTCATGCTGACTTAGCCTTATTTTACCATGCACTTATAAGTGCTTTGCAATTTCATCGTTAATAATGGATTCTTAAATTCTACTAGTGACTGAGGTCAGGCTAACCAGCCTATAGTTTCCTGTCATCTGCCTCCCATCCCTTCTTAAGCAGGTGTGTTACATCAACTATTTTCAAAGCCTCTGCGAGTCTCCCTGACTTCAGTGTTTCCTTAAAGATCACCACCAATGCTTCTACAATCTGCTTAGCTATCTCCAGAACCCTGGGGAGTGGTCCATCAGGTCTGGGTGATTTATCCGTCTTCAGACCTTACAGCTTCCCTAGCACCCTCACCTTCGTGATGGCCACTACACTCCCATCTCAAAGTTTTGGTATGTTGCTGGCATCTTCCACTGTCAAAACTGACTCAAAGTACCTATTCAGTTCCTCTTCCATTTCTTTGTTCCCCATTACTGTTTCTCCAGCCTCATTTTCCAGCAGTCCAACATCCACTCTTGCCTCTCAACTCCTAGACATTTAAAAGAACTTTTGCAATCTTCTTCTATATTACAAGCTATCTTACTCTCACATTTCATTCTTTCCCTCTTAATGCTTTTTTAGTTGTCCTCTGCTGTTTTTTTCAAAAAGCTTCCCAATTCTCTGCCTTCCTACTAATCTTCACCACAATTATACTCCTCTCTTTTGCTTTTATGCTGTCCCGGATTTCCCTTGTCAGCCATGGCTACCTCATCCTCCCCTTAGTATTTTTCTTCCACCCTGGGAAGAGTTTCTGCTGTGCCTCCCAACTCACCCATAGAAACTCTTGTCATTGCTGCTCCACCATCTTCACTGCCAGGCTGCCCTTACAATTAACTCTGGTCAGCTCCCTCCTCATGTCTTTGTAGAATACGGTTACATCTGACTTAATCTTCTCCTTCTTAAACTGCAGAGTAAATTCTATCATATTATGGTCACCGCCCCCTAGGGTTCAGCTTTCTAATCAAGTCTACCTCATTATGCGCCATCAAATCTAGAAATGCCTGGTCCCCAGTGGGCTCTACCACAAGCTGCTCCAATAACTAACTTGTTGGTATTCCAGAAATTCCTTATTTTTAAATTTGCTATCAACCTGATTTTCCCAGTCCACCTGCATATTGAAGTCCCCCATGATTACTGGAATAGTGCCTTTCTTACATTCCTTTTCTATCTCCTGATTTATTTTCTTCCCCATTTCTTCACTACTGCTAGAAAGCCTGAGCACAACTCCCATCAGGGTCTTTTTTCCTTTGCAGTTCTTCAACTTTAACCACACAGAGGTCTATGCCATCCAACCATATCTCACTTGTGGCTATCATTTTAAATTTTGTTTCTTACTAACAAGGCAATACCACCCCCTCTGCCCATCTGTCTGTCTTTTTAAAATTACATATATCCTTCAATATTTAGTTCCCAGCCCCAATCCACTTGTACCCATGTCTCATGCCCATAAATTTCCATCTGTAATACAAGCTCATTTAACTTGTTTCATACACTGTGTGCATTTAAGTACAATGCCCTTAGTCCTGTGCTGACTGCCTCCTTCTCATATCGGCTGTGCCTCAAGTCAGATTCCTGACCCTTTCCATGCTCTCTGTCCTATTACTGGTTCTGGAAACCTTAACCTCTGCTGAGTCCTCCCTCCACCTCACTTTAACATTTTCTATGCCATTTCGCACCTGCTCTCATGCAAACTGTTAGACAAACTCACGGGGACTACGTCCTAGATCCCTCTATCTGCCTCACTCACAGTCATACCCTCCTGTCCCTGACCACTAACCAAATGGGAGCTCATTAATCTAACAGTGTCCAGCTAACTCTTCCCCCCCTAACATGACAATGCGTGACCCTCAGACTCCAACTCATCAACTCTGAACTGGAGTTCCTCAAGCAACCAACGCTTGCTGTAGATGTGGTCACTATGAACCACAATGGGGTCCAGTAGCTCCCGCATCATGCAGTTACATCATCTGGCATCTCTCCTTTAATTACTTAGTTTGATCTTTAAAAATTTCATTTGGTCTGCAAATACTTTCCCTATTTACCCTCGTTCAAAGTAACCTGTAATAGATAGTTAAATTAGTAGCTTTCACCAACCGAATGAACTTCTGGCTTACTTCTGATGTTACTCTTTTGTGCTGGGCCTCAGATTCTGCATTTCAATCTATCCAGTTTCAAAAATGTTACAAACTATGAGACAAAAAAAAAGCAAAAAGCACCTCTTCCTTTCTGCACCAAATTCCCTGAACTATATACTCACTCAATCTAGATAGCATCTGTAGTTCCCAACCATGCAAAACTTACATGGATAAAACCTGGACAAATTGTGGGTATTTAAAAATATGCTCCATAGTTGCCTGATTCAACAAAAATAGCAAACAAAAATGGCCAAAGGGACCTAACTGTAACTCCAGATATATCTTACCAGGTAATGAACAAGTTGAAAACAAAAAGGAAAAAGAAAAATAAGGCCTACAGTCTGCCAATATCTACATGCTGGTGTCCTCTCTCTGATAAAATGTTTATTACGAAACACAGTATACATTTTTATGCAGTTTAGTTTTTAGGTTAACTTTACACACGTTTCCTCCCTTTGGAATACAGTAGGGAGGTAATGTGAGGCTTGCTGAGCTGACTAAGCCTGTTGAGCAAAAGTGTGATGCCCCTCCGATGCCGACAAGCCCCAGGGAAGCGCGCACGCGCGCGCACACAGACACAGACACACACACACACACACTTAACATAGAGTAAACTCTGCAGTTATATATCGATTCAGTACAATCTAAAACATCCTCATCACCTTAAACTGGCCTGGACTTCACAAGAAATCTGAAGGACAAAATCAATACCTTCAGGCCAAACTAAATCAAAATACCATTTGCATCCAATTCATACTCAAACTACAAACTTTGCACAAGGGTTTCCTGACATATTATTCATTGCTTTCTGCCAAATTACTGGGAATAAACAAAGAGCAATTAAAATGATTCATAAACACTCTACATTTGCAGACTGTCTTTAACATAATAATTTGTCCCAAGACACTTTTCAGGAGCACTGATAAACCACAGCATGACATCAAGCCCCAAGGGAGATATTAGAACTGATTATCCAAAGCTTAGTCAAAAAAATAAGTCTTAAGCATAGTCGTTTAAAAAAAAAGAGGAAAACAAGGTCGAGAGAGATGGAAAGCTAGAGTGAGGGAATGTCAGGGCTTGTGGCCTTGACAGCTGAAGGCATGGCCATCAATGGCTGTGCAATTAGAATTGTGGTTGAACATCCAGCTAGATTAGAGGAATGCAGATAACCCGGATGTTTTGGGGTTGCAGCCAAGTAGACAAATGTAGGAAAAGCCAAAGCCATGTCGGGATCTGAAAACAATGATTAGAATTTTAAAAACATAACAGTTAGATGTCAACTTTTAGTAAAAAACACATCAATCCAAACTGATTATTGTAACGGTCTGTTGTACTACAAATCTAGCAATTGGAGACAGATCACAGGAGTTCTTTGTAACAAGACTTCTAATCAAATCAAGAGAATATCAGAGAAACATAATTTACAATCATTCTTTTCATTTAAATCACTGCTCAACAATTCTGAGATTGGGTTTGACCAGAGACACTAGGCCTCAGTAAAGCCTTGGTTCAAGCACAGATTAAAAAAAGCTGATGTCCAGAATGAAGGCCGACAGTGCCAGCCCTCGACATGAGGGCAACATCTGACCAAATGTCAGTAATGACTGCCTCCAAAAAAAGAGGTAGAAAGAGAAAATCTAACGATGTCCCGAATTTCAACAGCATTACCATCATTGTGTCTCACTGTCAACATCAAGGGGGTTACCACTGCCCAGAAACTGAACAGGACTAGCCATAAGTGTTGCAACAACAACAATACAGCAGAGACTGGAAATTCTGCAGCAAGTAGTTCGACTCCTAACTCTTCAAAGTCTTTCCACTACTGAGAAGGCAATTATGAGTGTGATATATAGAAAATCACTTACAGCACAATCTATCCTAGCCTATGTACCATATACCACAAGTAATTGGGATCTGTTGAATCAGATATCTTGAAAGCTCAATTACAACAAACTATTCAGAAGGCTTTAATATCACAGATTTACGCAGTCTGGGCTCTATGCTTACTGAAATTGTATACTTCACATAAATACTCAACTGGATATACTAACTCCATTACATAAAGAAGGCAACTGAAGGTATGGTGATGTGTTTAAACCACATTTCACAACGTTATAACTGCCTCAAAGGCATGGGCTTTTCTGGTCTCGAATCTATGCTGTAAGACAACAATAATATACTCTAATTTCCTGAATGAGTTTGGTTCCATCAATACTTCAGTACCATCCAGGGGAAAGCACTCTGCCTGACTAATGCCCCCTGCACCACATCCAACATCCATTTTATTCGCCCCACACTCGACACAAAGTGGCAACAACATGCACCATTTACAGATGCACCGCAGTATTCCAAGTTTCCTTCAATCGCACCTTCCAAACTTGTGAACTGTTCCACAAGAAGACCAAAGGGCGGCAGATGTATGGAAATACTATCAAGTTCAGTTGGAGTTCTCCAAGTCACATGACCCTGACTTGGAATTACATTTTCATTCCTTCTTTGGAACTCCCTCCCTAACAGAATTCCAAGGATTCATTACACTCTGGTCAAAGTAATCTTTGCATCTCAGTTTTAAACTAATGTCTCCTTATTCTGTAACTGCGTCCCTTGGTTCAACGCTCACCCACAAGTCGAAACACCTTCTCAATGTTTAACCTGTCAAACCCCCTCAGAGTCTTGTAATTTTCAAGAAGATCACCCCTCATTCTTCTAAACGCTAAATGAATGAAGGCCTAAGCTATTTTGCTGTTCTTAATTAGTTAACCCTTTCATCCCAGGAATGGGCTAAGTTAATGTCTTTTGAACAGCACCCTACTGCTATGTTTTTTAAAATACAGGAGTGAAAACTGTTAAAAGTACTCTATGTACAGTTTAACCAGCACCCACTACAGTTAAACCAAGACTGTTCCATTGTTAAACTTCAAGGTCATTACAATGAAGGCCAAAATTTCATTTGTCTTAGTTACTTGCTGCACTGCATGCAAGTTTATGGTTAATGCACAGAAGTAACCAGATCCCTCTGTGCTACACTTTTTTGGACTCTCTCTCCATTTAATTAATAGTCTAGTTTTTGATTTTCCTACCAAAATGCATGATCTCACACTTTCCTACGTAAAATTCCATCTGTCAAGTTTTTGGCCACTGACCTAGTCCCCTTGCAGATTCCTTATGTCCTCATCACAACACACCTTCCCACATATTACTGTGATACCAACAAGTTTGGATGCACTTCCCTTGGAGTTTCTAAGCTCTACCAATACATATTCCATTTCACTAGAGTTAATATCCTTCCTCACGATGGCAATAATGAGGAAGGATTTTCCTTTTCATTTTTGTCTGCTTTTGTCTGCTTTTCCTAAAAACACTGAATACCCCTGGATATTCAGTTCCCATCCTTGGTCACCCTGCAGTCATGTCTCCATAATCTCAAATATACCTATTTGGGTGACTAATTCTTCATTGTGTATGGTCCGCGCATTCAGACACAAGGCCTTAAGGCTTTTTTTTTTAATATAAAGTCCCTGCTCTCACTATTTTGCATTGTGGTCCTGTTTGATTCTTGCCCTTAAATTGTCTGCCTATCACTTTTCTTCTTATTTCCCATTGTCTTTTGCTTTTGCCCTTGTTTGAAAGTTGCGACAGCACCAAGATCCTGGCTGGTACAGAACGCAGTGGAAGTATTATTATACATGATTCGCATGATGTGTTACACAATATGATCATGCACATCTATTTTTGTTACTTCCGCACATTAGATCATACGGATGTATTCCTCTCAACATTACAGTTGTTACCATCACAGAACAGGAGATACCCAGTAAAGGCCAAGAAGCCTTCAAAGTTAGCATAGAAGTCCAACATGTTGCGTGTCTCCTAATGGTCTGTTTAGGAATACATGATGTATGCCTGCTTTCCAACAGTAAATTAGGAATTGGGATGCGTGCGATCTAAGTAAATAAAAACGGAGTTTGGGAACCCAATACAGCAAACAAATAGAAACAACATAGACAAAGGCAACATGAGTGGGGTGGGGAAAGAAGGGAGGTGGGGAAATATGGGAAAAATAATGGTTTTGCAAACACTGTCATCTGTACACAAGATAAGGGAAGCAACTGCAGAACGTTTTCATACTGTTTTGCTTTGGACGTCTGGCACACAGATTTCAAGTGCTGTATGATTTATTTTGAAAGTTTTCCAAAAGAATTAAAGTTTATTTTTATAAAAAGATCTTTGCAGTATTTAGAAAGCTTACAGTCAGTTGCAAAATTTATTTCATTTTCTATATAAATTGAAAGGTTATTGTCAACATTATCCTATAAAACTAATTAGCAGACAAAGTCAAAGGAAAGATTAATTCACTCCTTAAATAAGTAACAGCTGTGTAGAATCACTAGATTCTGGAAACCGACCACGCAACGTACATATCGGTGCTAAAATCCTTGCAGAAATTAACATGCGCAGAGAATTAAAAACTGGTAATTGTTCAGGGCACTGAAGGACACACAATGTCCTGAATGAAGCAAGGTATATTGAAATGAAAGTGAAAATTATGTCCTGTTGAGTAGTTATCAAGTGTTTTTAAAGGCCCTTTAACTGGATTCTGTGTATGAATGTTTGTATATATATTATGCACGTTGAATTCATCAAAATAGTTTATTTTATTCAAATATCACCATTCCTTTACAAGCCTATGTTCCTCAAGCTTGATTATCCCATTCCTATTCTAAGTGCTGGCTAATGATATGTTTCAGTCAATATACCTTCAAGAGAAATGCTCAAAACGTCTTTGCTTCATCATAGCATGTGACCCAAGGGTACAAATGTCTCAGATTTTATCTCAACTTGGATCATTTGAGGCACGACACATTATTGAAAGTATGCTGCTCTTTTGTAACCTATAAGCTTAATGTTAGCCAAGACACCAGGTGCTTGAGAAATGTAACATTTGTACATAATTGTGAACTTTTCATGTTAATTCTTCCTGCCACTGCACAGACCTCACAGTTTCCGCAGCTAGAAGTCAGTGTGTCAGCACCCCAATCAATGTGCACAAATTCTCCCAGCACTTACACAGCGTAGAGGAAACACTGTTTGTAGCTGTAACAAACACCTGTTGAATTCTCCAATGCCACAATATCCAGACCTAGTTTTAACAACATGAGAACTAAGAGCAGGAATAGGCAATTCAGCCCCTGAAGCTTGCTCCAGCATTTAATATGATCATAGTTGATCTCATCACAACCTCAACTCTACTTTTCTGTCCATTTCCCATCACTCTTTCACCCAGGTTAATTAAAAAGCTATATCTCCTCCTCAAATTTAGTCAATGTCCACTACACTTTGGGGTTGTGAATTGCACAAATTCACCACACCAACGAAGTAACTGTTCCCTAACTCTTAAATCATTACACCCCTTAGCCGAAAACTATGACCTCTCATTCTAGATTGCCCCACAAGGGGAAACATCCACTCTTATGCTCACTTTGTCAATCCCCTTTAGCATCTTGTAAACCTCAATTAGATCTCCTCTCATCCTTCTAAACTTTAGCAAGTATTGGCCTAAACAGTTCAATCTTTCCTCAAAAGACTCATTCATTAGCTTTGGAATTAATCTAGCGAACCTTCTGAGAACTTCCTCCAATGCATCAACTCAAGTAAGGGCATCAAAACTGTATGCAGTACACCACAGGAGGAGATCTCACAAAAGTCTTGTACAAATGCAACAGCACTTGCCTCCCATTATACATCATTCCTTTTAACAATAAATGCCAAAATTCCATTTGTCGTGCTTATTATCTGCTGTACCTGCATCCTATTTTCTGCGACTCATGCACAAGGACCCCCAGATCCCTCTGCACCAAAGCATTTTGAAGTTTCTCTCCACTTAGATAACAAATGGCTTTTTATTCTTCCAGCCTACACAGATAACCACTCACTTATCCGTATTAAACTCAATCTGCCAAATTTCGACCCATTCACCTAATTTAATCATGTACATCTGTAAATTTCTTCATTGCAACTTATTTTCCCACCTATTTTAGTGTCATCTACAAATTTGGTTACAGTACCTTCTATCCCTAGATTGTAAATAGTTGGGGAACCAAGGACCAAATCCCACTAGATACATCTGCCTAACCAGAAAAAGATCCATTTATCTCAATTCTTTGTTTTCTGTTGGTTAGCCAATCCTGTATCCAAGCTAATAAATTACCCCTTTGCCGTGAGGGATAACAGTGGCACATTCGATAAAACAAACTGCTGGAGGCAAACTTCACATCACCTATTTCTTCCCCTATGGCCTTTCTGCTAACAGATCTGTAACCAACTGCTCTTTCTTTTTCCTCTTTTCAGTCAATCTCAATTATTTTGGAACAATTTACATTCTGTTTTTCTTAATAAAATTATGGTTAATTATTCTGTATGAACACAACCTTTATTCTGCATGAACACAACCTTTGTTCTGCATCTTTGAACTTCAGCTAACCAACCAATCAACTTTAAGTAGGTTAGCAGGAATTAATAGAAAAGTTAAGGTTTCTTTGCTACAGGAAATGATTGAATGACTGTTGGTTACCTCGTTTGTTTTCAAGAAACCTGATGCTGTACTAAACGTCAATTTGATCCCATTTAGGAAGCATGTGACATTGTTTTAGTAACAAAACCAGCAGTTCGTCCAAACAAATTATTGTTGGCAATTCAGAATGACATCACATCGTTCAGCAAGATACTGAAATCGACATTTAACCTGGAATTGGATGACTTATTTTTTAAAACCTGCCAAATGTCAATGTCTTCTCTAAAGACTAATGAAGATGGTGAAATGCCAAACCGGTCTAGAATCAACCCTCATCATTTTTCACAAACTCATCATAATCCAGGCTGTTAAAAACCTGTCTGTCTTGTTTACTTTTTTAAGAGATATTATTTTTCTCTCATTGAGATGTTGTGGCCCAGAAGAATAGCCTGTCCAGTGTTTAAGGAAGAATTTCTTTCTTTGAGAGTCCTGAATCATACAGCATCAAATAACAGCTGAATAATTCTATAATAATGAAAAAGTAATCAGGATACAAAACTTTCTGATTTTGCCTGAAGTACCTAGAGACTTTAGTTTCCGCTACTCTGGTAACATGCCAGTTTACCAATATTGGATTTCATACATTTGGCCGCATATTCAGTAACCAATCTCAATAATCAATTAGCATAGCCATGAATATAAAGGTAGCCAGTCCACCCGTGTAATATTGTAACAAATTCCTAGTTTTCATTTTAGATAGTGCTACAAATGTGCCTGGGAGACCCTACAAAATCCTTAAATGGTCCATTTATTCAGACAATACAGGCTTGATATTGCAGGGCACTGCAGCCACTGTCCTCCCCAACCCATCCCCAGCCCCCACGTATTTCCACCACCCATTCCCCTGGGCTAAGGTGAACAGGTAACCACCCATGGTCCAGCAGCTGCCGCCAGACTAACGCTGGCTGAAATTGGTGGTCACTGATGGAATTACAGGTAGTTCAAGTTGAGGAACCCAGGTAAATTTGGATTAGGGGGTCTCGGTGAGGGTGTGGAGGGATGTCCTGGGGTGGGTGTTCATTCAATGGGCCCAGGGGTTGTGCAAAGCAGAATTTCCTCTTGTCTGACTCAACCCTGTACAACTAAAGCTGCTGGGCCTGCTGCATGGCGCTAGTGACAAAAATGTTAATGCACATAAGGCAACTGTTGTATAAGATAATGGGTCTAAAGGGGTGAATGCTGGAATGTAATAAGCTCCACCCAATCTGATGATTTCATAATCTTGGAGAAAGACAAGGAGAATACCTCAAAAGGGTTTAGATGTGTTATTTCTGTATCCTAACAGTTCTAGTAACAAAGTCTAATGAGCTAATATAAGTTATACCTCATTACTATCATGCAACACACTTCATCCTAGTGAAACAACAGCCTGTTGTGAAGACTCACCAGTGATTGTTCCTCTACAGCTGCAAGCTAGATAGGACCTTATAACACAGTCAAGAAAAGAGGATTGATGGCAGCATTCTACAACAAACATCACATGGTGTTCAGCAGCAGGTATTGCATAATTACACAAGGTACCAAAATAGCTGAGAGGCAAGGAACAAAGGGACATTTCTGTGACTGGAAATCTGTTTCCAGCAGGGTTCCACAGGGCTTGGCGCTGGGCATTTGCTATGTGTGGTATACATTAATGATTTGAACTTACATGTAGGAGGTATGATCAAGAAATTTGCGGATTACATAAATCTGCGGTTCAGAGGCAAATAATAAGGACGGTAGGCATAAACTTCAGAATAATATCAATGGACTGGTCAGGTGGGCAGAGCAGTGGCAAATGGAACTCAACCCAGAAAGGAGACAGATAATGCACTTGGCTTACAAGGCAAGGGATTACACTAAGATTGAGGGGCAGATCGTGTGGATAGGAAGGTATATTTTCATCCAGGGCATAAGTTTAAGGCAAGAGATGGACAGCTAAGCGGAGAACCAAGGAAAACTTTTTTCCCACTTGGGTGTGGTGAGTCTGGAACTCACCGCCTGAAATGGTCGCTGAGTCGGAAACTCGTGTAACATTTAAGCAGTATTTCAATATTTGCTTGCATTGCATAGCCTCCAAGGCTAATGGGTCAACAGCTGGAAAATGGGATTAGTGTAGTCAGATCTTTATTGATCACAATATACATGATGGGCTAAATGACCTCCTGCAGTGATGTCAACACTGAGAACTTGGGTATAAAAACTTTAAAAGAAGGAAAACAATACCAGTATTATTTCAAATCTTTAAAGCAGGGAAAATAAAATTCTTCAAGGGAAGATGATTACAAAAGTATGGAGATACTGCCAAATTTAAAAGCATTAAGTTAAAGTGAATGAATATTCCAACTGCAAAGACTCGACAGGTGAAATAATACACAATCTGCAAGAATGAATATCAGAGATAGGCCAAGTAGAACAGGATGGGAAATCTTGGAGAAAACAGTTCTTGAGATACAGAACTGCTTCAAACTCAAATACAAAATCACAAGATAAACAAGCAAATTCACTGTAAACAGAAAGTGCTAGAGAAACTCAGCATTTCTTTCTGCAGATGCTGCGAGACTTGTAGAGTTTCTCCAGCATTTTTTGTTCATCCTTCAGATTTCCAGCATCCACAGTACTTTGCTTTCACTTAAGTAAATTTTTTTAAAAAGATCTACAGCTCATGAGGTTGTGAATCAGCAAAACATAACAGATGCTTAGAAAACTTCTTCAAGATTATTTGACAATTACTTCAATCTGACAAAAAGGAACCAGTCTTTCGAGCAAGATTTAACAGGAGAGTTCAGCATACAAGAGATCCACGGACAATTTCGTTAACGACTTCCACAGATTAGTGGAAAACAGTGAATATGAAACTTTGAAATCAGAAGTCATAAGAAGCAGAATTGTTGATGTGTCTTTGCCAAATTTATTGTAGTCTTAAGATTATTTGATTTTGGAGAAAGCTGTCCAGGTTATGCAATAAGCGGAAACCAGGAAGAGTCACAAACAAAACCTGACGGGAAGGACAACCCGTTTTTCAGAGACGAACAGAACCTACCCACGTAGGGTGTTCATATCTCAAAACATGAGAAATGCAAAAAATCAACACAAAATAGGAGAAACAAACATAAAAAAGATCCACAAGCAAGAACAATTCCTAACTATGTCAAAGGAATGACACATCTACAAAACTATGGGTCACTCCAAGAGGATGTGCTGACGTGGAATATAATTTCACAGCAGGAAAATGTCAAATACTCAGACAAAGATGTCAAGGTAGTATAACTACCAGCATTACTGAAAATACCCAATGCATTCCGAGGGGAATTGCTGATCCAAACCGGTTTGACAGAATCTATTTATGTCAATGAATATCTAATTCCTGTCACTTCAGCAGGAAGAAATCAGGAGCTGAATATTATTTAAATGGAGAAATACCACAGAAATCTTTGTAACAAAGATACTCGGGAGTCCTTGTCCATATTATTAGAATATAGAAGAATGAGAGGCAACCTTGTGGAAACATACACATACAAGATTCTGAGGGGAGTTGGCAGCGTGGATGCAGTAAGGTGGCTTCCCTTTGTGGGAGAGTCTATGACCATTGGGCACAATCTCAGAATAAGGAGTCACACATTTAAGACAGATGAGGCAGAATATCTTCTGTCAAAATGGTTGTGAATCCGTGACATTCTTCACCACAGAGAGCTGCTGAGGCTAGATCATTAAAAACCTGTCCATCTCATACTTAATCAGAAAGGGTAATCAAGGCTTACAGGAAAAAGACAGGAAAGTGAAATTGAGTATTGTCAGATCAGCTATGATCTCATCAAATGGTGGAGCAAGCTCGATGGGCTGAATGGCCCACTTCTGCTCCCTAGTGTTATGGCCTAATTTTAAGCTTGATACAACTGAATCTTATCAGACTGAATATCACAGGGGAAGGAACAGAAGTTACAGCCAGAGAGATGAAACATGGTCCACGTGGCATAATCTCTCAAGATTAAAGTTATGTTACCAGAAAACTCTGCACCAAAGAAGGCAGCAGACACTAAAGAACACGTATGTAATTCATAATCAGGAAACTTCACTCTTAAGCAAAACTAAAACCGTTTTGCCTTCAAAAGATCGAGAGAAGTTGAAAGTTCTTTTGAGAAGCGTTATCCTAAACTGTTCAGAGGATTTGGGAAACTTGATACCGAATACAGCGTCATGTTTAGCATCTTTGTTAACATTACGCCTCTACACACCCTTTAAAAATTTCACCTCCATGAATAAGTACAGAAGCAACTTGAAGAAGTGATAAGAATGGGCATCATTACCCTGGTGGCAAAACCAAGTGAGTGGTGTTTGCACATGGAGGGATACTGTACCCAAATCCAACAGGTCAACTAGAATGTGCATTGATCAAACTGTGCAAAACTATGGTCACAAAGGAAATCTACCCTATGTCTACATTCGATTAGAAATTACTCAAATTGTCTAAATGTAGAATTTTCACTAAATATGATGCCAAAAGTAGGTTCTCACAGATGCCACTAGACGAGCAATGAAGGCTGCTTATTACCTTTATCATTCCATTTACCGACTGCCACCTCAGCTGCAGAGATTTTTCAAGGTAAGGATGTCCTAAGGAGCAGGCTTACCAAGCGAAGGAGGTCACCAACGTAATAGAAATCACCAGGCACAACTGTTGCATATTTGACCCAAAGGCAGCGAATATTCTTAAGGGTCTTTAACAAGAATACTGCACTCACTCAGGACACAGCATACTACAAGCAACCGTATGTCATCCATACAAGGTGAGGGATTCATATAGAGAACCACAGGGATCATTTCAAAATAAGCGTCCAACAATTGATGGGACAAACCCAATAAGAAATGTGGTCTTGGCAACAATCTGCAGATCATGGAAGGTAAATAGTAATCAAATCAATGTCCTACCAACTGTCCAAGTCCAAAATGAGAACATGTTCTGGAAGAATTGGAGAAACTCCAGACTATCTGAATTTGTGAAGTCAGAGACTTTTAGGGCAGAGGATTGCAGGAAGAAATGAGATGGTAGTTATGTAGAATTACACACATGAATACACAAACATGAACTGACAAAAGCTGGGGGAAAGAGGGAGTGAATACTGTACAAGGTCATGGTTTTAAAACAATTAGTGTTGGAGACTTTAATGTCCACCATCCAATGTTATAGTCTTGGAAGGGCAAAGTGGAGAATAGCTTTGAATCTCAAAGTAGACAGCTATATCATCTGTCTCTTAACAGCCTTAGTAATAATGTCTAAGCAGCAGAGCGGAGCAAGCACGCACCAAGTCCCACAAACTTTCTTGACATAAACTGGGATAGTCATAGTGTTAAGGGTTTACAAGGGTGGATTTCTTGAGATGTATCCAAGGGAGATTTTTGTATCAAAACACAGAAGGCCCTAGAAGGGACGGTGCAGTGTTGGATCTGGCTCTGAGGAAAGAAGCTGGATAAGTGTTCGATGTGGCAGTCGGGGAGCATTTTAGCGATAATGAATAGAACACAGGGCGGTCCAAATTTGTTCTGGACTATGAGAAAGAAAATGGCCTTCAAAACACGGCTTTGGATGGGGTGGTGGTGGGGGAGGTGGGGGGGATGGAGGTGAGGCAGATTTTATTAAAATAAAGCAGGGATCTAGCCACAGTAAAATTGGAAAAGTTCCTTGCGGATAAGTCTACCATGGAGCAATTGGAGGGTGGAATTCAAAAAAGGAGCTGGGGAGAGTATGGGACCAAAATGTACTCCCTGGACAGAAACGTAGGATCAATAAGTTCAGAGAACCCTGGACGTTGAGGACAATTCAGGACAGGATGAAGCGGAGGAGGAGTAGGGCTTTTAGCAAGTCCAAAGAACATAAGCACATAAGAACCAAGAGCAGGAGTAGGCCATCTGGCCCTTTGAGCCTGCTCCGCCATTCAATAAGATCATGGCCAAAGGGAGCATTTCAGCTGCGGACCTAGAGAAATACAGGAAGTACAGGACAGAACTTAAGTAAAAGCAATTAGAAGAGCTAAAAAGGGAGCATGAGAAAGGACTCACGAACAGGAATAGGGAGAATCCCAAGTTATTTTATAAATACATATAAGGGAAGTTGTTAACCAGAGCAAGTGTAGGGTCCATTAGGAACCAAGGGGGCAACCTGTGTGTGAAGGTGCAGGATACTGGAAGGGTGTTAAATGAAGACTTCTCTTCAGTCTTCACTCTGGAAAAGGAGGACATAGTTACAGAATTCAGGAAACGGGACCATGAGGAACTCGCACAGTTTGACACAAGAATTGGAGAGCTATTGGAGGCTCTGTCGGGCTTAAAAAACACAGACAAATCCCTTGGCCCAGATGAACTGCATCCCAGGCTGCTGTGGATGGCGAGGCAGGAAATTGCAGGGGCTCTGACACAAATTTTTTAATTCCTCTCTGGCCAAGGAAAGTGCCGGAGGAATGGAGGATGGCCATTTTAAGAAGGGTGGTAGAGATGAACCAGGAAATTACAGACGGGTGAGTCACGCCACAGTACTAGAGAAACTATTGGAGGAAATTCTGAAGGAGCAAATTAATACCAACTTGGAAAGGTATGAGTCAATTTCGATAGTCAGCATGGCTTTGTCAGAGGGACGTCATGCCTAACAAATCTGTTAGATGTTTTTAAAAATGTGATCCAAGTGTGTGGATGAGGGAAGTTCAATTGACGTAGTTTATATGGACTTTAGCAAAGCTTTTGACAAGGTCCCACATGGGAGACTGATTGAGAAGGTTAATGCCCATGGTACCAAGGGAAACTTGGTGAGATGGAGGAGAAACTGGCTCAGTAATAGGACACAAAGGGTAGTGGTCGAAGGCCGTTTGAGTGACTGGAGGTTGGTGTTCAGTGGTGTACAACAAAGATCAGTACTGGGACTCTTACTGTTTGTGAAATACATAGATGATATTGATGAAAATGTGGAGGAAATGTTAAGCAAATTTGTAGACAACACCAAGATTTATAGAGTGGTTATTAGCAAAGATGATGGTTGTCAGTTATAGGAAGATATAGATGGGTTGGTCAGATGGGCAGACAATGGCAAACGTTACTTACCCTAATAAGTGTGAAGCGATGCGCTTTGGAAGAAGAAACAAGATGAGGGAGTATTTAATGAATGGCTGGACACTGGGTAGCTTAGAGGAACTGAGGTATCTGGAGGTAATTATTCACAGATCCCTGAAGTTGGCAGAGCACAAGAATAGGATAATAAGGTGGCATATGAGACACTTGCACTCATCAGTTGTGGCACTGGGTTTAACAGCAAAGAGGTAATGTTGGAATTGTAAGGAGCATTGATCAAGCCACAACCAGAGTACTGTGTGCAGTTCTGGTCACCTCACTACAGGAAGGATGTGATAGCACTGGAGAGGGAACAGAGAAGGCTCCCAGGATGTTGCCTGCGATGAAGAAATTGAGTTATAAAGGAGAGACTTCATAGGCTTGGATTGTTTTCTCTAGAGCAGAGAAGACTGAAGGGGGACATGATTGAAGTGTAAAAATTGAGGGGTATGGACAGGCTACGTATGTCAGCCTCTGTTCCCCTTGGTTGAGGGGTCAATTACGAGAGGGCATAGTTTTAGGGTAAATGGAAGGAGATTCAGAGGAGATTTGGGGAAGAAAATTTCACTCAGCAGGTGGTGGGAGTCTGGAGCGCACTGCCTGGGAAGGTAGTGGAGACTGGAAACCTTACACATGTAAAAAATATTTGGATGAGCACTTCAAATGACATAACATTCAAGGATATGCGACAAGTGCTGGAAATTGGGATTAGCGCGCTTTTAGTGGTAGTTATGTCGGTGCAGATTGATGGGCCAAAGGGCCTTTTCTGCGCTGTATAAATCTATGAAGGGTTATCATCAAATGTGTAAACTCTGTTTAGTTTGCAAGATCACATCATACTGATTTCTTTCCTCACACGATAGACACAAACACATACGAAAAATGACACTTCCCCTCTTCCCATGTAAAGACTAGTGGAAGAGAATGAGGAGAAAATATGAAAAGTCTTAACAGATGACGATTCTTGGACATTTTTAATGACTTCAAAAGGTAGTGCTCAAGAATATATTGCACTTCTGCAAGCAATTAATATTGTGTGCAAAGAGAGGGGGAAAACGTGCACCAAGATCATGTCAAAATGTTTAAACATGAAAGCACAGACATTCTGAATGGTAGATGTCAGCTGATCACCTTTGCCACCACCAGGTATTCCACTGTCACTTCCCCCTGATGGTGGAGCAGTACCTACTATAGCCAATCCACTTGTCTGTTTGTGCTGATTCACAACATCAGGTGAGCTTGGTTACTGTTGGTAAAACAAGTCTACAGAGCACTCGGACGCATGCACATTTTCAGATTCCGCATTAATCAGCAGGCCTTCCTCAGCCATGGTAAATGTCATTACAATGAAATGTCAGCCTCCTCTCTGTAACACAGACGCTGCTGAAATTACAACTAGACTGTAACCATGTTCGCAGAATCCCTACAGTGCAGAAAGAGGCCATTGGACCCATCAAGTCTGCACTGACACTCTGAAGAACATCCCCATATCAAGCACCCACCCTATCCCCATAACCCTGCATTTCCACATGTCTAGCCCAGCCAGTTGCGCATTCCTGGACACTACAAGGCAATTTAGCATGGCTACTCCACCTAATCTGCACACCTTTCGAGTTTGGGAGGGAATCAGGGCACCTGGCAGAAACCCAGGACGACACACAGAGAAGGTGCAAACTCTACACAGACAGTCACCCAAGACTGCAGTCAAACGTGGGTCCCTGGCACTGTGAGGCAGCAGCACTAACCACTAAGCCACCGCGCTGTACAACGTTCCCATATTAAATTGTGTGTACACTATCAGGAAGACAGTGGAACGGGGCGAACATGGGGCCGAGGCCTGAATTTTCTCAGGCTCTCCATTGTCACAAAAAAATGTCTCGAGAGCCTAAAAACAGAATGGCCTGGCCCCAAACACAGCACCTATCATTTTTGCATGGGGTTTGGGGAGGTCCAAATTGCACATCCATGGTTCACAAAAGCAGCTGCGGATTTAAAAGCAGCTGCCTCCAGTCATGCCTGATTTTCATTAGTTAGGAAACATTGTGTGTGCAAAATAGGCCTAGCAGGAGGGGTGTCTAATTTTTGCAAAATTACTTGGGTAGGCAGGGTGCTGTTCTGGACAGATAAGGCATATGGTCCTGGAACACTTTTGGGTGAGGTCAGATACAGTGAGCTGGACCTTTAAATTAATATGGCAGTCATGGACATAAAATTATACAGAAATATTCAGCATTTTTTTGCACAATAAAAACATCTGGTTTCAAACAAAAAACAAATTTCTGCTGAGTCTCCTGGATGGATTTCAAAATGCATATGATTTACTTCAAATAATTTGCAAAAATCTAATTTTATTTTACATTAAACTATTTTCAGCCACATTTTTATAAAGAAGTAATAAACTGTCAAGCCAGTTTCACTACATGTACTTCCCATAATTGTTGAGATTTTAAGAAATACCAGGTCTGATCATATTAGTCAAACTTTTCTTACAAACCACTTATCCTCTTCACTTTGCTCATGTCCACATCTGTGCTGTCACTAATTGTGCTTTCTGCAAGAAGTAACCAAGAGGGGACTTTTGCGATACAGCATAACACAATAAATATTCAAAATCTCTGAGTGTATCTTCACTTATTGTTGCCATTTTAAAAATATGTTTTCGTAAACATGGTACTAAAATCTATATTTTATGAATTTGTCCTGACATTTATTCCATTTGAATCATGCAAAATATGGCAGATCAACGTACAGATGGCTGCACGGCACACATGAATTCACAGCTGCAGTATAAACAGGGTGATGGATGTGAAATGGCCGGAGCTTTTTTATGGCAGGCAAGAAAAGGTCAAGATCTTTACCATTAAACAGAAAGATTAGTTCCCAAGATACGCCAAGTCTCCTCCTTCCCTAAAAAGAAAACTGCTTACAAAATATGGAATTAGACGTTTGCCACTTAAACCATCAGTTTCCCCTAAACACTTGTGAATTATATCTAGCTCGTCTGTTTATTTACCAGAACACAAGAATCTCTAGTTACATTGGAAATAAAGCTCATCTCCTAATGTTTAGCCAAATCAACAAAGGCACCCGCATCAAATTTCTGAATTGTATGGAGCAACAAAGAAATTTGGAAGTCTTAATAATGAATTATGCACATTGCCAACAAGTTAGCAATCACCAAAACAAGCTGGAAGGATGGGCAAACACACTCTCCATACGAAATATATCTTAATTGTGTCCAACTGCTATTTGAATACATGGTGGTAGTTTTTCTAAATGAATACACAACACCACCATGTCATTGCTGAAACTATGGGCATAGATGTTATTAGTAAGTGGCATCCAAAGTGCTAACATAATTTTGTCGTTCTTTTTGTGATTTCTGCTAACAGTTGTGTCATTGCACCATGGTAACCAAATCTGAGTACAAAGACATGCTCCTGCCTGAAAAGGGCCATTTAATGCAAGCAGAAACTGACCATCTCTACTATGATTTTAAAACTAGGTTTCCCTCACAGATCATTATTACAATGGAAGGTTTTGAATCACTTTAAAACAAGAAAGCATGTCCTTTCAACCAGCAGAATGTATTTAAGTACGAAACTTTTTCTCCCCCTAATGCTGGTTAAAACATTAGAAAATATTGAAAAGCAAAGAGAAATCTGCTGCTCAACTGCTCAAATTGCAGATGGAGCAGGGAAGGATTTCGGTTAGATTCAGCCCTCGGCTAGGTCACACCGGATCTGCTCTTAAAAAGCTGTTTTCGCAGCAACAATCAGTACATCATACAGAGGCACCAACCTTGCACCAGTGTGAACTTTCACAGATCTTTCATAAGACAATAAGAAACAGGAACAGGATTAGGCCATTCAGGCCCTTGAGCCTTCTCCATCATTCAGTAGGATCATGGCTGATCCAACATTCTTCACATCCATTTTCCTTCCCTTTCCCCATAACCCTGATTCCCTACTGATCCCTTCTGCAAAATCTTCCATGTCTCCCTAGCATACAATTACTTCTAATGGTTTCTAATAGCAACCCCCAGTACCTTGCCCAAGTATCATGTTTTATGTTGCCATCAGGACAGCAAGTGCATGCTGCATATTCTGCTACAGAAGTAGTATGATTCTAATCCTGTTCTTATACACAGTGGTACAGTTCAGAAGAGAGCACTAGCAGTGATGGTGGACGAGATCCCTAGCTACATGATTCCCCTTATTGAGTCATAGTCACAGAGAATGGAAACAGACGCTTTGGTCCAATTCATCCATGCCGACCATGTTCCCAAACTAAACTAGTCCCAGTTGCCAGCAATTGGCCCATATCCCTCTAAACCCTTCCTCTTCATATACATGTCCAAATGTCTTTTAAATGTTGTAACTGTACCTGCATCTACCATCTGGCAGTTTATTCCACATATGAACCAGCCTCTGCGTAAAAAAAATTGCCCCTCAGGTCCCTTTTAAATCTTTCTCCTCTCACCTTAAAATTATGCCCCCTAGTTTTGAATTCCCCCAGCCCAAGGAAAAGTCCTTTGCTATTCACCGTATCTATGCCCCTGATGATTTTATAAGCATCTGCAAGGTCACAATGAAGCGAAGGATAGCCCAACCAACTACAGTCCAGCCAAGACCAACACCCAAACCTGGAATCTGGCTCAGTGATACATTATAGAACAGGGGAATCAGGTGGCTGCATGGTGGGTTTGAGCTGCAGGAATGCCAATCGTGTGGGTTCACTTCCTGTACCAGATGAGGTTATCATGAATGACTCTCCTTCTCAACTTCTCCCCTCGCCTGAGGTGTGGTGACCCTCAGGGTAAACCACCACCAGACCATCTCTCTAATGAGAAGAGAGCAAGCAGCCTTTTAGTCTGGTAGGACTCTGCCTACTTTATCTTTTACTTACACTGCAGCAGTTCAAGAACACAGCTCACCATCACCTGCGAAGAGCAGTAAGGAAAGGGCCAGAAATACTAGCCCAGCTAGCAACACCAACATTCTGTAAAATAATTCTTTAAAGAGTGTCCAGGCCATTGGAGAAACTTTCTGACCCAACCGCATATCTTTTTACAAAAAAGATTAATCAGATCCACAAGGAAAATACTTTTGAAAATTTGGAATCAGCAACACAAATATTTATTATTTTTCCATGGATTAGCAAATCTTCATCTCACAGTACAACAAAGTTTGCAATTTATCTTTTCAGTGATACAGTATCAGACATTACTATGAAAAGAATGACAGGTAATTAGGCCATCGGGACATCGGCGGATCTTTCAGTCCCATGTGCCTGCTCAGACCTGGAATTAGATCCTGGTTAGTCTGTACCTCAAATATTCATTTTTGCTCCATTTCCTAAGATATCCATACCTACTCTGTCATTCTTAAAACTTTCAGTTGATCCATCAGCAACTGCCGTTTGACAAAGCGACGCCAGATTTCAACTACTTCTGCATGAAAAAAATACTTCCTGATATCATTCCTATACAGTCAACCTTCAATTTTAATTGCCAACAAGCCTCCTACTGGCTGAACTTTATGGGGCGTAAAGGAGGAGGTGGGGATTAAGGCCACTCCAGTAGAAAAACTGTGCAGCAATAGATGTACGAGTAAGCTCTTGTATATGCAATGAAGTGTTAGCTGTACCATAGATGTCCCCTGAGAAGTATTGGTTTCCGGTTGCCTTTGTGTTACACGGATGAGGGGAAATTCCTGGCTTGCAAGGCTTGATGGGGTGCACAGCTGGGTTTTAAAGCTGGCACCTGCGCACGAATCCCAGGATGTCCTGACACTGCTGAATGCTTGTACCTGTGCAGGGGGTGTGTTGGTGGTGGCTGGGAGGGAGTGGGTTTGGAAGGAGAGAGAGACAGCGAGACAGAGACAGAGAGAGAGACAGACACAATACGACAACCAGGGCACCACAGTTATATGATACATAGGTAACAAGGTCAGTTTCAGAAAATAGTGTAAAAGATCTCGCTCAGCCTCATGGAGAGGTCAAGGACGCGGGCATCATGGTGACTCTCAGGGTATCTGGCACAAACCTCTGTGATACTGATGGTCACTGATAGCTTGTGTATTAATAGAAAGAACTCTTCCATGAATGAAGTGAGCTGCATTATGTTAGAAGCAGCCAGCTGCACAAATGCAGTTTAGTGTAGCTGCCACTTTCACAAGAGGGTAGGATGGCCATTCTCTCCTTCAGATCACAGGTATCCCCATCAGGCATTGCTGTGACGGTGTCCCAGGATACCCTCCGTTCACAGCGGCACTATACCGCTGTGAACAATAAATTCTGGGCGTCCTGTACATCCTGGGGGATCTTCAGCTGGGATCTCTTGTGGAGTTGTTCAGCAGCTACTGGAGGATGCTGTCATTCTTGGATTTACTGATACATCTGTTGCTCCTCAATTTCATTGCCCCCTGCAGGGCCTTACAGCAGCATTGCAATGAAAAGTGCTGGTGGACTCAGTGAAATGCAGAAGTGAATTGTATTGTAAGTGGATCGAACATGTGCCATTTGATTGTGGGGAGGCTACTACATATGTAATGCTAATGTCCATGGATTTTATGGTGAGGCAGGCAGGGATGGTGCTGCTGGCGGTGGTGGTGAATTCGCTGCCTATGGAATACACTCAGATGTTTGCAATTGCTGTCCAAGATAGAGGGAACAAACATCAAATTGAAGTCACTGAATATGTACTCAGATGTTCGCGTCAGGAATTGTCACTGTCTAGTTTCTGTCTGGAGGGTGAGAGAAAAGAAAACTGCCTTTAAAAAAGGAGATGCTAATGCATGCAAATAGGCCTCTTGTCACTCACAAGCAAGATTCTCACCTTACCATTCAACATTTGGTAGGAAAATGGGACTTTTTGCTCTAAAGTCCTGACTGCTGACATCACCTTATTTTCCCAACTTTGTTAACAGTGCCCACATTGTTTTGTGACTCAGAAGGCTCCATCCCACGTTTTGAAGTGTAGATTAAAAACTGACTGGTAAAGCTCATTGTATAGATGTCCTCACCATCTAAGGTGAGGATAAATGAATCCTGTCCCATACACAAAAAAATCCCTGGAACGTATGGATAACAAGGACAGCTATGTCAGACTCCTACTCATCAACCACAGCTCCGCCTTCAACACCATAATCTCCTCCAGGCGTATCACAGAACTCCAAATAAATTCTGGGCATCCTGTACATCCTGGGGGGATCTTCAGCTGGGATCTCTTGTGGAGTCGTTCAGCAGCTACTGGAGGATGCTGTCATTCTTGGCGTATCACAAAACTCCAAGACCTAGGTCTCATCTCCGCCCTCTGCAAATGGATCCTCAGCTTCCTGACCCACAAGTGGATCTCCTCCACCAGAACCCTCCACACTGGAACCCCCCCGCAAGGATGCGTTCTCAGCTCCCTACTGTACTCCCTTTACACCCACCACTGTGTAGCCAAATTCCAAATGAACGCCATCTACAGGTTTGCTGATGACCTCACCGTGGCAGACAGATGTCAAACAACGATGAGTCCAAATACAGAAAGGAGACAGAGGGCTTGGTGTCATGGTGCAATGATAACAACCTCTCTCTCAAAATAGGCAAACAAAAGAACTGATCGTTGACTTCAGGAAGAGAGGAGGAGAACATGCCCTCATCTACATCATCGGAGCTGAGGTGGAGAGGATCGAGTGCATCAAGTTCCTAGGAGTGACAATAGCCGACAACGTGTCCTGGACTTCCAATGTAGATGTGTCGGTTAAGAAGGCACAGCAACACATCTTCTTCCCCAGGTGGCTTAGGAAATTCGGTGTGACCATAAGGGCCCGCACCAACTATTAAAGATGCACCACAGAAAGCATATTATCTGGGTACATACCAGCCTGGTAAGGCAACTGATCTGCCCAGGACCACAAGAAACTACAGAAAGTTGTGTGTACAGCCCAGACCATCAGAGAAGCCAACCTCCAATCCATGGACTCCATTTACATATTTTGTTGCCATGGAATGGGTGCCAACATCATCAAAAACCCATCCCACCCCCAAAAGGACCACTGACAACCACATCCGTTAGGCAGAAGATACAGAAGCTTGAACACACACACACACGCAAGTTCAAGAACCGCTCTTCTCTGCCGTTATTAGACTGATGAATGGACTCTCTAACTTCAAAATAATGTTGACCTTGCCAATGCTGATCTTGTTTTGCACACCTCCTGTGCAGTGTAACCTGTAACCTCTGTCTAAGCACCCTTTGATCTCTATGTCCTCATTTGCTATGGTCTGCCTGTACTGCTCGCAAAACAAAGCTTTTCACTGTACTTAGGTACACACGACTACAATAAATCAAATCAAATCCCTGGAGGAAGCATCACCACAAGGGGGAAATTCTACTGTAACAATCTGCTCCCATTAGACTGTCATCAAGATTTCTAAAGTAGAACAGCAAGAGATAAATGATGCTGAAAGGCATACCCTTGATAAATGTTTAGGATATAATACATCAAATGACTATCTGTACCTAAAAATACAGTCAACCAGAACTTCCTTTCTTCACAAATTTACAAAATCAGAGTCAATGGGTGTGACTTCCCATTGAGCTCAACTTGTCGTTGATAACATCATCCAACTATTACAAGCCACAAACTTGCCTCAAATTAGCAAAGTGGTACAATAGATGGGGAAGCCATAATCATCCGTTTCCTGCTAACACTCAAACCACTACCTTCAGTGTATCACAAATGACATCCCAGTTGACTGTGACAAAGTTAAATCCTTGATATTCACAACCAATCTACAACCTTGGCACCATTAACCATATCATCCTCCAGCAACGGCTCTGCACTGCCGTCCAGCTGACTGTTCTTGCCTGGTTCAATTTTCATCTATTGACTCATTTGAAATTTTATACAGATCACAAGTTAATCACTTGCAGTATCTGCATACTAAGGCAGTTAATGGAGTGCCATCCTTTATCACGTGAGAAATTGAACATAAAAGTGAGGATGATATGCTTCAGTTACACAGGGCATTAATGCAACCATATCTTATGCAATTTTGGTCTCCTTACTTAAAAAAGGGTGTAAACTTATTGGAGGCAGTTCACTCGATTAATACCTGGAATGAGTGGGTTGTCAGAAAAGAACAAAATACATAATTGAGCTTGGTTTCACTGGAATTTAGAATAGCATATAAGATTCTGAATCATCTTGACAAGATGGATGCAGAAAAGATGTTTCGTTTTGTGGGCCAGTCCAAAACTAGGGTGCACTGTTTAAAAACTAGGGGTCACCTTTTTAAAACAGAGATGAGTGGAATTTTCTTCTAAGGATTGACAGACTCTGGAATTTGCTGCCTTGGAAAATGGAGGGAGGGTTATTTTTTAAAGGGAGAGATTAATTCCCTTGCCAATTAAGAGTCTAAGGTTATCTGGGAATGTGGAATTCAGAACACAAACAAATCAGATGAACCTACTGAGTGTAGAAGCAGGCTTGAAGGGCCAAATGGCCACCTTCTGCTCCTAATTCTTTAAGTTCTAACATGCTGATAGGCAGAGGATCACTTGCAATGGCTTCTCTTCCAGCTTCCTCACCATTACTACTCATGTCCCACAAGAATTAATCCACAGCCCTCTCCTAATTTTCAATCTATATATTGCCCATTGGGCAACACCATCCAAAGAAGCAACTTTACTGTTCACAAAGGCTGACAACGCCCAACTGTATCTCACCACCAACATTCTCAACTCCTCCACAGTTGCTAAATTATCAGGCTACTTATCCGCATCAAGCACTGGCTGAGAGAAATTATTTTCAATTAAATATTGGGCAACCTGAAGTCACTGTTTCCAGTCCCTTCTCCAACAACCAACTCCATCTATCTGGCAACAGGGTGAAATTAGGACACAATCTGTTCATTAACTTGGTATCACATTTGGTACCAAACTGAACTTCTGACCTCATTCTACCACTTTTCAGGCCATCCAATTCCACCTTTATAGTAGGTTCTTCATCCCCATCACTACTGCACTCTCTATCCTATTTTAGCTCCCAGTCAAATCATGCCTTAATATCAGCCTTCCATGACCTCACCCCTCCTTACCTCTAATTTTTCCAGTTCCACAACCATCCAAAGTATCCTAACTTCTCTAATCCTGGACTCTTCTAAATTCCTCAGTTTTATTAGCCCCACCAATGCTGGTTGTACATCCAGTTGTATTGGTTCACAGTTCCGGAAGACCCTCCTGCCAGCTCTTTGCCTCTTTTCTTTTCCCCATAAACCGCAACTCTTTGACCAAGCTTTACGTCATAGCATACGAGACACTGAGACATAGGAACAGAAGTTGGCCATATAACCCATGAATTTGCTCAGCCATTCAATGAGACCATCTCTGATTTCACCATCCTCAACTTGGCTCCAAGGTTCTGCACGTAGCAACTGGCATCAGCACCCCAGTCACTGCACTGACTTCCGCTTCCGCAAGTCACTGCTCCCACATGGATCTCAAATGCTCGCACAGCCAGAAAGAAAATTGGAGGGACTGCTGCTTACCTCCACTTTCCGGCCTTTCACCCCCATAATCCTCCATTCCCTTACTGATTAAAGATCGCTCTCTCTGTCTCTCTCAGCCTTGAATGAACTGAGCTACCCAACCTTGACAGCTCTGTGGTAAAGAATCCCACAAATTCACAGCTTTTAGAGAAGAAATTCCTCATCTTGGTCTTAAAATGGGAGTTCCTTACTCTGACATTATGCTTTCTGGTTCTAGACTTTCCCACAAAAGGAAACAAACTTTCTGCATCTACCCTGTCAAGTCCCCTAAGCATTTTATTTGTTTCAGTAAGGTCTCTTCTAATTCTTCTAAACTCCAATGAGTACAGGCTCAAGCTACTCAACCTTGCCTCATAAAAACAGTCCCTCCATTCCCATTCAACGTGTGAAGATTCAGTGCACTATCTCCAATGGTAGTATATCTGTCCTTAAAGTATTGTCAAAAGTTTTGGCTCCCTTACCTAAGTGTGGTCTGACCACTGTATATTTTTAGCAAGACTTTTTTTTAAAAAAGTATGCTTCATTCCCAATAAAAGCTAATATTCCATTTGCCTTTCCCATTGCCGCTTGAATTTGGATACTAGCTTTTAAAATGTTTCTTACAAGGACACCCAGAATGCCTGCTATTCTTCCTGCCACAGTGCATCTCCCACATTTCCAACGTTGTGTTCCATCTGCCTAGTTTTTGCCCATTCATTTAACTAATCGCTGTAGACTGTGTGTGATCCTCATCACTTGCCTTCCCACCTGTTTTTGTGTTGTTTGCAAACTTGGCTATAGTGCATTCACTTCCTTCATCTCAGTCATTCACATGTACTGTAAATAATTGTGGCCCAAGCACTGGTCCCCATGGCACAGCACTAGAATAGCAGGCATTCTGGGTGTCCTTGTAAGAAACATTTTAAAAGCTAGTATCCAAATTCAAGCGGCAATGGGAAAGGCAAATGGAATATTAGCTTTTATTGGGAATGGAGCATACTTTTTAAAAAAAGTCTTGCTAAAAATATACAGTGGTCAGACCACACTTAGATAAGGGAGCCAAAACTTTTGACGATATTTTAAGGACAGATAGTCACAGCACTAGACACAGGTTATGATCCTGAAAATGCCTCCCTTATCCTAACTTATACCATGGGCTCCTATCCCTACCAGGTAGCCTTATTTGCAGCATTTTATCAAATGCCTTCTGGAAATTCAAATATATTACATCTAGTGCTTCACTTTTGTCTATCCAATTTGTTACTTCCTCAAATAATTCTAATAAATTTGTCACGCACAATTTCCCCTTCATGAAGCCATGCTGACTCTGCTCAATTATTTTATTTGCTTCTAAATGCTCTGTTAATATATCCTTTATGTTAGATTCTAACATTTTCCCAACAACTTGTATTCAACTAACTGGCCACAGTTCCTTTTTTTAACCTTTATCCTTTTGAAATAGGGCATTACATTGGCAGTTGCAGTTTCAATCACTTGAAATATTATCCCTTTATGTAGCTAGATGTTAAAATTTGTTTGAGAAACAGTTTCACTCAGATAGACAAACAGAACATGTGGAAATGCACAGAATTAAAATTATAGCCAACAAACACTGAGCATCCAGGGAAAGAATGGGTACTAACTGACACAGAACAACAAGAAAATGCTTCAGAATTGCAACAGTGCAGAGGAAAAATGCTGAAATAAAGATTCAAATGTCTGACACGGATGATTACAAGGTAGTTAGTTAGTCAACTAAATAATACTCTGCCAAGTTTTCTGAAAGGAAAGCATGAGTAACATGTCCTCTTGACTTAAGGATACCCCAAATTAAACCAAAGTGATTTTACTTGCTGAAATATTGGTTTATCTGATTGTTAAAATACAATGCAGTTACTAAAGTAATCTGAATTGCAGCTTCAGTGCATTATTAATCTTGGTATCATTTCAACGTTAAATTTAGCAGATTTAAGGTTACAAAATATAATTGGGTATAGAAATACATGATTACAACTTTCAGGTTACAGTAGTGAAATGTTTCCCATAATTGCCAATGATTGTATTAATTCATCATAATCAAATGAAGACCAAATTGCTGACAGTTTGCAAAATTTTGGCATGATACAAAAACTTATAGAAATAAACAGTTAAAATTAAAATATCCAATCACTCCAAAGCAGAGCTGAAAACAGAAACAGTATTTTAAAGCAAGGCTCATGGAACATGAACTACATTCACAGAAGACAAGCATTACAAAGTTATAGTTTTAAAACTTATTTTTCATTTATCCTACAACTACATTATAACACATTTAAAGGAAAATGAAAACAATCTACTTAATTGAGCTTCTGATAAAATCACTGAATATTTATCAATGATGTATCTTTAAGGAAGAAAGTCTAGATTACTTAAAAGACATAATATTATTGTTCCAAGAGCCACCTAACAAATTAGGCTGGAGGGAATTATTTTGATATCTGGCTATGAAGTATCGCCCAAATAGAAAGTGATTTTACTTGCTGAAATATTGGTTTATCTGATCGTTAAAGTACAATGCAGTTACTAAAGTAATCTGAATTGCAGCTTCAGTGCATTATTAATCTTGATATCATTTCAATGTTAAATTTAGCAGATTTAAGGTTACAAAATGGTAATGACAACAAGTAACTTTTTTGGTAGAACACAATTAATATTCTATACACTGCCAAATGACTCTTCTTAAACTTCAACGACAAAAAAGCTAGAAACTTTTCATTGACGCAGGATGCAAACACCATTACATAAATTTGAACGAAGCCTCAAATCAAGTTCTAAACAACATACACAGTGAACAGGGCAGGCACACAATAGTCAAACAAGTCATGGCTGTAACGCCATTGCCCTCTCAGCAATGACATAAATGTAATTTAAGTTGCACTGTACAAATTACAAGATAATACGAATGCCAAGCACGTGTCCACACTACATTGTAAATGCAATATATTTTGACTGCAAACCATTTATCTCATTCATTGTTTGCAGATCCTCATTTCTGCCCTATGATTTCTTTTTGTTCTGAACCTGTCCAACTGCTAAAGAAATTTATTGCCTTGTACATTGAGCATGGCTGAGGAATCGGCAACATGAAGAATTAGACTTCAGTGGCCATTGGAACACTTCCCATTGCATTATTTTAGCAAAGGCCCAGGAAAACCAACTAAAAACTATGTTAAACAAAACCAGAAATTGCTGAAAAAGCTCAGCAGGTCTAGCAGCATCTGTGGAGAGAAATCAGGGTTAACGTTGCAGGTCGAGTGACCCTGCCTCAGAAGAGAGGGTCCCTCAACCAGAAACATTAACTCTGATTTCTCTTCAGAGATGGCGCCAGACCTACTGAACTTTTCCAGCAATTTCTGGTTTTGTTTCTGATTTACTGTATCTACAGTTCTTTCAGTTTGTATCAAATTATTTTAAACCTCATTTAGGCAGCAGTGGATTTGGAAAGCTGATCAACTCATACCAAACACTCATGTTACCTGGGCAAGAAGGAATAGGTGCTAAGGTATAAATACCAAAAGAGGTAATCAATTCTTAGAATTATACTGAGGCTATCTAAATCTTTAGCCAAGCTGTGAGGCATTTCATTCTGCCTGCTGACCAAGCCCCCAAAAACAGCAATAGCCTCTGGAATGTGCCGGCTGCTTGTGTAAAGTGCCTACTTTTCCGCACATTTCCAAAAGCGAGCTGGTATGGTTCTTAACTGCACAGGGATCGAAGCATATCAAAGCTAAATGGTTTAACTGTTAACTGTTACCACATACACAGTCAATGAGATATCCCGTACTAATTTCAATCGCCTGAGGAGGTCAGAGAAGAATTTTCCAGAATTACCCCTCCCTCTTGGCCCTGCATTCTTTTTCTCTGCTTTCTGTCTCTCCTAAATGATTAACTGGTGCGGGGAAAGGGAGACAGGATGTTTTTAGTGACGATGCTGCAGACATCAAGAGCCAGCTGGTTTTCTTCGGCTCATCATTTTTTTGTTTGTAAATCAACATACTCCTCCACACCTCCCAAAATATCGCACTAAGTACCTATGAATTTGATGGCTGAAAGCAAAGCATAGAAAGATTAGGTCCTAGTCCTACATTTTTTAAATCCTTGAGATTTTATTGTTTGTCCCAATCTCCAATTTTGTAAGATTTCACAATCAGTACTCTCCATTTTTGGAATTTCAAATGGACATGGTCCACAAAGCATTAGAGAGGGCTTGAGGTCTTAGTGCTGTTGCTAAATAACAAAATTAACTTGCATTTATATATCATCTTTAGCTTAGTAATTATATCATGTTGAATCACAGGATATTGGAGGGAAAAAAAGTCCTACTTCTGTATTTATTTATTACGTTTGCCGGACCTGAAATACGATTACTTTCTCACAGAGCGATCAGTACAGAACCAAACTTGGAAAGTTTTGCTTTTACGAAAGACGGGTGCTCCGCATTTGTGACAGGAGATTCCTCTCAGGGCTAGCTCAGAAATGGAGAGGCACATTTCTTTCAATGCACAGAACTGTCAGAGGAAGGTAAAGTACCTCCCTTTTTCACAGCAGTCAGCTGCTGTTTTCTGACATGTAAAGGTCCTGACAGCACTTTCACACCCACTGTCAAAGGGTAAGTACATAAGCTAAGTGTTATGGCACTGTGCCAGCGTCCCTGCCTCTGGGTCAGGTAGCCCGGACAAGTCCCCAGTGCTGCAGTTGTGTGTCATAACATCCCTGAACACACTGATTTAAAATATCTATAAGCTAAGTGTTGGGATGCTGCGAGGCCAGGTAACTGCAGTGTCAGCTGGGTGTGATCCTGGGAGAATGAGGTAGGAGGCCAAGTCTGTACGGTGCAGAGTGCTAAGGTAAGTGAGGCAGTGTTTATCGTAGAAATCCAGTGCTTTCTTGAATGTATTCAGTGACTTTGCCTCCACAGCCTACTGCGGTAGGGAAATCCACAGGTTCACTTCAGCCCTAACTAGCCTATCTCATATTCAGAGACCGTGACTGAGTCAGGGTTGAGTCCTGTGGTGGTGGTCCCAGTGGAGGTTTGGAGTCAGGTTTAGCAGGGAGGGGTGTTGGGGGAGCAGGTCTGGACAGCGGTGTCAGGTCGTTGGGGGGGGGTGCGGTGTTGATGTCAGGTTAAGGGGTAGGCGGTGTTGGGAGTGGAGGAACATGGGGGTGTGCGCAGTTGGGTATGGGATCAGTTTAACAGTTTTCCAGTGAGTTAGACCATGTATTTAATAGCTCAACTTTTCCTGAGTAAATATTTTACTTAAATTTAATCAGAACTCTCCAAAGTCACCAATTTAAATGGAGACCTTCAGAGGGTTCCATGCATAGAGGAATTGCCCAGTGGTAAATTTCCCAGGCAATTCCTTTGGAAACGTGTACAGTGGAGCATCCCTCTGTACAGCTCCAATCTATTGCTGGGATAATGACTGTCTAACCAGAGGAAAGTCTGTCCTACAGTTTTGCCAAAGGAAGTCCAAATTTCCAAAAGGAATTTCATAAACAGTGAAGAGACACACACACACACACACACACAAACAAACAGAACACAGGGACAGGAGGTGGCTTATTTGGCCTTCGAGCCTGCTCTGCTGTTCAATCTGATCACGGCTGACAGCCCACTCCATATCACATTCCTGCTTGTATCCCATACATTTTGACTCCTTTAGCCTGAAAACAGTCAATATTTTGGCCTCAACTGTTTTCTGTGGCAGAGAATGCCACACGCTTACCACTCTCTGGGTGAAGAAATTTCCCATCTCAGGCTTAAATGGCCTACCCCATAGCCTTCAACCATGAACCCTGGTTCTGGATTCTACAGTTGTCAGAAACATCGTTCCTGCATTTAGCCAGTCCAATCCTTTTGGAATTTTATTGGTTTGTATGAGACCCCCCCTCCCCACCTTATTCTTCTAAACACCAGGGAATACAGTCGTAACTGACCCAGTCTCTCCTCATACATCAGTCCTGTCATCCCAAGAATTTGCCCGGTAAACCTTCATTGCAATTCCTCCACAGCCAGAACATCCTCTTATTTAAGATGACCAAACCTGCACAGAAGACAATACTTCAGATGCGATCTTACCAAGGCCATGTACAATTGCAGCAAGGCATCCCTGCTCCTAGACTCTTAACAGCACCACTATCAAGGCCAACATATGATTTGCCCTTTTCCTCACTCGTTTATTTCAGGGATTGGTGTACAAGGACACCCAGCTCTCAGTGCACCTCATCCCTTCCCAACTTAACCACCAGATAATAACCTGCCTTCCTATTTTTACTCCCAATCCTCAGGTCTGTGGCTGTTTTTGACTATTTTCTATGCTCCTTCTCAATAGCAACCTATCATAGTTATACCAAATCTGACATTGTCTCTAATTCCCCTTATTAGCCATGGCTGGGCTACCTTTCCTATTTTATTTTTGCACCAGAGAGAACTGAGCAATTTTTGCAGTTCCCCATTGCACTCTAAATGTTTGCCATTGCCTTTTCACCGTCATCCCCTTAAGTAAAGCTACCTACTTATCACGGATACGCACACATATTCCACATCTGAAAAGACAAAATAAAACCATGAGAAAGTTGTAAATCTCTCTCAAATGAAAGACACCACAGAAAAATGTAATGGACCTAGCAACAAAACTGCATCTTAATTTGACTGCTAGGTTATATGTGCAATTAAGCATGTATGTTAAATCAAATCCAATTTGAATAACCCAATTTTGAATTACATTGTAACATTGTGATCCAGAGAAAGACAGAACCCATCACTATTTTCCCAGGCACCTTGCCTGTACAGTTCCCACAGAAAACAGTATAGCATTTTTCACTGTCTCTGCAGAAAGTGCTTTTTTTAAAAAAAATAAATGGCACATTCAGAACACGCAATTATTTCTTTTGTGACTTTAACAACACTCAATGTTTGGCCCATAAAACAGCTTACTGTTTCCAGTAAACATAAACTTAATAGAACTTTAAGTGACTCAATAATAGGTCACACATTGTCAGACTATGTTACGAGTCATGTGCTGTTTGCTTAGATTATGCCAAAATTCCATCAAACCCTGAGTTGTAGACTGTTCAAGCAAACTTTTTAAAAAGCAAAAGCTAATGAGAACATCTCAGTTTCATTTTTATTTGAAGGAAGAAGCATGGTCCAAGTTTGTAACCAGTTTCAGGATCATGAGCTCAAAAGGAATAGAAACAGCTAGTAATCACAGAATGACAGTGCTGGATGTGGCACTGGGACAGAGTAAGGCATTCTACCACCCATGCTTGCATCCCTACGCTGTGCCTAAATGCCAGGAGCATGGTAAAGAAAATTGGTAAGTTACATTCACAAGTAACCTTATTTGACAAAGATAATAGTTGAACAGCCTGACTTTCAGTATTACAGTTGACATTGTCATGTGCAATCCCCTTTTGTTTTGCCTTACCCATGTTTCATCATAATTCTGGCTACATGGTACTTAACAACACATTGCTACTTTGTTCAAGCCCCGTATTGCCACAATGATCTTACTCATATGGCTACTTACGCCTGCAGCTCACCAGCTTTATTTCTCCTACTTCAGGCATTGACGTATACGCACTCCAAACCCAACTCAGTCTGGTCTGTATTTTCTAACTATCTTATTCTGTCACATTTCTATTTTGTCCTAGCGTGGTCCGACTTATCCAGATCCTCAGGAAAGAGAGATAAAGTGAAATAACAATTCATCTTGGTTGCCCTCCTAACCTTGCCAAAATAGTTTAAACCTTTTCTGTTGAACAACTGCAGAGATCTCGGAAAGGCACTATATTTTTAAGGCAACTAAATGATATCACAGCACATAATTTAGAATAAAAGATTTTGATTTACTCTTTGAATATTCAGTCAGTCCATTAGTCAGTCCACCAGTTAACTCAGTAAACCATGTAACAGAAATTTAATTATTTAACCCAGGCTGTATGTGCAAGTCTGTGATGTGTTAGTATGCATTGGTGTTAATAAACTTCCAGACATCGGATCTGTACAAAACCGACTCAGACGTACATTACGTGGGCTAAGAAAGAAAACCACAAAGTACATCATTCCCCTACACAAAATAACATTCCTACAAGGACAACAATCCCATCCTTGTTGCATTCTTTCCTATATACGATGTACAGGTTGCTCCTATTCCAGAACTGGTCCCAAAATCTCCGGAATCTGTACATTTAGGGCACCTTGCCAGCCATACATGAAATTGAGTTATCTTAGTGCTCCAACACTCACTAGCATGCGGATCTGTCAAAAATTGTGGGATTAACGTCTTTGAGATCCTTAAACTTATTCCCTAGCTTATAAAAATCTGTCGGACCTCAAACTTTTCCTACATCTACCATTGGTTCCAGCATGGACCATAATTTCTAATAATTCTTTTTAACCCTTTTCATGTTCTTTCAAGTTCAGTGATTAACAGTTAATCCATTAACGCTAAATGGAAAGTGGAGGCTGAGCATAATATGTACTGTTCTATAAACAGCAGACAAATCTAATACACTTAACTTACTAACAATAATTGAAAGCTTTTCTCACAGGTTTCTCTCTATAAAATGTTACTCTTGATCAAGAACCTCAGTTCAGATATTTTGCTGTGCCACAAGTCAAACAACTTTGCTTTCATTACACTAACTCATTTTATTATCCGGAGCTGATGGAAAAGGAAAAGGTCTTGGCACTGAAAATGTTCACATCATGTTCAATGAGACATGAGGAACAACATCATCAGACTCAGATTTTTAAAGTTTCAGAATTGGGATGGTTATTCCCACCTCAGGAATTAGCAGTCTGGGCTAAGAAGCTCCTAACTTGATCGACAATCACAAATGCAAGCTGCCCAGCTCTCTCCCATCACTAAACCATTTTGCGATTCTCTAGTGGTAACTGTCATGGTTCTTTCCTTGAAAGATAACATTTGTTACATTCACGTTGAAGTGCTTAAAACCTGTCCATTACTGTAACATTGCTGTGATATAAGCAGTTAGAGGGGTAAGCCAGATTGCAAATTATACAGCAAGTTTAACATAAATGAGAAGAAGCTAAAGTTTATACAATTGGAATGCAGTCTGCAACTATGCACCCACGAGAATTCTACCTAATTCAGGAAAGTAAGGCAAAGATTGATGATTTAGAACTACGAATCTTCTCTATGTCTCCAGCAAGACAGTAGATCAAAAATTCCAGATTAAAATTTAACTGATCATTCACTTGTAACTAACAAGCAAGTTCTACCTGCCAAGTACAGAAGGAAGCATATTGCACCATCTTCCACGTCTGCTCTGCACAAAACTTCTCAATATTCCAAACCACACTGCTTGTTACTTCAGAAAATCAATGCAGGTTTTACTCGTAGATACAACAATGTAAAATCAAAACATACGCAGATGTACAATTTTAAAATGGGGACTAAATAACATCTTTCACTGGCTGAACTATACCTTGCCCTTCATCCGTAGATGACCGCTATCCTTCCTCCCATGTAGCACAGATTAACAAATTACAAATCCTGACACTGCAACTAAAAAGGTAACGTAGCCCATGTGAAAGTACTGAAGAACCACACATGGTTCAATTAACATCTTTGCATAAGCCACGAATTTTATGAACTATTGAAGACAATAAATCAACAGTTCCAGAAATTCATTGCTGTACATACATTTCAATCAGAAATCACAACAAACAAAATACTTCACAAGATGCAAGTTTTCTGGATATCAAAGAACTCCAGAAGGTGGCTACATGGGATAGAGTATCTCATTTCCATCAGGAAAGGAACTAGGCAAAACACATGTTAAATGTAGGAGTAAAAGTAACAAGGCCTTCCAAAAATATTTGATTCACAGCCCTTCTTCCACATGAGCTTGACAAGAGCCATGAACAACAAAAAAAACTGATTAAAACAGAATTTGCTGGATAAACTCACTCAACAGGTCTGACAGCATCTGGGGAGGGAGAAACAGAGTTAACATTTCAAGTCCAGTGATCCTTCTTCAGACCTTCCCAGTAGGAGCAGCTCTTTGTTTTATTTTAGTTGATTAAATTGGGAGAAGACCAATTTAACAATCAAGTTGAATTGAGGAGAAGATTTGAAAAGAGGTGTTAATGGTGGATTTATACTATATTTACAAAATTGATTGAAGCAGTTCAAATCCAATGCAGCGTTCGGATGCTCAGAAATGGTTAATCAGTGGAAGGTGAAAGCATTGGCAGTGGTTTTGGACTTTTTACCCCCTTTATGTGAACCTGTAGAGTTGTGAAATGTACTTTTGAGGTCATTCTGCTCATGTAGGACAGAAACTCACTCATGCAAGTCATCAGCCCATTTCAGTGTTCAAAACTGACAAGAAAGGGAAAAGACAGAAAAAAGAAGAGAGAGAAATTGACTATAAATATGAAACTAATTAAGCTGGAAGTAAGCAAGTTTTAAATCAAAATTAAATCAAAGCAGGTAGGGAAAAATCTGCCTTATTGAGAATGACTGATGACGAGTTACAAAGGCAAGAATCACAATGGGGAAAAAAACACAATTGCCTTCCGAAAGAGAAACAGACAACTGATGAAAGAATAAAAACGTAAACTCTAGAACTTTAATACAAGTAAAAACAAGTGTCTGGATTTCCTCTAGTTGTATTGATAAACCCAAAAAAGTCAGAGTCAAATCTGACATTTGGGCCAAATGCAACCTCATACCCTTCTCTGTTCTAATAGTGCTGAGAAGTATTCCATGAGGGATGTGAAAACAAGTACTGCAGCAAAATATTCAGCACACAAATCTGGTACTGCTTCCCTCCATCATCAGCCAAGTAAAGAAATACATAACTGGAGCAAGGAGAACATAGACCTCCAGTCCCACATCATCTGCACCTAACACAAAGGGCCACAATGTCATCAGGACAGCAAGGGTCTCAACCATGGGAAGAAACTGCATGAACACCTGTTAATTCCATGGCGGAGGCCTGATAAAATCAAGTACTCTTTAGGCAACTTGACTAGCCACTGATAAGCCTTCCTCACAATTGAGGTTAGAAGCTGCCATTTTCTCATCAGTGGCAGTGGAAAAAGAGTAAGGGCACAGCTTCCAATGGTTACCTCTCCTGCCCAACACCAGGGTCCCTCAATCGGGCAAATCAAGCACAGTGCAAACAGTGATGAAGGTCCACCAGAAAGCTGCTGGAAAACTCCGAAAGCACGGGGAAGCTGTGAAGACTCCATTTAGTCCTTGAGTTATCGCAAAGTGGGAGATTGAAAGATGACGGGTGTCAACTGGCTCATTGAGTGCATTGATATCCCACCATCATTGTCCAAGATTCTGACTTGCCAATGGGAGATTTTCCCCACCTACTGAGAAATGGATTCAGGGTGTCTTCTATGATTAGTAAAAACCATAGTTCACACCGTGCTAAGTTGGCAGAATCCAGCACAAGGGTTGAAATATGTTTATTACAGTGAATTATTGCAATATGACACTCTTCTGTTACACTGCTTGTTATTAAGAACTCAATGAACTCTGACTGAGTGGGAGGTCACTGTAGTACCATTCATCGTTATGATGACTTCCATATCCTTCATCTCCTTCAATAGCTGGGCATTTCTATGCTGTTTTACAGACTCTTATACTTCACCTGAAGATTCTTCAAATTGAATGAAGTTGTTGATTTGAACAACAACATGCATTAGAATCTCAGTCAAAAACCTTGCGGTTTGGCTGTTACAGACCCACCAACACAGCAATAGCACCAGGTTTGTCTCAATCTCAAAGGAATATTCCCAACAGGCAAACAAAAACCCTACTGGGAAGTATTAATATTTAAAATGACGAGGACTAGATTACATTGATAATGAACTAATTATTTATTTGTGTAAGCTGTTATAGAAACAAATAAGTAAAATTAAACTCTGTTTAGGCATCTTTATATTGAGTTCTTTGTCTAGTTGAATTACGCCTAACAAAAAAAAATGAATAATACAAATTAGAATGAACAAATTAAAGCCCAAAAATGTCGGTGCGCACAAATACCCAATCCTATCTGCTGTCTCACAATTCAAAGGTCACAGCAGTTCCCTTTAAAATCTGAGCTTTTCAATAATCCAATAGTGCTCAGCATATCAAAAGGTAATGCAGTAAAACTCGGTCTGTAAATGATAGTAAATAACAGTACCAAGTGCTCCTCTGACAAATACTCCTGGTTGATGATGCTAGATGGAAAGTCAACTTAAATTTTGTGATATATTACAGTCCGAGTCAGAATGAATCAGGAAGTTGCAATTCAGCTTACAGTATCTACGAAGCTCAGCTAGTTTAAAACAAATCAGTGTCACACTGTCTTGGGGCACACTAAAGTTTTATTTATGTTAAATCATCAGTGCCACTTTAAACAGTACATCTAGGAATCTTGCTCACTTGAGCAATCATCAAATGTAGCATATCATAGCAAACTACAGTTAGATCGGACCTTCAAATAAAATTTTGCAAGGCACCTTAAAAGGCCATGGGGTGAAAGTGAATTCCCACCGTGGTGAAAACAAAGGGAAGGCAGTTGAAATGGAATGGACACTCACCGAATGCTTTCTTGTGAATTTTTAAAATTGCAGATGAAGAAGACATCTGCTAAAAGCTGGAAGGTTGTCCACAAATCTATAGATAAGACTCCAAAGGCATCACTGGGGCCTGAGCAAGATAACTGACACATCGTCCTCCTCTAGGCTCAGGATGGTAACCATGGTTAGATGAGGCAAAACAAGGTCCTTTTCAAAATAAAGAAGAAATGCTCCTGCAGACGCCACAAGGAAATCCCTTGCATTATCAGCAGATTTCACCCTGTGAGCTTAACTTTGCATTGAGGACCGCTCCCACAGAGGTCAAGCATCAGTCTTTAAGTCACACTGGGCACCTAATGAGACTAAGTGAGACTATGTCACCCATGGGCTCCTGCAGACAGTGGGGACCAGTTTAAATGCGTGGAGGCGGACTCACAGTTGCAGACTGGAAAGTTAGAATAGCATACAGGCAGAAAGGCCCACCCTACCTCCCTGCATGCAGGAGCAGTCAACAGGTCAACCTGCAAAGAAGCTCTCAAACCACCTAGTCCCACACCCTCCCCCAATCCCATCAACACTAATGGTCTGGCTGCACAATCTTTTCTCCTAAAATGTTGACGAGGAGGTACCTCCTGCTTGAAGTGTCCTCCCCTTAGAGATGGATTTTCACAAAATTGGGAAGACTCCACAGATCTTTAAGAGTGGCATGCAGGACTCTGATGCAGAAGTCCTAACCCTACTCCCGAAAATCCAACTCTTGCTGCTGTGGAGATGGGGACGGGGCATGGCTCACACAGGTAGAGAACCCAAATTCAGCAGGGCCATTTGAACTTAGTGCTGAGCTCAAACAGATGTTAATTTTTGACTGGTGCAAGCCTTCACCCCACGTGCATTGATGAAGAAGATATCACTGCTCTTGAAGGGCAGATAAAGTGTCATGACACAAAGTTTTTTTTAAAAGGAATAACCCTAAATTTAGAAAAAAAAACAAGATGCAACAATCAGTGAAAATGGAAAAGACAGCCTCTTCTGATGATTTGATAGAAAGACCACATTGTAACAAAAACAATTACAGTATGCACCACAATCACAATCGAGTCCTTTGTTAGGTTTACATGATTGGCAGTTTTCCACTTTCAAGTGTTAAGGAATGAAATCTGTGTTGGATTTTTCCTCATCTCCACATGGCTCCAAATATCACCCCTCGTAGATGTTGAGTGAGTGGCTATGAAGATTGGAGGGCCATGGTGCATTTATGGGCGATGGGCATGTGTTGACATATAGAGGCGGGGGAGGGGGAGATTAGTGAGGCTAGAGGGCACAATACCTTTGGGGAAAAATGGTAAAGTCCCAAACAAGCAAGGGGGGGCCTTCTAAACAACCTGTTTGAGCAACTGCCCATCCTTGTCGTTGCCCACAATCTGATTTAGGTGCCAGCAGGTCTAACTCCATCCCACCCCATACTCGCTCAGAGTAGAAATTTAGTCTGACGGGGCCCTTTAAACCAAGGAAAGTCTGCCAAGTCAAGAAATTCCCATAAATGAACTACCCACCTAGACAGTGAAAATGCAGCCCTGATTCTGTTTCAGCATTCAACTTTTCTCAAGTTGGAAGGCCTCTGTGACTGCCACCTTCAGCTTCGATAGCCCATCCACCTTCCTTAATTAGACAGTCAGCCCATCTTCAGGCCAATTAAGGGAGCCCTTTTGAAAATCCCAATGAGGAACTATCTCTTTTTTTTTGGTGTGGTGGCGGGGGCGGCAGGTACGGTCTGGAGCTCCGGAAGGCACAACCCTGCGCTAATTTTTTAAAAAATATATATACACAACCTGTCCTCAATCTAACTGTCAGTGTACAAAAGGAAGAAAGAATACTGCAATGGCAAAAGCATGGTTACAAACACTTACAGAAAAAAGTGTATAATTGTAAATTAGCATCTTTTCGGTGGAAGTAACATTATGCACATTTAAAACCTCTTTACTAAAATTCATTCATTCTCATCTCAACTTCAATGCAACATAAACCACACTCGGAAACTAAAATCACTCAAGTTGCCAGTGGATGACCTTGTTATCAAGAGACTCCTGTGAAGCAAAGGAGTCATGTTGTTATTAGAATCTAATCCATTCGCTGTTCTTCAGTTGTGCATCCAAACAGAGACCAATGTCACACCCTGAAATAGAATAGAATTTGATCCAAATAACCTCAATGCTTATAAATACTGGCAACTCTACAAAACAGAAAACATCATTTTTGAAATTATTGTACAGGGATGCAAAAAAAGCACATAAATATAATGAGAGATATTTTGACTTCTAGTTTTTATAGTGCATAAGTTCACTCCGATTAGAAGCCACTCCTTTCAAAATAAAGCCAAAATATTAAATTTCACAGAAAAAGCATTTATGTATTGTGATTATATCTCGTAAGTTACAGAAGTCTGATGAATCACATACAAGGTAGAATGGAAAACTCCTGCTGCATCCATCTGGCCACTTTCAGTTCCTATGAGCAATATCCTCTGTCACGCTGCTGGCCCTGTACAATTAACTGCTTTTGTTTGACTAACATAATTGGGAATTAACTGAGGTAATAAATGTGAAATCAGGCATATGGTTCTGCTGGACTCAACTCATACAGACGTTTGCAAATCTTACCTACTGTATTGTTGAATTTGATACTGAGGCCATACAGATAACACATTATAATAGAGTCAATGCTTTACAACAAAGATATTGCACAGTCATGCCAATATCAGGGTTTTTTGCTTAGCTAAGCTTAATGCTTTCTTTCAGGCTACTCAAACAAATTGAAGGCAAGAGTAAATGACACATTTATTTTGACAGAATTAGTGCATTTCCTGTGTTGTAATGCTGCATAGCTTCCAGACCAGAAAGGCATTTAAAAGTTACACATAACAACACAATAACTAACTTTCTGATATAAAAAAGTTACTCACTACGCCTTCAGTTACTCTCTGCAATACTGTCATTGTAGTGTGTACAGCACAGAAAAAGGCCCTTCGGCCCAACTCGTCCACGCTGATCAGGCTTCCTAAACTGAACTAGACCCATTTGCCTGCATTTGGCCCATATCCCTCTAAACCGTTCCTACCTGTGTACCTGTCCAAATATCTTTTAAATGTTGCAATTGTACCTGCCTCTACCACTTTCTCTGGCAGCTCATTCCATACATGCACCAGCATCCAATGAGAAAAAATTTCCCCTCAGGTCTCTTTTCAATCTTTCCCCTCTCACTTTAAATTTATGCCCTGTAATTTGGACTCCCCTACCCTGGGGAAAAGACCTTGACAATTCACTTTATCTGTGCCCTTCATGATCTCATAAACCAGTATAAGATCACCTCTCAGTCTCCTACACTCCAGGGAAAAAAAGTCCTAGTCCATCTAGCCTCTCTTCATGACTCACACCCTCCAGTCTTGTAAATCTTCCTTGTACACTCTCCAGATCAACAACTTCCTTCCTGTAGCAAGGCGATCAGAATTGTACAGTTTACTGCAAAAACGACCTTACCAATGTCTTGAACAGCTGTAAGATGACTTCCCTAATCTTGTACTCAATGCTCTGACCAATAAAGGCAAGTGTGCAAACACCTTCTTCACCAACCTGTCTATCTATGACACGACTTTCAAGGAACCATGAACCTGCATCCTTGGGTCTCTCTACTCCCCAGGGCCCTACCAGTAACTGTCTATAGGTCCTGCCCTGGTTTGTTTTACCAAAATACAATATCTCACATTTAATGTGAATTAAACTCCATTTGTCATTCCATGCCCCATTGGCCCAAATGATCAAAATTCTGTTGTACTCTTAGATTATTTTTTCACTGTCCAGTATACCAATAATTTTGGCGTCATCCGCAAATTTATTAACCACGCCTTCCATATTCTCATCCAAATTGTTTACATAAATGACAAACAACAGTGGGCCCAACATCGATCCTTGAGGCAGACCGCAAGTCACAGTCTTCCAATCTGAACAACAACTCTCAAACACCCCTCCCACCTTCAGACCAATTTTGTATCCAGTTACCTAGCTCTCCCTGGATCTAACCTTACTAATGCACAGGTCTCCAGATTATGTAAGTGCGTTATTAATAAACTTCAAGACATCTGTCTCAACAAGAATCTGATCATTGTGGTATTTGCTATGCAAGCTAACATACAGGGTGGCATTGAGACCACACCATACAGGCAGCGAGATTTGACCTAAGAAACCATGTCACTCGACACAATGCAAGTGTTGTTAAACTGGAGAATTTCTTTTTAAAAAGAAAACACAGATTCAATTCTTTAAAAACTTTAATCAAAACAGAAGAACTGCTTTAAAGCTTACTATCTTGAATCATGGATTTCTTAAAATAAACAGTTTTTACACAATTGACTAATAATTGTCTCTACTGGATAGCATGAATATACTATTGTGTGCACACTGCAAACAATTAAAACAACATCAACACACAAAAGAATGTTACAAGGCTCTATAGTACAAGTGTACTAAATGTCCAAAGAAATATATTAACATCATCCATTCTATGTGGTACTATAAAAAAATTAAACAAAACCAAATAACCAAAAAATCGTAATTCTAACACCAGATTTCCACCCATCCCCCTCCAGTTTGCAAAATATTTGTTTCCATGTTGTAAAGTATTATTGCTCCCTTAAAATCAATAAAAACTTTAAAGACAAAGCCAGGAACATACACAAAGCTATGTATAATCATCCTTTTTTTGGTTCTATTAATGTAACCACTCTACTAAAAAGGAATATTATACTTATGTTTGCATTATTTACTGTAACAAACTGTTTAAGGTCTTTCTAATGCTGTGTCATTTTGTTATGTAGCATTAAGTAGCAGAAGCTTCAAATCTGGAAAACTGTAGTCAACTCAACCTTTTCCATAACAAAACAGTGATGTTAATGTGCCATGCAGTTACAGCTGGCTGATAGAGGTTACTCTAGGGTTAAGGCACTTAATCATACTGATGTGTCCATTATTTTACCTTTTATTTCAAATCAGGACAAAAAGACCTTTTCTGTGTAAGCCTACAGGTAATCCACGACACTCCAACAACACGCTCCACAGATATTCCTTTTGGTAACCTCCACTTCTTCCCATCATCACGCGCAATTTGAGGCCGAAATCTGAGTAGATGCCCCTCAGAAGGCATCCGATTATAGTGACACAGTCCCGTCAACCTAGCAAAGCAGATTCAATATTGATGCAACTATTAAATGGCTGTCCATGGTGTAAATAGATGTTTTTTGGGGATGTGGGGGAAGGTTTGCAGGGAAATAGATGCATGTTGGGTGTAGGCAAACAATAGGAACTCCTACAACTCATAAAACAGATGCTGAGACAGCTTGAATCCTGCTGGAAACACAGTCTGCTGACAACACCAGTAGGAGGAGCAAGTAGCAGCTGGCCTGCTAAATGATGTGCAAATTAAAAAGCAGATGACTTCAATGGTGGACTTCCCCAATCAGAACTTCATATTTCAATCTATAAACAAACCCTTTTTAGGAGCAAAAATGTTTTTTCTCCTTTCTGCAAAACCACCTAGACTATAAAACATGGAAATTTCTTTTCAATAGGTCGCAATGAAAAAAAGGCTACTCCGGTCTTTGAGAAAGAAACTGAGACATTTGGAGTTTAAATTTAATTATTAAGTTGGATTATAAGGAGAAGTCAGTAAACAACAGTCAAATTTAAGAAGCCCATTTAAAAATGCAGACCAAACCTTCAGAATATTTCTCTATCATAATTAATATTTGCATTGTAAATGTACAGAACAGAACATATCATCCAAGCCACTTATTTTATAAATTAAGACATTATGAATCAATTGTGCATTAAGATTACTGTGTACTTGCAGGAGTATTTTAACAGGCTTTCTTTATGTATTACTTTATAATTGTGTAAATGCAGTGTCTCTAGGCTCAGTTGGGTCAGGGAGCAACAATGTTTAACACCCCTCACCACATGATTGGGATAAAGGTTCTATCAATGTGTGGGCTGCTGCTGTTGGTTCACCTTCTCATCTTAGCAGGTGGTTTGGTTTGAAGAGGCCACATGACTCTCCAAACACAAATATCAGACTAGTTGATCATCTTTCTCAGCCCTCGTGAGTTTGCACGATGCCTGTTCAGATTCTCATCTACTCCACAAATGCAGCAGCCATTTAGTTGTTGGGCTAAGTGAAACTCACCGTCAAGAAGTAGATTCATCTTCTTACATTGACAATGTTGCTCAATACCATGCTGTTAGGGGAGGCAGGTCATGGGGGGAAAGGAGACCCTCTTGCCAAAGACACTGCCGTGAGTCCTCTTGAATAAAGAGTCAAATCAGAATCCTGCAGATTTCTCTGACTGCAGTACAAAATTGCAGAATATGCAGGAATGATTTGAACTGCTTGTTTGAACCTTATCGTTCTGCATTTGTATCGTACAACGTTGTATCAAAGGTAATAGGTTTGCCTGAATTATTATATGCATGGTCTTGAAGTGCTACACATGCTGGAGATACAAAATGGACAGAGTGGAATCCACTATCGACTTTTGGATAAATCTAAAATCTAGACTCAAGATGTAACACGTTTGCAGGAAATTGATATTTTCACTTTGCAACTACATTCTCAGTGCAGTGGAAAGTTTTGGCAAATGAACACACTAATCCACTTAAACACAGTCAATAATTTATCGGTGAGATTTATGTTATCAAGAGACTAACACTAATTGTCAATAAATCACAAAATAAAAGTGACTAACTTTAGTGTTTCGACAGCATGACGCTGAACAACCCAACTCTTCAATGACTACCAGTGGCAAAAGTTGTAAATAAAGTGCCAATTTCAAAATATTGACAAAAATACACGTAAAAGTAGCCAGGTTTTAACGAAAAGTTACATATTCCTGTGTCAACAACAATAATGCAATGGTAACCATCCTTCACCATACTGATTGGTTAATGGCAGTTTTGTTGCATTATACAAGCTGCCTATCAAGGTGTAAAAATATCATCTGCTGAGAAGTATTGTCCTGCACACCAGAGTTAATCTAAAAAGGTTTTTATCCATAAAACAGAATTAAAATCACCAGACCTTAGGGTGTGTGATCACAACTATTTAACTTGTGACATGGTATTACAGGAATCATGAGCACAGGAAGTCATTTAGCTCATCATATCAGTGCTGCTTTATTTTCTTGACATTCTAAAAATAATCAGACTTCAACAAGTACTTAATAGGCTATAAAGGTCTTTGTAACATCTTGATATTGTGAAAGGTGCCACAACAGTGCAAGTTTTTCCTCTTTTGAAAGAGCTGTTCATTTCATCCTAGTCCCTACTCTTTTTCCTTTTGTATTCCATGCCTAATGGCACATAAAGCAGACAAAGCACACGCTTTGATGTCTAGTTTCGATAGCTAGATTTTGCCTGGAGCAGGTCACCAGCCTGTCACCAGAGGATGTTACTGAGGGTCACATTTCTGCATCAAACATGGCTGACCAGAGAACTCCATCACTCCTACCACCTATCACAGGTCTACCACCATCCATTACGCCACTACCCATTCCACTCTGTCTCCAAACCCGTCCAAACTTATGGCCAGAGTATGGAATTTTCTGCAGTCTCAAAATCTTAGCTTCGATACTGAGCTGACAAAAGCTTAGGAATAAAAAACCAAAGACCATCACCATCACTCTCCAAAAATTGGTCATTAATTTCTGAAAAATTATGATTATGATTCACCATTCAGCTTGCTTGGATATTTTACATATGGGGTCACGGGATGTATGTGTCACTGGCTCAGCTAGTATTTATTTCTCATCCTTTGTTCCTCAGAGGACAATTAAGAGTCAACAACGTTGCTGCCTGACCAGGTACGAATGGCAGATTTCCCTCCCTAATGGATGTTGGGGACCTATTTTTTCAGATAAAATATTGTATTTTTAAAATTATTCACTCAGGGAATGTTGGCCTCACTGGCGAGGCCAGCATATATTGCCCACTCCTAAGTGCCTTTGAGAAAATGGTGGTGAACTACCTTCATTAGGTGCTGCTGTACATTTGCTAAAGGTACACCACACAATACATGAGGGAGGAAGTCCCAGGATTTTGACCAGCAACACTGAGGAAGCGACGATATATTTTCGAATCAGGATGGTGAGTGATTTGGCGGGAACTTGTAGATGATGGTGTTCACTTATATTTGCCACTTTTGTTCTTCTAGATGGTAGTGGTCATTAGTTTGGAAGGTTCTGTCTTGGGATCCTTTGTGAATTTCTGCATTGCATCCTGCAGATGGTAAGCACTTCTGCTACTGTGTGGGTGCCAATCAAGTGGGCTGCTTTGTCTTGGATTATATCAACCTTCTTAGGTGCTATTGGAGCTGCACTCATCCAGGCAAGTGAGGAATATTCCATTAGACTCCTGTCTTGTGCCTTGTGGAAAGGCTTTAAGGAGTCAAGAAGTGAGTTACTCACTGCAGGAATCCTAGCCTCTAACTTACTCCTTTAGTCACCATATTTATATGGCTAGTCCTGTTCAGTTTCTGGTCAATGGTAACCCCATAATTTTGACACTGGGGAATTCAATGATGGTAACATTGTGGGGTGACAGTTAGATTTTCTCTTCCTAGAGATGGCCATTGCCTGGCACTTGTGTTCCAAATGTGACTTGGCACTTTGCAGCTCAAGCCTGGATACTTTCCAAGTCCTGATGCATTTAGATCTGGACTGCTTCAGTGTGTGAGGAGTCAGAAACGATGCAAGCATTGTGCAACCATCACAGAACATCCCAACATCTGACCTTATGGGAAGGAAGGTCATTGATAAAGCAACTAAAAATGGTCAGGGCTAAGACACCAACCTGAGGAACTCCTGTAGTGATGTCCTCAGGCTGAGATGACTGAATTCTAATAACCACAATAAACTTCCTATGTGCCATATATGACTCAGAGATTTTCCTCCGTTTTCCATGGACTCCAGTTTTGCTAGGGCTCCCTCATGCCACATTCTATCAAATATGGCATTGATATCAAGGGCTGTCACTCTCACCTCACCTCTGGAATTCAACTCTTTTGTCCATATTTGAACTAAGGCTGTAATAAGGTCAGAAGCTGAGTGGCCCTGGCGGAACCCAAACTGGGCGTCCGTGAGCAGGGTATCGCTAAGCAAATGCTTCTTGATAGCACTATTCATGACATCTTACATCACTTCACTGATGATCGAAAGTAGACTAATGAAGCAGTAATTGGCTGGGCTGGATTTGTCCTGCTTTTCTTTGTGTTCAGGACATACCTGGGCAATTTTCCACATTGTTGGGTAGATGCCAGTGTTGTAATTGTACTTAAACAGCTTGACTAGGGGAGCAGCAAGCTCTGGAGCACAAGTCTTCAGTACTACTGCCAGAATGTTGTCAGGGTCCACAGCCTTTGCACTATCCCATGTTTCCAGCTATATCTTGATAGCACGTGGAGTGTATCAAATTAACTGAAACTGGTGTGCGTGTTGGTGGGGTCTTCTGAGGAGGCCGGGATGGATGATCCACTCTGCACTCTGGCTGAAGATTGTTGAAAATGCCTCTGCCTTAACTTTCCCACTAAGGTGTTTGGGTGCCCCCATCGTTGACGTTGGAGATATTTATGGAGTCTCCTACATCAGCGAACTGTTTAATTGTCTACCACCATTCACAACCAGATACGGCAGGACTGCTGAGCTTAGAACAGATCAGTTGGTTGTGGAATCGCTCAGCTCTGTCTACTACTTGCTGATAATGCTGTTTGGTATGCATGTAGTCCTGCTTTACAGCTTCACCAGGTCCAAACATCATTTTTAGAATGGCCGGTCCTGTTCCTGTGATACCATCTTGCACTCGCCATTGAACCAGGGTTGATTCCTCAGATTAATAGTAGTGGTTGAGTGGGGGATATGCTGGGCCACAAGGTTTCAGATTGTGCTGGAATACAACTCTGCTGCTGATGATGGCTCACATTTGAGCTTTTAGATCCATTCAAAATCTATCCCATTTAGTACAGTGATAGTGCCACACAACAAGATGGAGATTATTCTCAATGTGAAGATGGGACACTGTCTCCACAAAGACTGTGCAGTGGTCGCAGATACTGTCATGGGTAGATCCATCTGCAGCAGACAAATTGGTAAGAATGAGATCAAATATTGTTATTTCCACTTGTAGGTTCCCTCACCACCCAATGTAGACCCAGCTATGTCCTTTAGGACTCAACTAGCTCAGTCGGTGGCCACTCTTACTGATGGACATTCAAGTCCCCCATCCAGGGTACACTCTGCATCCTTACCTCCCTTTATGCCTCCTTCAAGTGGTGTTCAACACGGAAAAGTGATATGGGAACTTATCGTGGGAATCAGCAGGGTGTATCCTTGCCCATGTTTGACCTGATGCCATTAGACATCATGGGATCCAGAGCCAATGTCAAGAACTCCCAGGGCACTCTTTCCCAATAGTACAGGATAGCACTGCTACTTCTGTTGAATTTGTGCTGCCAGTGGCACAGGACTCACCTGTGGATGATAATGGTGTCATCTGGGACATTGTCTGTCAGGTATGGTTCCATCAGACCGATGCTTAACTAATCTGGGAGACAGCTCTCCCAATTTTGGCACAGATGTTCGAAAGTCATATTTTGCAGCATACATAGTTACAGTACATCCTCTCCATGAACTCTGGCCTCTCTCACATTCCAAGTCTCTTTTGCAACAGCAATGATGGCCATTCCTTTAGTTATCTAAGCCCTAAACTCTGGAATTATTTCCATTTATCTCTCAACCTCACTTTAAGACTCTCCTTAAAACCGCCTCGTTGTCCAATTTTAATGTTAGCTGTCCTAATATCTCCTTATCTGGTCCTGTGTCAAATTTTGTTTGATAATGCTCTCCTTATGGGGATAACAAGCATGGGGCTGGATGAACACAGCAGGTCAAGCAGCATCATAGCAGCCGTGCTGCTATGATGCTGCTTGACCTGCTGTGTTCATCCAGCCCCATGCTTGTTATCTCGGATTCTCCAGCATCTGCAGTACCTTTTATCTCCTTGTGGGGATGTTTTAGTTTGTTAAAGGTGCTACATAAATATAAGATATTGTTGTCAGATAGCATAGAATATAATGTTTGGTTCATTGGTATAAAACATTTTTACATCAGAGGAATTTCCCTAATAAGCAGACAGTCCTAAGCTGATTGCCACTGTTTAATAAAAACACTGGTGAGATCACACCATATACCTGTATTCCCCATGCTGATGGCCTAAAGGCCCTCCGCTTCTTCCTGTCCCGCAGAACGGACCAATCCCCCTCCACCGACACCCTCATCCGCCTAGCCGAACTCGTCCTCACCCTCAACAACTTTTCTTTCAATTCCTCCCACTTCCTACAAACAAAGGGTGTGGCCATGGGTACCCGCATGGGTCCAAGCTATGCCTGCCTCTTCGTAGGTTATGTGGAACAATCCCTCTTCCGTACCTACACTGGCCCTAAACCCCACCTCTTCCTCCGTTACATTGATGACTGCATCGGCGCCGCCTCGTGCTCCCACGAGGAGCTCGAACAGTTCATCCAATTCACCAACACTTTCCACCCCAACCTGAAGTTCACCTGGACCATCTCCAACACTTCTCTCTCCTTCCTGGACCTCTCTGTCTCCATCTCGGGCAACCACCTAGAGACAGATGTCCATTTCAAGCCCACTGACTCCCACAGCTACCTGGAATACACCTCCTCCCACCCACCCTCCTGCAAAAATGCCATCCCCTATTCCCAATTCCTTCGCCTCCGCCGCATCTG
>JAHRHZ010000144.1:45625067-45690480 GCA_024137785.1 Ginglymostoma cirratum | reverse complement strand
CTTGACCTGTCCGTCCTCCCTGGACTGACCTATCTCCTCCCTACCCCTCTACCTACACTCACCTTTACTGGCTCCATCCCCGCCTCTTCGACTTGTCTGCCTCCTCTCCACCTATCCTCTCCTCTATCCATCCTCTATCCGCCTCCCCCTCTCTCCCTATTTATTTCAGAACCCTCTTCCCCTCCCCCATTTCTGATGAAGGGTTTAGGCCCGAAACGTCAAGTTTTCCTGCTCCTGTGATGCTGCTTGGCCTGCTGTGTTCATCCAGCCCCATGCTTGTTACCTCAAACATTATAAGCAGCTTTGGGCACCACACCTTAGTAAGGATATATCAGTCTTGGTGGGAATAATGTGTAGATTTACCAGATTGATACATGGAATCTAAAGATTAAATTACAATAAGATATTGTACAAAATAGGGTTGTATTTCCTGGGATTTAGAGCTAAGGGATAATTTCATCTAAGTTTTCAAAATATTGATAGGAGCAGACTGGTAGACCAAGAGAAACATTCCGCTAGCTGGAAAGTCTATGAATAAGGTGGATAGGTTAAAAAACTATAGCCAGGCCTTTCAAGAGTGAAATTTAGAAATATTTCATTACCGATGTGTTGTGTGAGTTTGAAACTGTTAAAATGACAGATCATTGAAGGTGACATGACAAGTTAAATTGTTTAAAAAAATGAGCATCTTTGGTTGTAATAAGTTGAGGAAGAGAGTGGAAAAAGCATGAAGGATATACTAAATCTTTTACAAAACACTGGTTACGCCTCAGATACTGTGTCCAATTCTGAACACCACATGTTAGGAACAATATCAAGACATTAGGGAGGGTGTAAAAATTTTCCAGAATAGTGTCAGGGAAGAACAGGATTTCAGTTATGTGGGGAGAGTGAAGAAGTTGGCATGTTATTCCTAGAGTGAAGAAAGTCAGGAGATTTGATAGAGCCGCTCAAAACCCTGAATGCTTTTGATCAATAAGGAGAAGGTGTTTCTAATGGCAGAATGGTTGGGAACGAGATTTAAGGAAATTGGCAAAAGAAGTCAAGGTGACATGAGAAAAAACATTAATAATATAAACACGTCTAATTGTTGTGATTTGTAATGTGCTCAAAAAGTGCAGAAGCACATTTCTTGTAACATTAAAAAGAGAACTGGATTAATACTTGAAGAGAAAATCATTATAGCTGTACAAAAGAGGCGACACAAGCACAACAGGCAGAATAGGCAGAATGGTCTCTTTCCGTGTCATCCAATGGTTCTATGAAAAAGATTATTGTGAAAATAATGAATGTCATTCTGTGGAATGCCAGCATTAGCACTGGATAATAGATATTAATGTTAAATTCATACCCCGTAACTTTCATACTCTTGAGAACAGAGAGAAATTTTGCAAATCATCTCACTGTGTAAACATTTTAGCTGTGGAAATTTATCTCATGCCAATAAATAAATCAGAACATCCTTAACTGTACCTACGCTGATAGAAGAAGATTCAATGGGACGAAGAAACTTTTCAGTTCAATGCTTCATATTCTTGCAGACAGAAAACATAATTTGCCTCTAATACTTCTGAAAGTGGACATTTCATAAAGAGGGGGAGAGAACTAATTAGATAGGAGAGCCTACCTTTTCTGATCCATATTGCTTTAAAATGGTATTAGTCTACTTAAAATCAATTGGTAAACCACGCATATTAAAATAATGCTCGTATGAATATTTGGACCCTGTGAAAGTTTAAATTTTATAAAACAATGATACATTAGAATCAAGAGGACATTATACACAGGGATAAACCTTCAGCTATTTAACAATGTCATCTTAACCTCAAAATTCTCTAAAGCATCTTGTACAAAAGCTTAGTAAACTTACCATCACTTATGTATTCTGTTTGAAATCCTGCCAATAAAGATTCGATTGATATCTAGATCCAGCGACTGATTTTTTTTTCCCACTTGAGTAAATTATTTTACCACACATAGAGGGACTTTAGAATTATGCCGTAACCTCTCCAGGAAGCACCAGTTGTATGAAATTTTCTGAGTAGATCCAAGCATCATTCTAGTATAGTACTTTGAGAACAGAAGTATGGACGATACAGTATTTGGATAAGTTCAACCATCTTTATCATTGTTTTATGTTTATCACTGTTTTATGCTTGAAGTAATTAGTTATATCTGCAATGTTTTCCAGCTCACATAATTGCAGATAGGCTTCTGAAGTCCAGAAAAATCCCAAAATCCAGAAATTATTTGGTCCCAAACATTCCAGACTGAAGAGATTACAACGTATTTGATCCACTGATCTGAAAGGGTCTTTAAGAACTTTTCCTATGTATGAAAATTACATTGAATGAAGCACCATTGTTTTACTTTTAAACGAATGAAACAGGTTGTATTTATAGAGTAAAAGCAAAACAAACGGAGAATGCTGGAGAAACTCAGCAGGTCTGGTAGCATCTGTGGAGAGAAACAGTTCATGTTTCAAGTCTGGTATGTCTATTATTCAGAACTCTTGTATTTACCAAACTTATTTTAAGACTGGAGAGCGTGCCAAAGGATTTCGCAGATAATGAAATACTTTTCCAAGTATCGTCTCTAACGTATTATAGTGAAGTGTGGCCGCCAATTTGTAAACAACTGCATCAATATTTGTTGAGGGATAAAAGTTGGGAGGTAACCACACATTCAAGGACTTCGGAGAGGAAAGGGAGTTTGGAGATGGTATGGGATCTTGCCAGAATAGGAGGTCAAGAGCTGTTTAGTTCGAGGAGGGAGATAATCGCAAAAATAGAAAGAAGAATAACACCTGAAGAGAGAACACACCTCTTGACTTAGAGATAAAAATGCTTCCAATTTTAATTTTTATTTATTCATTCATGGGAGTGTGAGCTTCACTGGCTTGGCCAGCATTTCTTGCCCATGAAAAGGTGATGGTGAGCTGCCTTCTTGAACTGTAGCATTCCACATACTGTAGGCACACCCACAATGCTGTTGGAAGGGATTTGCCAGGATTTTAACCCAATGACATTTGCAAGTCTAACATAAAACTCAAAGAGGTTTACAGTACTAGTGAATTACATCTGTCTTTCACAACTTTACATTAAAGCCAATAATTCACCACTAAGGGGTGACCTTTCAAAAAACATGGTTTATATTTCTACACATCATGGGTTAAATGTATAATGTCTCCACTGTTAAGCTGTTAATAGCACAGAGGAACTGTGTCAATCAATTCTACACAATTCTACAATGCAATGTGTGATGCCACAAACTATATGGGAACTACCTGTAGGCAGCTATCACATTACTGGGAAGTGAAAAGTGACTCCATGTCCAACGTAACTAGAAAAATATTACATGAAGAAAAGGTAAATCTATAAATTATGATTTTTAATTCCTACTTGTGAAAGTACCTAAATCACTCGTGGAAACTAACTTCACATTACAAAGAATTGATTGACATAAGTATCACACTACCTATTAATCAAGTTATACAATTATTGCTGAAAGAAATATGAACAATTTCTAAGCTTGGGAATGAAATTCTATCTGAAGCATTGCTAATTGAACCAAATCCAAATTATACACTTGGTTGGGGAGGGGTGAGAAATAATTACAGACACTTGATTCAAACACAACTTGTCCTATTTCTTTACAAAAAGAGTTGTTGTCCAGAGACAAAGAAACAGCATATTTGAGGCAGAATAAGACAAATCAATTTATATAAGACTCACATTAGTCAAAGAAGATGGTGGTAGTAATCACTGATCCAAGTGACTGTTCAGTTGTCTAAAAATGTTATGACTTCAGCCAAAGACCATGTGAAAGAACCAGTGTGGTAACAACTAAGAAACAGTAACCAGAAGTCACTTGTCAGAATATGTTATAGGTCCCTGAACAGTAAACATCTATAGGATGGGTATACAGGAAAAAATAATGGAGTCTCGTGAGAAATGTGTGGAAATTGTCATGGGGGATTTTAAGATACATATAGCACAAATGTACCTGATTGGCAAACAAAATGTCAGAGAGAAGTCAACAGGGTGTTTTCAGGACAGTGTGTTAGAGCAGCATATTTCACAGCCAACAAGAAAGCAGGCTATTCTAGATTTGGTGTTGTGCATTGAGACAGGACTAAATAAAAGACATCATAGTTCAGGTGCCACAAGGTAGCAGTAATCATAATCTGAATGAATTTTGTATTTAGCTTGAAGGAGAGTATAGTGGATTTAAGACTAGTGTTTTAAACTTAAATAAGGCAATTATGACAGTGTTAGGTCAGCGCTAGGTAAAATGAATTGGAAATTAGGTTAAGGGGTAGGTCAAGAGATGCAGTGGCAGACATTTAAGGAAATATTTAAATAACAAAGGTACATTCCAATGAGAAAGAAAAACTTTAGGGAAAAGAGGAAAAATGTAGAACTTTAAAAGAAGTGGCTGCTGAAATAACAGACGCATTGCTTTTAATTTTCCAAAATTCCCGGGATTTTGGAACAGTCTCACGAGATTAGAAAATGGCAGATGTAACTCTTCGATTCAAGAAAGGGAGGTAGAAGGTAAGAAACTGTAGGTTGGTTACTTTAACATCTGCAACAGGAAAAATGTTGGAATCTATCACTAATGATGTTATAGCAGGGCACACGCACTGTGTAAAAAAGGTTGTGCCTCTTTAAATCTGTAAATTTTAAGCTTTAAATCTGTATCCCCTAGGCCTTCTATCATCAGCTAATGGGAACAGCTGTCCTTTGTCTATCTTATCTCAACCTCTCATAATCTTGTTAACCTCTATCAAATTTGCCTTCAATCTCCTTTGCTCCAAATCATACTTCTACAGTATCTGTCACCATACCTCAAAGTGTTCCACAGCCAATGAAGACACAATACTGAAACAAACCAATATCCAAGATCTTCACATGGCCCGTATCCAACATGCCTTACTGAAAATACAGGTCCTGGTGGACCATGTAGAAATACAAGTGTTGACAGTCCACTGCCAGCCAGGTAAGGTTCAACAAAGCCCTGCAACTGCTCATTAAGACCCACAAAAAGAGCTCACTTAGACCTCTATTTCATCTTTTGCCTCGTATGTTTTTCCTGTACATTTGCTTCCACTTATACGCAGCTCTTTGTGTTGAGGATTTCAGGGTAAATAACACCAGTGTGAGAGGGTTTTTGGTGTCTTGAGATTCAAATGGTATTCCAACAATGAACATATTGGTGGAGTTGAATCCAAATGGTTATTCTGAATATCGGAGTTGCGCAGTCACCTACTCCCTCCACCCTAAGTGTGACCTTTCAACTTTTCATCATGAACTGTCCTGCCATCACACCATCCAACCAACTCTTCTCTAAGAAATATTAATATCAGAGTTAGTAAATTAGAAGCAGTGTCTAATATTTGATTAATTGGCTGAAAATAAAGTTTACTGCGATATAACTGGCAGACTGTTAGTAGTTCTGGTTTCCAAGGTCAAGTACAGGGTTTGGCCGGGTCTGGATACACTGGAGGAAACAGTCAATTCAGGAAAACAAACAGAAACCCAAGACATCACTCTTTTCTGTAACAGCTGATGTTTACAAAATCCATCAAACTCGAAACAGGAGGGCCGCGCCCGCTGCAGCGTGGACACATCCACACACACACAAAAAAAAGCAAATTCTGGAATGAACATTTCCCTAATTCAAAACATGCCCTTACTCATTTGCAGCGAACATCGTCAGGGCTGGTTCATTTCGTGCCTTCTTTAATAGCTACCGCACAGAACTCAAGACAATTTTAACCTCTGGATCCGTCCCTTATGGGCTTCTTTAGCAAACCAACAAAACACACCGCACCAAAGAGATCTGGATTTAGTCTTAATCTCGATTAATCATTAATTACTTGGTGTAAGGCTCTCAGACCTCAGGGTGTATGCGTGGAATAATCAGTGAGCAGAACCACTCTGCTTGTCTCGTACAGATTCAAATCACTGACCTGAGATGTGAAGCATATGGCTGCTAACCTTTTGATTCATCGCCCTCCCCCTCCCCAAACTCGCTCTGATGCCAAACCCAGCAAAACAACTCAATGGAAGTTAATTATGGGGACGGAGAGCCGGAGAGAATGAAAATCAGTTTATGATCGGAATACTTTGCTGAGGGAAATGATAATACGGTTACTTGGCTCAATAAAAGGAGAAGAAAACTTTCTGGTAGGTAATGCGAGTGAAGAGAATGCAGAGCAGGGCACTCACCAGGACCACCACAAACCTCTCCTCCAGCTCACTGGGCTCAGGCATTGGCAGTTTCAGGGGCAGGGAATGAGCCCGTAGATCCGTGTGCTGGGAATCCATACTCCCGGCGTTTCCCATGATCGTGCCCCCCGGACCGAGCCGATTTCCAGCCTTCCTTTTCTTTGCGAACACTGAGTTAAATGCAATGCAAAACAAAAACCACAAATCCTGTTGTGATCTTCCTCACCGCCTCCCGTCTTCAGTACTCTTTCTCTCTCTCTTTCTGTCTCCCCGCCTGGAACCTCTCACAGCAGCTAACACCAAACCCCACAATGTGTCTGCAGATCTCCCTCTCCCTCCACCATCATAGCAGCGACTGCATGCAAAATCGCTGGCAGAGTAGCTGCTCTCTCATTCTTCTCTCCAACCCCTTCCCTGACGGCTGTCGGACGGAGGCAGAGGGTCGGCTCTAACTGTTCCTTGCACAGTCTGGGCACCACTCCCCGTGTGTGCAATGCATGATTCAGCTGGAGCAGTACAGCCAGCTAATCCCCAGCTCCATTCACACAATAAGCGCTTTGATCACAGACACACAGCCAGCTCCTCAGCCTGAGCAGCGTTTGCGCACCACGCACAGCCCTCATAGGGGATGGCATGGCTTGGCTGTGGGAAAGCTTGCTGGGATTTGTAGTTCTCTGGGTGGCAGTGGAATTTGTTTAAAGATTGCCGCATTGTGATGTTTTCAAATCCGCCAGGGTCGAGGCTTCGACGTGGTCAATGTTCAGTTTGTTGTGTCTGTTTTTAATCAATCTCTTTCACACTTTACATAACAAAAATAAACTTCAATTTTGAGTGCGGTCTCAATTCGAGTTATTTAAACTGTAATGTATACTCTGCACAGACCGTAGGGACATATTTCCTTCCTTATAAATAGTAAATGTTTGCAATTTGATGAATTTGCGTGAAATTTTATTTGGCGCCTTCCACATCGTCAGGAATCCACAAGTACCAAAGGGACTTGTCTGGATGGGTATATGAATAGGAAGGGTTTAGAGGGATATGGACCAAATGCTGGCAAATGGGACTAGATTTATCTGAGATATCTGGTCGGCATGGACGAGTTGGACTGAAGGGTCTGTTACCGTGCAATACACCTCTATGTCTCTATGACTTGCATTTACATAGTGCCTTTCTCAGCTTCAAAGTCCCAGGCATTTTGCAGCTGATTAAAGATCACATTAGGTGAAGATCAGTCCTGAGGAAGGGTCACCAGACTTGAAATGTTAACTCTGATTTTTCTTCACAGGTGCTGCCAGACCTGCAGTTTTTCCAACAACTTTCTTTTTTGTTCCAAAGATCACATGGGATTGAGGGTAACTTACTAGCTTTGATAAAGAACTGACTAACCAACAGAAAACAGACAGTCCAGATGAATGGAGATAAAAGGTACTGCAGACGCTGGAGGATCCGAGATAACAAGCATGGGGCTGGATGAACACAGCAGGTCAAGCAGCATCATAGGAGCAGGAAAACTTGACGTTTCGGGCCGAAACCCTTCATCAGATGAATGGGTTATTTTCTGGTGAGTGAGATGTAACTATGGGGTGCCAACTGGTTCGGTCCCCTGGGACCCAACAATTTACAGTCAATATTAATGACTTGGATGCTGGAATAGAATATAGTATAGCCAAATTTGCAGATGACTGTAAAATAGGTGGAAAAGTAAGTTGCAATGAAGAAATAAAAAATTTGCAAATGGATATGTATCAGTTAGGTAAATGGGCCAAAATTTGGCAGATGGAGTTTGAGGTGAATATGTGTGAGGTTATCCATTTTGAGCAGAAGAATTAAAAGGTAATGTATTATCTAAATGCAGAGAAACTTCAGAATGCTTTGGTACAGATGGATTTGGTTGTCGTCACGCACGACTCGCAAAAAACTAGGATGCAGGTTCAGCAGGTAATGAGGAAGACAAATAAAGTTGTTGCAGCTGTACAAAGCCTAAGAGAGACCGGACCTGGAGTTTTGTGTAAAGTTTTGGTCCCCTTATTTGAGAAGGGGTGTAGTTGCACTGGAGGCAGTTCAAAGGAAGTTCACTAGATTGATTCCAGAGGTGGGGAATTTGTTTTATGAAGCGAGATTGAGCATTTTAGGCTTATACTCTTCAGAGCTTAGAAGAATAAGAGAAGATCTAATTGAAGTAAATAAGATGCTAAAGGGAATTGGCAAAGTTAACGTCTGTGGGTGAGAGAGATGGAATAAAAGTTCATAGTTTTAGGATAAGAAGTAGCAGATTTAAGACAGAGATGAGAAGTTATGTCTTTCAAAAAGTCATGAATCTGTGGAATTCTCTACCCTAGAATGCAATGGTTGCCAGGACATTGAGCATATTTAAAGAGGGGCTAGGCAGATTTTTAATTAGTAACATGTTAAAGGCTTATGGAATGCGGGAGGAAAGTGGAGTTGAGGCTGAGATGAGATGTAGAGCAGGTTGAAGGGGCTGAATTACCTGTTCCTGCTCCTAGTTTTTATGTTAAACACTTTTGAAGTGTACTCACTGTTGCAAGGTAGGAAAGGTGGCAATTAATGTGAGCACGGCTAGCTCCCACAAACAGCCAACACAATAATGACCAGGTATTTTGTTTTACTCGAGGAATCCAGAGATAAACATTTAACAGGATACCCCTTCTCTGCTCTTCTTCAGAATAATGTCATGGCACCTTTTATATGTACACGGAGAAGAATATGGGGCCTTGGTTTAATATATCCACCAAAAGGCAAAGAATGCAATGATGCTGCCCTTCTTCAGGACTACACTCAGAGGGACATATATGTTCAATTCCAAGGATGAGACTTCAAATGACAAGTCGCTTGACTCAGAGTCAAAGGCTGGCAGCACTGAGCCAAACAGGGTAAACGGGCAATTGTAGAAGAACCACGCCTCAAAATCAAGATGCTGATGCGTGCCATTTTGATTGTAAAGTTTCTGTGTAATCTGTTGCATTTGTGCTAATTATGACTCATCTGTATTAATGTTTCATTGCCATTTTTATATACTCATGTTGCAATGCACACAACATATTTAACAAACATTTCGTACATTTTGAACTGAATGGCCCAGTAAAGGTTTCATCATGCTCACTTCAACATCATGGGGTTACCATTAACCAGAATCAGAACTGAACTAACCATATAACTACAGTGTTTACAAGAGCAAGTAAAACTTTCCAACAGTTGAAACCGTTAAAATTAATTAAACAACAGGAAAAGTGAAGAAAGCACAAGCCGAAAAAAAAAATCTGCCGCTTCTGGGAATTGGGACTTGTTTGCCTTTACAGCAACAAATTTACAGTCAATAAATGATGACTTCACCCAGATCTATTGGAAGCTGGGTGTCAAATAAGTGGTGTCTGTCTTGTTGCACCCGATGTTGCAGCACTCCTATTTTGAAGGTGATGTTCTTCGGAATCAATGTCCTCATCTTCCTCCGCAGAAGACTGCTGCCACTCTCCCAGCTCTTCAGTATCCATCATATCCATTCTTTGCCTGCTGCAGTTGTGCAGAGCACAGTACACAAGGATTATGCAGCATACTCTGTCTAGAGGTTAATGGACCCATGTCCACACAAATACATTAGGGGATCGTAAGAGTTGTGGATTTCTGAAACCTTATCCTTTGCCTACTCTTGCTCCCACACCACCCAAGAAATGTAGCTTAACACATAAGGACATATTTACATAGATATTTTCTAATCAACCTATTCAGAGATATAGTCACACCTCTGGAGCAGATGGGAATTGAACCTGAGTCTCACTGGCTTAGAGATAGGGACATTACCACTGTGCCACAAGATACTTAGAGTCAAGGTGAGATGAAAGCCACTCTGCAAAGTTATGCAGCCCATGAAATGTTGGACTGCCTTTGAAAATTGTAGCCATGGGTGACGTTTTAAATATTACCTATGATTGCTTCTGCTTCACAGAAATGACTGTGGCCAATTTGAAATGACTAATGATGTGGACAAGATTACTTGTGAACAGGATTAGTATTCCTCATCTTTGGTCATTGCATGTAGGCCACATGTAGAATTCTGTTATAACAGATGTCTTTAACCTGTACTGTGTAAGTGCCTCATTAAAGCATTATATCATTTACAAGTGGAGACCATATTCTTAGGGGAAAAAACACTGATTCTGCCACTCTGGGTGTTGTGGTAACCATTTTTACTTTTCCATTGCACATTTTCAATTCAGATGAGGATAGAAGGCAACACAGGTATCTTTTCACAAAGTGTGTCACAGGCTCAGATTATCAATCAAGGTTACCCCCCAAACACTGATGTTCTTTACTTCTTTGTACTCACTTTCAATCCCATCAGGTTTGAGTTTCCACACATTCCCACCCAACTCATTTATTTAAGTCTTCATCTCCTACCTTTGTCCCCTGAACTCCAGGCCTACAGCTTAGTTATGCTCACCATCATGATAAATTTGACATGCACCACATCATCAAGGTACATCTCCCATCTCATTTAAAATAGACTTCCCCTCTGCAGCTCACTGACAACTTTCATTGTAATGTTGCTGTCAGGCCACTTTGTGTGCAGGGTCTTATGTATTGTTACAAGATGCATCTCACGGCTATTTGTTTGCTTAGTCACTTTGTACCTACTTGGACGCTCACAGCATCTGTGCCATGTAGAGGCCAAGATGCTAGTGACTGTCGATGACAACCATCCCTCTATCTCCGCACAGTAAAACGTGCTCTATAACGCTTTATCATGTCCAACACTTATATGTTGAATTGTCCCCTTTACAAATATTGTCCCCTGTCATCCCACGGACAGCCGCCATTCCGCATAGTTGATTTCTCCAGTGCTGCCACCATAGAATAGGCCTCTGATAACACCCTTTGACTTTCAGTGAACAGACATCCAAGAATTATGGTGGCACATTCCCCTGACGAACTTGAAAGGACAGGCCCAACTCATGAGTGCCCAGATTCCTGACTCAAGACTGTGCTGTTCCCCAACTTTCTTACCACTAATCCCAGGAATGGTTGCACTTGACCTGGTGGCCCACTCCCGAGACTGCAACAACATGGAATCCCAGACCTTGACTGTCCCAAGTTGTCAACTAACTGTATCCAAGTCCTTCAATAGAAATTGGGCAACGCCACTGACTGAGTGTGGCAATACCTCTTTATTCACCACAGCCCCCTTGAGTTGACCTAGGACTATTCCTCGTAGACTTTGTGAAATGACCAACTGGCTGAAGCTCATTCAGTGTGTTTGCTGTCTAAGCTGTTAATACATGGTTCTTGTTTGACATTATTGTAGAATAGTGTCATACAGCAGCATGTCCACCCCTTGACTGATCACTGCTGTCTACAGTGATGAGCTGCCTGCTTTTGTGTTTGTGCTAACAGAAAAGGCAATACAGAAGTACTCTGAGTTTGTAAGATCAGATTGATGTGGTAATGCGGAAAAAGGCAAGGCATGGCACAGATGCTGTGAGTGTCCAAGTAGGTACAAAATGACTGCTAAGAAAGCAAACAAAGAGCCCTGAGATCCATTTTCTGATGAAGGGTCTAGGCCAGAAACGTCAAGCTTTCCTGCTCCTATGGTGCTGCTTGGCCTGCTGTGTTCATCCAGCCCCACACCTTGTTATCTCGGATTCTCCAGCATCTGCAGTACCTTTTATCTCTTATATTTAGCTCATTACTGTTTGTATATTGGTTTGCATCTCCATTGCATATTGTAAGAACCTGCAGGACCTCATTGTTAATCAGGATACTATTACCTAAAACATTATATATTACACAACTGGATTAATATTTGTAGTAGATTGAGAGACTCATTAAGTGTTTAAAGTGTTAAAGGATCATTATAGCATATGTATTATAAGTAAGCTTTTGTTTGCCGGTAGCAGAAGTAACTCACAGAAATCAAATCTCTGAAAACTGCACGTTAGTACAATTTGCACAGTACTATTAAGAGCCATTTCCCCTTGTATTTTGGAAAAATTCTGGATTCATAGTTCATGCATTTCAGCTCTTCTAAATGTCATTGAAACATTTAGAAATGGTCAATAATACATTCTGTAGTAGATAGACAATTTTCTTAATCACGTTCCCAAAAGGGTCAGCGATTTTAATAAGAATGTTCTTTAAAACAATTGCAATTAGCTTTCAATTCTCCTTTCTATTTGAATTGAATAGTTTGGACTGTGATTTATTGTCCTAAAATTCAGTTCCTAACCTGTAACCACAACATCCTGTTCAGTCATATTTACACATTCGAAATATTACTGAAGGTAGGAGGGACTAATTCCACACTGCATTATATATGGTGTTAGGTATGCCAAAGAAAACAGCATTAGTCAAAACATGAGGTGCATACTTCAACATCTGATTCATACATAGCTATGCACAGCTAAACCTGACTAAACATTAAATCACACGTGGGAACATTACTACCTGTCTGTTGTATAAAACTTATTCATCGTGTTCATTGTTATTCAGTAATGACTATAACTATTGCAATTATAAACAATAAATAGGTGCATTACTATTACAAACCTTGTAACACAGTGCAGCATCGTAAAATTACATTCCACCTGGCACAAGTTACGCAAATTCTAGAGCAGATGCCTAAAGCATAGAGATAAGCAAACCAGAATGGCAACTGCAAATTTAACCATTTGGCTGGAATCAAAGAGAATCATGACATGAAAATGTATTCCAAATTATTTGAGGATATTCCCAGAAAACTTTGCTTAAAGAAGAAGACCTCCACTCCTCTCTCCAATCTGCACATTTAGCAGTAACATTACAGTATTAGGTGGATGTAAAAAATCCTGCATTTGAAAAAAGAAAAGATGAGTTCTCCTAATGTTGATGCCAGCATTTATACTTCAACCAATTCTAACAAATCAGATTAGTTGGTCATTTATCTCAAATTAGTTATTTTTGTGGGATTTTTTGTCCACAAGTTACCTACTGCACTTGTCTGCAAAACAACAGTGGCTACATGGCAAAAATAACTCATTAGTTGTGAAGGAATTTAGGATATCCTGAGGAAGTGAACAATGCTATATAAATAAAAGTTTTTTTTTTAAGATGATCCTCCATATGTTTCATTACCGTGGCTATGAGCTCAAGCTAGTTGAGCAGCATAGCTCACAGAATCTCTGTTATAATAACATTGAAAAAGTTGGATAGCTGACATCTATCTGAAATAAAGATCTTTTCCATTATCCTAACTGCTAACTCGATTTTTAGAAGACACAAGGAAAACCCTCTGTTGTAAGAAATAGGGAATAATAGTGTCAAGCCATTTTACAGGTTTAGAGATAACAGAAGGCACTTCAAAGATATTTCATAAGGCATCTATCTGTATCCCACACTACCACCAGTTCTATTCATCTTAAGATCTAAATAAATGACACAACTTCCACATTATAGAAGTAAACATTATTTTGCAATTGTAAATTAACTCTATAATTTGAAAATAATTATAGTGCAGAAACTTTAATTTCTGTTATTTGCAAATTGCAGCATACAGGGGTTTTTTTTTACAATCAGAATATTTTCTGATCTGTATTCCAAATTGCATAATACCTCTATGTAACTTTTATGTAGTCGCGACTGTGTCAATTTGACATTTATTTTTAGTTGGCTGCAATGTTTTTTCTACAATTTATTTTCTTTGCTGCATTTTAAATTTATGTTTTCCCCTCTCTATATTATCAGTGTTCTTGGTTTCAGCATTAACGGGGGCGGGTTAATTAGGCAGGGGGTTGGAGATGCACAGCTTGCATCTGCTGTCTTTAGAAACATAACAATGCAAGTAGATCACACAGCCCTCGAATCTATTCCACCAATCAATGAAATCATGACTAATCTGTGGCCTAACTCCATATACTGGCCTCTGCTCTATACTCGTCAATACTTTAGGTTAACAAAATGCAAAATTATCCATTGACCCAGCATCAACTGCATTTCTCGGAAGAGAGTTCCAAATTTATACCACTCATTGTGTCTGGAAGTATTCCCTAATTTCATCCCTGATGTGCCTGGCTCTAATATTTAGCGCATGCTAACCAATCTTACAGTTCTCTGCAAGTGAACAAAATGATCAGAGGTATAGATAGCGTGGACTGCCAGAGACTTTTTCCTAGGGTGGAGGTAGATATTATGAGGGGGCATAGTTTTAAAATGAGTGGAGGTAGATATAGGGGAGATGTCAGACGTAGGTTCTTTACTCAGAGAATGGTCAGGGCATGGAATGCATTGCCAGAGAGGGTAGTGGAGGTGGCCTCATTAGGGGCATTTAAGCGGCTATTAGATAGGCATATGGATGATAGTATAAGATAGAGGTGGAGCTTAGATAGACCTTAGGATTAGGGTAAAAGTTTGGCACAACATCATGGGTCGAAGGGCCTGTACTGTGCTGGACTGTTCAATGTTCTATGTTCTACGTTCTATGTTCTAAGTGGACACAATTCCTTTCTATCAATCTTGTCAGTTTACCCTAGTATCTTGAAAACTTTGATCAAAACAATCCCTAACATTCCAAAGGTCTTCAATTACAGATTAAGTCATTTCTCTTTGTAACTTAACACCATGAGTCCACGTAGCCTTCTGGGAGTTCTGAACTGTACTCTTTCCAATACAATATAGACTTCCTATGGTGTGATGCCCGGATGGTGTGGTCAAATCAAGGCTTCGTATAGCCTTAGAAAACACTAACCCCTAGCTTTTAGTCCTCTAGATTTAATGGCTGTTATTCCATTAGGATTTTTGAATATTTTATATACCCGTTTATGACATCTTCATGGTTGATGTACCTTGACCCTCAGGTTGCTTTGGACCTCCACTGTTTCTAGCTCTTCACCATTTAGAAAATCATCTGTTCTATCTTTCTGAGGCTTAAAGTAAAACATTTCACATTATCCAACACTCATTTTGAACAGTTTTGTCCTCTCTGTACCTTGCTTTATACATTTAGAATGCTGCTTAAAACCCGGGGGCAGAATATTATGTGGGCCTGAGTGACATGAGCTATGATGAGAAATGTGGCAGAATTGCACGGAAAATCTGGTGAGGTCTGTCTTGTTGAGATCTATGCATCTTCTGACTAAGTTACAGGCGTCAAGGTGAGATTGTCCCTGTCAGAGAACTGATTTGCCAATTGAGGGTGTTTATTTCTTGTTAGCAGTCTCTTTAACTGCACATCATGCGTCATTAACATGCATTTGCCTCTCCAACCACAAACTGTGAGCAAAATATATGTTGACGATTCTTGGCAAAGAAGTCAGAGCAGATACATAGCTTGCTGGTTGCTCCACAGTACGTGTATTTGGACACCTGGGCCAATGTCTTAGGGCACTGTCCATAGAACCCAGCCACATGCATTCCATATCCATGGACATGCTGTCCAACCTGTAAGAACATTCATGGCACGTCTCTGATGCACTTAATGTATCTCTCAATTTCAAAGCTGCAACTTGGCATGGCCAATGGCATTGATTATTATAATGCTGCAACAAGGACACTTTACGCTCAGAGACACACACTAGCTCATGGACTGGATCATTTTGTGTCTTTGTCTTGCTCATTTGCTTTCTTAGCAGTCACTCACTTTGAAGTAACTGGATGCTCACAGTATACCTGACATGCTTTGCCTTACCTTTTTGTGTCTTGCCCCTTGAGAGACAAGGCACACAGTACTGATGTATTAAGCACACACACAAAGGCATGAAGCTTGTCAATGGTTGTCAGCAGTCTTCAGTCAAATCAAGGGAGCTAGCCATAGGTCAGGGGATGTCTCATCGCATTAAGGCAAGGGCATCCTCCAGTGCCAGTTCCGGGGCTAGGACGTGGTCAATCAGACACTCAGGGCAGTCAGAGTCAGGATACTCTCCACATAAAGGTGAAAAGCTGAATGTCAGACAGTCCACCATTTATCTTGACTCTTTCTGTCCAATTGTGGATTGATTTCTTCTTGGAGTGAAAAAGGGGAAGGTATTAGGGGAGATGAAAGTAGGTGGTTCTATTACTTTTGGTACAGGTGGGGAGCAGTGGTGTCGGATTTGGGGAGTTACAGTGAGTGAGGGAAGATGTTGCAGACAATAGTGGGAACAGTTGAGCCTGAGCCTTGGTAGAAGCTCAGTGCAGTAGCAAAAGCAGCAAAATGAGGGGTTTTGGAAAGAAGATGGTGGTGCTTGCAAATTTGCAGTTTTCCTTTATTCGTTCACAGAATGAGAGTGTTGCTGACTAAGCCAACATTTATTGCCAATCCCTAATCACCCAGAGGGCAGTTAAAAGTAAACCACATTGCTGTGGATCTTCAGTCAAATGTAGGCTAGATTAGGTGGGGTTTGCAGATTTCCTTCCTTAAGGGATTTGGTGAAGGAGTTTTTATGACAATTCACAGTGTCATCATTGGGCTAGCTTTTTATTCCAAATTTCTATTGGACTCAAATTTCATGATGGGATTTGAACACACATCCCCAGAACATCAACCTGTGGTTCTATATTACTAGTCCAGTAACATTACAACTTCACCAACACTTCATTGATCTTCTTCCTACATTGCCTCCCAACAGGGTGGCATGGGAACTCAGTGGTTAGAACTGCTGCCTCGCAGTACCAAGGACCCAGGTTCAATTCCACCCTCAGGTGACTGTGTTTGTGTGGAGTTTGCACATTCTTCCTGTTTTCCTTCAGGTGGTCTTTAAACCCACAGTCTAAAGATACGCAGGTTGGGTGGGTTAGTCTCAGGAAATGCAAAGTATCAGAGTTTGGTGGGGTGGTGGTTGGCCTCTGGGTGGGATGCTCTTTGGAGGGTTGGTATGGACTCAAAGGGCTGAATGGTCTGCTTCCACACTGTAGGGATTCTATGATTGTTGCGCATGCCTCCACTCCTCCTGGTGGCAAATTGGCATGGTCTGGTGTCATAGCCTCCACTGCTAGTCCTGGGGAAAGAGGAGGTCCCATATCTACACAATATTGTCCAGGAAGTACCTGTATGTCCTTGCTGACAAAGCTGGGCATCAAATTTTCCTCATCTGCCTTGTCCGGGTACACAATGACCTTTTCGTAAAGTGTCAGAAGAATCACAGATGCAAGTGGGGAGGGACTGAACAAGGGGAGTTTCTACAATATTGTCTGTGGCAGAATCTTGAGCGATAGGCTGCAAATTCAGAATTTCTGCACTCAAATGCACCCGAGTAACATCCTGAAGCTGTGATTAGTTTTAGGGGTTTAACGACGGAGAATTGGGCACCAACACTCCTGATGCCACCAACTCCCTCCCCTCAGCCCTACTAACTCTACTCTATTCAATGCACGGCCACCTCCTCCACCACCACACATCTAATGCCAACTGCTCACTTTAGGTTTTCAAGAAGGGTCACAGGAACCAAAACACTAACTCTGTTTTCTCTCCACAGATGCTGCCAGACCTGTTGCCTTTTCCTAGCAATTTCTGTTTTCGTTTCTGATTCAGAGCATCTGCAGTTCTTTGTTTCTTTCTCACTCACTTTCTTTTCAAGTCTTTTGCTGATTGTTTACCAAGTACTTGATTTTCCTGTATTCTACTTTTGTTGCCCTTGAGGTCCAAGTACCCAATCATTTTGAACAGATCATTTATAATTTGTGTTTTTGCACCTCTGTGTATTTTTAGAAACCTGCAATCTCTATCCCTGTGATCAGAACACATAGAACAGATGAAGTACCATAAAGCAACTTAAATGTGAACAGATAATAAACCCAACAAGAGTTATTGCATGTTAAAAAAAATACAATGTTTCAACTGATGTCAGTAAGCCCAGTTGAATGATTATTGTGATGAAACAATAGAATAAGGACAAGATATAATTAAACTAGATGTAGTTCACATTTGGAAATGTAATAAGGCATGTCTGCTGTTCTTTTTGCCTTCGGAAATTTGAAATTTTTGTTTGTGTTCTTCGGTTAGAGTTTTGGAATATTTATTATTGATAATAACAGATCTTCTATGACACTATTCACAACACATTAATGGTTGTGAAGCTACAACGATGGAGGGTTTTTTTTAAAGTTTTGAAGTAGAGGAGGATTTGAATAGATGAGAATAGAAGAGTATGCAGTGGTGTGAGGTGGGAGTGCAGAGGAGAGTATAGACTTTGAACGAGCTAAGAGGAATGAAAGTGGGAGAACTGGGGAGGTTTGGGATGTTATGTCTTAGGGCTTCCAGAAGTTCGAAACAAATCAGAACTTTTAGTCACAAATACCGAGACTTTGAGCGTATTTCTTGCATTTCACAATGTGTTGTGGAATGATGCATTGTTGCTTTGGTACACTGACAGTAGTTGTTTTTGAGTGGCACTGAGATAAATAAGTATACCTACACATTACAATATAGTTGGTAAATTATACCAGAATAATATAGCAACATAACTGGAATATTCTCAAATTGTCTATCTGGCTATCTTTAACTATAACTAACTACATACCCGTTAAACCATTATAATTAAAATGTTGAGACGATACATCATATTTTGGACGTCCTGTTAAAAAGCAAAGGAAAACAGTCATTTCTTGCTGTGATTAGTTGCAGGTTCTTTGCCGTTGGTGAGGAGAGTTTGCAGATTGACTTGGAGCCAGAAATTTGCAAGCCCTCACCCACAGCAAATGTAGAGTAACAAACCTCAGCCTTATGCTTACTTACAGCAGTTTAACTTTCTGCACTAAAATAGACTAGATTGCTTTAACACAGCTCCACTATTTAATTATTTTTGTATATAAAGAAATGCCCAGTGTAGAAAAACAAAGTATCATCCAATTAAGAAAAACAGATGCGTGCATATTACAATCTAAGTGCAACTTAGAGGCCACTGTTTGGCAACGATATCAGCAGAAGCATATATTACAAATTTAATGGTCTGTTGTTAGAAAACAGCCAATTTACCTTGGCCATGGGAGATCTACTTGTTACAATCCCTGTAAGAAACTCAAACTTTCCCTCAATAGCTGGAAAGATGATACAACGTGATTTCATGTTTTAAGACTCTTGCAGTCACAAGTGAACTCGAAGCGACAGTTTATACTTGAAATTACTTACACACTGTCCCCATCTACTTTTAACATGACTAAAAATCCCACTTTACATTTATGCCTTATTTTGTTTCTGAACTGATCAAATTGATTCTTAGCTCCCAAGGGTTTACTTCCAATCTTTCCCTTTCCACGCTTGGTAACTCTTAATCCCAAAGTTATTTTTCATAGTGAGGGTTTCCCCTGAAGTTTCTCCTTCTAACTCAAGCTAGATGAATCTTCCAGGTTCACTTTAAATCCTCCCTAAATTGTTCTTTTCAACCTGAACATGAGCTCTTGCCTGTTTCCTGTGTAAAGAACCATAAAGACGTTTGCCACTAACTGTTCTTCCTCTCTGCTGGATCCTGGCAGACTGACTCGTCTGGAAGGGTCAGTGATATTTTAGGAAAGCTAGTAATCCTGTGCTTCAAAGTTTTCATAAATGCTGTCTCATTCTCAAATCCCAACTCCGTGGCAATATGAATCACAATGGCCTCAATGCTTCTTCCTTGCTGTTATTAGGCTTTTGAATGGGCCCCTCAAATTTCAAATCTAATGTTGATCTTGCTTTTTGTGCACCTTCTTTGCAACCATAAATTTGTATTCCTCGTTCTGTTCAGTCACCCTATGATCTTTGTATGTTATGATCTGCCTGTACTGCATGCAAAACAAAACTTTTCACTGTACTTACAGACATTTGACAATAATAAATCAAACAAAATCATATCTATAAACAACTGTTAATTAGCTATTCTTTAGATTCCACGGTACTTTGGAAATAAGTGGACAGATGAAAGGTGTAAACCAGAAATGTCAAATTTCCTGCTCCTCTGATGCTGCCTGACCTGCTGTGTTCCTCTAGCTCCACACTGTATTGAAGTTTAAAATAAAACCTTTTATAATCCCCAATATTCTCAGAAACTTCCTCGGACTATGGAAACAAGTAAACTAACCACTATAACATAGATATTGTTGTTTCCAAGTGTGAACATCTTTCTACATTCCTTCCAGCAAGGCAACCTAGGCTTGTCTTTGATCTTTGATAGATATCTCACTGAGGCCTTATGTCAAGCAAACCTCAGAACAGGTTACATGACCTCTTTTATTTTACCCAAAATGAATGACTCAACTCCAAAACCTAATAATCCTACAAACCTCTCACTTGTAACATACTCGAATATCACAGATCACAGATAGAAGTTACGTGTTTTCTTACTTCCTGTGTTCAGCATGTTTTGTACAGGAGGAGCATGTGTTTTCTTGCACTCAGAATGATTGTTCCTATTTTAAAAATCCCAACAGCTGGATTTTTGCGAGCTTTTTCGTTAAGAGAGCAAGTTATTTATTATCACACACTTGCCCTGAAGGTTTACCACACACTCACTCAACTCACATACCATCACACACACAAGATTAGATAAACAGGAAAATAAATCAATATAATTACAACGTATGATTTTCTAAGCCTCTTTTGCCACAAGCATGTCGTTTCTTTTCAATGAAGTTATACTTTAATTGAAGCAAAGATTCTTTAAAGCAGAGTGTTCTAAGCAAACTTCAAGGATTTATCGAGTCAAATTTCCAGGAGATTGCATTCTCAGCTGAGTGTGGAATTGGAGCTGATTTGCAAGAGTCATTTTCCACTTTTAAGTTATTGTTGCTTTCGTTTTCAGTTTCTATAGCACTTTATTTGGTTTTCCCTCATACAAAATGTCAATTGGGCTTTACAGTTTACAACATCCAGATGGACTTACAAATTTTGGTTTTCTACCTTGTGAAAATGAACAATACAGCAATATACAAAAATAATTTTATATAAGTTAATGCAGATGCATAAATTTACAGGTTGCTTATTACCATCTTTGCTTAGTTCTCCTGCAGCAGATTGGATGACTTCCTGATGGATTCCTGTCTCTGCACAACAGCTTCTGCTATTATATTAAGAACAAGCAACAATACGACATTATCATCATGTATCAGAGATAAAAGGTACTGCAGATGCTGGAGAATCCGAGACAACAAGGTGTGGGGCTGGATGAACACAGCAGGCCAAGCAGCATCATAGGAGCAGGAAAGCTTGACGTTTCGGGCCTAGACTCTTCATCAGAAATGTGACTTGTATATGTTCAAGTTCTTTTCTCAAAGAAACGTGGCATGTTAATTGCACATCCTGCGTTGTTGATGATCCCCAAATGAGCACCTTGATAAACTGGATTAAGAAACCACTGTAATACAATGAAAGGTCAATAGAATTATTCACATTTGTCTAACATACTTTGAGCTTCAATGTTTCGCTTGCCTATTCTTTTTCCCCAGAAAGGTGAGCCAAATGGAATTTCCTGGTCCCTAGGTGATGAGGGATGGGTGAATTTGTGGACGGCTGTGAATTTCCATGTTTAATTTTTATTTGCTCGAAACCCAGGACTGTCTGGAGTTCAAAATGCCGAACACCATAAGGTTTGCAACGGGCAATTTAATGGTATATTTATGGTCACAACTTTAAAGTATGAACTCCCAGATGAGCTGATGTTTTAACTGAAGCAAGAGTACGTAAAGCAGAGGGTTATAAGTAAACTGAAAAGATTATTTATGATCACATTGAAATACGACAACTGCAAAACATCTTGTGTACATTTATGGCAAGTATAACTTTCTCGAAAACTTTCTTGTCACATTATTACAAATTTTCACATCATGTATGTCTATAATGTTTAAAGTTACCTCACTGACTCTCCCTTAATAAATGCTAAAATTCCTAGGCTAGATTACTAGTCAAAAAACACTCTGCCTTTTTCAATGATTTTTAAGGAAATTTTAAATCAATTGTGTCACCACAAATGCATTTTTGGAAGACTTTACTTCCTACCAAAATTATGTATCTACATAGACATGGAATGTGACACTGTTGTAATATCCCTAGCTCTAGGCCAGAAGCTGCAGGTTCAGGTTCCTCACCAGATATTTTGGCCATGGAAGGTGCATTCATTATATGGCCTAATAGGTTGATTAACAGCTTGCACATCCTTCCAATCCACCTAATGCCATGCACAAAGAGTGCGAGAGTTTCTTGGTCAGACATCCTTAAGAAAGCAATGGCATTGTAGTACTTTACCAATAAGTGCAGACCAATCTAAAGGAAGGCCATGGCCCAACCCCCGGAAACAAAGATGGGAGAAAGGACAGACAGACATGGAACATGAAGTTTGTCTCAAAACAAATATCAGAACCTATCATGTTGTGGTTCTGAGTCTACTTCTCTATGGCTAAAATGCATGGACAACTGGCTGGTGTCACACAAAGCAATTAGATACATTCCAATAAAACAAAAACAAAGAACTATGGATGCTGGAAGTCTACGTTCTGAAGAAGGGTCACTGGACCCAAAACATTAACACTGTTTTCTCTCCACAGATGCTGCCAGACCGGCTGACTTTCTCCAGCAGTGTCTGCAGATGTATTCCACATTTGTTTCTTAAGACCTACCTGTAACATCATGTTGCAGACACATCCCTAACCTGAAGTTCCTGCATGATGTCACTACACTTGATCAGGTATATGGTTCACATGGAGGATGCTCACATATGCAGCATTCCAACGCCAGCCAAATATGGGAACCAGCACAATAGAATGTCTCAGCCTCAGATGCAGAGACCTTCTGATGGCCAATCTCAACAAAATCAATCCTGGGCTGTTCTACGTTGAGAAGTTTCTGACATCAAGAAATCTCAACAGTTGAGGAGAAAAGAGTCAGGTTTCTGCAGGATAAGCCAGCATGCTGCAAAGCCAATGATTTCACCCATCCTTCCACCAGTGACTTCATATGTAACTTTTGAAACAGAATCTGTAAATCAAGATTTACTTTAACATCACAAATAAGATGACAGCCAATTTAGATGTTGAAGAGTTGACCTCCTTGCTTATGTGTCAAAGCATTGGATTGCTCAATCCTTGCCCAATCAGCTGTCTAACATCAATAACCAACTTATTTAAGGCGGAAAGCATTTCCATGTTCTGCTACTGAAGTTCATTTGCCACAACTATAAAAATATTTTATAATTAATTCCTTTCCTCCCAGTACATCTAGGTCATGTGCACCAACTCACAACCACAGCATTGCTTCAAACCCAAGAAGTTAAATTGTGCAATTGAAATTTACTTCTAATCAAACTCATGTATTGCCACAGTCTTTCAGAAAATGGATTTCAGATGATATTATAAGGGTATATTTCTATCTAAAGAATATTCATTCAACTTCTTTAAAAATGCATTTTTTCTTCATATCATGTCCACGTATCTAAAATATTTGCTGGATGTACATATAACTGTGGTCTACAAAAATAATGTCAGCAAAATTTTCTAAATGACTGTGAAACTTAAAACTTTTGGCTTAAATTATGTCTCATGGAAAAAATGATCCGGTTGCTTTATTTTAAGCAAAGAATAATGCCTCGAGCTATGGCCCAATTTGAAGGAACGAAACTCCAAAAGTCAAAACTGTAAGGCAAAACTCAAAAGATCAAAAATGATCTTTAAATAAAAATTTGAATTTGATGCAGGAATGAGCACCAGACAGGAAAATTCAACCACCATTGAGCATGTGAGGAAAATATGTCAGGGATTCACACATTTGTAATAGGTCTGAAATAGCAAAAAAAGGCAATAAAGTACATGTTTGAGGCCCCTGGAAAGCAGTCAAGATCCACAGGCTGCTGGGACAAGGTGAACTGGCAGCAGCCTGCCTCTTGCATGGAAGAAAACTTTTCTTTGATTGTAACTGACAGGTTTAATTACTGGTAAGAACTATTTAAGTCTTAATGTATTTAGCATTTTGTAATTCTGGGAATGGAAAATAACAGTAAGTGACCACATCTGAGGTATTATGCACAGTTTTGGTGTCCTCATTTGAAAAATAATATAATTTCCTTCGAATCAGTTCAGGGAGGACTTAGTTCACTCACTGTGATGAAGGGCTTAGCTGATGAAAAAATTCACAAGAATGAAAAGTCGTCTTATTGAAACATATAAGATCCTGAAGGAACTCGGTTGGCTGGACACCGGGAAGATGTTTCCTGTTTTGGGGAAGACTAGAACAAGGAGACACATTTAGAAATAAAATGGAGATGAGGAGAATTATTTTCATTCAGAAGGTCAGTAGTCTATACAGTTCTCTTTCCCAGAAAGGACTGGCATCTAGATCATTGAATTTAGATCAACAAAGAGAGTCAAGGGCTGTAGGGGGCAGACATGAAAGTGGAGTTGAGACCATAGATCAACCATAATATCAAATGGCAATCAAAGGGCCAAAAGGCCTACTCCTGCTGCTAAGTCTATTCTCCGATGTTGCTAATCTTCTATGTGTTTTAAAGTAAATTATCTTTGAGTCGCCCATGATATACTGTCATATCAAAACTTTTAGATATTTTACATGTTAACATTTGATGTATGACAAAGACATAGGGAAAGATTTGGTGCAACACCACAAATTATTACGAATTTGGAGGCATACCTGGAAAATATACTCAAAGATTTCAACATCTCAAGTTTCAGGTTTTGTCAAATTTCCATGAAACCACTTACCCACAAGTAGTTGCTGGAAAAGCTCAGCAGGTCTGGCAGAATCTGTGGAGGAAAAATTAGAGTTACATTTTGCTAACTTACTTTTTTGGACAACCTAAAATAATTCCTTTTATGAAGGTGTGGGGCTGGATGAACACAGCAGGCCAAGCAGCATCATAGGAGCAGGAAAGCTTGACGTTTCGGGCCTAGATCCTTCATCAGAAATGGGGGAGGGGAAGAGGGTTCTGAAATAAATAGGGAGAGAGGGGGAGGTGGATAGAAGATGGATAGAGGAGAGGATAGGTGGAGAGGAGACAGACTAGTCAAAGAGGCTTCCATTCCTCAGACGACATGTCCATCCTGGGCCTCCTGCAGTGCCACAGTGATGCCACCAGGAGGCTACAGGAACAGCAAATCATATTCAGCCTGGGAACCCTGCAGCCCAATCGTATCAATGTGGATTTCACAAGCTTCAAAATCTCCCCTCCCCCAACCGCATCCCAAAACCAGCCCAGCTCGTCCCCGCCTCCCTAACCTGTTCTTCCTCTCACCTATCCCCTCCTCCCACCTCAAGCCCCACCCCCATCTCCTATCTACTAACCTCATCCCACCCTCTTGACCTGTCCTTCCTCCCTGGACTGACCTATCTCCTCCCTACCTCCCCACCTACACTCACCTTTACTGGCTCCATCCCCGCCTCTTTGACTTGTCTGTCTCCTCTCCACCTATCCACTCCTCTACCCATCTTCTATCCTCCTCCCCCTCTCTCCCTATTTATTTCAGAACCCTCTTCCTCTCCCCCATTTCTGATGAAGGGTCTAGGCCCGAAACGTCAAGCTTTCCTGCTCCTATGATGCTGCTTGGCCTGCTGTGTTCATCCGGCCCCATACCTTGTTATCTCGGATTCTCCAGCATCTGCAGTTCCTATTATCCCTTTTATGAACCTTGTTTTTGTTGGAGTAGATTCTGAAAACTTGTGTAGATATGCATAATTCAATTGGTCATGAAATCTACAGAAGGTTCTACAACAGGCATTTGGAGAGTTATTCACACATCAAGATCCTGGCTATCTTACGTCTGGCTGCTAAATTCCACTCTGCATCTAGGAATATTTAAAATCAAGTGCTGCCCTGTTTTAAGCCAGGTTTCTGTTATAGCCACAATATTATATTTCTGCATAGCAATCTGAACCAATAGCTCATCAATCTATTTACCACATTCTGTGCATTCGTATAAATGCCGGTAACGCTGATTAAGATTGTATTACTTTCCCGCTTACTCCAACCCTCCTTTTATTTTATTATTCTTTATTCTGGTGCTATCTATTTCCTCCATAATTGTGCATACCTCTGTATTTCTCTCTGTTTTTTTTTTGGGATCCACACCCTGCCAAATTAGATTAAATCCTCCCCAATAGCACCTGCAAATATCTTGCTAGGAACTGAATTCAGGTGCAATTTTTCCAGCTTACATAAATACCATCTTTCTTTCCAATCTCTCAAGAATCTAAAGCTCTCTGTCCAGCACTATCTTTCCAGCCATGTGCTGTGATATAAACAATGGAACCCTGGGTTTCTGGACTTTGCTTTGGTAACCAGTGGGTTTTTGCACTCATGGCGATTTCTTTCTTTTAAAACAATTTTAATTGTTTTCTTGTGTATATTGATATAGGTTTACAACAAACAAGATAAAAATAACTCCAGTTTAGAACGTCAGAATAGATTTTTTTTAAGTGTTAAGGGAAACACCGATCTTTTAGAGAGAAAGGACTATTTTATTTTTACGTTGAGTTTGGAGCAGTCTTGTGAAGTCTACGAATAGGATGGCTGTGTAGACAAATGCTCCTGAGAAGGGAGGGATACATAATGAACTAGTTTGCCTTAAAGTGAAGAGTTAGTGTTAGTCCCAGACCAAAAATGTTGGCATAAACTGTGAAGAGGTTACTTAAAGCTGAGTCCATTTAAGCAAGAGTATAATAGCTCAAGTAAGAATTTATCTGCTGTTTGAGTATAAAGTTTGAAGTCACAAGTGAATTAAACCTACTGAGGTGACATTAGATAGAGGGTGTCCAATGTAAGTATTAAACGAGTGGTGTTTTAGATATTTTATCAGGGGTGCGTTTTGGGTATTATACAAAAGTTGTTTTGTTTATTTCCAATTTATAAAGGAGTGTTTTATGTTTAATGAGAGTACACACTTTGTGTTTAAAACTCTTTGAATTTGTATTTTTTGCTTTATTCTATTTTATCTTCATTTCTTTTATTATTAAAATTCTGTTTTATTTGTAAATTAGTACATACAACATTGTACACATGTTACAGTGAGAGACCATTTTGTTAAAATCAAAGCAAATCAAATATGATTCATCAGCCAGACTTCTGTCTGGGATCTGACCTATCCAGTAATAACAACAGCCAGGACCATTTGTTTTATCTTCCTGTTAATATATTCATTTGCCCATTTTACTGGAAATAATTTGGAGATGATTACTTTAAAGATCCTGCTTTGTAATTTCCTACATAGGTCCTTAAATTCTGCTTGCAAGACCACACTCCCCTTTCTGCTTGTGTTGTTCATACCAATGTGAACCACAAATGCTGGATGTCCACTCTCCTCCCTCCCGGTATTCTTCAACCTGTGGCGGTGTTTTTGACCCTGGCACCAGGAAGACAACGTACCTTTCTGAATTCACTTCTTCCATTACAGAAATGCTGACCTGTTCTCCTAAATACTGAATTATCCATCACTATCACTCTTTAGCTTTTCCAGGTAAGGCCCCACCCCGTAGAGTTAAATCAACCATGGTACCATGGACTTGGGTCTGGCTGCACTGCCTCAATGAATCTTCACCCATTACTAGTCAGAACTGAATACTGGTTGGAGATTAAGATGCATTCAGCAGCCTTATCACGATCTACCTGTTTTTTTCTGCCTGCTTAGTCGTCACATATTCCCACCTTGCCACATGCTCGAAAACCACCGACATATATAAACATGTAATCCACATAGTCCTCAGCCTCACAGGTACACCAGAGTGATGCCAGCTGCTTTTCAATCCCGAAAGCCAGATCTCAAGCTGCTGCCACTCACAACACTTCCTGCACAAATGGTTATCCAGTACATGAGAAGAATCTTGAACTCCTTACGTAGCACAAGGCGTACAGTGGCAATGTTGGAGGAGCCATGCCATTTCGTTATCTAATTAATAAGCTTGCCACTGCTGGCAACAATGGTCAATACTAATAAGCCTTACTGCTTTTATGAAATTTCTTACTACTTAACACATTTGCGAGGATTAATAAAACTTAAAATTTAAAGCTAAAAGATAATACTAACCAGTTACTCACTAGTGACTTCTTATTGTTACTTAATCTCTTGGTCCTTAATCTGTTAGTTGTTCAGACTGCGCCTCCTCCCTCACTGTGCTGAAATCCTTTGCTCACCAAATTCCCAAGCACATACTCAGTGTCCAGCTGCACTTTGTGATGAGCTGCTGTCGTTGTGCTGCTGACTTGGAGAATAGCATCAGATAGAGCAAGGAAAATCAAGCAGGCAGGCTTTGCCTATGGGCATGGTGTCACCATCCATTTGAGGGAGATTTTTGTGATTGTTGGGCTTGGAAAATGGGAAGAAAGTTGGCGAGATTAGCCAATGTTGCGTGCACTAGAAAGGAAAGCCAATGGCAGTGAATGAAGGGGTGTTTAGAGACATTGCTCTGTAGGAGGCAAGACTGAGTGCTATAATGAGCCTGTTATAGAATGGCAAGGAAGGTAGGAAGATATCTATGGACTTGTAAAGGAGGAATCAAGCTTGGTGCAGGAGGATATGCATTGGTAAAATAAGTGATGTGTAGGAATAAGCATCAATGGGGACAAAGTGGACAGTAGGGAGCTTAAAGAAGTCATTGGTGGGTGAGGGGAAAAAGAGAACAAGGATCTCAAGCCTCAAAACAGGATGATAGAAGCTGTGAGCTCAGATGAAAATGTTCATGCAAATGGATATCAGCATTGTTGACAATGTAACTTCTTTCAATCAAATTAGAAAAAAAACGTGGAAAGCTAAGTTTAGCATGAGCTCTTTCTATTTGAATCCTTCTTAATGATATGGAGCAGGTGTGGCCAATCATGTTGTCATAGTTACATGCAATTCTCTTGTATTAAAATCAGGTTGATCTGTGTCTTGCTTGGAACCTACCCACAAACAAAATCTCCCTGTAGGAACAGTGGAATAACAGAGATTCTGATCAGCAACTCAGCAATGTGGATCTGTGGGAGTGTACGGCAGGACGTTCTTTTCAAAGACTGGAAGAAAGCCAGAATACAGGAAAGTCAGGAATGTAGAACGATAGAAGGCTGAGCAGGAGCAGAGCTACGTAGTTTAACATCCAATAGAGTATAAGGGTACTTGCATAGAGAAAATAAGCGAATCGAGTGAGTGAGTGAGCGAGCAAGCAAGTGAGTGAAAATCAAAAATATAAATACAGTAAGATCATGGAGAAAAAGAGACATGATCATCTGATTCACTAGAACAAGCAGAGAAAGTTTCAGATTAATTGTGCACCCAAAAGACAGCATCTCCAATGAAGCTACACCTCTTCAGTGTTGTGTCATGCCATCAACAGGCAAAGTTTTTTTATTCATTCACGGGCCAGGCCAGTATTTATTACCATGCCTAATTGCTCACTTGAGTAACAACCACATTGCTGTGGGCCTGGAGCCATGTATAGGCCAGGTAAAGTAAGGAAGGCAGATTTCCTTCCCTAAAGGACATTAGTGAACCAGACAAATTTTTCAGACAAATGGCATTGGTTTCAAGGTCATCATTAGACTCTTAATCCCAGAATTGTATTGAATTCAAATTCTACCATTTGCCTTGGCACGATTTGAACCTGGACATTACCTGGGTCTCTGGATTAATAGTCTAGTGATGATACTGTTAGACCATCGCCTCCTCCTAAAAGTAGAACCTTTTCTAACTGCAGGATCTCTTTTGCACATATTCTACACTGGAGTACACTTCACCACTAAACTAATCATTTGACAGGCAAACGTCTGAGTCAACAGGAAGAAAATTACCAGCTGAACCAACCTAAAGATCACAATGGCGTACTAAGAACACAGTGAAGGAAAGAAAAACTCATGAAAGGCAGCAGGAGCCTTGCGAACAGCCCAGAGAAGGATAACGCCTGAAAGAAGATTAACAGCAGAAAGAGACCTAAAGTTAAACAAAGAACCATCATCCTCCTTGGAATTCATCCAAGTTCAACATGGATATTTCAACTCATGCCAGTCCCAATGTCATGAGAGGGTGGACGCAGTCTGTAATCTGGCAGCCACAGGTTCAATATTATAACTGAGATATATATATTTAAAACTTATTTCTTTTCACAGTTCTATTGTTTCATTTCTGCTTCCTGAGTTTTGATCTGTTGGCTATCCCTGGGAAAGTAAAGTAAGGATTACAGTAGAACTATGCTGTCTATTTTGAAATGTCAATCTCATCATTTACATGGATACTCTACTTGTGTAAGGTAATGGTTTTGAATGGGTAAATGTTTATATTACATTAGCTCCACCAGTTCTTGTGATGTCACACACAGTCTATGGATGGAGACAGGGAGTTCTACTCCAGCTTTCAAAGGGAGCTGATGTGTATCTATCCCAGTGTCATAAAGCTCTAGTATTTATGACTGACCAAATGTAGTTGTACTTGTCGCTATCATGCAATAAACCTTCTTGACATCAACTGGTGTACACTCCACCACTAAACTAATCGGTTAACAGGCAAAGGGCAAATCAGAAGATTAGTGACAGAGAATTATTTCAGGCAATCCTTGCCCAGTATTACATAATGGTGCAAGTGACTAAGGCCACAAGGTGCCAGAATTAGTCAGCGGGGAAAAGGCCACATTGTACAGCAGTGTGAATCTCAAGCCCACAACGATGAGAAGAAATCTAGAACGAAAGAAAATATTTGAAGCAAGTGAGCTGACTACTTTAACAGTATCACATATTTAAGAAGACACACATGGCTGTCAGCAGCTGAAACACGATTACCGACAGAGAGATGGTAGCAGCCAAGGAGGCAGAAAAAGACAAGCACAACACACCAAAAGTAAAACTTCATTCAGAAACTGTAGGAAGCCTTGGGTAAGACTATGGATGAAGGAAAAAGAGAAAGGCCAGCCACATATAATGTTGAGTCTTCCCAAAAGTCAGCTGACTTGTCAGTTTTAGGGAGTTGCATAGAATACTTTTCTTCATAAGTTGTAACTAGTTATTTCAGGCAATGCACTTCTGCTTGGCTTATTATGTACGACTCTATGGTGCTGTGCTCGCACTATTCTGTGCTCACCAGTGGCAGAAGTACTGACCATTGCCTGGGTCATCAGGGACATCAATGGCCAGTCTCATGTTTAAAGTCCGGCTGTGCACTAGGTCACTGACTGCCAAGAATAGCCCTTTACATACATGTAGTGGGAGGGAAACAAAAATGAAATGCTTCTGAGGGCACAGAGGTGACATGGGTGACACCTTTGAAAATGAAATATAACATTTGTAAATGTATTGTTACTTTACATCATCATCAGTCTCATTGACAGTCACCTTAACTGTAGCTTCAGGAATAGAGCTAGATGGGTGAGACCTCCTTAGCACTGTACCATGTAAGAACCATGGCCACAATGACGGCAATCACCAGACTGTGGCTGGATCCAATGGACATGACTCTAATGAGTCTATCTGGGGAAAATGAGAAACAAAATAGGTCCTCCGTAATGTAAGCAGTCAGCATTCACATCAAACATAAATGACCATTTAGCACAGTTCTCGATACAGTAGGACATGGACACTCCAACAAGATGACCCATAGATTGTCTGCACATGGACCTTTGACATACAACCTATCCGGTAAGATGGTTGTGAAGTATGACGTTCCAGCTGGAGATCCTGCACTTTGCCCATTCTTCTCCTTCTTTTTTTTCCCCTCTCTACCTCTCTCCCCCACTAACTTGGCCTCAGACACCCAGCCCTGGCCTCCAACTCCCAGTCCCCGAAGCAGGGTCGGCGGAGACACCAGCAGCCAGAGCGGGGATGCTGGTGACCAACGGCCCAGTATGAAAGGTGGCAGCAGCAGCCTAGTATGGAGTGGCAGCAGCGGCCCAGTATGGAGCATGGCAGCAGCGGCTCAGTATGGAGCGTGGCAGCAGTGGCCCAGTATGGAGTGGCAGCACCAGTCCAGTATGGAGCGTGGCAGCAGCAGCTCAGTATGGAGTGTGGTGACAGCGGCCCAGTATGGAGCTGGGGTGGGGGGCAGGTAGCAGCCTGGTGGGGAGCAGGGATAAAGACCCAGTATGGAGCGTGGCAGCAGTCAGTGGTCAGAGCGTGTGGAAGCCCCCTGTGTTGTTCTGCTGTGGAGAGGCTTTGGAGAGAGACTGGGGATATGTGTCTTTTTAACATTGCTTCATGTTTTTCCTGACCTATGGCCGTAGTGTGTACAGCTGTAATGTAACTTTTTTCTTCATTTCTCTATTCTGTAACTAAGGATTGTACCTGGATACTGTTGTACCTGACATGGTGCTGTAAGTGGCGACTTATAAACTTTTCACTATACTCATTTGAGTACATGTGACAATAAAGCTAATTCAATTTGATTCAATATATAACATAACAAATAGAACAGTACAGCACAGGAACAAGCCCTTCAGCCCATCACATCTGTGCGAACCATAATGCCACTCTAAAGTAATTCCAACTGCCTGCTCATGGTCTGTGTCCCTCTACTCCCTGCTGTTCATGTGTCTGCCTAAATGCCTCCTAAACACATAGTGGACCTTATTCCGATATATGCAGCACAACCATGTCATGCAAATACAGGGGGATGTTGTAAGTGGAGTAGGATTACTGAAACACCGTCTCCCTCCACCCACACACCACATCATGCAAGAAAGGCAGCATGTTTAGTAAATACTTATAGTTCAGAATGAGGGGAAATAAGTCCATGCCCATGTGCAGCTTGTGAGGCCTTGGATTGTCTTTGTGAATTGTGGTCTGCTGGTGAAGATCACCTGTGCTTAATTCTGCTTAGCATAGATGGCTATGATCAATCTGTAAAGACCAATGACATGGTTAAGAGCAGTCAATAACAGTGACAGAGATGGAGCTCATTAAGCAGCAATGTTTTAGGAACAAGACTGAGATTCTGATAAAGTTTACTTCAATGGTCAATCAACCAGAATGGGTGAGTGAAGCTGTCCATCCAGGTCAACAACTGAAGGAGAAAAGCTATACGGGAGTCAGAACAACATCTACAAATCCAGGACACTGTCAACAAACAAAAAACAGCTACCTGATCTAAGCATTCAGGTTACTGCAAGAAAGAGACCATCTCATCCAATTTGGAAGCAATTACCTAATCCTGAAATCCAGAATACTGCAAGGAAGGAAATACCTATTTCAACAGAGCAACTATTTCCCAGGAAGGAAATTCATGAGATTAAGGGCCATTCAGATAGGGTAATGGATCAACAAAAACGTATACAAAGGATATCTGAGAGATAAAAGATCCTGCAGTGAAGAAACGATCCACAGCTCAGAACCTGGGTCAACAGACCTCAAACAGGACACTTAACACTTTACAAGTCTGAAGAAAGCGTGTTCTGAGAGAATTATGAAACGTCCAGACCACCTGCATTTACAAAGTCAGAGACTTGGGGTCGGGAGGTGGGGGGTAGACGGGGGAATGGTAAATGTAAACTAGTTATGTACATGATTGTTAAATAGGTTATCTATGAGGAATAAAAGCTTAGGGGCATGTATTGTGCAAAGTAATGGTGCTGAAGGGGTTAATGTTCATGTTACATTGGCTGTACCCATTCAACTGAGATCATACATACAATATGGCTGGAGACAAGGAGTTTATTCCTGCTTTCAGAGAGAGCAGATGTATTTGCACCACCTCCCTAGGACCTAGCAATTATGCCTGACCAAATGTAGTTATGCTTATTGCAAGCATGAAATAAACCTTATTGTTACCTAAGAAAAGGGCCTCCTCTGTAGATTTCCTATGGTGATATATCCTCTACCACCGATCGCTAGATTGGTCCAAGACAAAAACGATAGAGAATTAGTGATATAAAAATATCTCAACCAACCCTCATACAGTGCCACATACTGGTAGAGGTGGCAAGTACTACAAGGTTCCAGCAGTGGTCATCTGAGGAAATAACGCAGTTCTTTATTTGGATTTCTCTTCAATGCCAGCTGGGACTGTTGAAGTTGCCAAATCTAAGTGCCCTCCTGCATTTTGGAGTGGCCCCACCTGATGCAAAATTTCACTCACTACTTTTAGATGGCTGAAATCCAGATAAAATCTTTTTTTGCAAAGAACACTTATGCTGAGGCTTATTGTTGCTGTGATGCATGATGTCACTGTGGAATGGCATGTACTGCTCTCTCTATCCAAACAAAAGAAAAAATTGTTCAAATTGTTTTCAGAAAGAATATGTTCTTCATTACTTGATAAATAGCTATGAGTGCTGTCCCTTTCAAGCTTACTCATTGTAGCTGAGGCATTGCACATTAACTTCCAACCAGCAGACATTTCGGCAGAAGCTTGCCAACACTGCAGAGGTGGGTTTTGAGGTAAGGCTGAGAGCAAAGTTTGATATTTCCGTAACGGGTCAGGTCCCCAGGACTTTCCTGCCTCTATTCAATTTTTTCAGAGTTCGTTCTAAACCGGGCCCGTGGCAGTGGATGAAAATTTAGGGACAATGAAGGTAAACCCAAAATACCACAGATGCTTAAAATCTGAAGAAAAAAACCTGAAAATGCTGGAAATATTCAGCATGATGGAAGTATCTCTGGAGAAGGTAACAGTGTTAATGTTTTTTGATCAATTAACTCTCTTTTGGGACAACAAAGAATTCACTTAAGGTCAAAGTGCAGACATGGTCAGGATTTTCCTTGTGTCATACCATCCACGCTTAAACTGTGAGGGAGGAATCAAGTGGAGAGAGATCTCCCAGCAACAAGCCAGATGGCCAATAGTTCCTTTTAACAATGGCCATGTTACTGAACTGCATGAGTCAAAGGTTGTAGAATGTATCATTCCCTCCGCAGGTTTCCTCCACTCAAATGACACTAAGAGCAATATTGTTAACTCTTAACTGCCCTCTGAAATGGCCTTGGAAGCCATTCAGTTGTATCAAAATGCTAAGAAGTCTTAAATAGGAATAAAACCAAATGGAACACTTGGCATTGACACCGGAAACGACAAAGGCAAATTCAGCCCTGCCAACCCTGCAAAGTCCTCCTCACTAATATCTAGGAGTTTGAGAGAGTTGTCTCATAGAATAGTTGAGCAGCAGCCTGGCATAGTCATAATCACAGAATCATACTTTACAGACATTGATCCAGACAACACCATCACTGTTGCTTGGTGTGTTCTGCTCCACCAGCAGTACAGAGCCAGCAGAGGAGGTGGTACAGTGGTACACAGTTGGGAGGGAGTTGTCCTGGAAGTCCTAAATATGGATGCCAAACCCTCGAAGTTTTATGGCATTAGGTTAAACTAGCCAGTTCATTACCATATACTGCCCCTTGCTTTGCTGACAAATCAGTACTGCTCTATGTTAAACTCCATTTGGAGAGAGCAATGAGGGTACCAAGAGCACAGAATGTACTCTGGCTAGGGGACATCAATGTTCATCATGAAGATTGGGTCAGCAGCAGAATTACTGATTGAGCTGCGCAGTTGTAAATGACATAGCTGCTAAACTAGGCCTGCAGCAGGTAGTGAAGGAGCTGATAAAATAGAAAAACATACTCCCCTCATTCTCATCAATCTGCCTGCCACAGATGCATCTGTCAATGATTGTACTGGTAAGAGTCATCATGATACAGTCCTTGTGGAGACATTGAGAGTGCCTTCCACTGTGTTGTGTGGCACTGTCACTGTGCTCAGTGGGATAGACTTCAAACAGATCTAGCAACTTAAGGTGGGCATTCATGAGATGCTTTGGGCCATTAGCTGCAGCAGAATCATATTCCAACACAATATACAAACTGATGGCTAAGCATATCTCTCACACTACTGTTCCCATTGAGGCTGAGGATCAACCCTGACTCTATGGAGTGTACAGGACAGCATGCCTGGAGCAACAGCAGGCATATCTAAAAATGAGGTGTCAACTTGGTGAAGATATAACACAGGACTACTTAGATGTTAAACTGGATAAACAGAAAATGATAGACAGGGGTTAAACACTTCTACAACCAATGGTTCAGATCCAAGCTCTGCAGTCCTGTCACATTCAATTGTGGATGATGGCAGACAATTAATCAATTTGTTGGGAGAGGAGGCTCCACAAATATCCCCACATTAAATGTTGATGGAGTGTAGAACATCAGCGCAAAAGATAAGGCTGAAGTATTTGCAAAATTCTTCAGTCAAGTGCCAAGCAGAGAACTCATCCTGGTCTGCTCTGAAAGGACCTGAAGATCACAGACGCCAGCTTTCAGCCAATTTGAGTCACTCCACATAATGTCCTGAAATGGCTAAATGCACTGCATACTGGGCACTGACAACATTTTGGCATACTACTGAAGACTTGTGCTCCAAACCTTGCCACATCCTTATCCAGCTGCTCCAGTACAGCTACAACATATACCCTACAATATAGACATTTCTCAGGTGTGTCCTTTACACAAAAAGGTCAAATCCAACCTGGCCTATTACAGTCCCATCTTGAACATTGGTAAAGTAATGCAAGGGGATTTCAACTCTCAATAGAACAAAATTAACTGCACTGATTGGAAACAAGCTGCAGTGAACATGCTTTTAGGATGAATTTAAAAGTATTAAGGCACGTTCACCTGTCATTTAATTGAAGACAAACTATGTTTTTGAAGTGGAATCCTATTTGTTATTTGATGATATGTTTTGTTTCAAGCCTTTCTAAACTATAAGGAATTAATTTTGCCAAATTCAAGAGCAGGGGTGAGAATGAACTTCCCTTGACAGCAAAGCTGCACTTGACTGAATGTAGCGTCAAGGAGCCCTAGCAAAACACAAATTAATAGAAATCAGGGTGAAAACTCTCCACCGGTTGTTGGAGATCAGTTATCTCAACTCCCAGATATCACAACAGGACGATTCTTAAGGTAGTATCTTAGGTCCAAACATCTTCAGCAGCTTTATCAGTTACCTTCCCATCATCATAAGGTCAGAAATATGTTTGTTTGCTGATGACTGTACAATATTCAGCATTATTTGGAACTCCTCAGTTTCTGAAGCAGTCCATGCCCAAATGCAGCAAGTTAGGAGTGTGATGGAATATTCCCCACTCGCTTGGAAGAGTGCAGCTTCAATAACACTCAAGAAGCCCAACACTATTCAGGACAACGCAGCCCACTTTATTAGTACCACACCCACAAACAGTCAATCCCTCCACCACTGACGCTCAGTAGCAGCAGTGTATACTATTTACAAAATGGACTGCAGAAATTCACCAAAATGTAACACCTTCCAATCATTCACAGCTATGATTATCCAGAGGGACAAGGGCAGCAGACATTGGGAGAAACAATACCTGCAAGTTTTCCTCCAAGCTAATCATCGCCCTGACTTGGAAATATATAGCTGTTCCTTCAGTGTTTTTGAGTCAAAATCCTGGAGATCCCTCTCTAACATCAATGTGCATTTACCTACAACAAATGGACAGCAGTGATTCATGAAAGCAGCTCACCACCACCTTCTCAAGGGCAACTAGGTTTGAGTAATAAATGCCGCTTTGATGTTACCCGCTGTCCTGCCTACCTCAGCACCTCCAACCATTCTGAAAGGGGCATCCCAATGTGCAGTGCTGCAGGCTGCCAGAACGGGCACCTGGCCTTGGGAATCCCTGGGAATCATTACTCCAGATAGTGAATGCAGAAGCGGCCTGTTTATTGGTTGTTTCTTAGAATATTTCATTTCTGGGCAGGCCTCCAGCCTCTGTGGGATTGTGTCCTGGAAATTCTATAATGACAGATATTTGTTAAAGAATATAAGAGTTTGCCTGTGGTTGACTTTGCCTTAAGCTTTATAAATCTCAGACTCTCAATAGAACAAAATTGACTGCACTGATTGGAAACAAGTTGCAGTGAACGTACTTTTAGTATGAATTTAAAAAGTATTAAGGCATATTCACCTGTCACTTAATTGAAAGTATTAATTGAAGGGAAATTATGTTTTTGAAGTGGAATCCTATTTGTTATTTGATGGTAAGTTTTATTTCAAACCTTTCTAAACTATAAGGAATTAATTTTGCTGATGCGCTTTTGTTTAGATGGCTGCAGAAGAGGAGAAAAATAGGATTAATTTGATTTAAGCTGGAAAAGGTTAACATTGATATAATAAGCTGAATAGGCAGCTTCTGTGCTGTAAATTTATACTGTTTAATCGGATCACACTGATACCGTAAACATTGATATATTTCCAAACTCCCATGTAGTTATTTATGATGCAATTTTCCATATGCTTTCATTTAAAAATGGGTGTAAATTGGGGAAAAGTGACAAGAAATAAGGCTGGAGAACTGGCACTAACTCATTAAGTGCCCCTTGGAGGATGGCAAATGTAACTCCACTATTTAAAAGGCGGGGAGAAAAAAAACAGAGAATTATAGATCAGTTAGCCTAACATCAGTAGGGGGGAAATGCTGGAGTCTTTTATAATAAGATGTGATAACAGAACATTTGGAAAGCATTATCAGGATCAAACGATACCAGCATGGGTTTCTGAAAGGCAAGTCATGCTTAATAAAACTACTTGAGTGTTTTGATGATGTAACTAGTAGGAAAGATAAGCGAGAACCAGTGGATGCGGTGTAATCAGATTTTCAGAAGGCTTTTGATGAGGTCCCTCAAAAGACGTTAATAGGCAAAACATGGGATAAGGGGTAATAAATTGTTCATGGAATTGGTTGGCAGACAGGAACAGACAGTAGGAATAAATGGAACATTTTCTGTGCGGTAGGCGGTGACTAGTTGGATGCCCTAAAAATCAATGCTTGAGCCGCAGCTATTCGTGGTATTTATAAATGAGCTGGATATGGAAACCAAATGTAATATTTCCAAGTTTGCTGACAACACAAAATTACATGGGTTTGTGAGTTGTGAAGTGGAGGCAAGGAGGCGTCAATGTTTTTTTGATAGGTTGAGTGAATGGACATACACAAGGCAGATACAGTACAGCAATAGCTAAGTGTGGAGCTATACACTTCGGTCTGTGAAACAGAGGGAAGAGTATTATTTAAATGGTGATATATTGGATGTACAAATGGATCTGGGTGTTCTTGCACGCCGGTCAATGAAAATAGATCGAATGGTAGTTGTCTAAATTACACACAGCACAGAGGATGAGCAAGGGAGGCTGGAATGTAATAGGCATGGGTCTTTTTTCTCTTTCCTGGAGTTGTTTTTTCAAACTTTGAACTGTGAATTTACCCAGATGGGAATGGAGGAAGCGGATGTCAGACTGGAGGCTGTCACAGGTGAGTTCCAGACCAGGATGGCATGGGAGATGAGTCCCAGGGTGAGTCCCGGATCGGAAGCCGGTGTGGGAGGTGCGTCCTGGACTGTGGGCGCCGCAGGGGACCAAGGCTCTTGCAGACTTGGAGGCGAGGCCTTAAGTTTTAAAGTCCAGTGCGGTCTGGAGACTTGGCCTGGTGTGGTTTGGAGGATAGGTGCTGGCACGGACAGAGGTGAAAAGGATAATAATTTGAGTACTTTTTTTTCCTTCTTATTCTTATGCTGGATTTTTATTTATTATCCTTTCAGTCTAGTACCAACTATTTAAGTAACCATACCTAGGTATCTTGTACCTAAGATGGTGCCACAAGCTGCGACATTTCAAACTTTTCTCTGCACTCATTCGAGTGCACGTGACAATAAAGCTAATTCAATTCAATTCGGGGATGTTGGCTAAAACTGGAAATCTGTCTGGACAAGACAGGCAGACAAACCAGGGAAGGATGGAAGGGCCAGTGTTCCACTGCAGGTGAGCACTCTAGGACCCTGAGTATGTTCCTGACTTACAGGGAATGATTGCCCACCCATGTGTCTTTCACAATGCGGTCAAAAATATGATCCCTTAATGTAATGGTGGCAGATTCGAATCCCTGCCTGCCCAGCTGCCAGGTTCATATGTAATGAACTGAGAAGTGGGCAATTCTGTGAGAAGCCTGTGCCTGACTCAAAAAGAAGTGATGTTACCTTCCACATCCAGAGCTGAGTTCAGACTCAATAATGCAGAATTTTGGCCGTAAAATGTAAGGCTGGGAACTGCAATGGGAGTTTGTAATCCCTTAGATGCCTTACTCATGCCTTTCAAAACAAAACTCTGTGTATTACTCCTACATTGCTCAATGTATTCATTGTTTGATCAGTACCAACTTTGTCCCAAACTCGTTTCCAGAATCCCAGTGGATTTTCTCCATGCGAATCAAATTGCCTCTACTTTTTCGGAGAAGCAGAGAAGGCCCATTAGTAGATTACAAGGCAGGAAAAACTACATTTGGAAATATTCCTGACCCATCTGCTTGCACTGCCACACCTATATTTAAAGGCCCAAGTCTACCTAACTCCATCATGATGAATGCTTCCACAGACAGCAATTCTCAAGCTACGATAAAGTCCACAGCCAAATCATTCACAGGTATGACAACGTCAGTGGCTGTCCAGGTCTTAAAATGTTGAATTCATATGCCTCTGGTGTTACTGAGAACATCACCTCTTGTTAGTCCATCCAAAATATATAGACATGAAATGAAATTGATGGACACCCTGTCAGTGTAATTCAGCTCAGTAGCCAAACTCAGTACCTGGTTCTGGCACAAACTTACCCTTTTGTTGCAAAGTTTTCCAGACACCATCAGCGAACAGTATTAATCTGATCACATTGCCTTTTTAAAAATTCATTTAGGATATGTTGGTTTCGCTGACACGATCAGCATTTATTACCCATGTAACCTCTTGCCTATTAAGCTTCTCTTTGGCAATGGGGCTCACTGCATGTAACAAAATACTGAGCTGGAGCTGTTGTTGCTTGAAGTGTAAACCTGAGGCAATTCTGTGCCTGTGGCACTGTGTTTTGCACACCAAATGCTTACACTGCAGCTGGTATGGACATGCTACCAGTTCGAAATATGTATCTCCTTACCTCACTTCAGCTAAGTCTCCAACTACTTTGCCTCACCTCTGCATGCCGTTAAGCTGATATCTTCAGAAAGTTGTCTGAAGATCCTCTTGCTCATTGTTCAAACTCCCCATATGGTGCTTCAGATAAGTCTGAGAAAAAACACTGCCAACCTTAGAATGACCCGTCCTTCGTGACCATTATGTTTTATCATGTTCTAATGTGGGTTCTTCAGGTCTTAATTCAAGCTCCAGTCAGGCTTCTTAGTAATTGATAAACTGTCTTCATTGTTTTATTGTATATAATGTTAAGGCTGTACAGCAACATGCTCTGAGCAGTCCAACATCTTAGTAGAACACTATCACGAACATGTGGCTACTGAGGTTAGAGTTACAGTACAGAGGCTTACCTACATGTTGATTCAACACAATCTCTACAGCTGATTCATGTTTCAGTAGTTTACAGGGAGTGGTGTGGAAGCAATGAACGTACCTTTCAATGACATCTGGTTTCAAGTATCTCTGGACACCAGAGTTCAGTCTAAGAAAAATAGACAAACAACGAAATTCACAGCGGACCTTGGAGAAACCTGACTTTGGGGGCTCACAGCAGAGGAGCAGCTAAGTGGCTTTTTAAAGTGTAACATACTGTTTTACTTTTGTAAATCTACAATAATGACTATTTTAGTCATTACTCCAATGTCTCTTGATTAAACTTTAAAAATATAAAACATAAGTATTAAGTTAGCCTGAAGCAGTATTTTTAGAGCAGTAAGATTGTGCAATTTTCTGAGTCTGTAGATTGTTAAGGTGAAAAGCTGACCTCTAGTAGAGTGATGTGTTCTTCCTGTTGGAAATGTGAGATTAGGGAGAGTTTCCATGTTACCGATGATTATGTTTACAGGAAGTGTTTTTAGTTGTGAATCCTATCAGATTGCATAGAATGGTTGAAGCAGCAGTTAGAGTCAATGAGGAATTTACAGGAGCAAGGGGGTGTGACGGATGGCAGTTGCAGGAAGGGAAATAAACCGAAGATACAGTCAGGTAGATGGGTGACCTCCAGGGAAGGTAGGAGAGGTAGGCAGGTAGTGCAGGAGTCTTCTGTGACTATCACCATCTCAAACAAGTATGCCATTTTGGAAAATATAAGGGGTGATGGACTCTCAGGGGAATGACACACTGAAAGCCCGGTTTCTGGTACCGAGCCTGGCTGTAATGTAATGAGGGGTACACCAGGTTCCAAGTGATTGATTGTGATAGGGGTCTCACACGTCACAGGATAGACAGACATTTCTGCAGCCAACAGCGAGACATCAGACTGTTGTGTTTGCCTCCCAGGTGCCAGGGTCAAGGATATCTGGGACAAGGTGCAGAATATTCTCAAAGGGGAGAAGGACCAGCAGGAGGTCATTGTACACTTTGGGACTAAAGACATAGGAAGAGAAAAGGATGAGATTCTGCGGAGAGTATATAGGAAGTTAGGCAGGAATTTAAAAAGTAGGTCCTCGAGGATAGTAATATCTGGATTACTCCCAGTGCCACAAGCTAGTGAGGGTAGGAATAGGAAGATAGAGCAGATGAAGGCGTGGCTGAGGAGCTGGTGCATGGGAGAAGGATTCACATTATTGGATCCCTGGAATCTCTTCTGGGGTAGAAATGACCTGTAAAAGAAGGACAGATTGCACCTGAAGTGGAAGGGGACTAATATACCCAGTGGGGAGATTTGCTAGAGCTGCTCAGGTGGATTTAAGCTAGAAAGGAGGGTGTGGTTCTTGGGGAGGTAATGAGGAAAGAGATCGGTCTGAGACTTGTACAATTGGGAAAAGGAGTAAGTCAAACAGACAGGGCAGGCTGGAACAAAGCAGACAACAAGGTAGGACTGATAAATTGCATTTATTTCAAAGCAAGAAGGCTACCAGATAAGGCAGATGAACTCAGGGCACGGTTAGGAACATGGGGCTGGTATATCATTGCAATTACAGAGACGTGGCTCAGAGATGGACAGGACTGGCAGCTTAATGTTCCAGGGTATAGATGCTATAGGAAGGATCAAAAGGGGGGCAAGAGAGGAGGGGGAGTGGTGTTTTTGATTAGGGATAACATTATGGCTGTATTTATGGAGGATATTACTGGGAATATGGTTAGGGAAGTTATTTGGGTGGAACTGAGAAACAAGAAAGGGATGATCACCTTACTGGGGTCGTACTATAGAACCCCCCAATAGTCAGTGGGAAATTTGTAAGGAGATCTCAGTTATTTTTAAGACTAAAAGGGTGGTTATGGGAAGGGATTTTAACTTTCCAAACATACACTGGGACTGCCATAGTGTTAAGGGCTTGGATGAGGAGGAATTTGTTAAGTGTGTACAAGAGAATTTTTTGATTCAGTATGTGGATGTACCTACTAGAGAAGGTGCAAAACTTGACCTACTCTTGGGAGTTCAGGCAGGACAGGTGACTGAGGTGTCAGTTGGGGAGCACCTTGAGCCAGTGAGCATAATTCTATTAATTTTAAAATTGTGATGGAAAAGGATAGACTGGATCTAAAAGTTAAAGCTCCAAATCGGAAGAAGGCCAAGTTTGACAGTATTAGGCAAGAACTTTCAAAAGTTGATTGGAGGTGGATGTTCATAGATAAAGGGATGGCTGGAAAATGGGAAGCCTTCAGAAATGGGATAACAAGAGTCCAGAGATGATATGTTCCTGTTAGGCTGAAGGGCAAGGCTGGTACGTGTATGGAATGCAGGATGACTAGAGAAATTGAGGTTTTGGTCAAGAATAAGAAGGAAGCATATGTCAGGCATAGATGGCTGGGATTGAGTGAATTCCTGGAAGAGTATAAATGCAGTAGGTGTATACTTAAGAGGGAAATCAGGAGGGCAAAAAGGGGACATGAGATGGCTTTGGCAAATAGGGTTAAGGAGAATCCAAAGTGATTCTACAACAGTGTTTACTGTGGTGCAGGATATGGAAGATAGAGAATATGGGAAAATAAATACCCACATCTCGAAAAATGTCCATATCACAGAGGAGGAGGTGCTGGATGTCAGATGTGTGATCTGATCAGGTGTACCCTAGAACTCTGTGGGAAGCTAGGGAAGTGATTGCTGGGCCCCTTGCTGAGATATTCGTATCATCAATGGCCACAGGTGAGGTATCAGAGAACTGGAGTTTGGCAAACATGGTGCCACTATTTAAGAAAGGTGGTAAGGAAAAGCCAGGGAACTGTACACTGATGAGCCTGATATTGGTGGTGGGCAAGTTGTTGGAGGGAATCCTGAGGGATGGGATTTACATGTATTTGGAAAAGCAAGAACTGATTAGGGATAGTCACCATCGCTTTGTGAGTGGGAAATCACGTCTCATGAACTTGAATGAGTTAATTGAAGAAGTAACAAAGATGATTGATGAGGTCAGAGCAGTGGATGTGATCATTATGGACTTCAGTAAGGTAACTAACAAGGTATGACAGTTGGTTAGCTCAGCTGGTTAGAGTGTGGTGCTCCTCACACCAAGGTTATGGGTTCAATCTCCATACTGACCAACTCTGGAGGATTTTAGCTGCAAGTTGAATGCTTTGTGTTCTGCCTAGACACTTGCATGGTAGTCTGTGCTTTGGCAGCAATGGCTCATTGGTCTAGAGGTATGATTCCCACTTTGGGTGTTGTGCATCATAGATATGTAAGAGGTCCTGGGTTCAAGTCCTCAAGGATCCCTTTTAGTGGCACCATGACTTAGTTGGTTAATGTGCCTGTCTAGTAAGCAGGAGATCCTGGGTTCAATTCCCAGCGGTGTCTGCCCTTTACGTCCACTGTTCCTCATGTAAACTTCTCTCAAATGCAATGTTGTTGATCCAATTATGATGTCAATGGATCGAACTGAGTATTCCTTCCTGGAGTTTCATTGGAACAACAGGGTGAGGCAGGATAAACTGCAGTCTAATGTGGTGATGGCACAGACACCACAAGCTGATCGTTGTCAACACTCGTTCACTTTACACCAACAGGACAGCCATCGTTGTAACCATATGATTGTGGTGGCATTGCTTTTGGGTGGCATGGTGGCTCAGTAGTCAGCACTGCTGCCTCAAATTACTAGGGACCTGGGTTCAATTCCAGCCTCGGGTGACTGTCTGTATGGGATTTGCACATCTTCCCTGTGTCTGCATGGGTTTCCTCCAGGTGCTCTGGTTTCCTCCCACAGTCCAAAAATGTGCAGGTTAGGTGGAGTGGCCATGCTAAATGGCCCATAGTGTTCAGGGATGTGTAGATTAGATGGGTTATGCGGGATGTGTCTGGTTCAGATGCTCTGAGTGGATTTGTTGGGCCGAAGGACCTGCTTTCACACTCTGGGGATTCTATGGTTCCTCGTGGTAGAATGATTAACAAGGTTAGATCACATGGAATAAAGGGAGAGCTAGCTATTTGGATACAGTACAGGCTGAAAAGTAGGTGACTGAAAATCAAGAAGGGCTGCAAAGAAAATCCTGGGCATGATCTCTTTTGCGAGAAGCCTTGCTGGCTACTCCTAGGCAAACCCTGTCTTTTCAAATGCATATATTCTTATCTCTCAGAATCTACTCAAGTAATTTACCTACCACAGAGGTTAGGCTTACTGGTCTATAATTCCCAGGATTTTCTTTGCTGCCCTTCTTGAATAAGGGCACATCATTCTCTGCCCTCAAATCTTCCGGGACCTCCCCCACGGCTAACAATAATGTAAACATATTAGCCAGGATCCCTGCAATTTCTTCTCTAGCCTCTTGCAGGGTTCTAGCATATATCTGAAAAGCGACCAGGAGATTTATCCACCTTCATACATTCTAATACTTCCAACAGCTCCTCTACTGTGATATGGGCTATCCCCAAGATATCACCACTAACTTCCCAAGTCTTCATGTCTTTCTCCATGGTAAACACAGAGGAGAAATATTCATTGATGACCTCACCCATCTCCTGAGGTTCCACACATACATGTCCACTTTGGTCCTTGAGGGGTCCTATTCTCTTTCTAGTTATTCTTTCCTTTTAATACACTTAAAGAATCTCTTTGAATTTACCCTAATTTTCTCAACTAAAGATATCTCATACCCCCTTTTATCCCTTCTGATTTCCTTCTTTAGTAAACTTCTGTGTCCCCTATATACCTCCACAGATTTCCTTGATCCCTGTTCCTGAGCCATGCCTCCTTTTATAATGGTCAAAGCCTCAATGTCTCTTGTCATCCAGGGTTCCCTACTCCTGACAATCTTGTCCTTCACCCTCACAGGAACACATGAACATTGAATTTTAGCTATCACACTTTTGAAGGCCTTCCACTTGCCAGAGGTCCCTTTGCCTGCAAACAAACTACTCCAATCAACTCCTGCAAGCTCCTGTCTAATTCCATCAAAATTCGCCTTGCCCCAGTTTAGAACTTGAACCTGTGGATCAGTTTTGTCCTTCTCTATAGCCATCTTAAAATTAATAGAACTGTGGGTACTGGTTCCAAAATGATCCCCCACTGTCATCTCAGTCACCTGTCCTACCCTATTTCCCAAGAGTAGGTTAGGTTTTGCCCCTCCCAAGTAGGACCCTCTATATACTGCTTAAGGGAACTTTTCTGAACACATTTAACAAGTTCCACCCCATCTAAGTGCTTAACACAATGGCAGTCCCAGTCTATGTTAGGAAAATTAAAATCCCTCACTATGACAACCCTATTTCTCCTGCAAGTTTCCGCAATCTCCCTGTATATCTGTTCCTCTAATTCCCGTTGACTATTTGGGGGACTATAGTACAACCCCAATAATGTCATCATCCCCTTCTTATTCATTAGCTCCATCCACAAAGCCTTACTAGATGATCCCTTTGTTATTACATCTCTGACTACTGCTTTGTGATCTGCCAGTTTTCAGGTCTAATCAGTTTAACCCCTTCCTCTCTGTTTGCATAAGAGATTCATTGAACATCCTGCCCACAAGCAACCAGGAACAGCTTATGAAAGACATCCTATTTTACAAAATGACAAGATTCCTGAAATTGCGAGAAGTATACAGATTATACAAATGAGCCACCAAATACTCCATTGTCATTACATGTGTATTCAGATTCTGATCCTTCAGCTTATTTGTATCATCATCAGTGATTAGACAGATCAATGCACCCTTTCCAGCTGTCATAAAGCCTTCACTTTATTACCCTTAAGACCCTTCATTACTTTGTTTTACTTAATCCACAAAGACAAGGCTGAATATAGCTTCCACACAGTCAGACAAGCTGAATGCAGTGATAACAAGGTGCTGGTATCCACCAGAATAGTCCCTCAACTAACCATTTATGTTGAAACTTTATTTTATGCATCTGGATAAATTTCAGAGCATTCTGTAAATATTTTATGGTAATATCTTTCTTAGCAGGAATACGAAAGGTGTCCATAGAATTAAAGCTGTGGATTATGAAGCTTCGTCAACCTAATGGACAGCATAGACTATACACTTTCTGCTGCATTTGAGCAAGGACAGCAGGCAGGGTATGATATACAGAAGCATCATTCACACATACATCCATTATTTTATTAAAGATTTGTTTGGTAATGACATGCAAATTCTTTGTGCTCATACTTTATTGAATCCTCTTCCGGCACCATGTCATTTTCAAATGGGTTTATATCCTACTAAAAAATTCATTTTACAGGTACAGAATTTATTTTTATGAATACAAAAGGGTGTTGGTAACAAATGATTTCCACGTGTTTATAATACTCTGGATACAGGAAAATGAATAAAGATACAATTTTAAAAGGATTTGCTCATTAGATGACATTGGCATATATGACAAATACAGGGTTTCATGATATTTCAGCTTCTACCTTAATTCTGTATGCTCGTCCCATTCTTTAATTTTGCCCTTGTTAAAATTATTAAAATGTGAAGAATAATCACGGTTTTTACTTCTTGGATTTTTGCCTAGAATATCTGGAAAGTCTTGCCTGCTTAGGTACCTTGGTAACAACTTTGTTGATGGATGTAGGAGATCCCTTTGATCTGTCACCAGAATAAAAAACATTCCGAGAAAGCGGAAATCCACATCACAAACATACTTTTCAAAAGGTCAATGGTGTCATCACTTCACTGCTGAACACAAAATCCAGACCATTCTAAAAATAGGCAAAAGATTACATAAAGAAGTGTGAAAAGCAAAGGCCAACATATTTGTGTGGCATCTACTGACCGACACATAAAATGGTTTTGGAATTGTTTATGCATATGGTTTCTGTGGTGTTTGTTATGAAGTTCAGTTAATACCAAACTAAAGACTTTAAACTTCAGTACATGTTTGAACTTAATAAAAACCAAAAGAACTGCGGATGCTGTAAATCAGGAACTAAAACAAAGTTGCTGGAAAAGCTCAGCAGGTCTGGCATCATCTGTGGAGGAGAAAACAGAGTTAACGTTTCAGGTCCGGTGACCCTTCCTCAGACCCTCCTGAGGAAGGGTACTGGACCCGAAATGTTAACTCTGTTTTCTCCTCCATAGATGCTGCCAGACCTGCTGAGCTTTTCCAGCAATAGAGATAAAAGGTACTGCAGATGCTGGAGAATCCGAGATAACAAGCATGGGGCTGGATGAACACAGCAGGTCAAGCAGCATCATAGGAGCAGGAGCTTTTCCAGCAACTTTGTTTTTGTTCATGTTTGAACTTACTTTGACTAAAGAAAGATTTAAGACACTCGTACTGCTCCACTTTCATCATCTGTTAGCTCGATGGTGAGGTGCACCTGTAGTGGAGAGGAGTGGACTTCAGTGAACTTGATTGTTCTCATAAGGCTTTCTAGGAAGCCATGCAAATCCCGAAGCAATACTAAAGGGGTGCAGATTTGCACGATAGATCGCTGCCGTCTTTTCTTAACAGCAGGGAATTGGACAGTCCCCATGCATTAGTAAGAGCAATATTGGGGTTTGGTCATAGTAAACTAAGCCTAGTTACTAATTGTCGAAATATTTCCAGGTCAGATGGTGTTTCAGCAGCTTCTTATACAGAGCTATGGGTACAAAGGTGTCACTATGTCCTCCTAAATGCATTCCCACCCCCAGTTATTATGTCGCACTATATATTATTCATTTACTGTTTCTCTTGAGCTAGAAACAATTGCTCTTTATCTTTTGGTTTTATTCATTCGTGGAATATAAGCATTGCTAGCTAGGCTGGTGTTCGTTGCCTATCTCTAATTGCCCAGACAGCTGTTAAGAATCAACTTCATTGCTGTGAGTCTGGAGTCACAAATAAGCCGGACCAAGTAACAATGGCAGATTTTCTTCCCTAAAGCGCAGCAATGAGCCACATAGAGCCAATGTTACATTTTATAAGACAATCAAACTATAATGTTCCTTTCTTGTAGAATGCCTGTTTAGCTTTACTTGAAGTAAAGCTTTTCCTTCATGTCACTTTCATCCCTCAGTTTCAACAGTTGGTTTGCTATCGGGTAGACTGCCTCGGTTCATCTTCCAAATCGTCTTTCAAATAGTGGGTTGTTCAGGATTTCACTTGGTGTTTTGTACATCAGTCGATGAGATAGAAGTAAGGTTTTCTGCCTTGCCATTTGACTGTGAATGTCTGGTCAAAATGGTGATATGTTTGAAATCAAACAGTGATGCAGATTGTAGGACTTCCCTTGGGTTAACTGGCATTGCCATTTATTAACCTCATTTGTAACACCATGATGTACAAAATCAGTTTATGATTTATGGTACTTTCCGTTTTTATTAAATTCTGCGTGTTTTCAAGAGATCAGAGTAAAAGCTTGAATATATGAAATGATTGTTTTTCTTTGCGTAAACCAGATCGCATTTTAGTTTCCTCCCATTGGCTTGCTGGTATTTCATGGTACAAAGGTGAATATATGATCTTGAAATCATTTAACCAATGTTATTTTCAGAAGTGCCATGTGTTTCATCTCTTTGAAACATTAGTCAGTTTTTAGAAGAGCATGAGCTAATCAGAACAGTCAACATGGATTTCCTAAAATCATGCCAACTTTGGCAGCTCCACACTTATTGAAAAGGTCACTCATTTTCAAAAGAACTTGTTATAATGAGCTGAATTTTGTGCAGGCGGCAGAAGCCTCTCTGCTGCAGTGGGCATTGACCTCACTTTGGCTGGCGGCAGGACCTGGCACTGACCAATTAACCCTCTGCCACTAGGGCCACCATCCAATTGAGTATTGTTGGTGGCCAATACAGAGGCAGCTGAAATAAGTGTTCACCTCAAAGATAGGACTCCTTGAAAAGTGATAAGAGTGAGGCTCAGCCAGACACATGGGTTATCTGGCAGGCTGGCAGTTCCTGGTGGACAGGTGTTGCTGTGGTCAAATGTTTGAGTGGTGGGTGGTCCTTTCGTGGACCAAGGAGTCCTCTACAAGGAGGGCCTCCTTGCTTGGAGACATCTTGAAGGCTGACAGAATGCATTCGGTAGTCTCCAATCCCCTCCTACAACATTGGCAAAATATTTGCAGGCACATGAAATTGTTCCAGCGGGCCACTTCAGAAGCTTAATCAGTTGCTGGTTGGGCACTGATCTGCCCACTTGCTCAGCAGTGACAAAATAGCATCATAGGAAGAAGAAGTCAGACATCTCCCCTCTACCCCATCACCTTCCTTTTTTAAAAAATCATTAATAGGATGTAGGTTTCTCTGGCTAGGCCAGCACTTTTTGCTTATCCCGAAATTAGCTAAGGAAAGAGTAGGTCCACTCAAGGATAAAGGAGGAAGATTACATGTGGAGCCAGAGGAAATGAGTGAGATCCATAATGAGCACTTTACGTCGATATTCACCAAAGAGAGGAATTTGAGGTTAGGGAAAGATGTGTGAATACTTTTAGGCAGATCAACATAATGAAGGAGGAAGTGTTGGATGTTATGAAATACATTAAGGTACAGAAGTCAGGATATTGTGGGAGGCAAAGGAAGAAATAGCTGGGGCCGTAACAGATATCTTTCCATCCTCTTTGGCCTCTGATGAGATTCCAGAGGACTGGAGAGGGGCCAATATTGTTCCTTTGTTTAAGAAGGGAAACACAGATAGTCCAGATAATTCCAGGCCAGTGAGCCTGACATCAGTGGTGGGGAAGATTTTGGTGAGGATATGAGAGACAGGATTTATTCATATTTGGAAGTGAATGGACTTGCTAGTGATAGGCAGCATGGCTTTGTGTGGGAAAGTCATGTCCCATCAATTTGGTTGAGTTTTTTGACATGACTAGAAAGATTGATAAGGGAAAGATAGTGGCTATTGTCTACATGGACTTTAATAAGGTTATTGATTGGGTACCTCATGGCAGGAATTTACAGAAGGTAGAGTCTCATTGGATCCAGGTGAGCTGGCTTGATGGATACAAACTGGCTTGGTCATAGAAGACAGAAAGTAGCAGTGGAAGGGTGCTTTTTGGAATGGAGATCAGTAACTAGTGGTGTTCCGCAGAGATCAGTGCTGGGACCTTAATTGTTTGTAATATATGTAAATGATCTGGAGGAAAATGTAGGTAGTCTGATTAGTAAATTTGTGGATGACACCAAAATCAGTGGAGTTGCAGATAGTGAAAAGGATTGTCAAAGGATACAGCGAGATATAGATAGATTGCAGATTTGTCAGAGAAATGCCAGATGAAGTTTAATCCAGACAAATGCGAGGTGATGCATTTTGGAAGATCAAATTCAAGTGCGAATTATACAATAAATGACAGAACCTTTTGGAGCATTGACACACAGAGGGATCTGGGCATAGGGGTCCAAAGTAGCAATACTGGTGGATTAGGTGGTTGAGGAGGCACACAGCATGCTTGCCTTCATCAGCCAGGCATTGAATATAAAAGTTGGCAAGTTATGATACAGTTGTACAAAATTTTAGTTAGACTGCATTTGGAACACTGTGTGCAGTTCTGGTTGCTAAATTACCAGAAGGATGTGGATATGGAGGAGGATGTGGATAAGGAGAGGGTATGGAGGAGGTTTACCAGGATGTTGCTTGGTCTGGAGAGTTTTAGTTATGAGGAGAGGTTGGATAAACACGGATTGTTTTCACTTGAAATATGAAGGCTGAGGGGGGCGACCTGATAGAGCGCTACAAAATTATGAGATTCATTGATAAGGTGGATAGTCAGAGGCTTTTTCTCAGGGTGGAAAGGCCAAATACAAGATGGCACAGATTTATGGTGAGAGGGGCTAGGTTTAGGGGAGAAGTGTGGAGAAAATGTTTCACTTAGAGGGTGGTGGGTGCTTGGAATACACTTCCAGTATAAGTGGTAGAAGCAGGCACATTAGCAATGTTTAAAGAGTATCTTGATGGGCACATGAATAGGAGATGAACAGAGGAATGGAAACCTCGCATTGGCAATAAATAGCATGTCTATATAAGGACTAGGAATCGGCACAGGCTTGGTGGGCCAAAGGGCCTATTCCTGTGCTGTATTGAATTGTGTAATTGTATTGAATTGCCCTTGAGAAGTTGGTGGAAGCTGTCTTCTTGAACCACTCCAGTTCTTAGAGTCTATGTACACCCACAGTGCTGTAGTGGAGGGAATTCCAAGAGTTTGAACCAGGCAAATTGAAGGAATGCCAATATATATCTAAGCCAGAATGTTGAGTGGTTTGGAGGGGAACTTGTGGGTGATGATGCTCTCATGCATTTGCTGCTCATTCCTTTCTAAGTGATAGAAGTCATGCAGTTGAAAAATGGTTTGGACAGAGGCAAGGTGAGTTGTTGCAATGCATCCTGTAGATGGTACACACTGCTGCTTGTGTGTCAGTGGTGAAGGGAATACCACTGTGTCAGGCTTATCTTCATCTATCTCACACTGAATATCTTAAATATTCCTAAGTACCTCTCTGCCCATAGAAATAATTAATATAATACTGATACATTTTGGCTGCTCGGTGAGCAATCTCTTCATTTTGCTAAATTCTGTTGCTGGACTACTTTTCATCACTAGCTTAATGGGCAATGGTAGATTTTATCAGCTTTCAGAATTTAATAATAGCTGAATCTCCAGCATGTAACATGTTAATTTTCCATATTAAATTGATCTTGGCTGTCATAGCCACATATGCTATATCTTGTACAGTTATGCAAGAAAAGTAAAATATCTGGATTTTATCCACTGAAAATATGTTTGAACTGCTTAGCTGAAAGAGTTTATTTCTGTAGGATGTTACATTCCTGGTATTGTCAGGTATTGTCACATTTTCTGTATTTCTTGAGACATTCATTAGGGGTGCATCTAGTGACATTGCTGTTTCTAGCAGATTCTGTCTTTAACTCTAACTAAGAACTCAAATCACTATCCATAAACCTGACTTCTAGTCCTATGCTAGTCATTAATCCTAACACCCTGTGGCTACTCTGGTAAATTCACTGTTTTTTTTTTCATTCTGGAACCATGTGGTGTTTGTTATTAAATTTAGCAAGTAGCGTACTCAAAAATCTGAAGAACATGTGGTATGTATTCATTAGGCATTTCAGTGGAGATGTCAATCACACGAGCAGATCTGAATCAGAAAGAAATTCTGGCAACTTTCTGTACTTAGATTAAACACGAAGTTATGGCAGTATTGAAGCACTCTCCCAAATTTGTGCATACCCTCTATTAGAAACTTTCTGGAGGAGGAGAATTGGGACCTGTGATCCCTATTCTCCTCCAGTCCCTTCATTACATTAGACAATTAAGTTTAGTTTTCACAGTCTGTCTCACTGTCCTTTCCTACATTGTTTCATAACGAAATGGTCCCAATATTGTGGTCTGTGGTGAAGCGGTGGCACCTGTTGCTTACCCTGAAGAAAGCAGCTCACCACAATCTAGTGACCTCTGCAACATGGATTTCAACTTACTTGTTGCTAATTTGAATTGAACAACAAGTCAAAAGGATCTCCATGTATCCAGCAACCCGATGTCATCAAGCAAGGCAAGCAGCCTATCAGATTGAAGAATTCCCTCACACAGCTAATTAAAATGGTAAAAGCACAAAACTTTTTGTTGTAATTTTACAGAGAACCAAGTGAAGATTGGGGAATATGCATAAGAGTAGGGTAAAAGTTGAAATTGCCTGAAAAGCTTTAAAATATAGTTAAAGTATGTGGAATTTTACCATAATGGAGAATGTTGAAATTATATGAAAAGAAAACTACCATTTTGGGACCAGAGAGATGTTTAAGAAAGTGTGTAAGGTTCTGACAGGATTAATGCTGAGAAATGCATGAAGAACTGCCCAATTTGATGATGCCACCGGCTTTGGGGGAATGGCTTCAGATCATGAAAAAGTAAGACCTAACATCAAGGTCTCTGTCATAGTTTCAGTAGGGATATCTATCATGTCAATGTAAGTAGTATGTAGTTGCTATTAAGCAATAACTACATCTTGATTTGGACAAGAACCTCCTCTTGTTAAAATACCAAGTGGTTTGTTCTCTGCCACAGCAGAACCAGCCGGCCCTGTAGATCCGAAACAGAAGGGTACAGAGGGAGAACAGAGTCAGCATTGCTCATTAATGATCTTTCATCAGAACTCGAAAAAGTTAGAGATTTGCAAGTTTTATGCAAGGGAGAAAGACAAACAGAGGCCTGCGAATGCATGGAAGACAGGAAGGTTTGAGTGACAGAAGAATTAGGCTTGCAGAGCAAGATCGACTGCCGACAGGTCAGGAAAAGAAACAAATAATATAAAAAGGCGGCTTAGATCAAGCTGTCAGTGTTACTGTCAGAAAGCAAAAATAAGAGAAAACCTAAACACACAAGAGAAAGAAACAATATGTGATGGCCATCATGATTAGAGATTACAGTCTAAAGTTATTTAACATTTGTTAGTCAAAGTGCCCAGTTGAAAAATGAGGTGCTGTTCCTCAAATTATGTTGAGCTTCATTGGAACTTTGCAGTAGGCTGAGGACAGAGACATTTGTTTTAGAGTGAGGTGGAAAATTAAAATGACTCATCTCTTGAAGCTCAGGGTTATGGTTGCAAATTGAAATTATCAATATATCAAGGTCGGAATATGTGAATCCAGAGCCACAGTAGGCTATTCAACCCCTCAAAATTGCTTTGCCTTTCAATAACATATTTACTGATTATGATCTGAACTCCACATTCTTGCTTACACTTGACAACCTTTGATTCCCCTTGTTGGACAAGAATCAATCTACTGAGGTGCTCTGCAAAATGGTTACCGAATCTGCATTTGATCTCCCCACTTTGGAGCAGACTGCATTACGCGTTGCTAATACAACAGACAGATTGAACGAAGTACAAGTAACTCACGGTTTCATCTAGAAGATGTGTTCGGTGCTTTGGATAGTGAGCAAGGAGGAGGTGTTATACCTCCTGTGCTTACATGTGAGGATGCTATGGAAAAGCAATAAGGAGTTGGAATGATTGAGGAATGGATGAGGGCCTCATGGACGAAATAGTCCCTTTGTAATGGGCACATAGATGTGGTCAAGGTCACTGTGGGAGGTTGAGGTCCTGCCTCTAGATCTACAATAGCTCCGGATATGTTTGAGTGCACTGTTTGTTTTGTTTACTACCTTTTCTTCTGGCTTTGTTTCTAGTTCTTGCCTTCTAAAAAGCCTGGTAATGTAATTAGGGTTGGACACTGTAATAGATATAAGTATTACTGCAGCCCTGTAGGATTACCTGTACTGTAAAAAAATACTAGTCATGCTTCTCATTGTTGGCAATCACTCAGTAATGCGTATGATTGTGCACCTAGGAAATTCCTGTCATTGGTCATGGGTTCTGGAGATCCTCATGTGGTTGATAAGCATGATCCCAGAGCTGCATCTCTGACCAGACACTTGGCAGGTTTTCCCAGGAAGTGGAATTGGTTTTTGGACTCAGGATCACTGGTATTTCATTCTCAGGCTCCTTTCCCAAATCTCCTCTTTTGGATGGCTATCCCTGAAGAATTGTGTACCTTCATACTGGAGTTTCTTTCAAATCAATTCCTTTGGAACGAGAGTCTCCCATTGTTACCATCTATGTTGAATTCCTTGAGAGAAGCCTTCAGGGACTGTTTGAAAAGCTTCCTTTGTCTTCCTCTTCTTTGAGCTGGGTGAAGAAGCTTTGCTTTGGCAGAGTTGCGAAGTTGGGTAGTGGATTGGAAGACAGGAAGTTAGAATTTGGTATTTGTAAAAGGCTCGGGGGAAAAGCAGTACATGGCGCCTTTAAAAGATAATATGCTTTTTCTGTGCGTAGAGGTTCAAAAAAGATGTCTGTGGGCAGCAGGTTGTGGGTTTGCAGGTGCACAGAGAGCACCTGAATTGAAACATTTGTATCAAAGGGCTGTACAGTCAGCAGCAGTTTTGTTTTGTTATCAAGACAGCGAGTTTTGATTTCAGCCAATCAATTTGAATCAGGCACTTAGATACCAAAAGCCAATTAAATTTAATTGGTTTTGACAACATAGGACAAGTCCTTTTGTAAGAAATTGACATGTCATCAAGGGCATAAAAGGAGAGAACCGTTGGAAAATCAAAAGAAGTAACGTCATCTACTAGAGTTAACAGCTCTCAGCTTGCAAGGGAGAATTGTTAGTTCTCACAGTTTTGTCTAAGTTTTAGAGATAGCACCATGTATATCAAAGGTACCTATGGCACAGCTTGTTAATATTACTGATGGAGGAATTGATGGAGCAGGAGTTCCTGACAGAACATTCAATGGAGAAGGCATTCCTTACAGAACATTCTGCAGAGAAGGCACAGAACATTCCAGAAGACATGTAACCTGGCTGTAATTTTGAGAGACTAAAGTCTATTTTTTTTTATTTAAGTGGGACTTTTATTTGTTGGAACAGCATACCATTAGAATCTTGTTTTATTCGGTAATAGTTAGTTGTGAGAAGGGGTTTATTTGGTTTGTTAATAGTTCCATTAATTTATTCAATGTTAGAGTTAAATGAATAAATTGTTACTTGTTGACTGTAAAGTGAGTGTCAGAGATATCTTTTAGTTAATGATTAGAAGTTGCTGAAAGGCAGGTTACACCACTTTTTACATTCCTTTTTAACAGATTATAGCGTGAGGTGCTCCTCTTTGGGTATTTCAGTTTAAGTTCTTAGAGGGGGGTCAACCTATGCTTTATTACAGATTGGGGGCTCCTCTGGGATCTGGCCAGCTCAGGTCCAGGATTTGGACAGGATGGGAAAGACTGGGTCCAGAATTTGAACGAATTTGGACAGATCAGAAAGGTTCTGGTCAGATTTGAACAGATTTAGGATATGAAAGATTCCAGCAGATTTAAACGAACTTGGGCTCTAATAGCCTACATCTTTAAATACAACTTAGGTGAGAAGTGGAAAATCTGTTTAATTTTGGCTGCTTGTTGTGGTTAAATCAAAAGTGAGATAATAGCTCTTCCAGTCACAAAGAGTTATCGGGGGCGGAAGAAGTGACTTTGGGGGTTTTACAAAAGGTGAGCGAGGAAAAGCTTCTGGAATTGGCAGAAAAGCTTGGGTTGGGTTGCCTTTGTCTGTGAGAAAAGAAGAGGTAATTACAGCAATGACTCAACATTTAAATTTGCTAGAAAGGCCATCAGAATCTTTGGAAATGGCTAGAATTCAATTGAAACTGAATTATGGTTACAAGCAGAGGAAGGACAAAGAGAAGAAGAGAGAAGAAAGGGAACAAAAGAGAGAGTTTGAACTTTGGAAGTTGCAAATTAGACAGAATAGCTGACATAAAATGATGGAAATGAAGGTAGAAGGTAGGCTTAGTGAGGAGGATAGTGATGATGTGCAAACCCATCGTAGCCAAAGGTCTGGTAGGGATATGTACAAATATGTCAAACGTTATCAAAATGCGATGAAAAAGATGTAGAAGTCTTTTTCATCGCGTTTGAGAAATTGACTAAACAGATGAACTGGCTAGAGGCTGTGTGGGTAATGTTAATTCAGACCAAGTTGGTAGGCAGGGCTAATGAGGTGTTTGCAGCGCTGTCAGAGGAGGTGTCAGGAGAATATGAAGGAGTAAAATGGGTTATTTTGAGTGCCTACGAAGTGGTATCAGAACCACATAGACAACGGTTCAGAAATGCAAGACAGAAACCAGGTCAGACTGATACCAAGTTTTAAAGAATTAAACAGAGCAACTTCGATAGATGGATGAGAGCATTAAAGATAGGAAAGACACATGAGGATATTAGAAATGTTATTCTGCTGGAGGAGTTTAGAAATTCACTTTCAGTAGTGATACAAACTCATGTTGAGGAACAGAAATTTGAAACAGCAAGAAGAGCTGCAGAGATGGTGGACGAATACACATTGGTGCGTAAATCTAAATCTGGTTTCCAACAGCAATTTCATTCCATGAGGGGTAGAAATTGGGAAAGAGGGAGATCCTTCAATGAAAAAAAAAAAGTAGATCACACTGGGAACAGTTTACCACATGTGGAAAGAAGAAACCCAAGAAGGTGGAAAAGAGGTGAAAAATCTCAGGCGTTTTGAATTCAATAAGGTGGGACACACAAAGTCACAGTGCTGGTGGGTTAAGAAAGGCACTGGGAAAAAGGATGTGGTAGAAGAGGATAAACCAGTGGGATTAGTTGAGGTAGTGAAAGAAATCCCAAGAGAAGTTGAGAAGCTGCAGGAGAGTGCACAGTCTAGTCACGGGCTGGATAGTAAAATAGCATGCAATCTTTTCAAAGACTTCACCTGTATAGGTAAGATTTACTCGGGTAGAACAGGGGGAGTAGGTGAATTAGTTAAAATACTAAGAGAAATGGGAGCTGGTCAGTCTCTAATAGTCAGAGATGAAAATATTTGCACTCCTTCTGAAATATTGCTCAAACGAGTGATAATCAGTGGAATAAGTGGAGAGAGAATTAGTGTTCCCCAGTGTAAGATAAGGCTAGAAAGTCCAATCAAGACTGGGGAAGTGATAGTGGGAATGATGGAAAAATTAGCTATTCCAGGAATACAGTTTGTTTGTGGAAATGATAGAGCTGGATCACAGGTGGGAGTGATGCCCATTGTAATGGAGAAGCCAAAAGAAAACCAGGGAACTGAGGAGTTAAAAGTAAAATACCCTGGATTTTTTCTGGACTGAGTGGTGAAAAGATCCTACAGCCATAAGTTAAAGCAAGAAGGGAAAACAAAAGAGAAAGATGAAGGAGCTTTCCTGCTCCTCTGATGCTGCTTGGCCTGCTGTGTTCATCCAGCTCTACACCTTGTTATCTCAGAAAGATGAAGGAGTTGAGGTCCAGTTAGCTGACACTCTGTTTGATGAAATGTTAAAGGGAAAGCCGAAGCAGGTAGAGCATCAGGCAGAGGTGTTCGTTCTGAAAAAATTAATGGAATTACAACAAAAGGATGAGATGATAAAGGATTTATATCATAAAGCCTACTCAGAAATGGAATGAGAATGTATCCCAGAATGTTACTACCTTAAGAATAGAGTCTAAGGCAGAAATAGAGACCTTGGCAGGTTAGTGCAGATGAGAAATGGGCAGAAGTGCACCAGATTGGTTGCCGGTAGAATACAGACAGGAGGTATTGTGGGTAGCACATGAATTGCTGGTAGGAGGTCATCTAGGAATGAGAAAGATTCAGGTTAAGATACAGAAGCATTTCTATTGGCCTAGATTACATAAGGATGTGGTTGAATTTTGCCGTACCTGTTATATGTGTCAGATGGTCGGAAAGCCGCAGGCAGTGATAATACCAGCGCCTTTGATGTCAATTCCCACATTTGAAGAATCTTTCACATGGGTTATGATTAACTGTGTAGCTCCCCTCTCAAAACTAAAAGTGGGAACCAGTACTTGCTAACCATAATGCATGTGTTTACCCTGTTTCTGGTGGCAATTCCATTACAGAATGTCAAGGCCAAAATAGTTGTGGAAGAGTTGATTGTTTTCTTTACCTGTTACGGACTACCCAGGAAGATTTAGTCAGACCAAGGGTCCAATTTTACTGCCAAATTATTTGAGAAGGTGACTGATAGTTTAGGCATCAAGCATTTTAAATCAAGTGTGTACCATCCTGAATCCTAGGGAGCATTGGAAATCGACCAATGCCTACGACCATTGGGCATTCGAGTGGCACACAAACCTATGTCAACCCTATGCCAACTGCTATCTCGAACCAAAGACCCCTGACCCACAATGGACAGAATATATGTGATATACAAGATCCCATGCAAAGACTGTGATAAACATTACATTGGACAGACAGGAAGGAAACTGGCCACAAGAATATACGAATACTAACTAACAACAAAAAGACATGACCAATACTCACTTGTCTCCGTTCACACAGATAAGGAGAACCATCAATTCGATTGGGACAACATCAGGATCCTAGAACAGGCCAAACAAAGACAAACACAGGAATTCCTAGAGGCCTGGTTCTCCACCAAGAAAGCCATCAATAAACACGTAGAATTAGACCCGATATATACATCACTGTGAAGAAAAACTGGAAATGAGGTAATCAACTCCAACGAACACCAGAGTTTAAATATCAGGCAGGAAAACACAACAGCACTTCATCGGAGGCTGCACTGATGATGTTACCCAGCAGGGTAATGAAACGTCTGCGAACTAATGAACCTGCTCAGCAAGCGAACCAACCACAGATCCCTTCAAAGCAAGGTTTAGAGAACTGTATGAGATTGAGAAGAAGTTAGGTCAGGTGCATTATCTGATAAAAATGTCAGATATGAAAAATTATTTATCGTGTATGTCATGTGAACATGCTGAAACCTCACAATGACAGGGAAAGGGAACTGGAAAAACAAGTATTAGTTACTACTACTCAGAGTGAGGAATCAAATCCAGATGATGTGGATTTTGATGTACCTCAGAATAAATTGAATAATAAGGAAACCATTAAGGAATGGGATAGGCTAGTGAGCTATCTGTCCCAGGAACAGAAAACTGAATTGAAAGAATTGATACAGTGCTATGAGGACATATGTAGAAATAAAATGGGGAGGATTAATACCCTAGTACATGAGGTTGATATAGGGAATGTTGTTCTAATAAAACAACACCCCTACAGGCTAAATCCTCTCAAAGCAACGCAGGTTGAGAAGGAAGTGGAAGCGATGTTCCAAGAAGACATAATAGAGCTGAGTCAAAACATGTAGAGCTCGCTGATCATGTTGGTTCTCAAACCTGATGGTACTCAATGATTCTGCGTAGATTATCAGAAGGTCAAGGCTGTGACCAGATCTGACTCATACCCAATTCCAAAGCTGGAGGATTGTGTGGAAAATGTTGGAAAAGCCACTTACATCACAACATTGGAGTGACTTTGTGGTTACTGGCAAGTGCCTTCTCAGAGAGAGCAAAAGAATTTCCTGCTTTTGTAACCCCAAATGCGCTGCATCAATTTAAAATAATCCCCTTTGGAATGAAAAATGCACCAGCCACTTTTTAAAGATTTATGAACAAAATTGTTGCAGGATTTACTAATTGTGCCTTGACTTAGTGGTTTTTATTCATTTGTGGAAAGATCACATGGAGCATTTCGCAGAGCTCTCTGAGAGACTATGGAAGGCAAAGTTGGTCATAAGCTTGGCAAAGTCAGAACTCGCAACATTCTTAGGGCACAACATTGGACACGGGCGGATGACGCTGAGAAATGCAAAGACTAAGGCCAACGAGGAATTTCCAAGACCATCCTTGAAGAAGGAAGTGCTCTAATTTTTAGGATTGAGCGGATTCTACAGGAAATTTGAGCCAAACTTTTTTGGCGTGGCAGCGCCACTGATGGATTTGTTAAAAAAAACATGAAATGTTGATGGACAGAACAATGCCAGGAGGCATTTGAGAATTTAAAAGCAGTGTTAACCACCGCACCAGTTTTACCCACACCAAATTTCTTGAAACTTTTCAAAGTCACCATCGACACAAGCAATGTAGGTGTTAGAGGTGAGTTGTTACAGGAGGATGATTGTGGAATTGAAAGGCCAATCAGTTATTTTTCAAACAAATTCAATATCCACCAGAAAAAGTATTCAACCATTGATAAAGGATTATTGAGTTTGGTGATGGCTTAACAACATTTTAGTGTTTGCTTTGCAAATAATGCATCAGTGATGATTGTGTATATCAATCACAGTTCTTTGACAGTTCTGGAAAGATTTAAGGACAGGAACACTAGATTATTTCATTGGAGTCTTGTGTTACAAGCACTTAATTTACACATTGTACATGTTGCAGGTTGTGAAAATGTTATCGAGGTGCTTTATTGGGGGCTTAAAAATATGTTTATATAAGATATTGAACAGCAGTGTTCAATGTTATATGTCATTAGAATTAATATGAAATGTGTAACTCTAGATTAATAAGATATGGATCTAGTAATATAATGGAGTAAAGGTTTTAGAAAATTATGATGCCATCTTTTTGTAATGATAGTTCTTTTTTTCTTCTTGGGGTTTGTTGTAAAATTGGGTAGAGTCCTTGTGGATTGGAAGGCGGGAAGTTAGAATTTAGTGTTTGTAAAATGCTATGGAGGAAAGCAGTGCATGATCCCTTTAAAAGATAACATGCTTTTTCTATGCTTACAAATTCAAATTGTCTGTGGGCAGCATCTTGTGGGTTTGCAAGTGCACAGACAGCACCCAAATTGAAACATTTGTATCAAGACGCTGTACAGTTAGCAGCAGTTTTGTTATCAAGACAGCAAGTTTTGATTTTAGCCAATTAATTTGAATCAGGCACTTAGATACCAAAGGCCAATTAAATCTAAATCTGATGGTTTTGATGACATAGGACAAACCCTATTGTAAGAAATTGAAATGTCATCAAGGGTATAAAAGGAGAGGACAGTTGGAAAATCTGCTGGAGTTAACAGCTCTCAGCTTGCAAGGGCGAATTGCTAGCTCTCACAGTTTTATCTAAGTTTTAGAGAAAGCACCATACATATCAAAGGTACCTCTGGCACAACTTGTTAATATTCCTGAAGGAGGAATTGATGGAGCAGGAGTTCCTGACAGAACATTTGATGGAGTAGGCATAGAACAGTCCAGAAGGCATGTAACCTGGCTGTAATTTTCAGAGACTAAAGCCTACATTTTTTTATTTGTTTTATGTAAGTAGGACTTTTATTTGTTGGAACAGAATACCATCAGAATCTTGTTTTATTCATGAATTGTCAGTAGTTGGAAGGGGTTTATTCGGTTTGTTAATAGTTAATTTGTTCACTGTCTGAGTCAGACAAATTTCTTACTTGTTGATTGTAAAATGAGTGTCATAGATTTCTGTTAGTTAATGATTAGAAGTTGCTGAAAGGCAGGTTACACCACTTTTCACATTCCTTTTTAACAGATTATAGGGTGAGGTGCTCCTCTTTGGGTGTTTTGGTTTTAGTTATCAGAGAGGGGTCAACCTCCGCTTTATGACATCAGTCAGAACTCAGCTATCCTAAACATGTGGCCGGCCCAGCAGATTTGGTTTTGGATGATCGTGGTCTCAATGTTAGCTGCTTTAAGGACACTGATATTAGTTTTCATGTCCTCCTAGCCCATGTGGAGAATCTGTCTCAAACTGTGCTGATGGTATTTCTCGAGGGTCTTGAGGGTCTATATATAGTCCACGTTTTAGAGCTGTAAAAAAGATTGGGAAGGATGACTGCCTTATACACAAGGATCTTGGTATCAGCACAGATATCATGGACTTCGAAGATTCTCATCCTTAGATGGCCAATGGCGGTGCTCACAGATTTGACATGATGTTGAATCTCTGCATCGATGTCAGCCTTAGGTGAGAGGTAGCTTTCAAGGTTTGCTTCTATTAAGATCTGTGATCATGACTTTTCAACTAGAGACTCAAATACACTCATACGCATATCTTATTCTAAAATATTTTGTCTGTGGCTCTATATATGATAGTCAAGCGCATTCCTTGATACAGTAGTACAAGGAGGAGCCTCTGTTGAAGCCTCTACATAGATCTTTGATTTAAGGACCTTATTCCAATTAATGCAGCACAAGCCATATCATGCACATACTGGAGAAGATTCTAGGTAGGATAGCATTACTGAGACGTCACTTTCCCCATCACACCTCCACCCCATATCACTGAAAAAGGCAGCGTTGCATATAAGTGCATTTTGGCCTTGTACAGCCTATGAGATCTTTGATTGTCTTTGTGAATTGGCCTGCAAGTCACGTGTGATTACTTCTGCTTCACATGGTAACTAATTTCAAACCTTAAGGACCAATAACACAGCCCGCACTGCTTGTGCCCAGGTTTTGTATCTTACATAGTTGGTCACTGCATGTGTCTCACATGCAGGAATCTATGATTACACACATCTTAAACCTGTACCATCAAAGTGCCTGTAATGTAATTGCCCTTGCGAGGCATCACATTTCTCACAAGTGAAGGCCACTCTCATGGTCAGAAAAACACACTTTCTCCATCCTCACTTGGTGTGGTGACAGCCTATCTCATTTCCACTGTGCATTTAAAATTCAGATGATGTTGGAAGAGAGCAGATGTCAAGTTTCGCAGAGTGAGTCGCAGCTCAGCAATGTTAGCCTAGGTGACTCCAAATCCTCATACTCCCTTCATCCCTATCGACTCCATCAATTCTGAACTTACCCCGGACCCACACAAATGTTTCATTTAAGTATAGATCTCCCAACATTACCCTTTGAGCTCCACGCATACAGCTTAGTTTATCCATCCATTGCGATGCACTAACCCCCACCACTCACAGCTCAGTTGGTGATGACTGCCGATGACCTCCCACCCTACAGTAACCCATGTCCTCCAAAACACTACTGTCTCTCAATTTTATATATTGAGTTGCACCACACCCCACCATCACAATCATTATCTCCTCTGCATCCCAGCATGATGCGTCCAAACTCCTCAATTGATGTCCCTAATTTGCCTTTTACAGCAGTAGATCCTTATAACCTTCCCTGACTTTCAGTGAACAGAGCCCTGTTGTGACTAATGGTGACTGACCTGGGAGGACATCCATGAGTAACCAGACATAGGTCCCAACTGAGCTACCATTAATCCCCAGTCTGGTCGCACTGCACCTGCAGGCATGACCATGGACCACTTCCTGGACTGTAATGATATGGAACCTTTGAACCGGAGTGCCCCAAGTGCTGACTGATCATGTCCAACGCTCTGGTGCGAGATTAGACACTTTCCTCTGACTGCTTTGGGACCTTCTTACTGACAACAGTCCCCCTTGACTTGACTGAGGACTATTCCCAATAAACATTGGGTCATGGCCATTTTGTTGAGGCTCATGCAGTATATTTGCCATTTGAGCTGCTGACACATTCTGTAAATATGAAATTGACTGAGCATTATGCATTAAATCATCATGTCCACCCCACTGACTGATCAATGTTGACCATCATGTCAAGGTACAAAAACAAAGTTGATGGAAAAGCTCAG
>JAHRHZ010000144.1:45555784-45620067 GCA_024137785.1 Ginglymostoma cirratum | reverse complement strand
GCCACTTATGGCACCATCTTGGGTACTAAGGTACCCAGGTACAGATCCATTCCTACCACATTGAAGCCTGCTATTTCTCAATTAAATAATCTTACTCTTGATTACTCCTTGTCCTTTTTCATAGACAACCTAAACTTTATGACACAATGTCACTGTCCCAGAAATGTACCCTGACACCTGATCCACTTGGCACATCTCATTCCCAAGTGCATCCTTTCTGTTGGACTGGAAACATCCTTAGGTGAAAAATTCTCCAAGAGTTTCCTCTAGGAACTCTTGCCCCTCTCCAGCAATTTTTTTTCTAATGATATCACAGTCTAAATTGGGATAATTAAAGCCTCCTGTTGCAATTACTTCATAATTCTTACATTTCTCTCAAATTTGCTTGGAAATTTATTCCCCTTCACTGTTTCCATTTATTTGTTAGACTGTGATGTACAACAAATATCTGGTGCCTCTGTACTCTCTCAGCTTTAGCTAAACAGATTCTACCCTTGGTCACTGTGGGACATGCTGTCTCCAGTACTGCATTGTTTTCATTAATACTGCTACCACTCCTACAATTTTTTCCTTCATCTTTCCTGAACTTCTTGAATCCAGAAATATTTTATCCCCATACCTCCCCTTTGCCTTCTGATTTCAGGTTTTTGGTGGGACAAGTGCTAATGGCCCCGCGGAGTTCATTTATGTCTTGTCAGTTTTGTTTCTGCTGAGATTTGCGTAGCTCACAGATGGCCTCCAGTGGTCATTACTTGGTACTGCAACATTACAGCTCACAACAGGCTCTGGTAAACACTCAATATTTTTACAGTAATTTAAAATTGCTTTTCCGGGGGAATTATTGCCAAACGTAATTTGACAATTAATTTAGAAACTTGATACTTTATTGTTATCAATTTCATCCTCCTTTCCGAGCGCTGTCTTGGGGGTGAATCTGACTGCTTTCAAATTTAATGATATATTTGACCAGAATGAGCTTTTTCCTTTGTTCATTTGTGGGATATGAGTATTGCTGGCTGGACAGCATCTATTGCCTGTGCCTAACTGCCTTTGAGAAGGTAGTGGTGAGCTGCCTTCTTGAACTACTGCTGATCATGTACTGTAGGTAGACTCACAATGTTGTTAGAGATGGAATTCCAAGATTCTGACCCAACATGCCCTCCTGTAGTCTCAATTGAATCAGGGCTGATCCTCAGACTTGATGGGAATGATTGAGTGGGGGATATGTCAGACCATGAGGTTACAGATTGTGCAGGAGTACAATTCTGCTGCTGTTGGTGGCCCACAGCACCTCATGGATGCCCAGTCTTGAGGTGCTAGATATGTGCGGTGTGTTCCATTTAGCATGATGATAGTGCCACACAACACAATGGAAGTTATTCTGAATGTGAAAGTGGGAATTTGTCTCCACAAGGACTATGCCGAGGTCACTGTTACTGATCTGTCATGAACAGATGCATATGCAGCTGACGGATTGGTAAGGATGAGTTAAGTGTGAAGTTAATTATGAGCTTAAGGGGAATTTATGCATTGAGGCAGAAAGCAAACTAAGATATGAAATGAATCTAAGAAATTAAATGAATTGCGACATCTGGAGTATTACGTGCAGTTTTAGTTTCCTTACCTGAGGAAGGATCTTCTGGCTATGGAGGGAGTGTAACCAAGGTTTACTGGACTGATCCCTGGGATGGCAGGACTGACTTGTGGAGAGACACTGGATGACAAGTGTGTTTTTCCTTCTTGTTGCCTCCCTTACCACATGCTGCAGACCCAGTCTAGCAGCTATGTCCTTTAGGACCCAAGCAGCTCGATCAGTAGTGCTGCTGCCAAGCTACTCTTTGTGGTGGACATTGAAATTCCCCATCCAGAGTACATTCTGCGCTATTGCCACCCTCAAGTGTTATTCAATGTTACGGATTACTGATTCATCAGCCAAGGAAGAACAGCATGTGGTAATCAGAACAAAAGAACAAAGAACAAAAGAGAACTACAGCACAGGACCAGGTCCTTTGGCCTTCCAAGCCTGTGCCAATCATCATGCCCTGATGAAACTGAAAAACAAACCTTCTAACCTTATTCAGTCTGTATCCCTCTATTTCCTCCCTATTCATGTAATCATCCACATGTCTCTTAAATGCTGGCGATGTGTCTGCTTCCACCACCTCCTTTGGCAGTGCATTCCAGGCTCCTACTATTCTCTGCATGAAAAACTTCCCTCCCATATCTCCCTTAAACTTTTGCCCTCTCACCTTGAACCTGTGGCCCCTTGTAATTGAAACTTTAACCCTGGGAAAAAGCCTCTGACTATCCACCCTATCTATGTCTTTCATAATCTCGTAGACCTCTATCAGGTCTCCTCTCAGCTGTTGTCTTTCCAGTGCAAATAATCCTAGTCTTTTTAATCTTTCCTCATAGCCAACCCCTCGAAACTGGGCAACATCCTGGTGAACATTCTCTGCACTCTCTCAAAAGCTTCCACATGTTTTTGATAATGTGGTGACCAAAACTGCACACAATACTTCAAATGCAGCTTAACAAGGGCTTCTTATAGCTGCAACATGTTTTACCAACTCTTGTACTCGGTCCCCCAGCTGATGAAGGCAAGCATGCCTTATGCCTTTTAATCACTTTGGCCACCTGTGTTGCCACTTTTAGGGAACTGTGGAGCTGCATGCCCAGATCCATCTGTATGTTAATGGTCCTTAGGGTTCTGCCATTTACAGTACAATTCAAATGTGATCCTCCAAAATGCATGACCTCTCATTTGTCTGGATTAAACTCCATCTGCCATTTCTGTGCCTAAGTTGCCAATCTATCTATATCCTAATGCATCCTTTCACAATCATTGGCATTATCAGCAATTCCACCAATCCTGGTGTCATCTGCAAACTTACTAATCAGACCACCCACATTTTCCCCCAGAACATTTATATATACTACAAACAACAGAGGACTTAAGACTGATCCCTGTGGAACACCACTAGTTACCAGTCTCCATTCTGGAAAACATCCCTCCACCGCTATCCTCTGTCTTCTATGACCAAGCCAGTTTTGCATCCATCTAGCCAGCCTACACTGAATCCCATGTGATTTTAGTTTTTGTATCAATCAGCAGGTGGTTTCCTTGTTCATGTTTAATCTGATGCCATGAGACTTCATGAGGTCCAGAGTCAGTGTTGAAGATTCCTAGGGCAACTCCAGACTGCATACCACTGGGCCACCACCTCTGCTGGGTCTGTCCTGCTGGTTGGTCAGGACATTTGCAGGGATGGTGATGGTGGTGTCTGGGGCATTGCCTGTAAGGTATGATTCCATGGGAATAACTATGTCAAGCTGACTAGTCTATGAGACAGCTCTCCAAGTTTTGGCACTAGCTCCCAGATGTTAGTAAAGAGGACTTTGCACAGTCAACAGGGCTGTTTTTGCCATTGACTTTTCTGGTGTCGAGGTCGATGCCAGGTGGTCTGGTTTCGTTTCTTTGTTGAGACTTTGCAGTGATTGATACAACTGAGTGACTTGCTGTGGTCATTTCAGAGGGTAGTTAAGAGTCAACCATATTGCTATGGGTCTGGAGTCACATGAAGGCCATACCAGGTGAGGATGGCAGATTTCCTTCCCTGAAGGACATTAGTGAACTGGATGGGGTTTTCTTGAGAATCATCAGTGGTTTCATGGTCCTCATTCTTATTTCCAGGCATCAACTGAATTCACAGCGTGGCAGGATTCAAACCCTTAGTCCCAGACATTCATTGAATTTCTGGATTAATAGTCCCAGTGACAATACAAGCAGACCATCACCTCCAAACCCCTCTAAATTGATATTCTATCCCCCACCAAGATGTCCTCCATAATAACACCACTTTTCCACTTAAATTGCAACTGTTGTTGAAAGCCCAATTCATCTTTTCTTTATCTACTGGCTTTTCCAAAACTTTCCATCTCTCACCTTCTATGAATCATGCTTTATGGATCCAAAACCACATCAAGCCCCATTCCTTGGTTTGGGAGGAATTTGAAGAAACCAGTTTGATAAAATAGAAAGCTGCAGCCTCACCTCAAAAAGTGAATTTTGGTTCCACAAACTGCTACAATCGATAGTGGGAATTTCCAGACTAACAAGTAGTCTTTTAAGAAGTATAAAGGAAGAATTTCAAAGCATACCAGCCCTTTCATCTCCTGGACTCTTGGAAATCAAGGAATTTAAAATAAAAATGATGAGTTGTTTTCTCTTCAAACAAAAATCACCTTGGACTGACAATCAGTGTAAATTCCTCATGAGAAGTTTATTCATTTAAAAACCCTGAAGAAAACAGCTTGTTCTATCATAGATAATAGGTACTGCAGATGCTGGAGAATCTGAGATAACAAGGTGTGGAGCTGGATGAACACAGCAGGCCAAGCAGCATCATAGGAGCAGGAAAGCTGACGTTTCGGGCCTAGACCCTTCTATCAGGTCAGTTTTGCTATAATCAAAAAGGATTCTCTGAGATTAGCACTAGCCAGGAATGTGGAGCATGTTCAGATGCAATACCTCAAATCTGTAGTCATTTTTTTAAAGCTCTACAGTTTGTAAATGAATACTTAATGTCTGGTTTGCTGCCTCTAACAGGGTTATTGAAAAAAGTCAATAAACCTGAATATCCGGTTTTCCCTTTCCTGTGGAATGTTAGGAGGCAGAGATTGACCGATTTCTGAAAAACATCCATTAGAAACAGAGATAACAAGGTGTGAGGCTGGATGAACACAGGATGCCAAGCAGCATCATAGGAGCAGGAAAGCTTGACGTTTTGGGCCTAGACCCTTCATTAGAAACAGCTTCACCTTATAAGTGTTGGCTTCTTTTTAGTTAAATACACTCTTGCTGAAGGACTGGCTACAGGACTCAACCACCAAATGACTAATGTAGACCAACCGGAGGCTGGAAGAACACAGCAGGCCAGGTAGTATCTGGAGGAAGGCAGTAGTCAATGTTTCAGGTATTACCCTTCTTCAGAATGTTGACTGCTCCTTTTCTCCAGATGCTGCCTGGATTGCTATGTTCTTCCAGCCTCCTACTTGTCTGCCTTGGATTCCAGCATCTGCAGATTTTTTGTCTCTAACCAAATGACTGATGCCTGACTCATCAGATAATCTGTCACTTTTCACTGCTTCTCTTGCTCCTTGCTGCACCATGACTTGGAACATTAATTCTCACTGTCTACTTTTACAGTTGAATACATTTTTTTACTGGAGTACTGGCTGCAGAAGATGGCTATGATGTTCTGGGGCAGTGATTCCATCATTATTACAGGAGTTCCTCAGGGTAGTGCCCTTGGCTTAACCAGCTTCAGCTCCTTCATCAATGGCCTTCCCTCCATCATAAGGGCAGAGATGGATGTTTATTGGGGATTGTACAATGTTTAATTCCATTTATAAACCCTCAGATCCTGAAGCAAACAATGTCTGATGAAAGATCATGGATAATTTGGGTTGACTAGTGACAAGTAACATGTGCATCACACAAATATCAAGCAATGACAATCTCTAAAAAAGAGAATCCATGCATTTCCCACTGATGTTCAATGGCTGCCCTTAATGCAATAGTATCACATTCCCTCAGCAAGTCCCCCTGCTTCCGCCCAAACAGCACATACATCTCTGAAAAGTCGCAGGGCTCTCAGACCCTACTTACTTTACTTCAACTGCACACAGCCTTGAATCTCTCTTTTCTTTCAGGCGTAGCTTCAGTAATGGCCACTCCTAGTGATGGCACTACTGAAGCTCACTGAGCTGCTGGCCTTCTTGTGAAAGCCTTTTGCCCTCCTGCCCACTCAGATGGGACTGACCCCCAGCTGCTTTAAGCCTCAGTGTCATAACCACCTCCCCCCACCCTATCCTTTGCATTCACAAAATGCAACAAGTTCTAGTCTCCTCAACCACTGTAAATCATTTCTATTTACTCTGGCTGCTCCTCATAATATCTTGGGAACTTCAATCAAATCACTGGTGAGATTTTGAAATTCCAGGCACTGCCACCCTCATTTATGTCATCTCTCCATAATGTTAAACATTGAGGTCATTCCTCTGGTAAATCTACATTGCACTCTCTCCAAAGCCAACATAAGCTTTTCCAACTTGTCAGCTGAACAGCCCACAGTGTGTGGTCAACTCAGGCTTTGTATAACTGCAGCACAACTTCTGCCCCCAAGTACGTGAGTTCCTCAGCGATAAAGACCAGCTTTCTGCAAGCCTTTTTGATTGCATAACTCTGCAACTGTTCATGATTTTTTAATGATCAATAGACTGTGATATCAGACCGTGATTCCCAAGTTTCTTAGGAAGTCCATTGTTTTAAGATTTCATCATTCTGAAGGAAAAAAATCTGATCAAAGGTGATTATTTCACATTTCCATAAAACAAGATGCCCTTGGCATTTGCATAACTACCAATATGTCTTTGTATCATTACATTCCCATCTGCATTGCTTCTAATACCACCTTTCTTTGTGTCATCAGCAAACCTGGACGTGGTATTTATTTTTTTCATTGAATGTGATCATCATTGACTAAACCAGCATTTATTAACTATCCCTAATTACCCAGAGAGCAGTTAAGAGTCAATCAGATTGCTGTGGGTCTGGAATCATATGTAAGCCAGACCAAAATGACATATTTCCTGCCCCTAAAGATCATAAACAAACCAGACTGATTTTTTACAACAATTGACAATGGTTACCGTAAAGCTAACCTTTGTTTTAAAGTTCCAAATTTTAAATTGACTTCAAATCACACTGATTGCTATGGGGGGATTTGAACCCATACCCCAGAATGTTAGGCTGAGGGCATGGCTTATGGGCCCAACAACTCTCCCACTATACCACCATTCCATGCTTGAATGTATGACTCTAATTAAGAAACAGACCTAGAACCAGTGCAATTATACCAACATTTTCCTAATTAAACTGATCAGAGATGTTATCACAGAAGCTCAGAAGAGGTGCGACTTGAACCCAGGCTTCCTATGTCAGGGTTAGAGGCATTACCCGTGCACTACAAGATCCCTAACTCAATTATGTTTTCTACGTTACCTAAAGGGGTTGAATTTGTAGACTGAGAGATAATAGGTACTGCAGATGCTGGAGAATCCGAGATAACAAGGTGTGGAGCTGGATGAACACAGCAGGCCAAGCAGCATCATAGGAGCAGGAAAGCTTGACATTTCGGGCCTAGACCCTTCATCAGAAATGGGGGAGGGGAAGAGGGTTCTGAAATAAATAGGGAGAGGGGGGAGGCGGATAGAAGATGGATAGAGGAGAGGATAGGTGGAGAGGAGGCAGACAAGTCAAAGAGGTGGGGATGGAGCCAGTAAAGGTCAGTGTAGGTGGGGGTGTAGGGAGGAGATAGGTCAGTCCAGGGAGGACGGACAGGTCAAGGGGGCGGGATGAGGTTAGTAGATAGGAGATGGGGATGGGGCTTGAGGTGGGAGGAGGGGATAGGTGAGAGGAAGAACAGGTTAGGGAGGCGGGCACGAGCTGGGCTGGTTTTGGGATGCGATTGGGGGAGGGGAGATTTTGAAGCTTGTGAAATCCATATTGATACCATTGGGCTGCAGCGTTCCCAGGCTGAATATGATTTGCTGTTCCTGCAGCCTTCGGGTGGCATCATTGTGGCATTGCAGGATGCCCAGGATGGACATGTCGTCTGAGGAATGGGAGGGGGAGTTGAAATGGTTCGCAACTGGGAGGTGCAGTTGTTTGTTGCAAACTGAGTGCAGGTGTTCTGCAAAGCGGTCCCCAAGCCTCCGTTTGGTTTCCCCGATGTAGAGGAGGCCACAACGGGTACAGCGGATGCAGTATACCACATTGGCAGATGTGCAGGTGAACATCTGCTTGATGTGGAAAACCTTCTTGGGGCCTGGGATTGGGGTGAGGGAGGAGGTGTGGGGGCAGGTGCAGCACTTCCTGCGGTTGCAGGGAAAAGTGCCGGGTGTGGTGGGGCTGGAGGGGAATGTGGAGCGGACAAGGGAGTGTAGACTCGCTGGTTTGTAGCAAGAGGTGAATTATTATGTAATACTTAAGTCTTTTGCTGCAGATGATCTTTGAGAGGATCTGTTTCTAAAGTTCCATTCCCAGCAAGGCTTTGTGGTTGTCTTCTGGCTCGAAAACAAACAGTGCCCAAAGTGTGGAGATCCTTTTATGGCAGTGTGCTATGGAATGATTCTGTTGCAAAGATTCATATAGATTTTTGAGAATAAATGCATCTGCTTCATTGCGAAAACTTAGAAACTCAATGATATGTTAAGGTGCATCAGTAAATTGTCAATTCATGGACAATATGGAGGACATATCATGGGATGTTTTATCATGTGATTGGTCAGCTGCCAGAGCCTACAGGTTAACTGCCTGGGATCATTTTGAGAGCTGGGATCTGTACCCATCTCAGTGCAGTTTGTGGCACTTGGTCTGATATAAGTCACTGGGTGAGAACCTTTGGGAAATTTGCAATTCCTGAATTGAAATACTTAATAGGTATGGAGGAGCAATCCTACCACTCAACACCACAATAATATATTGATTCATGTGGCGTGGGGTGACTGCTTTCCTTGGTGACAGGTTCTATTGAGTAGAGTCGTCTCCCAGTAGGCCGGCTCTGGGCCCCTATTGACATGTTATTTTAAATCTATTCAGCATGCTTCTCCCTGAGGCACTCACTTACCACTTAAAGAACAGATAGCAGCCCACCACCTTGAAATGAAAGTCTCCACCGTCTGGTTACTGTCAGGGAGAGGGAGCTAAAATCCTCCCTTTAAGTCCAATATTATATGCCACAGTGAGAAGTGACTGAACCAGGAATTCATAACATGTTCGTTATCTTATCAGAAATCGAATAATTCATTGCGAGTCCAAAATATTTTTGCAACCTCCTACAGAATGGTTGCTGTCAGCAGAAGGATGTGGCCAAATTTGGCTGTGTGCTTAATTTAAATGGCACTGGCAAGCATGGTGCCACGTCGATGCTGTTCTGCAGCTGTTTGCTCAAGAACAGTGTGGGAAATCATCTGACTCCTATGTTGAACTGGTTTGAGTGGGAGGAGATGATTCCAGTGGAAGGGACCTTAAACCTGTTGGAAATGGTCTGGGAGATAGTAAGAACTGCAGATGCTGGAGTCAGAGTCAACACAGTGTGGAGCTGGAGGAACACAGCAGGTCAGGCAGCATCAGAGGAGCAGGATAGTTGACATTTCGGGTTTACACCCTTCATCCTGATCCTCTGGTGCTGCTTGACCTGCTGTGTTCTTCCAGCTTCACACTGTATTGGAAATGGTCTGGAGGTTTTATTACGTGGGGTCAGGAGCAGAATATCTCCTTACAAAGCACAGCATGCACGGCATAAGCAGGACTAAAGAACTTCATCTTAATGTGCAAATTTAAAGAGCAATTGCATGTTTCAAATGCGAGCACTTGAAGAAGAAAATCTATCAGAGTCACTATGGAGTCTTTTGTGTATCTGAGAACGTTTAATGCAAAAAAATTGTCAGATGCAATTCAAAGGTCTTGTGTCATGATTGTAATGGGGTCAGCCAGGTGGACCTCATAGAATATGAGTTTCCTGATTGGGGCTGTTAATCTGGTCCAATTAAGGAGCCCTAGCTGACAGATAAGGGGTGTCAGACATCCTGTTCACTCTGACAGCTGGCTCTCAGTAAGCTGGACCAATGTCGAGGACTTTCCACATGTAAATCAAGGGTGACTTGGTGATGGGATACCGGCCTCTGCGGAGTTGGTTCAGTGGCGACGAGAGTGGGATTAATGATGTAACCATGCAAAAACACCCACTAATTGAAGCCCAACAGGCTTTACAATTGGCTTTATCATTGGAAAATGCAGCAAGTGCAGCATATGTGTTACAGGGTATTACGAAGGAAGAGGGCACCCTCACCAGTCCGACAGAGCTTGGGGGAAACCAGTTGAGTGAGGCCAATTGCATAGCCTCACTCAGGACATATCCTGAATAGAGGTACTCTAGGTCAGCCCAACCCAAAATAATGCCAAGCCTTGGCCAAATGGTTAACATTTTCTTCGGGATTCAGGCCAGCAAGCCATTTTAGTTGCTGCCAATATGAGGACTCGAGGCAGCAAAAGAGTCCCACTTGAGCTAAATTGTGTAAGAAAACTCATAGGGGGTTATCCACCAGAGCTGCTAATTAGGAGAAGAAACTACACCAAATTAAATCCGATCTTAACAAAACTGGAGGGGAGGGTGAAATGTGATCAGGCACGCCAATGTCAGACACAAGATTCTGCTACTTCAGTGGGTGAAGTTTGGTGTAGGAGCCACAGGAATGGCCCCCTGTGGATAAGAGGCATGGTTGGTGCCAGGTCAGGTCCAGTGATATGTAAAGTTGAGTAGGTATGACGGTCCTGAAGCACATGGACTATATAAAACCTGAAAACTCACAAATGTTGCAGGCGCGTAATGTGCCTAGCTCCTTGACTGCTTTTCCAACTGCTCCACAACCCAGGCACTTTCTCTCTCTCTCTCCATTGAGCTTTGAAAATACCTCTGAATCTGATGTGGACATGGTGGATACTGTCACCTCGATGCCTTTGATGCTTGAAGGGGAGAATGAATTTCTTCTGAGATGATCTGGGCACAAAAGATTAGCTACACTATGTTACATATCACCTGCACCAGAGGCAGAGTTGGAGGAACTGACTTGGTGCTGAAATGCCCCAGGAGGAGCTACAAAAAAAAAAGACCTGACCTATGTCTTCAGCCTCAGAGGGGGATGGCTGTAGTGATTGTAATGAGGTCAGGCAGGGGGACCTCATAGAATGAGTTCCCTGATTCGGGCTGTTAATCTGGTCCAATCAGGAGCCTTGGCTGACAGAAACAAACAGGAGTGTCAGAGGTTCTGTTCACTATTGGAGCTAGCTCTGAGGGAGCTGGATGAGTGTCAAGGACTTTCCATGTGGAAATAAAGGGTGATTTGGTGACAGGATACTGACCTCTGTGGAGTTATTTCAGTCCAAACCCTTTCTTTAATTGAGAAATGACAGGAGGCTGTGAACTGAATTCCCTCCTGAAAATGTGTTGTTTTCCACAGTGTGGGCAAGGCAAAATAAACACTCCTGAGACTAAGTTTGTACAAGCCTGGTGAATGCTTCCTAAGTGGCATTGACGTATGATTAGCAATAGCCATTTACTGTCTTCTTGACCAGAGAATGCAGTGCAATCATTTAGAAGAAAATCAAAATGTGAAAATGGGTGACTGGGTGAGTTGTGCAGTTTTGTACGATATTGAATCTGATGATTCCAGAATTGACCACTGCCATATCTTGAGTTAGATGACCTCAGATCGCACAGTGGTGCAGATTGGGGCCCCCAGCGCAGGAAGGGATTAGCCAAGATCCTGGCAATGATTGAAAACCAGCGGTAAGTGTTTGGACATTGGTAAAGTGTCGGCTCTGGGTTTTCTCTGATAGCTTTTTAGTTCAAATAACCCACTGATGCCCACTGTCTACATTTGCACCTGAAGAAAGGTCATACATGAACGAAGTATTAAGGAGCTCATGCTTGATTGTAAGCTACAGCCTTATTTGAGATGACGCCTTCAGGAGAAGAGAAAATAGTATGAAAAAATTATATAAAAAATGAAGTGCTGTCCATTTTTTAATTGCTGCTTTCCAAAATGCAAATATTTGGTAGTTGTTAACATCATAAATGTTATTAAAATTGTCTATTCCTATTTCACCAGCTATTATTATGGAAAAGGTATTACCAAATCTAAAATGTGGTTCATTATTGTTTATAGTTGAAATAATTTGTTTATATTTGGCAGAATTGAATTTATTTTGATAGAATAACATGTATGTTTTTAAATCCATAATTGCATTCATTTATCAATATGACAGCAGTGGGAACTAAAAAATGCTATAAAATTGATCATTTTTTGAAACCTGAAGCCTTATACATTTTAGTGAGGGCTTGGAGGATGTTCTGGCCTCACGAGCCACAGTACACATCAGTTAAATCTGAAACAAAGGCCTTTCATCTCACATCTGCAAATGTCTCATTTATAATCTGTAATATTTAAGATAATGCCATATTACAGTGCTGTATTGTTGTCTTATCGTGCATGAGGTCTGTTAAAATCTAACTAATTCTTAAACAAACAAAAGGCTTCACTATAAAAACTGGCTAAAATTGAAAGTGACACACACTAACATGGCAACAGAACTGGTGCATTATTGAATACAGTGGAGATGATACTGGGTCATAAAATGTTTGCCCACATAAAGTTAGTGTTTAATACAGCCATCCCTATTGCTCCAATTGTCACAATTATTCATGTTTCTTATGGAAATCTGAAAATTCTGCATTCACTTTCAATTTCTGTATAAAAATATCAACACAATATGACTTAGTGTAACTAATAGAAATTATGTGTGCCTATTCATACACGAATGCGTGTGTGTCTGTATGTGTGCATGCATTTAGTTTAAGCCATATTCCTGCTATCTGTGGAAGCTATTACTTCAACAGAGTTTTACATTTGTGCAGTGGAAGCATTGCTGTTAAGGTTATCATTTTTTGCCCATCTCTTATTGCTGTTAAGAAGATGATGGTGAGCTGCCTTTGCGAACCTGCAGTCCATGTGGTGTATAGGTACATGCAAAGTAGTTAGGGAAGGAGTTTCAAATGTTTAACCTAGTAACAATGAAGGAACAGCAATATGTTTTCATGTCAGGATAATGTGTGATTTGGAGGGAACTTGCAAGTGGTAGTGTTTCCATGCATCTGTCATCCTTCTAAGTGGTAGAGGTTGGGATGTGGATGGTGATGTTGAAGTAGCCTTGATGAGTTTCTGCAGTGCACGGTACACACTACCGTTTTTGTGTGCCACTGGTGAGGGGAATGAACAGTTGGGGTGGGTAATGTGGGATGATCAGCAGGTTGTTTGTCCTGGATGGTGTCAAGTCTCTTGAATATTGCTAGAACTGTTCTCATTCAGGCAAGTGCAAAATATTCTTTCGCACTTCCAGCTCGTGGACAGATTTTGGGGAATCAGGTGATGAATTAGATGCTGCAGATTTCCCAGTCTATGACCTACTTCTATAGCCACAGTCTTAGATCCAGTTCAGTTTCTGGTCAATGGAAACCCTCAGGATGTTGATGCTGTAGTGTTCAGCAATAGTAATTTCATTGGACATCAATGGAGATTTGTTAATTCTCTCACTGGAGATCATGTGTGGCATTTACATGGCATAAATATTACTTGCCACTTATCAGCTCAAGCTTGAGCATGTTCGAGGTCCTACTGCATATAGGCACAGACTGCTACAGTATCTGAGGAATTGTGAATGGCAGTGAATACTGTGCAATCATTTGTGAACCTTCTCGACTTGCTAGTTTGGGAAGCAAGACCATTGACAAAGCAACTGAAAATGGTTGGTCACTGGTGAGCAGGTTATTTCAGGAATACCAAATTTCAACAGGAAAAACAATTCATATTGCGTGAGAAACAGAGTATTGAATGGTTGACAGAAGGGCTCTGATTGGTCGAGGTGTTGCCATAAAAAAAACTTCAGAGTGCTGTTATCCCAAAAGCCTTTGTTTAAATTCACGAAAAGGTAGGTTTGGGACTCTGGCTGAGATATTGCCATGAGGAATGCAACAGGGGAATGGTCATAACCCAAGCTTTTGCTTTGTTGAAAAGGTGCACTGACTGAATTAATTCCTCTCGTCTGCAGACAACTGGGCCTGTGTATGAACATATATAAGTACAAGTGAGTCAGTTTGTGAGCCTGACTGAATATATTGGATAAACAGAAATTAGATAAAGTGTGCATACTTTTTCTTAGGGTTACAGTATATTTATTCAGATGCAGAAAGCTAATCACAAGTTGGAAAATTTTAGAACCAATTGTTCACACGACTGTTGCTGAAATTTAGCCAACTAAAACAGTTCATACTAGTGTAGAGCACTGGTAAGACTCCCATATTTGGTGAGCTAGAATCACTAGACCCATTACAGCATTATAGCAATAGACCTGGTGTCCTTTTAGACTACATTCATATGCTGTGTTGGCTAATCAATCATTTAGGTGCCATGAAGTATGCTGGCTGGTTCAGGTATTCCATTATGGGTTTACTTTGTTCATCAGGTCCTATATTATGGAGGCATTTCAATCACGATGAGATCCCACTTACCTCTCCCTGTCTTTTAATTTGGAAAGTAACCAGTCAGTCACGCTCATAGAAATGCAATAGACAATGCTACGGCAAGGGTGTTCAAAATTGGAAACTATCAAAGATTCTTGATTTTGTAGAAATTGCTACTAGAGGCAGAAATGATCAGCATTATTTTACATTATCATCAATTCAATGTGTGTTGCTGAATAATTGCTTGGGATCCCATTAAAAATGTAACTTGTAAGGACATAAATATACAGTTCCAGCTTCAAAATGGAAACTTCAATGGTGGTTAGCAATTTTTTAGAAATAGTATGCAGGCAAACATGAGAGAAAATTATAATTCTTGAAGAGATCTGAATAAATATCTATATATATTACAGATTAAAGTAAGTCAGCATTATTATTATGCCATTTTCTGAAAAAAATAACTTAGTGGAGTCAGGATAACTTATGGTGTGCAGGGTTTCAAGATTAGTTTAAGCAACTGAAATAGGAATCCAAACGTATTTATGCAATAGAAGTTTTTTAAAAAATGCTGTTCTTTGGATATAGAAAGGATAATCTGCAAATACATTGATAAAATATGTAACTGAATGATGGTTTTATAGGCATGGTGAAATTTGCAGTAATTAATACAGATATTATACTAATTTTATGTTACAATTTGAAAGAGTTTATAAATTTACTATAAATTATTAGAAACTAAGATGATTACCAAATTAAAAATTGGTTGCCAATCAAAATCACTCAAAATTTAAAATGTTCAACTATTTCTTAATAGAGGGCGGCAGTGAGAAGAGACTGAGGAGGATTCTGCTCCCCCTCCCATTCCTCAGATGACATGTCCATCCTGGGCCTCCTGCAATGCCACAGTGATGCCACCCGAAGGCTGCAGGAACAGCAAATCATATTCAGCCTGGGAACCCTGCAGCCCAATGGCATCAATGTGGATTTCGCAAGCTTCAAAATCTCCCCTCCCCCAACCGCATCCCAAAACCAGCCCAGCTCATCTCCACCTCCCTAACCTGTTTTTCCTCTCACCTCAAGCCACACCCCCATCTCCTATCTACTAACATCATCCCGCCCCCTTGACCTGTCCATCCTCCCTGGACTGACCTATCTCCTCCCTACCCCCCTACCTACACACACCTTTACTGGCTCCATCCCCACCTCTTCGACTTGTCTGCCTCCTCTCCACCTATCCTCTCCTCTATCCATCCTCTATCCGCCTCCCCCTCTCTCCCTATTTATTTCAGAACCCTCTTCCCCTCCCCCATTTCTGTTGAAGGGTTTAGGCCCGAAACGTCAAGTTTTCCTGCTCCTATGATGCTGCTTGACCTGCTGTGTTCATCCAGCCCCATGCTTGTTATCTAGGATTCTGGGAGAAGTCGGCTTGCTCACCACAACTGAGAAGGGGATCGTGGAGGACCCGATGTCATTGAACAATGAAGCCCCAATTATTACATTACCAAAATGTTTCTCTCTCTCCTTGCAACAAAAAAAAAATAGAGTGTGAGGCTGTTAGAAAGTTTAGTTGCAGCTCAGAAACAGCAAATCTTCAGCAGTGAGGTCAATGTGTTGCTGCTGAGGTCAAAGTGCAGGCTTTGGTAAGTGTCAGGCCTCACTGAGGAAGGTAAGTTACATTAAGATACTGCAAGATAAGGTCTCCATTTTTCTTTTATTCCAATAGTTATGACGGGGCCAGTAATGGCCGTTGGTGGAGTGATATATTCCTGTTTTGAGGTGCGGGAGATCAGGCAGAAGTCAAATGGTCCTGACAACTTTGCAGGAAGTATGCTCCTCAGTGAGTCCACCTGCAGCTCTTCTCAGGCCACATGGATCAGTTGAAGTGGCAGGTGGACTCACTGAGGGGCATACAGGAGGCAAAGGCTTTATAGACAGGAGTTTCAGGGATGTAGCCACACCAAAGGTTCACCCATATAGGTAGGTGACCACCAGGAGGGGCAGACCAGCAGTACACGAGTCCCTTGTGGCTATCCCACTCTCCAAATAGGTACATGGGTTTGGAAAGTTTTGGTTGAGGGAGGAGGAGGTACAAGGTGATAGCCTCTCAGGGGAAAGTAGCAGCAGCCAGGTCAGTGACCATATTACCAGCACTGTTGTATAGCGGGGAGCGTTGAAGTATAAGTGAATGGTAGTGATGAAGGACTCTATAGTCAGGGGCACAGATAGGCATTTCTGTGGCTGCAAATATGACTGCAGGATGGTGTGTTGCTTCTCTCATGCCAGGGTCAATGATGTCTCTGACTGGCATAAAAGGGGGAGGGGGAGCAGCCAGAGGTCCTGGTCCATGTTGGTGCTAATGATATAGGCAGAAAGAAGGATGAAGTCCTGCAAAAGGCAATTACGAAGTTAGGTAGAAACTTGAAAAGCAGGAATTCTAGGGCTATAATCTCTCACCATGCACTAGCGAGGCCAGAAATAGGAAAGTAACACAGTAGAATGTGTGGCTAAAGAGCTGACGTAGGAAGGAGGATCACTGGGATCTCTTCCAGGGCAGCAGGGACCTGTATAAGAAGGACCTAAACTGGAGGAGTGCCAATATCCTTGTAGACAAGTTTGTTAGTACCACTCAGGTGGATTTAAACCAGTGTGTCCACGATGGGGTGGAACCAGAGCAGTAGGTCAGCGTGTGAAGTGGTTGAGGAGAAGGTAAGTCAAGTAAGCCGAATAGGAAGAACAGGTACAGCCACCTTAATGAACAAGGCAGGACTGGCAGTCTACAGTGCATTTATTATAATGCAAGGAGTAAAACAAATGAGCTTAGAACCTGGGTTAGAACATGGAACTATGATATTGTAGTTATTACAGAAGCTTAGTTGAGAGAAGGGCAGGACTGGCTGGTCAACATTCTGGGCATGTTCAATGTTTCAGGCATGATAGAGAGGGATGTAAAGGGGGTGGGGGAGTTACCTGACCAATTAAGGAGAATGTCATAGCTGCACTAAGAGAGGACATCTTGTAGGGCTCATCCAGCGAGGCCACATGGGTAGAACTTAGGAATAAGAAAGGTGTAATCACTATGATGAGTTTGTACTACAGGCCTCCCAATAGCCAGCCAGAGATACAGCAGCAGATATGCAAGCAAACCATGGAAAGGTGTAAAAATACCATCATTCTGAAAGGGATGGTGAGCCAAAGGTTTTGGCCAGGTTTATTGTAGTGAGTTATTTTAACTTCCCCAATATTGACTGGGAGTCCCTTAGTGCCAGGGGCTTAGATGGCGCAGAATTTGTTAGGTGCATCCTGTAGAATTTAAACAATATGTAGATAGTCCAATTAGAGAAGGGGCTGTAATAGACTTTGTATTGGAAAATGGGCCTGGCCAGGTGATCGAAGAATCAGTGGGGAGCATTTTAGAAACAGTGATCATAATTACATAAGTTTTAATACACTTAAGGATAAGGATAAGACTGGTTCTCGACTGGTGCTAGTTATAGAGTCATACAGTGCAGAAACAGGCCCCTCAGTCCACTCGTCCATGCCGACAAGGTGCTCTAAACTAAAGTAGTCCCCTGGCTAATCACAAACCTGTTAGGCAAGAACTGGAGAACTTTGATTGGAGGCAGCTATTTGGGGGTAAATCCACATCTGACATGTGGAAGTCTTCTAAAGGCCGATTGACTGGAGTTCAGAGCATGTTCCTGTGATGATGATACATAAGGGTGGCAAGATTCAGGAATCCTGGATGTCAAGCAATGATAATATTTTAGTCAAAAAGATAAAGGAAGTATGTGTAATGTTTAGGAAACTGAAAATAGACAAAGTCTTTAGCAATATAAAGGAAGCAGGAAAGAACTTAACCAAAGAATTACGAGGGTTAAAATGGACCATGTAATGTCTTTGGCATGTAGGATTAAGTAGAATCCCAAGGCATTTTATGTATATTAGGAACAGGAGGGCAGCTAGGGAAATGGGAAGTCAACTCAAGGAAAAAGGAAGGAATTTATGCCTACAACCAGTGAAAGTAAGTGAGGTTTTTAATGAGTACTTCGCATCAGTATTCATTCGGACATGAATGATGAAAAGATTAGGGCGGTACATTTGGATATTCCAGATCATGTCGATACTTTGATGGAGGTTTTGTAGGGTACGTTCAAAAACATTAAGACAGATAAGTCCCCAGGATCAGATGAGATCTATGCCAGGATACTGAGGGAAGCAAAGGAGGAGATTGCTAGGGCCTTTACGGAGGTGTTTGTATCCACTTTAGCTATTGGCAAGGTGCCAGACTACAGAATAGCTACTGTTATTCCTTTGTTTAGGTACGGCAACAGAGACAATCCAGGAAATTATGGGCTGGTGAGTCTTTCATCAGTGTTAGGGAAATTTTGAGAAAGGTTTTTAGGAACAGGATTTACTTGTATTTAGAAGAGAATGGACTTATTAGCGACAGTCAGTAGGGTTTTGCATGGGGAGGTCTTATCTCACAAATATGATTGAGATTTTTGAGAAACTTACGAAGATAGTTGATGTGGGTATGACAGAGAATGTTGTCTATATGGGCTTTAGTAAAACATTTGACAATGTCCTTAATGGTAGACTGGCCAGAAGATTAAGTCACATGGGATCCATGGTGAGTTGGTAAGTTGGATACAAAATTGGTTTTGTCATAGAAGACAGAGGGTAGTTGTGCTCAGGGGTGTTTTTCTGAATGGAGGTCTGTGACCTCTGGTGTTCCACAAGGATCTGTGCTGGCACCTCTGTTGTTTATGTGGGTGGTCTGATTCGTAAGTTTGTAGACAACACAAAAATTGCTGGAGTTGTCAAAGGATATAGATCAGTTGGAAAGTTGAGTGGAGAAATAGCAGATGGAGTTTAGTCCAGACAAGTGTGGGGTGATGTATTTTGGGAGATCAAATGCACCAGGAAAGAACACAGTAAACGGCAGGGCCATTAGGAGCATTGATATGCAGGGAGATCTTGGGGTGCAAGTCCATAGGTCCCTGAAAGTGGCAATATTGGTGGATAATTTATTAAGGAAGGTGTACAGTTTGCTTGCCTTTACGGTCAGGCATTGAGCACAAAAAGTGGGAAGTCACGCTGCAGCTGTATAAGACTTTAGTTAGACCACATTTGGAGTATTGTGTGCAGTTCTGGTTGCCACATCATACGAAGAATGTGGAGTATTTGGAGAGGGTGCAAAAGAGATTTACCAAGATGTTACCTGGACAGGAGTATATTAGCTATAAGGAGAAGTCGGACAAACTTGGATTGTTTTCACTAGATGATCGGAAGCTGAAGGGTGACCCAATAGAAGTATATAAAATTATGAGAGGCATGGATAGCGGGGATGGGCAGTTTTTTTTCCCCAGGATGTAAATGTCAAATACTAAGAGGCACAGGTTTAAGGTAAAGAGGGTAAGTTTAAAGAAGATGAGTGAGGCAAGTTTTTTTTTCCACAGTGGGTGGTAGGTATGTGGAACCTGCTTCTTGGAAGGTGGTAGAAGCAGATACGAGAGCAATGTTTAAGATCATTTTGACAGACTAATGAACAGGTAGGGAATAGAAGGATATCGGCCACATGCAGCCAGATGAGATTAGGTTAGGATGGCATCATGGCTGGCACAGACACGATGTGCTGAAGGGCTTGTTCCTCTCCTGTACTGTTCTATGTTCTAATTGAGTAATTAGCTAAGGATGTAGAAGATAGCCAGTAATCCAACCTCCCTTCTCCTTCAAACAATATTGGTACCCTGACTGCTATGTAAAGAAAGCATGTGGGTCATTCTTAGATTGTGGCCACAGATTTACATACCAATGTGTTTATGATGAACTATTACCAGAACAGAAATTGAGTAAAACCTTCCCTGTACAAGTGGGGTAAGGGTTTGCTATGGGATGGCCACCATCCATAACACAATTAACTCAGGGAGATTCGGTCACTCAGTAAAAATATATCTCCTTTCCAATGGAAACGTGATTAATTGTCCCCTGTCTGATGCAGCAGAAGCTCACTGGGATAGATCGGAAACCAGAGCTAGCATGAAAACAATAATACAAAATTTAACTAAAAATACAAAGAAAAAACTGAAATAAGACTCAAATTATACATTGAAATGTGGAGTACAATCAGCATAAAGAGTTAAAGTGAAGGCTGATATTTCCAATCCTGCTCATTGTCAGCTAACCTCCATACCATGAGTCAGACCACAGAGGACTTGGGCTTTTGTGTTTAAATGCAGGACCTTTCTCATGTATCATCAACAACTGGATTAGGTGTTGCTAAACAGTCCATGAATTTGTGATGTACTTAAATTTAAAAAAAAAGTGCACCAATTCATTTTCTCAACTTGAATTTTAGTTTAGTACTATGTAACAATACACTTTGCAATGTCTTATGGCATTATCCTTACATTCAGGTTGTATGAATTGAGTTATTTGTGAGTTCCATTCTCAATCTTGGGTTTAGATTAAAAGTGCACATTGTAAAGTGATACAGCACAATAAAAATTATTTTAATTCTCAAACAGCAGGATTTGATAACCAAATTACATTTCTGTGATGTTTACATTCTTAGAGTTTTATTATAAATCAGAAATCAAGCTGTATTTTTGTGTATGTAATAACAACAATTAATAGCTGTTTGGTGGAAAGAGGTTGGGGTGCTGAACTCCTATCTGAGATTGGTATTACAAAACCAGGAAAAGCATCAACTCTATTATTGACAGTACCATAAACTAAAGTGACACATGAAAAGCAATGTGAAAACACAAGAAAGGTGCAGTGTAATGTAAACAAAATATGTGTTTAAAATATCTTAGATCACAGAAGGTTCCATACATCTGCAAATGAGACAGGCGGATGAGATCCATAAACAAAGATTCATCAGCCTCTCATACATGCAAACAGAGATGTACAAAGAACTGGGTCAATGAACCAATGGTTAAATTGGCAGGTTTCAAAATAACTGGTTTAGAAGCATTGAGTCCAAAAAAATTCCGACAATCCTCTGAGAAAGAAAGTGATTATTGCTCTAAATTGGTAAATGTGGGTGAAATTGAACCATTAAAATATAGTACATATGTTGTGGTGTTCACATGGAAATATATCCATCAATAGGTAAGTGGGTGGGTTGAAATCTTAAACTTCTGCGCATGACTGCAATAAAATATGGTGATTTCATAGGCATAGAATGCATATATCCATAAATAGCTTCTATTCCTTGGAAATTAACAAAGAACTTTGTGTAGTCAACTCATTTTACATGGGTTGTAGCAGTATAGAATCTAACAACAGGCAAAATACACCTTCCAACTAGCAACACTTTTACTTTGATTCAGTGTTACTCATCTCGCCTTCTTCCATTGTTTCCACGATGAGTTCTGATGTCCAGGTTGCCTCTCCTAGGCTGTTGATGGCCTTGCAAGTATATTTACCATCATCGTGTGCAGATACATCAGAAATAATCAAAGAACAGTTTCCATCTTCATCATATTCAATTTGATAGTGGCGAGACTCCTTGATGGGCTGTTCACCCTTGAACCACATAACTTCAGGATCTGGGTAGCCTATGAAATTATGCAATTACGTTGTTAGAAATACTCATATACTCGTATAAATATGTTGTGTGTGATGGATTGATACTCCAATTTACAATTTACAATAATTATTCCAAAAATGATTGAACCGTTGGCTATAATGTTCCATTTTGGCATCTCTGTACCAGGGTGAACATGCATTCCAAAATTCTGCACCCTTATACTTGAGGCTTGGAGCAATTTTTTTGGTCAGAACATTATGCTTGGTGTTCTAATGAAATGAATTAATTTTTTGTTCAAATTCATGGTTTTAAAATAGCCTTATATTATTTTATATACTCTATCAAGCATTTTCAGATATGAACAGTATGATTATGCACTTAATGCTCCATTTACTTTTGCTCACAGTTCAACACTTTCACCTATTGGTTGCTCTTTTTACTTGAAATAGGAATTACGTAAATTGGAAAAGAAAAATACTTGTCAGAATAATTTTGAATATAGGTAGGCAGATCATGGGAAGATGTAAAAACAACAAAGTTGTTGTTGGTGATCTTAATTTCACCATTATTACTAGGACAAGGGCTTAGATGGGGCAGAATACGTCAGGTGTATCCAGGAGGGCTTCTTGAAACAACTTGTAGATTATCCAACTAGGTAATAGACTTGTATTGAAGAAAAAGCCTGGCCAGGTTAATGAAGGTTCAGTGGGGGTGCAATTTAGGACCAGTGATCATAACTGTGTAAGTTTTAAGATAGTTATGGATAAATATTAGACTGGTCCTTGGGTGAAAGTGCTAGATCGGAAAAGGACTAATTACAATTGTATTAGGCGGGAACTGGAAAAATTAGATTGGGGATGGCTGTATTAAGGTAAATCCACATCCGCAATTTGGAATCGTTTAAAGGCCAGTTGATCAGAGTTCAGAACCAGCACGTTCCTGTGAAGATGAAACATGACAATGGCAAGATTCAGGAACCCTGGATAATTATAAGATTAGTCAAAAAGAAAATGGAAGCATTTGCAAGGTTTATGAAACTGAAATCAGACAAGGTACTTGAGGAACATAGAAGAAGCAGGAAAGAATTTAAACAAGGATCAGGAAGTCTAAAAGGAGCCATAAAACCCCTTGGCAAGTAGGATATCCCAAGGCAAATTATGTATACCAGATGCAGGAGGGTAGGTAGGGAAAGGGTAGGTCCATTCAAGGACAAGGAGTGAATTTATGTGTGGATCCAGTGAAAATGGGTGAGGTCCTTAAAGAGAACTTCGCATAGGTATTCACCAAGGACAGGACATGGATGATGGTAAGATTAGGGAGGGATATGTTGACATTCGAGGCTTTGTTGATATTTAGAAGGGGGTGCTGTTGGTTGTCTTGAAAAATATTAAGGTTGATAACCCCCCCAGGACCAGATGGGATCTATGCTAGGATGTGAGGGAAGCAAAGGAGGACATAGAACATAGAACATTACAGCGCAGTACAGGCCCTTCGGCCCTCGATGTTGCACCAACCCGTGAAACCAATCTGAAGCCCATCTAACCTACACTATTCCATTATCATCCATATGTTTATCCAACGACCATTTAAATGCCCTTAAAGTTGGCGAGTCTACAAGTGCTGCAGGCAAGGCATTCCATGCCCTTACTACTCTCTGAGTAAAGATTTCTAGGGCCTTGACAGAGGTCTTTGTATCTTCTTTAGCTATTGGCGAGGTGCCAGACTAGAGAATAGCTGCTGTTATTCCTTTGTTTAAGAAGGGCAACAGAGACAATCCAGGAAATTATCGGCTGGTGAGTCTTACGTCAGTGGTAGGGACATTTTTCGAGAAGATTCTTAGGAACAGGATTTACTCGTATTTGGAAGAGAATGGACTTATTAGGGATAGTCAGCATGGCTTTGTGTGGCGAGGTCTTGTCTCACAAATATGATTGAGTTTTTTGGGGAACTGACAAATATAATTGATGAGGTATGACAGAGAATGTTGACTATATAGGCTTTAGTAAAACATTTGACAGTGTCTTTAATGGTAGACTGGCCAGAAGATTAAGTCATATGGGATCCACGGTGAGTTGGTAAGTTGGATATAAAATTGGCTTTGTCATAGAAGACAGAGGGCAGTCGTGGAGGGGTGTTTTTCTGACTGGAGGTCTATAACAAATGTTCCCCAAAGTTCAGTGCTGGTACTTCTGTCGCTTTATATATATCGTGGATAGTCAGTAAGGTTGTCAAAGGTTATAGTAGCATATAGATCAATTGAAAAGTTGGGTGGAGAAATGGCAGATGGAGTTTAATTTGGACAAGTATGAGATCATGATTTTGGGAGATCAAATGCAAAAGGAAAGTATACAGTAAATGACAAGACCCTTAGGAGCATTGATATGCAGACGGATCTTGGGGTGCAAGTCCATTGCTCACTGAAAGTGGTTACACAAGTGGAGAGGTGTAAAGAAGGCATACAGCATGCTTGCCTTCATCATCTAGTGAACTGAGTGCAAAAGTTGGCAAGTCACATTGCAGCTGTATAAACTTTAGTTATGCCACATTTGGAGTATTGTGTGAAATTCTGGTTGCTACATTATAGGAAGGTTGTGGAGTATTTGGAGACGGTGCAAAAGAGATTTTCGAGGATGTCGCCTGGATTGGAGTGTATTAGCTCTAAGGAGAAGTTGGACAAACTTGAATTGTTTTCTCTAGACCATCAGAGGCTGAAGCGTGACCTGATAGATGTATATAAAATTGAGAGTCAGGATAGGGTGGATAGTTGGAGACTTTCTCCCAGGTTGGAAATGTCAAATACAAGGGGGCATAGGTTCAAGATAAGAGGGGGCAAGTTTAAAGGAGATGTGCGAGGCAAGTTTTTTCACACAGAGGCTGGTAGTGCCTGGAACGCCCTGCTGGGGAGATGATAGAAGCAGATACAGTAGCCATGTTTAAGAGGCATTTAGACAGAAAAAATGAACAGGCAGAGTCCAGGGGTACAGACCATGTACAGGCAGATGAGATTAGTTTAGAATGGCATCTTGGTTGGCACAGACAGAGTGGGCTGAGGGGCAAGTTCTTGTGCTGTACTGTTGTGTTCTATAAGGAAATATAGCAAGTTAGAAAAAGTGGCACATCAACATTACAATAGATAGTTAGATTCAGACTAGAGATGGTTAATTTGCATGATGTAACTGCTAAGGAGGAGTTCCCGAATATTACCTTTCTCACAGTTCACAAAGTAGATAGTTAAGTAGGACATTCAGCCCTATTGAGCAGTGCAACAGGCACAAGGGGCCAAATGATCTACCCCTCTCCTAGTTCTTACATACAGAAAACTAACAGAGCAAAAGAACATTATTCAGATTGAAGAAATGATTTTCTATTCACCAGGGTGACACTAGGGATGGGAAATTATTGCTCTAGAGTAAGACATCAGCTAGTGGAACTATTTCCACTCAAGCAGCATAGGTGAAAAAGAGATTGACTAGAAGTGTTTAAAATTATAGATTCTTTATTTAGTATGACTAGGATAACTATTTCCTCTGTTTGGCTGTCTGTGCCAATGGTTATAAATGTAAAATTGTCACTAAGAGATGGAGGATGAAGTTGAGAAGTTTCTTTTTGCGACTGACTATTAGATTTTAGAACCTGTTGCCGCAGAGAGTGGCTGTGGAAGAGATTACAATGCCCTTTAAGAGAAAACCGAATAAAAGTGGAAGTGGAAGATGCATTGTTATGGGCTGAAAGCAGGGTATAGGGATTAGTTTTGGCTTGCTTGGACAATGGTCTATATGTTCTCTTCTGTATTAGCTTACATAGTTAAACAGCCTTGTATTGCACTTAAATAAAAAAAAGAGCTTTATAACAGGAATGGTAATTTAACATTTTTATACCAAAATGGCGTCGTATTTCAAACTCTTTGCCAACAAAATTCATTGCATTCACAGCAACTAATCTGGATAAAGGTTCCATGTTACAGGGAGGCTTTGATCTCAATTGCAATTGTTCATCTTAGAAAAGATTCACTTATTCACCAAAGATGATCCAAACAGAGTGGTTTTATATTGAAATCTATACTTTTGCTTCTTAATGTAAGATGATGCAAACTTCTACTGATGGATTCTGAATCTCAATCAGAATCTGTGAATTTACCCTCAATTTTGCAGTCAAAGCGAGCAGCACTCTCTTCTACAACTTCAGTGTCTTTAAAGGTCTTGGAGAAATAAGGCTTAAAACATTGCCTTTCTTCGGAAACTGCCTCAAGAAGCATCTTGGCTTCATCAGCTGAGATAAGGAAACACAAAACATTGAAATAGAATATCCATTTTAGTTCACTATGTGAAACCATAATACCCGCGCATTCTGGGCAAATGCCAATGTTGGAGTAGCTGAGAAATGTATTATACTTTATACTAGTTGACAAGAGACTGACCTAAAAACAAAGCTTATTACTGTTAATATTTATTGAAACACAGTGTCCTTGCACCAATTTACATTGAGGCTTGTTCAGTGAGTTCTCCCATTTTCCAGTTGTTGAAGCTTAAATATCACCCAAATGGGAATGTTAATGTACAGCAGTCCCAAATTTCTAAAATTTACAAACTGAATCTCCAAATGGTGCTATCCCTGAACAGGGCGACACAATTACATTGTGCATAAGACTGTTTAAACTTTAGGTAAGTGAGCAAAAGAAGGATTACAGGGATTAATACTCATCACAGTTTGATGTGTTGCTGCTTACAAGGGAATCTATATGTATGTAGTTAATGCCATTTGTTGATGGGAGTACAAATGTCAATATGTACACTTGTCACATTCTTCACTAACAATATTAAAAAGTGGTAAAGAATATGTAACATCAGAATAGTTCTCAATAATAGTGCAGCTTGAATAGAAATAGGGTTGTTTTTATGATTTAAAAAGTAATATGATCATTGCATGGTTACACAAAAAATAGAATAATGATAAAAGTGTAGAAGATATGTTGAATGATACAATAGCACAATGTCAGGGGCAAGGTGAATTTCAGCACTACAGCTGACAAAACTGTTTTAGCAAACTGATAAGACAGCAGAAATCCTGAAGCACTTTCTGTTCTGGATTAACATTTGTAGCTATATCCCCATTTAGCCTTGTGCTGTGCTCCAAGTGAATTTGGGTACATTTTCAGAAATATTCCTCAGTATATAAAGTGTGAATGCTATTATACTTCATTCTGAAACACTTGTTACTGGAATTTCCCACCAGCCTACAAATTTTCTGAACCCCCTTTGAACCCATAGAGCTTCTTCCCAATCTCTTCACATAATTGGATAGCATTCATTGAGTAAAATAATTTTCTCAATCTTACTCATAGTTATAATTGATGAAAATAGTAGACAATTCTAAGAATCATAAAACACATTCATTTAAATGATTACAGTTACTAAGGATAAATGAAAAACTATCACCAGAGAGAAAAAAACACAATTAGCTAGGGAAAGAAGAAACAAATTAGCTGCAAATCCTGATAATCTGAAGTAAAAACAAAAATTGCTGAAAATACACACGTGAAAAGGAAAGAAATATTTTTGTTTCAGGTGAAACCTCTCATTAGAAAGTAGCTTCTTGAAAAGATGGTGTGAAAATTATTGGCTAGGTTTTATAGTCCGTGGCAAAGCAAAAATGCTCGCCACTGACCTGAAAAAGGTGTCCATTCAGAGCACGTCATCTCAGACTGGAGGAGAATTCTACCAGTTCGCATGGGGTTGGGCTGTAGTTGGGTGGAGGGCGTCAATGGATGTGTGGTAAAACCAGGGTAAGGCATGTCAAAGTAGACTCTCTGTCTACACCCTACCACTGGAGAATTTTACTAACAGCAAATTTAAGTATTTAAAAACCCTTTTAAGGGTCCTTTTCTCAAGCTGTCAGCAAAATGCTGGATTGTAAATCAACTCCTACGCTGGTTCGGGAGGCCACCAGCTGAATGCAGGAACTCGGCTTTTTAAGAACAGGCAAAATTCTTGAAACATCATGCTAGATTTCAGACCTGAGGAAGGGTCACTGGACCCGAAACGTTAACTTAGTTTTTTCCTTCGCAGATGCTGCCAGCCCTGTTGAGTTTTTCGAGCAACTTTCCTAATTTACAGCGTCCGCAGATCTTTCGGTTTTTATCATACTAGATTTGTTGTTTTACAGCGACATTTTGCTTCTAATGAGTCTATTTCTCATTCAGTACTTGTGAGGTGTTGTGTATTTTTTGGGGGAACGTAATAATTGAAACATAAAGAAATAACAAACGTGTTCATTGCCTGGCTGCAACACAGATTTATATTTTTCATGTAAACATGACTGAATCTTAAAGTGTCAAAAAGCCATGATTTTTATTACCTTCGGCTTCTGGCTTTTCAGCAGAATCTGGAGGACTGGTGGGCACAGTTCCCAGTGAGGTCTTCCTCCCACTTAGACCAGCTAGCATTGCCATAGAAGACAGCCGTCCTATTGCCCTGACTGCATGTCCTGTTTTCTATAAATCACAAAAGAACGTAATAATTTGAAATTTTGTTTGACAAAGTGTGACATGGACTATGAGATTTATGTATATTTTTAATAGGTTGTGTGTTAAGTTTGTGCAGTTTTGTAATTTGAACTAGTGGCAAGAAAGGAAAGCTAGATTTGTTAACACTAGATTACATTTAAGTAAGGAGTTAGTGATTGTCCCAGACTGGAAATGTTTGAATAACACCCTGAAGAGGTTGTTTGAACTGAGAAGGTTTAAGGTCAGGTGTATGATAGCTCTTGGGATAAGCAATCAGAATTTCCAGGCTGGGAGTTGAAGTAAAATTAAACTCATGGAGGTGCTAGAGAAAAGGATTTTCTGGTGTGGGTACTGTACAAGAGGTGCCTTTGGATACTGTACAGGGATGTTTTTGGTAATAATGCGATTATATTGTGGGTTTCAATATCTTAATACTTGTGTTACAAGTAAATAGTCTGGTTTATTCTATTTTTACCTTCATTTCATTTACTTACTGTGTTCTTAGGTTTAAGTGAGAGACTACCTCGTTAAAAACAAATAAAAGAAAAAGATCTATCAAGCCAGATTTCAGTGTGTGATCTGATGTGAATCTGTCACTAACTTGATGGAAATTTCAGGCAGACCTGTAAATTGGAAATCTGCCGGCAACAGGCAGGAGGAAGCTTAGTTATGCAAATCCAGGAAATACACTAGTTGTAGAACTAAAACTAAAGATGGTTTTGGCCTTAAAATATCAGTTGGTGATGCTGAAACCCCAGTGATTCTGTATTGATTTCAGGCAGAAGTTGGAGAGCGATCTCATCAGTCTTTTTTTTATAAAGGAATACTTTTTAAAATTTGTGGGGAGAGAAACAGAGTTATGGGCTAGAATTTAAATTCCTGCTGGGACTGATATTGATGAAACAGGAAAATAAAGATAAGTGTTGCTTTTGCAGAGTACGCCCAGCAAGAGTGTGCGATCACTGGGAGTTGGGCTAAGCGTGGGAGTTTAGGCGTGTGGGGGAGGGAGGCATTGCTGTGCTCGGTTCCCACTATTTTTGCAAGGGACTGCTTTGCAGTCGAGGTGCTGCTGGTTAGATCTAAGGTCAATACCAGGCTTTGTGGGGGAGGGGAAGTGTCAACAAGGTAAGGGTAGAACCTTTTTTTTCCACCCTAAGCCCATGACTTGTTAAAGGGACAGAGATGGCAGTCAGTGGAGTGGTATGCTCCTTCTGTCAGATGTGGGAGATCAGGGGGCAGTCGACTGTCTCTGGTGACTATGAATACAGAACTGAGTCTGGCTACAGCCCCTCTCATACTGTATGGATCAGTCGGAGATGCCGTTGGAAGGGCTGAGGAGCTTACTGAGGCAGAGAATGTGATAGATAGCAGCTTCAGGGAGGTGGTCACATCGCAGGTACAGTCAGGTAGATAGGTGACCACCAGGAGAGGTAGGAAGTAGTAACAGGAGTCTCCTCTGGCTATCTCCCTCTCAAACAAGTTTACCATTTTGGATACTATTGGTAGGGTGGGCTTGGTGGGGGGTGTAAGCCTCGCTGGGGAAAGTAGGAGCAGCAGCTAGGTCTTTGGCACCACGACTGGCTCTCTTGTAAAGCAGAGTATGGCAAAGTCCAAGCAATCAATTGTGATAGGGGCACTCTCTAGTCAGGGGCAGAGACAGAAATGTCTGTCTGTACCTACCATAGCCTCTTTCCTTCATTTTAAAACAAATATAGTTATGGTCATTGGTCCCAAAGGGCTCCCCCACTAACACCTCAGTGACTTGCCCTGCCTTTTTCCCCGGGAGGAGGTCGAGTTTTGCCCCTTCGCTGGAATCAAGTGAATTCCTTCAGGAGCATGGGAGGTATAGGAGTAGACTTAAGAGGGAAATCAGGACGGCAAAAAAAGGATGTGAGATAGCTTTGGCAGATAAGGTTAAGGAGAATTAAAAGAGATTCTTCAAGTATATCATGGACAAAACAGTAACTAGGGAGAGAATATGGCCCCTTAAAGATCAATGAGCCATCTATACGTGGAACCACGAGATAGTGAGATTCTAAATGAATATTATGTGTCAGTATTTACAGTGGAGAAAGATATGGAAGGTAGGGAACTCAGGGAGATAAATAGTGAAGACTTGAAAAGAGTCCACATTACAAAAGAGGGGGTGTTGGAGGTTTTAAAATACATAATGGTAGATAAATCCCCAAGACCTGATCAAAAGTATCCCAGGACATTGTGGGAAGCGAGGGAAGAAACTGTGGTCCCTGGCAGAGATACTTGTATCATTGACAGCCACAGATGAGGTACTAGAAGACTAGAGGGTGGCTAATGTTGTGCCATGATTTAAGAAAGGCTGCAAGGAAAAGCCAGGGACCTACAGACTGGTGAGCCTGATGTCAGTGATGGGTAAGTTGTTGGAGGGGATTCTGAGAGACAGGATCTACGTGTATTGAGAAAGGGGCAAGGACTGATTAGAGTTGGTCAGCATGGCTTTGTGCATGGGAGATCATGTTTCACAAGCTTAAAGTTTTTGAAGACCATTTAGATAGATGATGCAGAGGGGATAGACGTTATCTATATGGACTTTAGCAAGACCTTCAACAAGGTTCTGTATGGTACACTAGTTAGTACGGTTAGATCAAAAGCAATCCAGGGAGAGCTAGCCAACTGAATACGGAATTGGCTTGATGGTAGGAGACAGAGGGTGGAATAGAGGGTTGTTGTTCAAACTGGAGGCCTGTGACCAGCGGTGTGCTGCAAGGATCGGTACTGGGTCCATTTTCGCTCGTCATTTATACAAGTGATTTGGATGAGAATATAGGAGGTAAAGTTAGTAAGTTTGTGGATGATACCAAAATTGGTGGCATATGTACAGTGAAGAAGGGTATCTAAGAATACAATGGGATTTTGATCAACTGGGCCAGGGTGCTGGGGAATGGAAGATGGAGTTTAATTTGGTAAATGCGAGGTGTTGCATTTTGGTAAGACAAACCAAGTTAATCATAGGATCCCTACAGTGTAGAAAGAGGCCATTTGGCTCATCAAGTCTGCACTGACCTGGCAAAGAGTATACCACCCAGGCCCAGCACCCCATCTTACTCCCACAATCCCCATTTTCCATGGCTATTCCAACTAACTTGCACATCTCTGGACACTACAGGGCAATTTAACATGGCCAATTCACCATATGGTAGGGCACTGGGAGTGCCGTCTAACAGAGAGATCTAGGGTTGCAGGTACATAGTTCCTTGAAAGTGGCATCACAGGTGGATGGGGTAGTGAAGAAAGCATTTGGCACACTTGCCTTCAATGGTCAGAGCATTGAGTACAGGGGTTGGCACGACATGTTACTGCTGTGCAAGACATTGATAAGGCCACATTTGGAGTACTGTGTGCATTTCTGGTGGCTCTCCTATAAGAAGGATGTTATTAAACTGGAAAGGGTGCAAAAAAGATTAACAAGGATGTTCCAAGACTGGGGGATCTGAGTTATAAGAAGATGCTGGATTGGCAGGGACATTTTTCCCCTTGATAGTTGAAGGTTGAGGGGTTACCTTATAGAGATTTATAAAATCATGAGGGACATAGATAAGGTGATAAGCCGAGGCCTTTTTCCCAGGGTAGGGGAGTACAAAACTAGATGGCATAGATTTAAGGTGAGAGGGGAAAGAATTAAAAGACACCTCAGGAACGACGTTTTCATACAGAGGGTGGTGCACATATGATCTGAGCTGCCAGAAGAAGTGGTAGAGGCAGGTACAATTACAACATTTAAAAGACATTTGGATGGATACATGGACAGGAAAGGTTTAGAGGCATATGGGCCAAACGCAGGCAAATGGGACTAGTTCAATTTAGGAGACCTGGTTTACTCGGGCAAGTTGGGCTGAAGGGTCTGTGTCCGTGCTGTATGTCTCTATGACTCTCATCATTCAATTCAGAAGGCAACACTGACAGAAATAGGGAAATCATTCCAACAAAATCAGCAGAGGATGGAAATATCAGGAAAAAAAATCCTATCATGATGGACAGCAATGTCTTTCCACTGTGCATAACATGAAAATACATGACTTTCTGAAGGGAAATGAAGGATTAATGGGGATGAAGGACAATTTATTTATGACTGGAAAAGAAGAATAATTATGTCCCTAGCTGTGGTGTGCATTGAAATAAGCTTCCATCGTAGCCACTGGATGGCAAAATGAATGGTACTTTGTTGTTCATTGTTAGGATTAGGCATGGCATCATCTCTATGATTGCCTGAAAAAGATCTGCTCTAAATGTGTTTCAGCAGTTTTGACAGTGCAGCCCCTCCCTCCTAAAATCTGAAACCACAAGGAAAGTATCCATCGTGAACACCACAGTGGTGTGCTAGGGTAGTAAGAAACATGCCAGGGATAGAGTGAATTCAACTTTTTCATGCACCTTACCAGCTTATGCTTGAGCTGATGACACTACATGCTAACATCAATGTTAAAAAATGCTTTGTTCAGCAACAGTAATATTTCTTGCCATAAAGGTCAAGAAGTTCTCAGCTTCAGGTTTGTAATAGATTTGGAAACGAATGCTGACCCAAAGGTCTTCCTAAAGCATGTCATTCCAGTGAGAAATGATAATGATGAGCAAGCATAGCATATGCTCAGAGTTGCAACTGAGCAACATCCATAGCATGGCATATAATTTGTTTTCCTCTTCTTTCCATAAGGAAGAATAAATCTTTGTGGTACTTCTCTATAAGGGAACTGCCTATTTTAAATCTATGCCTTCTAGTTTTGTACTCCCCTACCCTGGGAAAAAGGCCTTGGCTTATCACCTTACCTATGCCCCTCATGATTTAATAAATCTCTATAAGGTAACCCCTCAACCTTCTACGATACAGGGGAAAAAAGTCCCTGCCAATCCAGCCTCTCCTTATAACTCAGATCCGCCAGTCTTGGAACACCCTTTTTTGCAGGTAAATCTTTTTTGCACCCTTCCCAGTTTAATAACATCTTTCCTATAGCAGAGCGACTAGAAATGTACACAGTACTCCCTACTTTGCTTATTAAGTGATCTCTGATGGGAAATGTTAGGTGAGGGTAGTTCTGATGCCAGCCCCATGAACAAAAGCTTGTTCAGGCGCCTCTGTGAATACTGGTCACATGAGTGACGTACCAGATGGCTGCAATACTCCGCTGTATTGCTTTGTTTAGATAAACAGCGTGAAGCAGCATCTTCAAGAAGGAAGGAGAAAAGAAGGATGCAAATAAAAAGAATAAAAATGTTACCTTTCTGAATTTTGCTTAGTATTTTGTGCGATATTTCAGATGGATAGGGTATTTCTCAGTGACTCAGTTATTACATTTAACTCTGTTTTTGTTTGGTTAATTGTACCTGCCATTTCCTCCTGGCCATGTATTTCTTCATTCTTTCCTTTGAAAGTTTTTTCACTGCCATGTTGTTAACATCTTTTTTCAACCACTTATGCTCAAGGCACTGATCACAATTCATACGATGTCTGGTGATGTAGGAACGAATATGGCATAATTTTAAGATATGAACATAATTACCTTTTGCAAAGTGATACTGATATCTTGATTGGCATTTGAAAAGCAATATAATAATATTTAAAAATCCAAGATATCATAAAATCTTTACTTCATGTCTTTTTTCAGGAGATGGTCAATGAAATCTTTGGCATCATCTGAAATTTCATCAAAAGCATCATCATCGAAGTCCCAGGTAGCAGATGTTACATTGGCAAGAGTTTCATTGTCATTATCACCCATGAATGGAGAAAGTCCACTGACCCTAATGTACAAAATGAAAATTAGATTACATAGTACCATTAAGGTAGAAACTTAACAAGATTAATCCTTTATAAATACTTGTTACCTTACTTGCAGATTTGCAAACTTCCCTATTATTTCTAGAAAATGTCATAACCAAATGAAATCAAAAACGCTGTTCTGAGACTATTAACACAATTTATACATTGCTACACCAACTACAGTATTTATGTACCAATATATTTCCACTAATGCAAACAGAGTCATCATTACAAACATTTATTAGAAAGAAACAAACTGCTGTATGAGAAAGTCGGCTGTTGATGATCTTTTAGGGAAGTCAATAGCTTCACCACAGAATTGGACACTGCACAGCATTGAAAATGATAGACTGCCATTATCTACTAATGATAATTACTTTCTCATTTTGCCATAGGTCTTCCTAAAGCATGTTATTCCAGTGAGAAATAATAATGATGAGCAAGCATGCTACAACTGAGCACTGAGATATCCATAGCATGACGTTTAGTTTGTTTTCCTCCTCATTCCATAAGAACGAATAAATCTTCGTGGTACTTCTCTAAGAGGGTCCTGACTATTTTTCACCAAATAGGGTACTGGATCTTGATTGATAAAAATGTGGCCAAAGCTCAGATTATCAGCGAGAATTGTCCATCCCATATTTACCTGGGTAGATTTTCTTTCTGCATAATGTCAACATCTATTAACTCAGCCAAATATTGAGGAGGAAAAATATTCAATTTAATGAGAAAACATTAAAATTGTAAATGTGGAATCTATACCTTTTTTGCCAATATTTTCTTGTCCTTTTACAACATATTTTGTTTGGGGTTACTGCTATGATGGATATCCTGGTAGATGAGCAAAGATTCAAAAAGGGTTCAACGATAATGGTGGAGGCAAATAGAATGAGATAGATATTTCAAGATCAGAATGAATTACCTTTCTTTATGAAGAGTAAACATAAGGAAATTGAGACTGAGAAACAGTGTAAAAGAAGACTGTGTATCATTTGATTCAGATGTCATCACTGTGTCATGGAATTTTAAATTGCTGGAAGACACAGTGGCACAATAGTTAGCACTGCTGCCTCACTGTGCCAGCAACTGTGGTTCAATTCCAGTCTTGGGTGGCTGGCTGTGTGGAGTTAACACATTCTCCCCATGTCTGTGTGGGTTTTCACTGGGTGATCCTGCTTCCTCCCTTAGGCCAAAGATGTGCAGGTTACGCGAATTGGTCATGTTGAATTGCCTGCAGTGTGCAGGCCAGGTGGATTAGCCATGGAAAACTTGGGGTTTCTGGATGGGACGCTTTTTGGAGTGTCAGTGCAGACACTATGGGCCAAATGGCCTCTTTCTATGACACAAATAAAGTTATTGACAGCAATCATAACTAATACTGACTTTCAGGAAAGCCTCCTGGTCTAATCCCACTTTCAATAATTCCATAATTTTGTGACTGAGTTTCTTTCATAAGATGAATCTGTTTCAGCTAATATTTACAGTAGCAAATTTGACATTCTAACCACATTTTGCATAAAGACCATTTTCCTGAACCTCCTGTTCGTTGATTTTGTGAAATTTGTTTTCATTATTTCTATCCCATTGATCAATGTGAGTCAACTATCACCATTTATCCCATCTCTGTTCTTCATTAGCTTCAAAATTTCTGTCATGTCATCCCTTAAACATTTTGGCTCTGGCGAAAAGATACCAAATTTGAACATTTGGGAGCAATATAGCAGACACAATGGCTATCACAATGTGTTATACCTTCAGACCTGGGGACAACATTAGGTATGTGACCATGTCAACTTTTGGTGTAACATTATTTAAGTATAACCACCAAGTTATAGTTGTGCAACTTAAATTAGACTCTTCTTAAAAAATATGAAACCGGAGGTACAACATACGTATGCATTCGTGAAACATAGATTTATAAAATGCTCCTAACTAATTTATTGGATGGATTCATTTCAATATAAAAAACATTACTTTACCTATAATCTCTCAATATGTAGATTTATAAGATTAGTAGCATTCATACTGATACATTTAAAAAAAGGCTTTGTTTTTCATTTTGCAGTCTGAAAAAAAATCCTAAAATACATTGAGAGAAGATTTGACATTGTTATTTACATGTCAAAGTCCACTCTAATGATTACTTGCAGCTTGCTACCCAACCAGATCACAGAAATCCTTTAGTGTTTGGAAATAGTTCAAGAAGGGATAGATTTTAGGGAGCAGCTCAATAACAACTCAATTTATTACAATTCAAGTTCTGTGCTGCCTTTCTGGATTCAGTTTAAAACAAAATTGATAAAATAATTGTGGCTGAAAATTTTTCTAACAACATCACACTGCCTTATCAGGACTATGAGTGTCCCTTTACCCCAAAGACTGCAGCAGTTCAGGAAGGCAGCACAACATCATCACCTTAAGGGCAATTTGGCATTGGCAGTGCTGTCATTCTGTGAATGAAAAAAAGTTATTATCACAAACTAGAGAAACAAGTCAGATTAGAATGACATTGTGGCTCAACCACCTACAAAAATCCTAAGGTACTTTCATCACGGCACTTAACTACTTGGTGAATGTTTCCATGGTTCGGTGTTTTCCAGCCAATGTGCGCAATGGTGAGTCAGCTGTGAAAATATGGTGAGATTGGAAAAATGAGATTCTCAATATCAACATTAGGTTTGAATGGCAAGATGGGAATCTCACTAGTGAGCAGTGAGATGCCTGTTTCCATGCATTAGCATCTCATTATTACCTATTCTGGCCTCAGTTATATGTAATTTATGATTTGCCCACGTAGTAGAGAGAAATTAGATAAGTGATATTTCCCAACACGAAACTATAAGTGGGTACTTGGCAGTCACAGCTCGCCAATGACTCCTCCAAGTCTCCATTTGGCCAGCAGTGCCTAATGTCTCAATCAGAAACCACCAGAATCCTTCATCCACAGAGATTGGCATCAGGGATTCACCAGCCTCACTACTTCAATTTTGGCACAACATCAACTCACTAATACAGTTATTCACTTCAATACTGCACTTTGGAATGTAATGGCACCTTACATTGCAATGCAGCTTTAAGCCACTATGACAGCAAGGAGGGCAACCATCTCATCTATCGAGGCATTACGGCTCTCAGCTTGCTCTCTTTGTGTTCACCTTCTATGTGCCTACGTCAACCCTCACAGCATCTGTGCCTTGCCTTGCCATCCGCACATTGCTGTTTCATTCAGGATGCACAGCCTCACAGAAATTCTCTCTTGCCTGTTAGTGCAAACACAAATCCAGGCAGCCTGTAATAGATGTTGATGTACAGTATCATGTTAATGCTAGCATGTGCTAACAGATTACATGACAAATGTGCTACCTGTGCCTCAACCAAATAGACATGTCTCAAACTCTATAAGTAGTAGTCCTCAGTCAAGTCAATGGGGCCTGTCATTAGTCACGAGATACTGGCACATTATGTCCAGGTTATCATCCTATCTCAGTCTAGGGACACAGACACGGTCAGTCAGTATGGACTCAGAGTCAATGAGTCCGTATCCATACAGTCCTGGGCACAACCAGTCCTGCAGGTCCAGTCCATCCAGTCCAGGATTAATGGTAAATCAGTCAGCGAGCTGAACAATGGGGCCCCCACCCCTTAATTGGTTCTTTCTTCCAAGTCATTCAAGGCAGTTGGCCAAAGTCAGTCCAGTGGTTTGCTTATTGAATGTCAAAGGGCATTATACAAAGAACAAAGAAAACTTACAGCCCAGGAACAGGCCCTTCGGCCCTCCAAGCCTGTGCTGATCCAAATCCACTGTCTAAACCATCGCCCAATTCCTAAGGATCTGTATCCCTCTGCTCCCCACCTACTCATGCATCTGTCCAGACGCACCTTAAATGAATCTACCGTGCCTGCCTCTACTACCTCTGCTGGCAACGCGTTCCAGGCACCTACCACCCTCTGTGTGAAGTACTTTCCGCGTGTATCCCCCTTAAACTTTTCTCCTCTCACCTTGAACGCGTGACCCCTCGTTATTGAATACCTCACCCTGGGAAAAAGCTTATCTCTATCAACCCTGTCTATACCCTTCATGATTTTGAAGACCTCAATCAGGTCCCCCCTCAATCTCCCTTTTTCTAATGAAAACAATCCTAACCTACTCAACCTCTCTTCATAGCTAGCACCATTATCGTGGGCCAGTGCAATGGTGGGGATACTGGGAAAGTCAGAACTAAAATCTGAGTGCTGGAGAAACTCAGCATATCAGGCAGCATTTACAGAGTTTCATATTTCCAGTATCCACAGTATTTTGCTTCTGTTAGACTGGGCACATCAATTATGTGGATTAGAGGCATCGTACTGGAAAGCAGCGGGGGGCAATAATTATGAATCGGGAGAGTTCAATGTACAAGGCTGTGAGATGAGACATCACGTAAGGATAAGGAGCACTGTGTGAAGGAGAGCGTCACTGATAATCACCATCACCCTAACTTCAATTTGGGGTGGGGTCACTGATTACCTATGTATGGCTGACAATGCTGAATACCTGGGGCTCGGTTAAAGTGTAAAGAAGAGTCAAACAATTATTGTGGTACAGAAGGAGGCTGTTTGGCCCAACCTGCACTGGTTCTATTATTTAGTGTCAATCTCCTGCCTTTTCCCCATACCCCTGCACATCATTTCTATCCAAATAATTATCCAATTCCCTCTTGAATGCCTCTATTGAACCAGCCTCCACCACATTTCCAGGCAGTACATTCCATACTCTAGCTATTTGCTGTGTCATAAAGTCTTTTCTCATATCACCCTTGCTTCGTTTGCATGTCACTTTAAATCTATGTCCTCTCATTGTTTTATAAGTGGGTACAGCTTCTCCCTATTTACTTTATCCAGCCCGCTCATGGGTTGTGTAGAACTTTATTAAATCTCCTTTTAACCTGTATACTCTCCAAAGAGAATAATCCCGACTTCTTCAGTTTATCCTCATAACTGCTTTTTCTCATCCTGGAACCATTTTTAAAATCGCTTCTGCATTCATGCCAATGCATTCATAGCTTTTCTATAATGTGGCGCCACAACTGGATACAACACTCCAGCTGAGGTCTAACAAGTGTTTTATATGATTTCAAAATCACCTCCTTGCTCTTGACTTCTATGCTCTTATTTATAAAGCCAATTTACAAATTGCTTTATTTATGGCTCTCTTTATGTGTCCTGCCACTTTTAATGATCTGTGTACATATACGCCCAGGTCTCTCTGCTCCCACACGCACTTTTATTTATTGTCTTTCAATGTTCTTTCTTTCTACAAAAATACATCACCTCATACTTCTCTGCATTGAACCTCATCTGCACCCTATCCATCCACTGCACTGACTTGTCTATGTGCTATTGGAGTCCTCCACACAGCTTGCAATTTTTCCAAATTGTCATATCTCCTAGAACAAAGAACAAAGAAAACTTACAGCCCAGGAACAGGCCCTTCGGCCCTCCAAGCCTGTGCCGATCCAAATCTCCTGCACATCAAATCTGGGTTATTAATATATATCAGGAAAAGTAAGGGTTCAATACTGACCCCTGGAAAACTCCATTATAATGCTTTCTCCAGAGAGTAAAGTATCAGTTGATCATTACCCCATTTCCTATCACTTAACCAATTTTGTATTCTTGTTGCTACTGTCTCTTTTATACAATGACCTATAACTTTCCTCACAGGTCTGTTGTGTGGCACTCTATCAAAATCCTTCTGGAAATCCATTTACACCACAGCAATAGTGTTACCCTGTTGTTTGATCAAGTTTACAAAGAGATTGAAACCTTTAACAACATCTAATGCTCTCTCATTCAATCATTACAAATTTCCATGTTAACATAGGTCCCGTGGAAAGGTTAGCTTTAGTTTAGACATGCGCAGTCCCAGTGTCCGTAGCTGGGTTGAAGAGAATTTGCCCTATAGTGATGCCTGCTGACATTGGAGTTGGGGGCAGGGATCACTGGGGGGCTGCCTGTGTTAAGAGGGCCCAGACATGGTGAGTGTGTCCTGGCCAGATACATTTTCACCTTCCTTGGCTGAAGTGGCATAGACCTTTTGGTTTGCAGATGGGATGTGGGAGTGCTCTGAGAGGAGACCTCTCGGGGAGAGGGGGCTGGAGGAGTTTTCTCTTCTGGCTGGCTGTCTGCTGGCACCACCATGTCTCCATGTTAGAAAGAGGCAACTGGTGTGAGAACATGCCTGGAATAAAGTACTCGTCACCATTAGGACCTTCATGGAATCATGCTGCCGATGTTATATTAAAATCCCAGCAGTGCACTAGGTCAAACACTGCCAGCCAGGAACTGCTACTGTTTACATTGTGTTTAAAGGGCATGTCTGAAAAAGGGAAGTTGGCACCCTGCTTTGACAACAGGGACCTGGAAGTCAGGGTGGTGGAGTTAGGGCCATCCTTTCACCTTAGGACTGCCGGAGGAGACCTCAGTATCTGCTCCTGACAGTCTGGCCCATAGTTGTCATGTGAGTCAGTGCAGTATTCATAGTCTGGAGAACACAAAGGAGGTTAATGGCTTTCTGTGCTCCACAAATGTAAGTGTGACCATCCACTTTCTGCTACTTCATACTCATTCTCACTCTGCTGTTGCACCCACCTTCAATCAAAGCTCATGATCTGCCACTCTGATAACTGCAGGCAACATCTGCCTTCAGTCACTCAATGCCACCCCCCCCTTACTACTAATGCTGCATGCCCTCTGCAGTGCTTACTCACTCAACTGAGACACCTCACTACATTTCCACCATTGCACCAGTACTAACAGCTGTGCCATGCACTTTAATACTTCTCCTTGTCGCATTCCAGCAGAAAACAGCCCCACAATTGGGCACAGACAGGCAAGAGAGGTAAGTGTGGTGTCCACCATCCATCTCCAAACCCCCACAAAGAGGGGATCCTTACTTTAGCAGGAGAGGACCAGGGTGGCATTGAGGCCTCCATGTCTGATTTATTAACAAGTGCGATGCTGCTTTCCTATTACTGCCACTGTGGACATATGAGTAACATTCTTGAATGTCTACACCTATTTTACAACTCATTCCTGTTCTTGTCTCCTGCAGCCACCAGCAGAATCCACACAGTCTCAGTCCTGTAGAGACCAGTGCATCAGAATACCACCTCCACTTCTACCTCTGAGCAAGAAGGCGCACATATCTCTCAGGGAAAGCACCAACAAAACTGTCCGATGCACCCTCCACCAGCTCTGATCCTGCCACCTCGATGAGTACATTAGCTAGGTTAGAGGTGGGGGCACGTTTTGGTGAGCACAGCACTGCCATGTCCCCACAGCTGTCAAGGGAGAAACATCCCAGGTCACTGGCATTAAGATCAGGCTGAGCTCCAGCCAGGAAGGGGGCCTCCCTTGGTTTTGGCCATCAATAACTTCCTTCAAATTCACAACTGATACAGCAGCAGCATGCAAGTTTATCGGAGGTACCGTGCTCGGTAAACCGATTCGAAAGTCGGAGGAGTTCACCAACGCTATCCACTGTGCTGTCTCCTGCATGTGTACATCACATGGCCACCACAAACTGGTTGGTAGTTGCCATGGAGACCAAGATCCAGCACACTCAATACCTACTGGATATGCGTACAGACCTATAGTCCACTGAATTAGCTATTGATGGACAGGGGGATGGGGTATCTTGACATCATTCACAGGGAGGCAGGGTGCTGCCAGCGGACATCCAGCTGGCACTCGCTCCAGAGGCACCAGGTCCTTCAGCTCTACACTGGCTGTGACCCTCAATTCTCTGGAAGGGTGAACCTGGCCAGCACACTCAGCATGTCTAGGCTGTCTAGGCACCCAGCAGATGCCCACCCAAAAATTCAAGGCCAACACTTTACGGCAAGCTGTGGATGCTGTTACTGAGCCTAGACCTGGTGGGAGGGAAAGGAAAAATAAAACTGTATAATGGCAAATAGATTGCATGGGTGAGAAATGATTGTAAATACATTGTCACATTTTTAAATGTACGTTCACTTTTCATCATCAGCTGTGAGAGTAGAGAGGCAGCCATGCTTTGAGCAATATTCATGCTTTCACTCAGTTGTGCGTCCTCCAGTTGTCAGGCAATGACCATCCACGGATTCAGCGATTTCCTGTATCTGGACTGTATTGCAACAAACTCCTAGAAATGGAACCTGAGGTGGAGGAGGCATCTTATGGCTCTCGTTAACTTCACATTGGGCATGTTTAATGATGAATGGTCACCACCTCTAGGCAGTGTAGCGCCGCTGCCCCTCTCTCATTTGCACAGCATTCCTTCGAAAATGAGTGATTGTAGATTTCCTGCATCTTAGTTGTATCATGAGGACGCATTTGGCTGAAAACTCTGCAGTAGAATGCTGGTCCACATCCACTGGAGGTTGATACTATCCTGGGTTTCCAGATGCATATGTTTCTCATTTATACTCAAGGACACTCTTAGTACAGCAGTTGCAAGAGCTCCTGTGCTTGGGTCCACTAGGCACAGTTCCAAAGAGCTTATGTGGGCGATATCAGAAACAAAGCAGCTCCTCAGCAATGTGATCATACAGCAGACACAACACACACAAGGAACTTGTGTCCTCAAAAAACTATGGCATGGAGATCTCCAACAAGGAGGACTATGGTATTTCCCTATATGGACCTTGCACATTGTTGATCTGAGTCAGACCTATGCTGCTTAAGTCATTTGGCACAGATATAGTGGAGGTTGTACATAGGGTAGCAATTTTAAGAACTTCTCCCTTCAACCCCAATTCCCTCATTATCCCATGGCAGATTTGCAAAAAAATATAATGATCCTTTGGGAAGGAAGTTTGCCTTTCTTACCTGGTCTGAGCTACATGTGATTTCAGACCCACAGCAAAGTGCACAACTCTTAGGTGCCCTCTGGGCAATAAATGCTGGCCTAACCACATCCCATGAATCTTTATTTTTTCTATAAATATTGGACATTTTATACTCACAAGTATGAAGTAAACAGTTCTTGTGTCTGATACAGGCTGTGAAACTTTGGAAGGTGATTGCAAAGAAGATGAATCTTTACAGCTTGCCTGAAATTACTTGTGTTTTAGAGACATTACTCGGATTAATTTGCAGTGTAAAACAATATGAACAAGACTGCTTGTGGCCAGTTGACAGAGTTGGTCAGTGCATGAAGTCCACATACAGGATTATGTGATAACAGATGTCCATAAGCCGTATTGTGTAAGTGTCTGTATGTGTTATTGCTATTGCCCCTAGAAGGGCCTCACTTTACTCATACATTGAGCCTGCTCCCTCAAAGGGAAAATGAAACACTTTCTCTACCCACTCTAGCTGTGTTGGCAGCTGTTTGTCATTTTGATTGCACATATATGATTTTGATGAGGCTGAAAGGCAACACAAATAGTGTTTCTCAGTCTACCTAGGTAACCGCTCCCCCCCCCCAAGAAAACATTACTTTCTGCCTGTTGTCCCATCGGATGTTCCTATGTTCTTACCTATGTTCCTACCTGACTACTTTATTTAATTACTCATCACTCCACTTTACTCCTTAATCCCCACAGCTCAGTCATTCAAACATAGTTATGCACTTATCCCCATTGATGCCAGAGTGGTGGTGACTGTTGGTGATCCCCTCCTTCCTACAGTACCTGTTGCCCTCCCATGCTCTTATCATCTCCTATCCTTATGTGTTGATCTTCCCCTGTGTATCCCACCATGCTGCCTCTGATCCCCACAGCTGACTCCCACAAAGCTCCCACTACAACAGATGATCCTGATAATCCACCTTGACTTTCAGTGATCAGAAACCCTGCAATGATCAGGGTTGTACTCCCTTGATGACTTGGAAAGACAGCCCTGACTAAAGCATGAACAGTCCGCTGACTGATCTCTGTGCAGCTCTCTGACTCACCCTCTATGAATCCCTGGATTGGTTGCAGTAGGTCTACAGGACTGGCTGTTGCTCATTGTCTGGACTGTATGGGCATGGACCCCCTGAGCTGATTGGCCCAAACAGCTGACTTACTGCATCCAAGCCCCTGGTCTGAGGCTGTATGATGGCCTTGACTTACTGTGCTGTTCCTGACTGATGACAGTGACGCAGGACTCAACAAAGGACTACTGTCCTTAGACTTTGAGGCATCATCTGCTCCACGACACCTCTCATGGAAGACTGGTCTGCATTGTGATGTATACTCAGCTTGAATCAAGAGATTGTATAGTGGAGCCATCAACCATGACTGCAAACCTTGTCACCTAGTAACCCTCCTTGTAACGTAACCGGCTCTTGAAATGAAGAAGGGACATGGGAGCTTTCAAGAATATAGGCATCAGGGCAGCTCCCATGGTACTTGGCACAGATGATTTGTACTTATACACTGACAGAATAGAACTCTTCTCAATTGATGATATCTTCTGCAATATGATATGGCTCACTCAAAGTGAGCGTATTTCCTTTTTAGTGGAAGCTGGCGACATTGGTAAAGCCTACAGCCAGAGCTGTAGGATTGACCTCGTCAGGAGGCAACAAGATGAAGCACAGTTGTGACTGGCACAAACTGTATCAGTAGCTGCCTTGCTACACTTGTGGGCTGAGTGTAATGAGATCACACACAGGTCTACACCAGGTCAGTGGATTCTTGGATGCAGCCAATTGCATATAAATTTAACTTTGATGTTAAATGCCTTGATGACCACTGAGATAGGGTGCAGGTCCCCCTCCAGCTGGTGATACAGTTCTGTGATGGCATACCAGGACGTCCACAGTCTGTGGTATCAATGCACCTCACCCATCTGGAGGAAATAGCATCAAAATGATAGACTCTGGGCCTCCTGTAGCTCCTCCTCCTGAGGCGACTTCTTCATGTGAAGGCTGTTTAGTAGCTGCTGGAAGTTGCTGCGGGTCCTGGGATGGCTGGCTCATTTGTTCCTCCCAAGTCTCCCTGCGCCTTTGTTACACTGAAACCAAACTGACAATAACACTTGCTGTGGCTGGATCCATTGGTTACACTTCCAATGAACCTGCGTGGGGAGTATCAGAAACAGAATGCATTCTTTGCCATTTGAGCAGACAGTATTCACATCACTCACAAATGATGGTTTATCGCTGTAGTCCATAATACAGTGGGCTGTGGAAGACCCTGACAAGGATGGCCAAAGACTATGTCAATGTGGACCGTTGACATTGTACACCTTCAGCAAAAACCATATCATGCAAATATAGAAGATTGGAAGTGTGGTAGGATCATTGAAACCTTGCCTCTCACTCTCACCCACCATCACCATCCAAGGAAGGCAGCACTGTATATAGGAACATGTTGATTAATACTTACAATTTAAGATGAGAGGAAATCAGCTACATGCCTTTTTGCAGTCTATGAGACCTTGGATTATCTTTGCACGTTGTGGACCGCACTTTTAAGGGCACCCGTGACTTCTTCTGCTTCACAGCTATGACTGTGATCAATTTGTCATGACCAATAACATGGTAAAGATTTCTTGTGCCCAGGATTTGTATCCCACACAGTTGAATATCGCAGCACTTCACATGCAAGTTGCTATGATCACAGACTTCTTCAAGCTGTACTGTAAAAGCACCTGATTAATACAATTGCTGTTTATGGATCCTCGCGTTGCTCATGAGTAGAATACACAGGCTAAATAAAACACTGACTCTGCTCACTCTGGAGGTGGTTGCAGCCATTTTTGATTTCTATTGTGTACTTATGACTTGGACGAGTATGGAAGGTAATGAAGGCCATACTTGGCTAGTTTATGTCTGGCACATGGGAGATTAGGAACCTGCACATTACTGATATGTAATAAGGTTGTAATGATATGTAAATGCATGTAATAGACCTGTCACCGCCCTCCAGCAAGATTCACATCTCACTGTTCAAAACTTCGTTGTAGAATTGGACTTTTTTCTCCCTTAGCATCCGATTTTTTCCAAACGCGCCATATTTTTCCAATTGACACACCACTGCTCATGTTGTTTTGAGTTGGGAAAACTTATCCTCTACATTTACTACTGCTTCATAGTAGTTACTTTGTGCTGCATTGTTGCAGAGTTTGCTTTGCATATATTACATTGTCTGACTTGCCCTGAAAACGACTGCAATAGCTTGTTTGCAGTTACATGGTACATACACATGAAAATTTCAGAAAATTCTTTCTCAGCTTAATAAGGGTGGATCCAAATTTAGATTACACAAGAAGCCACTGTGTCTCTCTAGGGGTTTCATGTGTGCAATCACTGCTTGAAAAGGCTACCAAGCAACAGACTTTCCCATCTAATTCAATAGTTCTGTTGACTCTCAAACATTTGAAATATAGTGTTTTAAAATTGAGAAAACAATGTGGCTTAGTATTAAAACAGGAGAAGAGCTGCAAAACATTTATGGCATACAAATTAATTTTCCACATAACAAGTAGAGTTAATCTGCTTTTACTTTATCAGGTTCATTAAATCTGCTTCAGCATGGAGTGTATAAATTTGGAATGAGTACTATGCGCCTTTTTATATCCTTTTAAAGTTAATAACTGGTAAGAGTGAATCTACTTACTATGGAAACAATTTTCCATCCGGAATGCAAAAATAAACTGATTTATCTTCAGACAGTCGAAGGAGCAGCTGGCACTGGGTGCAAGCCAACAGCTCCTTACTAAAACACTCTGAATTCTTTACAGTTCTACTTTGTTTTAGAATAATCTTCAGTTTATTATCATCTTCAGTTCTATTTACATGATTTCCCTTTATCTTAGCTCTTACACCCACTTAATCAAGTTTGGCTCTTTTTCAGACACAAAATCATAACACTGCTTTTTTGGGGATTAAAAATATATCAAATACACTCATAAACATCATTTCCTTTTGGTTAAAGTGTGCCAAGATTTTTCAACTCATCTGAAAAAGCCAAAAAATGTAAATATTTTATATGTAAACTACATTTTGCTTGATATTTGAGGCATATAGGATAACATCCATTACCCATACCTTAACATGTATTAATTTTATCATATCATTTATATACAACAATTTTCATTCACATTCTTGTATGATAATATTCATACTCATATAATTGATGATAAATAAAAGGCTGCTTTTCTTCTACCTATTCGTCCATTCACAATACTGGATACAACGTAAAACTTATGACTGAAATTGTTAAAAACAGATCATTGTTTTTCAAAATCTAATCACTATAAAATAGTAGCCATTACTGAACTGTTATGGTTCCAGTTAATGTTATTACTGGACAAGTTAGATTTCAGATTTAACAAGGTGGTCTCTTACTGAAATATAAGCGCGCAATGTTGCAAATTTGGTTTAACAATAAAACATAAGTTTATTGTGTGAAAGATAAAGATGATAAAATAGCATAAACCAAACTATTTACTTACAACACACAGGTTAGAATACACACATAAAAACAGAATCAGATTAATCTTAATAGGATCCCATTACAGTACTCAAACAGTAGAGAGAAATCCCTCATCTATCTTACGTAAAATTTGACTTAGCTGTGATTTCAATTGTCGATCATGAGAAGCTGATGGCTTCTTCCTTGATTTGCCATAAATGGAGTTTAAATAACTCCTTCAAGTTTTAAACCAAACACTTCAGATCTGGAACTTCAACTTACACAAAAGAAATCTATTCCTAACAATTCTAAACTATCTCCACTCTTTGTCAGGGATACAGCTTACACATCTATGTTTACAGCTTTGGCTTCTGTAGAAGTGCCCAAACTGAAACTAAAAAAAAAACACCTTTTTATTCTAAGCTATGGGCATTTTCCAAAGCCCACCAAAAATTCCAGATTCTGAAAGTTTAATGCACTACCCTGTTTACTTTGTTCACTCAAATTCTCCCAAAGTAAATCAATTCTCATTAATCTCTAAAACTACCTTTCTTAGAAGTTTTTTGGAAGAAAAACACTAGTGCTGTGAGTTCAAATTCAAAAAGTCAAACACAAAAATAAACAATATGAAAATATTAAGAAATCACACATCTTACATCACTATGTTTACTTTTTTCACACAATACACTTCATGGCATAAATAAAGTCAATAACATCCACCTCTATGACTTGGCAGCTATTTACTAAATTATTCCGCTCGATATAAATGGAGTCAGAATTCATCCTCTCTTCAGTTCAACAAATGATCGAAGGAGCATGGGTACTCAATTCAAAAGCCGTGAAGGTATTGCATTCAAATGGGCCAACTGGGTTTCAGCTTTCCAAATTGAGAGTCACTACATGCCCCCGTTATCTTAACAATGAAAATAAGATACACCAGAAATGAAGGATGTTGGGGATCAATCTGAATCCAATGTTCTGATGCCATTATAAATAAACTATAGGGTCTTTACATAGAAGCATAGAGATTACAGCATGAAAACAAACCCTTCAGTCCAACTCATCCATGCTGACCAGATATTCTAAATTAATCTAGTCCCATTTGCCAGCAGTAAGCTACTGTCCCTCTAAACCCTTCCTATTCATAAACCCATCCAGATGTCTTTTAAAGGTTGTAATTGTACCAGCCTCCACCACTTCCTTCGGCTTCTCATTCCATACAGGCACATGAAGAGGTTGTCCCTCAGGTCCCTTTTATTTCTTTCTCCTCTCACCTTAAACCTATGCCCCGGGGAAAAAAACCTTGATTATTCACCTATCGATGCCCCTCATGATTTTATAAAACTCTATAAGGTCACCCCTGAGCCTCTGATACTCTAGGGAAAACAGTCCCAGCCTATTCACGTTCTTCATACAGCTCAAACCCTCCAATCCTGGTAATATCCTTGTGAAATCTTTTCTGAATCCTTTCAAGTTTCACAACACCTTTCCTATAGCAGGGAGACCAGAGTTGAACGGAGTATTTCAAAAGTGGCCTTACCAATGTCCTGTACAGCCACAACATGACCTCCCAACTCCTATACTCAATGTACTGACCAATAAAGGCAAGTGTAACAAATAACTTCTTCACTACCCTGTCTACCTGAGACTCTGCAAACATCTAGGTCATTGTCGCTCAACTCAGATGCTGACTCTGCATGTAATTCAGAAGATGACAACTCTGAGATATGAATTGTTGAGACACTAGCCACAATTGGTCTGCTACCAGAGTCGGTGAAAAAATAATTTAGGTATCAAGTTCCTAGATAGTGAAGTCAAACATAAATCCTGTTGCAAAAGATTCAGATGAGCACTTTGATGCGCAGTCTACAGGGAAAAGTTAATGCACATGTACACCTGAAAACTAATGCAATGAAAATGGGAGCTGGAATTTGTAGTAAAGCAGCTTTCGTTCTGGGTGTTGAAGCTTGAGCCGTAGCTGGAGTAACTAAGGATCATCTGCAATGGTAAGAACTTAGCGTCTAGGAAAATGGCACTATCATCTTTCAGCCATAATACACTGAGGGATTGAAACTGTGGAACCTGTCAGGATGTGTGCTGTCCCAAGAACGCACATCGTAAATCATGAGGATTAAAAATGTTACTAAAGCATTTCAGGGTGGAGCATTTTGTATGGAGAAAAATAATCTATTGACACTTCTTGTAATTTTCAACTTGAAATGTTTTGCTAATGGGCTGTATACCTTACAATGAAGTATTTTGAAAATATTAAGACTGTTGCAATCATATTGCAAAGAACATGGTGTGTGGATACAAGTTGAAATTTATTGCAATTTCTGTTACATTCAAGTCAAAATGTTTCTGATGTTTTAAAAAAAAATTATGCACAGAGCATACTTTTTGGAAAAAGGTATAGTATGTTTCTGAATGTGGTTATCCTGCAGGTTAAGACTGTTGTTTCCTGAACAAGTATGAGTGTATTGAAAAGTGTGGGATTTACAAATCTAGCAGCTACCCAACATCTCCCTCGCACTCTGAGATGCTAACTAACATACCATATAAAATAAGGCATAAAAAAGCTCACGTTAGATGCCATGAGCTCAAAATTGCAGAAAGTTTAGAGTATAGAATTTGCAGGATGAAATTAATAAGGAAATTAGGAAAATAATGAGGCCACAAAAAGATATTGGCAAGCAATTAAGGAAAGGCTAAATATATAAAGATTGATAAGAAAACCATGGAAAGGTTAAGACAATAAGAGTCCAAAAGGTAATGTGTGTTTGGAGATGTGGATATGACTCTCGATGAACACCATTCATCTATTTTCATAAAAAAAAATGAAGTAATTTTTGCAGTTAAGGAGATGTGTGAAACATTAGATGGAATATAAATAATGAAAGCAAAATATTAAGATGCCTAGCATACATTAAAGTGGATAAATAACCAGGCCTGGATGAAATGTAAATAAAAACCGAAAGAACTGCAGATGCTGTAAATCAGGAACAAAAACACAAGTTGCTGGAAAGGATCAGCAGTTCTGAGGAAGGGTCACCAGACCCAAAACATTAATTCTGATCTTTTCTTCACGGTTGCTGCCAGACTTACTGAGCTTTTCCAGCAACTTCTTTTTTTGTTCTTGGATGAAATGTATCCTGCGTTGCCAAGGGAATGAAGGGGAGAAATAATGGAGCCTTTGACCATTGTTTTCCAATCCTCTCAGTCTATGGATGTGGTGTCAGAAGACTGCTAAAGTTGTACTGTTGTTTAAAAAGAGAGAATGGCATAGCACAAGTAATTTCAGACCATTCACTCTCACCTCAGTATGTTGTAAAATTATTGGGAAGAACTCTGATGCACAATATAATTTAGAAAGGAATGGAAGTCCTAATGGATGAACTCAAAAAATGTTTTTTTTGACAAAGTATAGAGGAGAGTTGATGTATGGAGAACCTTTGATGTACTTTATGTGGATTTTAACAAAACTACATACAAAACTATGGCAAATTTATTGTAAATTAAATGCCCATGGGATCCAAGGGAACGTGGCAATTTGGAGACAAAATGTTCTCAGTGTCTGGAAGTAAAGTGTCATGGTTGACAAGCTAGAAGGCTTCCAGTGTAGTTTCACAGCACTCAGTTCCATTCACCCCCACGGTATCAAAAAACAACTGAAGGCACAGCATACTGAAAAGACCATGGGAACTGATAACATTCTGTTTGAAGTCTTGCGATCCAGAACTAGCTGTACTCCTAGCCAATCTGTTCCAGTATAGCCACAACACTGGCAACTACCTGACAATATAAAAAATTGCACAGGTAGGGCCTGGACATAAGCGGACAAATCCAACCAAGTCAATTAATGTCCCATCAGTCTACCCTCATCAAAGTGATGGAAGGCGTCATCGATAGTGCTGTGGCAGAGGCTGCAAAAGAATAACCTGCTCACTGATCCTGAGGTTGCAACTGTGGCTGGAAGTGGTGGCACCTTTTAATATGAAGCATAACTGTTACTCATATTGTTCCTTGTTGAGGTTCAGGTCAGAAAATTGCTCCTCAAACACTGCGCACAGAAATTACTTTCTCCTGAGAAGCCATTTCCACCATTTCATCCTCCCTTGTCAAACATCTTGTTCATTCTCCAAGTTTTGATAAATTGCAAGGGAATACCTCTTTCAGTACATGCCACAGAACTCCCTGTAGATTTTTACAACTTCAAGCAACTACGGAAAGCACCAAGCACTTGTAAATTTATGCCATCAGCCAAGTTATTAATTTGAAAGTAGTTGATGAGTCCTTTAAATACTGCTAGTGTGGACCTTTAGGTTGCTGGATAATGCTCAGTCGTTTGAGGTGAAGAGATAGGGACCGAGCTTCAGGGTTGTTCTCCAGATGACACTGCTGATCTCAAATCAGCGTTGCATACTAATTGATGTCATAATCTGCTCACTGTGTATGACCACAGAATTTGTACTGTGTGCACACTAATGCCCTGACCGATGTGACATCTCACATAGTATGCCCCAAAATGTGCATGCACATTGAAAACACTGTTTTGCAGGACTAAGGGACCACAAATCAACAAAAAAAAAGCAAAAAATTCCAATGTCTCATCCCACAATTTCTATAGCTACTTCACCCAGCTAACATGAACAGTTCAAGACAAGGCAACAATATTAGTTTTCTCTGTAATGCATTCACCTTCCGAATGAATCTTAAAATGGCCAAAAGCATTGTCTTTAAATTAGCTGGGAAAGGGATGGTGAGTTTTATGTGCTCACCGTCATTAGTTTGTAAATAGCTAGGAATTTGCAGTGAGAAAAAGATGGCCCACGAGTTGTAAGTCACCACAAATTGTTGAATGATTTGTAACACTTTGCCTTCAGCATCCCCTGTATGGGAGCTGACCATTAACCTCCTGAGGAATTTCAAAGAAATTACTACATTTGATCTATTAAAATGAATTAACCATGAACAATGTTAGTTCTGGTAACTGCATAACACAGATCCTCTTAATGGTAAGACTTATGTTCCTGGTGTGCTGGTCAAGCTCTCTCGCTCAAAAAATGAACAACTGAAATTGTAGAGACACATTCCTGGCAGGAGCACATCATTCCTAAAGATATTTAAAAATGAAAAATGAAGACTTGAAATTTAAAACAAAATCCTACTTTATTTTCTGCCTCTATTAATTATTTCTTTTCTTCTTCTTAGTTTCCCTTTCTGCTTTTAATTTCACCCAGATTGACTGAAATTGCTTCTTTGCCATGCCTTTGTTTCTCTGTTCTTACATCTCATTGGTCAGGGAGAAAGACTTTTGCCTTTATCATTCATCAAGACCCCAGGGGCACTATTGATCTCAGCGTGTGATTTTCAGGTGCATCTCTAGCAATATGCAGCAAAATGCTTTTGAGCTGAAGATGAGGAAAATAATCTCACAAATGGAGCATGCCAGATAATGTCCTACTCCCACAAATTCTAGACAACTTAGGTCTCATGCATAGGTCTAGGTAAATGGAAGTTATGCATTGACAGCCGAAATGTGAACTTCAGCAACAAAAAAGATCCTAATCTTTAATTAAATTTATAAAATGCAACTTATTTACACCATTATTACAGCAAGCACTTTTCCAAAAGTGAGACAAATACAGGTATTTTTAGACAGTTTTGACCTCATAATGATTCAACAGAAGTTCTTGTAGCTATTATTACCCATAAGCTACACCTTCTCAGAAAAGTATAATTGTAATGCTGTAGGATGCAATATCAAACAATTTTGTCACTTGAGTGATTTTTTTTTGCTTGAAACATAGTCTTGCATTAAACATGTACTGTGCAGTTACACGTATTTAACTTTGATCAGATTGCACAGGCCATAGAACTAATTGTGTTTGCAATAAAACAAAGTTAGGATGCAAAATATTCACAGACATTAAGTGTATAATTGATAGATGAATATTTCAAGGAAAGCTCATCATTGGTTAATTTCCTTAAAAATAATTTCTGAATCTAAATATAATGGGTCAATTTTAACTATTAGAGTTATAGAGTCATGGACTACAGAAACAGAGCCTTTTGCTCCAACTCATCCATGCTGTCCACGTTTCCTAAACTGAACTAGTCCCAGTTGCCTGTGTTGGCCAATGTCCCTCTAATAACTTCCCTATCCATGTACCTGTCCAAATGTCTTTTAAATTTTTTAACTGTACCTGAATCCAAAACTTTCTCAGGCAGTTCATTCCACATATGAGCCACCCTCTATGTGAAAATGTTGCCCCTCAGGTCTCTCTTAAATCTTTCTCCTCTCACATTAAAATATGTCTTATAGTTTTGAACTCCCCTTCCTTACAGAAAAGACCTTTGCTATTCACCTAATTTATGCCCCTCATGATTTTATAAACCTCCATAAGGTCACCCCTCAACCTCCTGCGCTTCAGTGAAAAATGTCCCAGCCTACCCAGCTCTCCCTGTGTTTATGAGATTCAACTAGTTTCCAGACAAATGTGCCTATTAAGTTGCAACTAGAATTCAAAGTTAGATCCAGAATTAGGTTGTTCGTTTTAAGGTACCTACTCCTATTTTCATCAATCCTTTAATTAGTAATTTAAATAAAGTCATTAATTTAATCCAAATTCATAGACATCAGGGAAATTTCCACTTTTATCATTTGCCTCTTGTAAAACACATCATTTTCATTCTACTTATTTTGATGTAATAAAAATTATATGGGTTTTACAATAGATATGGGACCTACATTGTCGGATTATTGTCCAGGCCCCATTTGCTTTGGTTAAACAAAAAAGAAAGTTATCTGCAATTAATGCTAAATATTTAATTAAATATTTATGAGACAATCCATTTAAAAATGGATATTTACTTTGACAAAAATGTAAGAGTTGCATCTCCACCTAGTTTTGACATATTCATGGTATAATTAAGTTCACATCATGGTTGCAATTGACTTAACTTACAAGATGTAGCAGATGACTCCTATGCTCCACATATCTGTTGCGTACCCAATTGGTTCATAGTTGATAACTTCAGGAGCCACAAATTCAGGTGTACCAAATAGAACCTTTAGTGATGTTGCACTTTCTAGAAGAAACAACAAAAAAAAAATCAAGTTATGCTCCAATCCTCCTCCTGTTGAAACAACTGAGGTCAGCAAATTAGTACTCATGGCAAAAGTGTACTGATTCATTTCCATCCTTAACAAAAGATTTCAGTTGGCTGTCTAGATTGAGCATTTGCTGAAGAGTTGCTCCATTGCATGAAGAAGGGCTGAGATTAAAGGAAGGGGAAAAACACAAAAGGCAATGAGAGAAATGAGATCTCAATTTGGAGAACAAATGGGAAGGTGAAACACTCATGAAGCAATTTATCAATTCATAAGCGAGGGAGCAAAAAGGAAATGTGTCAGAAAGCCTACCAAATATCAGCAAAATTACATTTAGAGCATTTTTAACTGCTGTCTGCCTATTTCTTGCACGATTAATGCACTGAATATTAATGTGGGGAGCACCTTGGTTCTCCCTTGAATCCCAAGACCCATCTGATGTATTTTTCAGGTGGATTGTTAATTAACCACTATTCCACCCAAAAAAACCAGACTTGCACTTATATCATGTTTCACATGACCTGAGAATATCGCAAAGCCCTTGGTTCAGTGAAGTACTTTTGAGTCACTGTTGGAAAGTAGGAAATGTGGTACAGCAAATTCCTGGAAACAGCTATTAGACAACAAACTGTTCACCGGTTGCTGAGTTATTTTATTTGTTCATGAGATGCAGGCATCACTGCCTATGCAAGCATTAGCTGATCATATTTAATTGCCCTTTAAAGGCAGTTAAGAGTCAATCACATTGCTGTGGATCTGGAGTTGTATACACACCAGAGTAAGCATGGCAGATTTTCTTCCCCAAAGGACATGACTGATCAGTTGAGTTTTGAACAAGTGCTGCTGGTTTCAGAGTTACAAATACTGACAGCAGCTTTCAATTCAAGATTTTAACAACTGAATTTAAATCCTACTAGTGAAATTGGTTCAGGGATAAATATAGGCGAGAACACCAAAATATAATTCCCCCATTCTTTCTAATAGTATGCTAGAATGTAGTGCATTCGCTTGAGAGGTAAAATGCCATTATCGATGCTGCACATTACTGACATTAGCAGGAGTTACATTGTAGATTGAACCCAGTTTCATCAGTCATCCTTGGAATATGCTAATGAGGCCTTCAGGACCCATTTGAGAAGAATTACAAGCTGTCATTAAAATCCCGCCGATTCCTGTAGGTGCAACTCCCTTCTGATTGTCAGTTGCAAACACACAAAATTCTGCTGTTCCATCCCCCAGTTACTCTAAGGTGCTGGTATGGAGCAGGCCTGAACCCCGTGGCAGTGACAATGAAGGTCAATATCATCTGCCATTGTGCACTTCAGCTGGAAACTGACCCATTCCCCTTCTGCTAAGGACTCATTTGAAGTGATGCTGCTATAGGCAGCAGGTTGCTTACAGAGACAGGTTGGGCTGTCATCTGGTCAGAGAAGCCAAGTTACAATTTTTAAATACAAATGGGCATGATGTGTACTGTGCAAGCTCTATCCATGTCTAAAAGCAATAACCAACAGAAGTCATTCCAACATTGTTTTGACAGAATTCTTGTAATGGCAGGAGTGCAGGTCCTTGTGGACCATTAAAAACACTGCTGCCCCCTACAAGCCATTGGATCGATATATCCTTCCCTTTTTACTTTCATTTAACGTCTCAAATTTCCCCAGGAGACATGGATTTGTTGTTTTAATTTATATAAATGCAAGAATTTTGTTTGTTTTGCTACTAAAACTTTAGGATAAGTTCATCTTTGTTAATTGTGAGCGACTAGGAGGAGGACGGGCAGGGAACATGGGAAGACCCAGGGCAAGTTACAGGGGAAGAAATCCCAGCTAAGGCCCAGAAGCAGAGGTAGCAAGAGCCTAAGGCATTATGGCACATTCTTTCTAGTTATCTGAAAACTTAACTACAATCACTGAAATAACAAGCATGGGGCTGGATGAACACAGCAGGTCAAGCAGCATCATAGGAGCAGGAAAACTTGACGTTTCGGGCCTAAACCCTTCATCAGAAAATCACTGAAAGCTTACCGTGTATAAAGCTACCATACATCACTTTGACTAACAAGGTTTTTCAGCCACATGGATTCAGTGGGATTCAGTAATTCATACAAAAAAATCACATGACAATACAGAATATAACAAAGTTATCAAGTGGTATTCTAGTGAAGTCATTACCTAATCTTCTGGCAAGTCCAAAATCAATAAGTTTTATCCTCGCTCCTGTTTTGTTGACACACATGATGTTTTCTGGCTTTAAGTCCAGATGTACAATTCCCTGTTTGTGGATGAACTGCACACCTTCATTAATTTGTAGCATATATTTGATGCATTCTCTCTCGGTCAACTCAAAATCCTCATCGATTATTCTCTCAAACAGCTCCCCACCTGAAACTCTGAGAGACAGAAAATTATACTGGATAAATAATTGAAACAACAATGGGGAAAAGCACTGACATTTAACACATTTCCAGTAAATAGCTGCACATTTAATGTGTAGGTTTAGACTTTTAGCTCTTGTATTTCTGGTCAAGCAGACTCCTGTTACATACAATATAAAAACTGAAAGAACTGCGGATGCTGTAAATCAGGAACAAAAACAAAGTTGCTGGAAAAGCTCAGCAGGTCTGGCAGCATCTGTGAAGAAAAAAAATCAGAGTTAACATTTCGGGTCTGGTGACCCTTCCTCAGAACCCAGACCCGAAATGTTAACTCTGATTTTTTTCTTCACAGATGGCACCAGATCTGCTGAGCTTTTCCAGCAACTTTGTTTTTGTTCCTGTTATATACATCCCCACTAAGGTTCTCATATAACCTGTTTTGTTCCTATATCCTGTGTTGGAAGGGAAGATTTTCCATTGTCCTTTTCAATGTCTTACTTTTCTTTACTCCATCCAATGTGGTTGCTCCATCTGCCCATGATGATGCATGGCCATACAAGGATATCCCCATATGATATACCTGCTGCTGAGAGGCCTTCACTGAACAGAGGTGGGGTTGAAAATTTCCTATTGGCCTCACACTGTCAGAAGGGGTAATAAACATGTCGGGGAGGGAAAATGTCTTCCACATTGAAAAAAAGTCACCCCAAACTGCAGAAACAGCTACTGAAACTCTTCAGACCTATAAACTCCTCCCCTGGAACAGTTATGGATAACAGTGTTCCTACTAATTCTCAATCTAACATAACCTTAATGCACCGTGGAACTGCCTGATACTCAGATATACAATGCTACAAGCCATAATTTGTTACATATAATTAAGGTCACTTGGAACTGGGTAAGTTGATCACAAGAAGAGTGATTTGAAAATGAATAATCATCAAACTCTGATGAAATGTGTCTTAGGCAGCTAAGGGAACAAATAATGTTGTTTCTGTCCATTGTTTTCCAATCCTCTTAATCTACACACCTGGCACCAGAGGCTGGCTAAGACTGGACTATTATTTAAAAAAGGACGACACAAGAACAAAGTAATTGCTGGTCTGTCAACTGAACCTCTGGTGGGCAAACAATTTTTAAAAATCCTGAGAGGCAGAACACATTGTCATCTAGAGACCATTTGTTTATGAAAGCCAGTCAGCATGGATTGATTGAGGGCAAGTCATATGCAAATAACTTGAGTATTTTGAGGAGATAACAAGGAAGGTCAATGGAGGTAGCATGTTTGATGATGTTTAAATAGATTTTAGCAAAGGTCTTGATAAGGTCCCATTTACAACTAGTCAGCAAGTTTAAAGTCCATAAGATCTAAGACAAAGTGGCAAGTTGGATCTAAACGTTGTCTGGGGGAGAGCAAAGGGTTATGGGTGCAGGGTGTTTTGATAAAAGGAATGCTGCTGTTGAAAATTGAAAGAGTGGCTAAATATACCCTGACTAAACTTGTGAAGTGCTGTCCTCCTCTCGCTCCTACTGAGCTGGGTGCTGCCAATTGTGTATAACATTCTTCTCACAAAGCAGGTTCACTGGACGTGTAAACAATGGTTCGTTCTGAAACAATGTGGCCATTAGCATCTGGCTGGGCAGTTCCAAGCCTGTTTGGTTTCAATGGGAAGTTGATTGTCCAAGGCCGGGCGACATGAACACTGTCTGTTCCAGGTCTGCAGTTTGCAAATGCAGAGTCCGGATAGGTTTAAACCTGGCTTCGCATTGCACATTTTTATCCACGGTCATGAAAAAAATGTCAACATTTCTGTTACAATCCTGGACATCATGGGTCACCTTACTGCATTGTTTCAATTGTTGGACATATATGTAGGGCTGCACGATGAAGCAGTTTGCAGATGATACAAAAATAGACTATAAGATTGATGGTGAGAAAGAAAACTGTAGACTACAAGAAGATATCATTGGATAAGTCATATAGCTATAAAAGTGGCGAAAACCATTCTCTCTGGAGAAGTGTGAGCCAATGCATTTGTGAAGGGTAAACAAAGTAAAGGAATACTGTCATACCAAATGTCTGCAGATTGCTCACCGCTATTGTCTCAAGGACAATCAGGGATTGATAATAACTGTTGGTCTCTCCAGCAAGGCTTACATCCCATGAAAGAGTGGAAAAAATAAACAGGATGCTGACTAGTGTTGACGAACTGAGGGGCATTGGACCTTGTGCTGCATATCCCTGAAGGTAGTACAAAAGCCAGGTAATGTATCAAGAAAGGCATACAGCATACTTTAGTTTGTTTGCCGATGTCTAGAGTATAAGAGAAGGGATGTTCTGTTGGAATTGTATAAATATATAAAACACTAGATAGTCGGTAGTTTCAGTCTTGTGTCTAGTTCCGGTCTCTGCATCACAGGATGTGAGTTCACTCAACAGGGGCCAAGAAGAGATTTAAAACGACATGGCAAGGAATGGCGACTTTTAGCTCTGAGGAAATATTTCATAAGCTCGAGTTGTTTGCTTTGAAACAGAGGAAACCAAAGGACAATTGAGTTCAGCTGTACAAATATTCGATATAAAGGACAGATTTCCCCTCAGAGATGTCAATAGGTATGGAGCATAGATTTAAAGTAAGTTTTAAAAGGATTGGAGAGAAGCTGCGGGTTAATTGTTTTCATCCAGTGGATGGTGATCATCAGGAACTGACTGCCTGAAAAGGTGGTAGAGACAGCAACCTTACAGCATTTAGATAGGCATGTGCGATTTGTCACCTACTGGTATCCAGTCTTTCTTGGTTGGGGATCCTTCTGTCATTAGTCATTCTACATTTTTCAGGGGAGGAGATGGCATAGTAGTATCATTACTGAACTGGTAATCGAGGGACCCAGGTAATATTCTGGGGGCCTGAGTTAGAATCATTTCGGAGAATGTGAACGCATTTGTAAAAGTGATGGTATGTTGGTGCACTCAGCATAGTTGGGTGCAAGAGGAGGTTTCTCATATTCCAACTGAAATTTAAAAGTTCAAAATTTGTGCAAAATTTGATTACTAAGAAGAAATAAATCACAAGAGTTTCAGTGCAGAGGTCTCGTAGCATCATTTAAAGAGATGAAGAGTCTAAGAGTTATACCTTCTCTACAAAATACTATCTTTTATGTTTCTGAAGAAAAATAACAAATATTTCTGTCCCTTTTGTCTCAATGGTATTATGAAAGCATAGCAGCCCACAAGCAGTTTTTTAAAATTTATTCACGCTAAAACATTATTTATTGCTCATCCCTAATTGCCCAGGGGGTCATTAAGATTCAACCACGATAAGGAAGACTGAAGCTGAATTTGGCTCAAGCTACAGGCTGGTATGGACCAATTGTTCAGATCAGCACAAGGCAAAGCATGAAAAAAGTAATTTGGTTAGATCACTTGTCAATTAGTTTAACATCTACAAATCAACACTGCTATTGCATATTCCAAAAGGCTCTGCAATTAAGGAAAGTTAATTTAACTGCAATTCAGCAAGTGAAGCTTCATGCACTTTTTGTTCTATCATGGGTATTACAAACTGATAGATAATAGCACTAGGAAATAGAACAAGTTGCTTTGCAGTCACTGCTGGTGCTATGTCAAACATCCCTATATTTGATACTGAATAACCCAAATACTTCTTAGAATTAATCTTCCATTATCCTGGCAGAATACATAAATACCATCCCCAGAGGATCATTCCAGTTTGAAACTATGTGACTTCATCAGCGCACAGCATGGCTGCCAAATTAGTGCCAAAATTGGGATGGGCTCATATAAAACATGCATTCTGCTCCAGACCAGCCTTGGAGCAGCCAAACATATTTTGTTAATGTCCTTTACCTTTTCATAAAACATTCACTTTGAATTAAATTTGAACTCAACTCCCAATGATGAAAAATACTAGTTTTTACCGTGAGCAATCCATCTCTGCAGCCCCACATTTAAATGAGTGTTGTTTTTACTTTCAGCTCTTCCAAAATGTACATTTTTTGGAGGCTTGTCCTGGATTTGCATTTGCTTGGAAATTGAACATTTTTCCACTTGGTTCAGCCTGTGTTGGCAAAAACCATTCTCAATTCTGACATTATGCAATGAGGTACAGAGCTGCATTTGGAACTCTAAACCCTGATTTTACACTCCAAAGAGAAGGGAGGGTGAGGAACTAAATCATTAAAATGGCTGTGGAGTTGCACTGCATTCCCAGCAATTTGAAGGTGGGATGCATTGGCAGACCCTTCTTCCGAGGAGATACTTAAGAACAGGACCAAGTTACCTTTGTATCGTTCCCTTAACAAAGTAAAAGAAAATCCCAAAGTGTTTACATTTCTAAAACTGTGACCTGCTGATGCTGTGGGAACATCAGAACCATTTTAAGTTCAGGAACTGAGAGGCTTGAATGAAGTCAAGATCACTAGTAAAAGTGCCAAGAAGCAGTAGAGTGACCCGAACAGGTCTGTTTGCATTATGTCGGTATTTCTTGCTGTTTGAGATCAGCACAAGTCCTTCTCAAGGCCCCTCACAAGATCCTTGGGCTGCCTGAGCTCTGGATGTCCCTGATCCCCCTAGCCCTGTCATCAAGTGTGTCCTCTCATGTTGATGCCACTTTACCCAATCTCAGGTAGGGTATGCATAGCACAATTTAACGAGACCGACGCCTGAATTTTCATAAAGTCATAATGGCTTAACCAAAATGGCAGCGGAATCCTGATTCCAGGCGTCCTGAACCCTAAACCCAGTACATACTATTTTCATTAGAATTACATTGTACTTCACACATCCATAGTCTCCAGAGGCATCTGCACATGTAAACATATAACTGCCCTCCAAGAGAAGCAATTCACATTGCTGGGATTGCTGAAACATAACTCTTAGGCTTTAGACAAAGTCAAAGCAAAGGTCCAAAGCTGCTGGAGTTACTTGGAGGGTAAGATGACCTTTGGGAGAAGTTAGCTGCCAGTTTAGGTCATTAAGAATAGACATGAATGTGCATAAGTACTGGTGAACTCTGTTGAACTGTCAAGTGATAAAAACCCTCAGGCCCTTTAAAGCAAATATATCCAGCCTTCCGTCGGGGGAAAAAAAGGATATTTTCTATTTAGAGATAGTGGGAACTGCCGATGCTGGAGAAGCTGAGATAACAAGGTATAGGGCTGGATGAACACTGCAGGCCTAGCAGCATCAGAGGAGCAGGAAAGCTGATGTTTTGGGTCTAGACCCTTCTTCAGAAAATCAATTTTCTTCAGAAAATCAGAAAATTTTCTGAACAGGGGTCTAGACCCAAACCGTCAGCTTTACTGCTCCTCTGATGCTGCTTGGCCTGCTGTGTTCATCCAGCTCTACACCTTGTTATCTCAGTTTCTATTTAACTGTTTTTTGACAGAAACCTCACGGTTATTGATAAATGTTTCCATAATCTATCACAATCATAGTGGGGGTCTGTAAATTCACAGATAATTGTCAGCTTCAGATGGTTATAAAGGGGAGGTGACAGTCGAGATGTGTTATTACTAGACTACTACTCCAGAGACCCAGTTAATGTTCTGGGAACCAGGTTCGAATTCCACCATAATAGATGATGGAATTTGAATTCAATAAAAATCTGGAATTAAGAGCTTAATGATGACCATGAGTTAACTGCCAAGTGTCAGGAAAAACCCTATGGAAAACTAATGTGTTAGGGAAGGAAACTGCCATCCAGACCTGTCCATCCTCCATGTGACTCTGGACCCACAGCAACGTGATTGATTCTTGACTGCCCTCTGGGCAATTAGGAATGGGCAATAAATGCTGGGCTAGCCAGCGATACCCTCATGCTGTGAATGAATAAAAAAGTGATTTGTTGTCTTTGACATAGGGCTATGAAGACAAATTACTGTTTTAATAAGGGCTAAGAGTTGGAAGAAAATGTTTATCTTTATAAGGGATTAAGTAATTACAAACAAATGAATTAGGAGCACCAGTAGGCCACTCAGCCCCTTGAGCATTTAATAAGATAATTGTTGATTTATTTATTCCACATTCTCACTTACCCCAATAACCTTTTCGTGCCTTGCTTATTAACAATCTATCTGCCTCTGTCTGTGCCTCTGCCTTAAAAAGGACACTACTTTTACCATCTTTTGAGTAAGAAAGATCGAAAAACTCTAAACCTTCTGTGAGAAAAATATTCTCCTTCTCTCTCTTAAATGGGTGACGTCTTACTTTTAGGCAGTGAACCCTAGTTCTAGATTATTGGATAAGAGAAAATATCCTTTGTACATGCACCCTGCCTTTTACTCTTCAGAAGTCCAACAGGCAAAAATCCAAGCCTGTACAACATTTCCTCATGATGACAACTCACCCATTCCAGTTACTAGATCTAGTAAATTTTCTCTGAACTGCTTCCAATGCATTTATTTGTCAAGCGAGGACTGGACTATAGAAATGATCTCACCAATGCAGTATATAATTGAAGCATAACCTCCCTACTTTTGTATTCAATTCCCCTTGCAATAAACAATAACATTCACAAGCTTCCTACCTAAATCTGTGATTGCAAACTAATCTTTGCAAATTCATGCGCTAGTATACCCAGATCCTTCTGCATCTCGAAACTTCACATTCTCTCACCATTTAGATAATATGGTTTTTCAAAATTCTTCTTGCCAAAAGGGACAATTAAACATTTTCTCACATTATGGTCCATTAATACTCAATTCTTTGCCAATGTTTTAAAACTACTCACACATTCCTTTGAGGCTTCCTTACGTCTTCTTCACAACTTAGTTTCCTATCTATCTTTACGGCATGAGCAAATTAAGAAACCTTACATTCAATCCCTTCAAACAAGACATTCATACAATATTAAATAAATTGATGCCCTAGCACTGATCAAAGTAGTACACCACTGCTATCCAATTATGCCTATCCTCTGTTTCACTTGTACTTGAATTTAAATGTTATCAGTGTACTTTTTTAATATAGTTAAGTCTGCAATATAAACTTAGAGCTTCATTTTATTGCATCCCAGAGATCTGTCTTGGAGGATAATGGGCAGTGGACAAGCAAAAGGTGTCGGGTGAGAGGTCACGTGTCGATATATGCAGGAACTTTACTAGCATCACATGGCTCGACTCTTGTGTGCATGATCCACCCTTAGGGCAATAAAATGTGAAGATAGATGGCTGGAGTTAAAATAACTTAGACCTTGCACTTTGGTATGCATGATGAATAGCTGATAAAAACCAAAAGAACTGCGGGTGCTGTAAATCAGGAACAAAAATAAAGTTGCTGGAAAAGCTCAGCAGGTCTGGCAGCGTCTGTGGAGGAGAAAACAGAGTTAACGTTTCGGGTCCGGTGATCCTTCCTCAGAACAGACCTCACCTTCCTCACCAGACCCGAAACGTTAACTCTGTTTTCTCCCCCGCAGATGCTGCCAGAC
>JAHRHZ010000144.1:45395361-45555384 GCA_024137785.1 Ginglymostoma cirratum | reverse complement strand
TCTGCTCCACAGATGCTGTCAGACCTGCTGAGCTTTTCCAGCAACTTGTCTAATTGTTCCTGATGTACAGCATCCGCAGTTCTTTTGGTTTTTAAGAAATGTTTAGCCTTGTGTTGATATTCCAAACAAGCTAGTTATCTGAAAGACTGTTAACTGTCAATCCCTCGACTTTTGAAATTAAACAATCACTTATTGATCATTCTCAACAACATGCACAGACTTAAAAATCTAGTAAAAGAATTAGTTATTACTCACATTTCCAGGACCATAACTATGTCTGACTTTGATTCAAAGGCATCAACACATTGAACAAGCTTCGGGTGGTGCAGACAGTTCATAATACTGATTTCTTGCCTCACATTTTCTTTATCCTTCGCTGAAAAAGCCTTGAAAAACTTTCCTGCCCAAACTTTTCTAGTTTTCTTTTCAACAAGTTTGAAAACTTGTCCAAATTTTCCCCTGTAGACAAGATCACAATGCTTTTCATATGAATTTGTGCTGTTTAATGGAATCTATTAGATATTGGTTACGATTGTTATATTATCAGGGCCACTCACGTTCCTATTTTTTCCAATATATCATAATATTCTGTGACCTTCTCACTTGTGTTGATGTTGACATCACGATAATCTGGCTCACCTTCTTTTTCATCTGAAAAGTAATTTTTTTGATGTTAAATGATAACACAGATTTTATTCTAATGAGCAAATAAGCAAAATATAAAATAATATTTACCATCATCAGACAGATCAGCTTCATCTTTGTTGTGATCTTAAAATTAAACAGAACTAAGTTAGACCAAAATACGAGAGGAAGATCGTTTTTTAAAAAAGGAACATCTTTCAAAGTATGAAAAGTTGACAGCTAATATTTTTCATTAAAGCGTTTTATTTAAAACATATGTAAATGTCAACAAAAATTCCATTAAATTTGTATGAACTTCCTTAGTTTTAGTCTACAGTTAGAACATCAAATGGTATTTCGGTCACTTTTATAGCTGTCAACTTCATCGTAAAATCGTGACCGTGAATGAAGCATGTGGTTCACATTAACAGCTTACATTTTTATGAAATAAGAAACAAGATTTTCTTTCCATGTAGGGTGAGGGGTCAAATTCGGGAAGGTATAGTAAATCCAAAAGTAGAGACACGAGAAAAAAATACCGACATGGGAAATGATAAAGAATCCAGGACAGCAAGGTTAGAGAGTACAAATCTAAGAATCAACTAATCAACAAATGAGACCACAGGTTACAAAAAGAATAAAAGACCAAAACTAAAGGCTGTGTAGCTCAATGTATTTGAATGATAATAAATGAAGCGACAGCATGATTAGAAATGCAAAAAAGTATGATCTGATAATCATTCCAGAGACATGATTGCAGGATGACATTAATTGAGATCTGAACATTGAAGCATCCATGTCATTGAGGAAAGATAGAAAGCTAGGAAAACAGTGAAGGTGCGGTACTGTTAGTTAATGATGGTAATTGCACAATAAAGAGGGATGACCTAAGTTCAGCAAACCAGGATGTAGAAGCAGTTGGGGAAGAGATGAGAAATAATAAATTGAGAAGTCACCCGTGAGAGTGGTGTACAGGCTTCCTAACAGTAACCCTCATGATAGGATGGAATATAAAGAAAGACATAATAGAAGCCTTAACTGTGGAAGCAGGCCATTTGGACCATCAAGTTCACACCGACCTTCCAAAGAGCATCCCATGCAGACCCACCCCCACCCACGCGTATCCTATAACCCTTCATTGCCCATGGCCAATCCACCTAACCTGCGCATTTTTGGATTGTGGGAGGAAACTGGGGCACCCATAGAAGACTCATGCAGACACAGGGAGAATGAGCAACACCACACAGACAGTTGCCTGGGATTGGAAGCGAACCTGGGTCTCTAGTGCTATGAGGCAGCAGTGCTAACCACTGAGCCACCTGCCACCTAAAGTTGTGCAGGTTAGGTGGATTGGCCATGCTAAGTTGCCCGTAGTGTTAAGGGATGTGCAGGCCACGTGGATTTGCTGTGGGAAATGCAAGGTTACAGGGATATGGTAGGGGCGTGAGTCTGAGTGGGATGTTCTTTGCAGGGTCAGTGTGGACTTGATGGGCTGAATGGCCTGCTTCCACACTGTAGAAATTCTACAATTGTATAATGGAAGCTTGTTAGAAAGGCATGGTGATAATCATGGAGGAGTTTTACTCTACAGACTTGAAAAATCATATGAGCAATGTTGTCCAGGTGAGTAGTGAGGAAATTGTGCAATGGGATAGGGTTAATTAATGACATAATTGTAAAGGCACCCAAGGGTAGCAGCAATCATAATAGGACTGAATTTTACATTCAGTTTGAATGAGATAAGAGGCGAGCCGCAACTAGTATTTTAACCTTAAATAAGGGCAATCATGAAGTCTCACTTAAGTCCTGCGTAACTGAAGCGTAACATCTGTACTTTTGCAATTTCCTGTGCAATAAAGTTAGCTTTTCTATTTTCCTGCTATACCTGCTTATTAAGTGTTTGCAATTCATGCACGAGGACACTCAGATCCTTCTACATCTCGGAGTCCTGCAATCCCTGAGCGTGTAAGGTAATCATTTTTTAGAATTATTCCTGCCAAAATGGACAACTCCATATTTCCCCACATTCCCCTGATTTCACATTTTCTCATATCCCTTTGTAGCCTCCTTATGTCCTCTTCACAACTTCTTTTCCAATCTATCTTTATAAATGTAGCAACTGTACCTTTGGTACCTTCATCCAACTCGTTTATGTAAATTGAAAAATGTTGAGGCACCAACACTGATCCCTTTGGCACATCACTTATTACAGCTTACCAATCTGAGAAAGACTCCAGTATATATTCTATAAATGCTGATATGTTACCCCTACACCGTTAGGTTTTATTTTCTCTAATAACCTTTGATGTAGCACCTTATTTAATAACTTTTGGAAATCCAAGTGCAGCACATTGACCAGTTCCCCTTTATCCACAGCATATGTTACTGCCTCAATGAATGCTGATAAATTGAATCAATCTGATTTCTCTTGTTCGAAACTATGTAGATCCTGCCTGGTTATCTTGAGCCTATCAAAGTACCTTGCTAGAACATCATTAATAATAGCTTCCAATATGTTACTGATGACAGATCTTAAGCTAACAGGCCTATAATTTCATGCTTTGAGTCTCTGTCCTTTTTTGAATACAGGAGTTACATTCAGTATTTGGAAATCCAATGGAACCTTCTCTAAATCTAGGAAATCTTGGAAAATTAAAACTAATGCATTCATATGTCACTAACCATTCCCTCTTAGGACTCTATTGTGTCTGGACTCAGGGCTGGTCACATTGCAGTTCCAACAATTTTGCTCAGTACTACTTCCCTGATTATTCTAATTTTCTTGTGTTCCTCTGTTTTCTCCATTCCCTGATTAGCCACTATTTCTGGGATGGTATTTGTATCTTCAGTAATAGAGACCATTGCAAAATATCTGTTGAGTTCAACTGCCATCTCTTAATTTTCCATTATTAATTCCCCAAATTCACTTTTTATAGGACTAAAGCTCATTTTGTTTTAACTCCTTTCTTTTTAAAATATCCAATAGAAACTCTTGTTTATTGGTTCTTATATTCCTACCTAACGTTCCCTCATACTCTAAATTTTCCTCTATATTAATATTTTAGTCATCCTGCGCAGTTTTTTTCCGCCAAATTTTCTGACCTGCTATCCAACATAATTTTATGTTTTCTTCTTTAAGTTTGATTCCATCTTTAGCCTTCTGAGTTAACTACAGATGGTAGGAGTTTCCTTGGGCATTTTCTTTCCTACTAGAATGTATCTGTTCCATTTGTTCTGAAAAATCCCTTTAAATGTCTGCCACTGCATTTCTAGTAATATTATGAGGTTGCAGAGCTCTGAGATGCAGAGAGACCTGGGTGTTCTACAGCATGAATTGCAACAGGTTAGTGTAAGCAGGTATAATAAGTAAATGCTTATGCATAGGGAACTGAATACAAAAGTAGAAAGGCTACACTTCAGTTACACAGGGCTTTGGTCAGCTCATATAAATGCATTGAAAGTAATTAAGAAAAGTTTTATTAGACTAATACTTGGAATGGGCAAGTTGTCTTACAAGAAAATGTTGGATACACAAGGCTTGTACCAGCTTAGAAGAGTAAGAGGTGACTCAATTGAAACATTTGTGCACGTAGGGAAAGGATGTTTTCTCTAAAATCTAGAACGAGGTGTCACTGTTGTGCATTTAAGACAATGATAAGGAGAATTTGTCCCTCACAGAGATTTGTGAGTCTTTGGATCTCTCTTCCTAAAAAGAAGCAGAATCCTTGAATATTTTCAAGGGAGAGGCATGCAAACAATATCTTGATAAGACAGAGGTGAAAGACTATTGGGGTAGGTGGATATATAGAGTAATCAGGTTAGCCCTGGTCTGACTGAATGGTAGAGCATACTCAAGGGGCTGAGTCGCCTGGCCTTCTCCTAATGTGCGTGTTTCTGCAGCATGAACCTCAGAATTCATGCACAATGTTTCTTACTACAGTGCAACATTTAGAGACCAACATAACATTAAATAAAATCCGGTTTGAAACAATATTATTTAACAGGGCTAAACAAAGGATGATAATGAAAAATCATTTAAACATTTAAAATGTACGCATCTGCCAGCTATGTACCACTCAAGGGAGAAAGCTTTGCGTAGGTTTATTTATTTCCTTTATGCAGAGCTAACCTTCTTTGACTCCCAATCTGACCAAATCAGATTCTTGACTTGGTTCACTAGTTCCGTAAACATTTACAGCTCGAACACGGAATTTGTATTCTTTGTCCGGATTTAGATCACACACACTGCAGGATGTGCTGCGACAGGTAGTTAGATTTGTCCATTGTTTCTCCACAGAATTCCAAGTTTCCACATGGTAGGATTGCACAACACTCCCACCATCGTATGTGGGACCATACCATGACAGGGTAAGGGTAGAATTACGAATATCAGAAGAGCACGGTTTTCCAGCAGGTGGTTCAGGTCTGTCTGTATATAGAAAAACAAAACATTAGCAGAAAGATTTTAATAAATCTAAATGGCAGAAAATTGATTTTCAGTGTACTTCACCATTATATTCACATTTAACAGTTTGTCTTATATACCTCATCTTGGTTTTCATTTTATAAATTACAAAGTCACAAGAGGGCTGAACCCATGGGAGTGCAGAATAGACACAAATGGAAGGTTTGTCGCCTGAGAATAATGTTGGGCGACTTACTGTCCTTTCGATGCTGGAGCTCTGACAGCTGCCATCTTGGAAATGGTTTCCAAAATTTTTGAAATTTGTGGCTTCAGGCAGGAAGCTAAGTGAACCATGCAAGTTCAATTCACATAATACACATAGGATCAGATTGCAATTCTGATGTACATATGACTCAAGTGCATAGTGCACATGCCTCACCCCATGTGCAGCTGGACAGCAGTCCAACGGGTGAATTTTGTAGGGGGTCTTGGGAGGTCCTCAGAAAATGGCTCAATTAGAAAACTATCATATTATCCAGTCTATATGCAGGCAGACCTATTCCCCACAGCCTGACTGGTAACTGATTCTGCATGGGGTCACACCGATTTCCTGCTTTCTCAAAACATAGAGATGTAGTAGGGTACTCCTTTGATGCCAGAAGCTTGCTCACTTTGCTGCATTTACAGGAGAAGTGGGTGTAAAAATAAAGAAAACTTAAGAGTAGAACCAATTGACAGGGAGCACCTCAAGTTAAATCACACTTATCATTCCATTATCATTGGAAGTGATAGTAAAGTTGTGAGTGCAAATGTCACATATCCTGCTGGACAAGTCTGTCATTGTGGGAACCATCACATGAAGTACTTAGATAACAAGGTGTAGAGCTGGATGAACACAGCAGGCCAAGCAGCATCAGAGGAGGAGGAAGGCTGACGTTTCGAGCCTAGACCCTTCTCCTCTATCTATCTTCTATCTGCCTCCCCCTCTCTCCCTATTTATTTCAGAACCCCCTTCTCCTCCCCCATTTCTGAAGAAGGTTCTAGGCCCGAAACATCAGCCTTCCTGCTCCTCTGAAGCTGCTTGGCCTGCTGTGTTCATCCAGCTCCACACCTTGTTATCTCAGATTCTCCAGCATCTGCAGTTCCTACAATCTCTGAAACATAAAATACTTAAATGGCTTTATTCCTTATTTTTTGCTTTTGAAGGGTTTTTATATCTTCAAGTCAAACAATATAGCTATAAGGCACTGAATCCTAAGCAGGTTTCTTTGTGGTTTTTGAGGTGCACTATGCAAAACAAAGCACAAAATTTAGGCTAGCAAGAAACCAAGCTATAATCTGATATATTGTTCTTCACTTGAAACTTTAGTCTGACTAACAGAAGGAAATCAAAATTTCTGCAAATCAACCTAACTGTAAATTCTGGCTGGCGGTTCTGCTTTGTATCGCTAGCATTTTTTGATTGCCTACAGTTAACTTCCAAAGTTCTTTATGCGACCTGTGAAGAGACAATCATGGTCTCTTAATGAAAAAATTTTAAAAGGGAAGGACTGACAAAAAATATATAGTTTAGATAATTTATTGATAAATATTCTTGCAGCCAAAATCTGAGTGGATTTCTTATTTTAACGTTAAGATGGTAGATTAATGCTGAGCATCTGTCAAGAAACTAGTTCATATCCTGAGGAAAGGATAATTAACTTCAAAGATCTTGGAATAGAATTATCTGATGGTTGATTAATTGTTGAAGACAAGTTCAAATGGCTTCAGTTTACTTTGTATCATAGGTACCATAGGTACAAAGTTAAGTCCAAGGGTTGAGTCCTCGGGCGCAATAGCTTGTTCTCCAAAGATGCCCGAAATCAGGCCACATTTCAGCCTCCATGGAGAGGCTGCTTAATACTATGTCGCATCCAAATGCTTGTTTAATGACCCATTTTAGAAAGTAGCCTTAGATTTGCTTTATTCAACTCCTCTGATTGTAGATGTGGGCTAGCAGTGGCAGCCATTGAACTACTGGATATCCTTTGGTTATGTTTAATGGAGTGCCTTAAAAGGCCACACAGCTTCTTTTGGCTTCACAGTACACCTGACAGCTATGATCAATCCATTTGGTGCTATGTCCTGTCATATCTGACGTTCACTAATTACAAGGCATGACACCCAAATTTCCCTTGGGTGAGCTGCTTGTACGCTCTGGCAGCTTGTTCTAAATATCTGGGTGAAGATTGAGGATGACTTGTTAAACTTTTGGTGGTAGGGTGTCAACTAGGAAATCAGGGACCAATCTTTTACTTAGTACTAGATTTATTCACAAAATGTAACCTACCACTTCTCTAAGTAACACTCCCAGCAAGTCTCTCTTCATAGTTAATATTCAACTACAAATGGCCAGGGTACTTTCTCAGTGGTACGAAGTGGATGTCCAAAATGATTTGGGGGGTTCAGCTGCATAGATCTTTAAAATGCCACAGAAAGGTGCATAACATAATCAAGATGGCTAATGGAATGCTGGGCTTTTTATCTAAGGGACTATCTAAAGGAAGCTCTTCATAGGGGTAGTGTGGACTTGTTGGGCCGAATGGCCTGGTTCCACACTGTAGGGTTTCTATGATTCTATGACTCCAGTACAAGGACATAGATGTTATTCTGTAGCTGTTCAAACCTTGGTTAAATCTCACTTAGAGTACAGAGAGCAGATATAGGCACCACACTGTAGGAAGGATAATATTGGCCTTGGAGGGAGTAAAGCGTAGATTTACAAAAGTGATACCTGGACTTCAGGGGTTAATTTATGAAGAGAAATTATATAAATTAAGCCTGTTTCCTCTAGAATTTAGAAGGTTAAGGGATGATTTGATCGAAGTCTTCACGATATTAACAGGGAAAGACAGGGTAGACAATGATAAACTATTTCCATTGGTTGGAGATTCAAGAACTAGAGGGCATAGACTGAGAATTAGGGCCAGACCATTCAGGAGAAACGTTAGGAAGCACGTCTAGTAAGTTGTTAAAATTTGTTAACGAGATGTGGACGTCTTTGGCCAGGCCAATATTTAATGTTCATCTCTAATTGCTCAGACAGCAGTTAAGAATCAACCAACTTGCTGTGGGTCTGGAGTCACATGTTGGCCAGACCGCATCAGGATGGCAGATTACCTTCCCCAAAGGACATTAGCAAACCAGAGGAGTTTTTCTGACAATCAGCAACATCATTAGTCTCTTAATTACACAATTTCTAAAAATTGAACTCAAACAGCACTATCTGCCCTGGCGGGATCTGAACTCAGGTCCCCAAGACATGACCTGGGTCTCTGGATTAAAAGGTTACTGATGATATCACTAGGCTCTCACCTCCCCAAAGACCCAGGTACATAATACACAATGCAAACAGATTAGACCTGGTACAGCCAGTCTGAAACTGGTTGACTGGCTTTGATAGCCAGGATATTTATTGGAGAGGCAAGACACCCTTTTGGATATGGTCTCAGGACACAGAAGTAAGGTTGGAGAAGTAAGGTTGCCTTTGGGAGGGATATGTTGCGCTTTGGAATTGTTAAAAAGCAGGCATCAAAGTGTGTTAAATAAACCCATTGCAACTGTCAACAGATCTATCAAAAACAACTGTCAAAAACAACAATTAAAAGGATATGTCAAAGGGAATAGTCAAAATTGTCTGTAAGACTGATCAAAGAGAACAAGTATCAATGCATTTAGATGGCCTGCCATGCATGGGTCCTCCTCAGTTAGGGTGGACTCAGATACTTGGCAGGTTTCCCACCTGCCTGATTATAATATCTTCCTAACACACTTACCGTTGAAAGGGCACAATATTCTGCCTATTATGTGCAATGTGTAGGTGATCTCATAACAGAAGAAATAAGAGCAGGAGTATTGCCATATGACCCTTGAATCAATTTTACCAATCAACAAGATCATGATTCAGCTTTAACCATAATTCCATTTTTCTGCCTGATCCCCAATGCCTTGATTCTCTAGAATCCAAAAATCTGAAAATTATCTATCTCTCTCAGCCTTGAGTATACTCAACAACTGAGCAACCACTATCCGAGGAGGTAGAGATTTCTAAAGATTGTCAAGCGTCTGAGTGAGGAACATCCTCACCAACTCAATCCATAATGATTAACAACTCACCATGAGGATAAGCCTCTCTAAAGAAAAGGCCTCCTACATTCTAAACTCTTGACATGTTATTATATCAGTGTGTGGTGTGAAAACAGAACCTGAAATAGATCAGGTATTTACACAGACACAACCCCTCCTCCCCCCTATCTTACCCTGCATTGGAAATTAAACCATAGGAACATAAGACACAACAACTAGGAACATGAGAAGGCAAAATCAACCTCTTGAGCTTGCACTGCCATTCAATACAATCATGACTAATCTTATCTAGCCTCAACTCGACTCCCCTGTTTGCTCTCCAGAACCCTTCAACCCATTACTAATTAAAAATCTGTCTTTCTCCTCCTTAAACTTACTCAATGTCCTATTATTTACCTCACTTTGAGGTAGTGAAACCATTGGGCTGTAGGCTCCCGAGGCAGAATATGAGGTGCTGTTCCTCCAGTTTGCAGGTGGTGTCATTGTGACACTACAGGAGGCCCAGGATGGACATGTCACCCAGGGAGTGGGAAGGGGAGTTAAAATTGTTGGCGACTGGAAGGTGTTGTTGTTTATCATGTACAGAGTACAGATGTTCTTCAAAACGGCCTCCGAGTCTATGCTTGGTCTCACCGATATAGAGGAGGCTACATTGGGAGCAGCAGATACAGTAGACCAAGTTGACTGATGTGCAGGTGAACCCCTGTCTGATATGGAAGGTTTGTTTTGTGCCTTGAATGGAGGTGAGGTGGGAGGTATAGGGCAGGTGTAGCCCTTCATGCGGTTGCAGGGAAAGGTGCCGGGGGTGGTGGGGCTCGTGGGGTGTGTGGAGCGGACGAGGGATTTGTGGAGAGAGCAGTCCCTACGAAAGGCAGATAGGGGTGGGGAGGGAAAAATCTCTTTGGTTGTGGGGTTGGATTGTAGGTGGCGAAAGTGACGGAGAATGATACATTGGATGCGAAGATTGGTGGGGTGGTATGTGAGGACCGGGGAATTCCGTCTTTATTTTTGCTGGGGGTGGGGGGAGGGGATGCAGACATGAGGGCAGAAGTGCGGGGAATGCAAGAGATGTGGTTGAAGGTATTTTCGATCACCGGAGGAGGGAAGTTATGGTACTTGAAATAAGAGGACATCTGGGATGTTCGGGAGTGGAATTCCCCATCTTGGCCGCAGATGCGGCAGAGGGGGAGGAATTGGGAGAAGGGGATCACATTCTTGCAGGAAAGTGGGTGAGGGAAGGTGTAGACTAGGTAGCTGTGGGAGTCGGTGGGCTTGAAATAGATGTCAGTTTTGAGGCGGTCACCAGAAATGGAGACGGAGAGGTCCAGGAAGGAGAGGGAGGTATCAGAAATGGTCCAGGTGAATTTGATGTTGGGGTGAAAGGTGTTAGTAAAGTTGATGACCTATTCAAGCACCTTGTCGGAGCACGAGGCAGCACCAATACAGTCATCAACGTAGTAGAGGAAGAAGTGGGCGATAGTTGCAGTGTAACAGCAGAAAACGGACTGTTCCACGTATCCTGCAAAGAAGGAGACATAGCTCCGGCCCATGTGGATGCCCATGGCCACCCCCTTAGTCTGTAGGAATCTTCTCCACCCCTATCTGCCTTTCGCAGGGACCGCTCTCTCCGTGACTCCCTCGTCCGCTCCACACTCCTCACTAACGCCACCACCCCCAGCAGCTTTCCCTGCAACCGCAGGAAGAGCTACACCTGCCCCTATACCTCCATCCTCACCTCAATTCAAGGCACAAAACAAACGTTCCATGTCAGACAGGGGTTCACCTGCACATCCATCAACTTCATCCACTGCATCCGCTGCTGATAATGTGGCCTCCTCTACATTGATCAGACTAAGTGTGGACTCGGAGACCGTTTTGTAGAGCGTTTGCACTCTGTACGCGACAAACGACAACACCTGTCGGTTGCCAACCATTTTAACTCCCCCTCTCCCTCCCCCTCCCAGTCCCTGGGTGACATGTCCGTCCTGGGCCTCCTCTAGTGTCACAATGACACCACCTGCAAACTGGAAAAGTAACACCTCATATTCTGTCTCGGGTGCCTACGGCCTGATGGCCTAAACATGGAATTCACCAGTTTTAAAATCTCCCCACCCTTGGCTTCATCCCATGTCCAACCCTCCCTCTCACCCCCACCTCCTTGACCCAACACAACCTGTCCATCTTCTCTCCCACCTATCCACTCCTCCCATCCCACTGACCAATCCCAACTACTCCCTACCTGCACTCACCTATCACCATCCCACCTACCTTCCCCAGCCCCACCCCTCCTTTCTATTTATTTCTGAGCTCCCTTCCCCCTCCCCCATTTCTGAAGAAGGGTCCTGACCCAAAACGTCAACTTTCCTGCTCCTCTGATACTGCCTGGCCTGCTGTGCTCCTCCAGCTCCACACTGTTATCTCTGACTCCAGCATCTGCAGTTGTTGCCATGTCTTCTTTGAAAATTACATGGTTTTCCCGAAAAAGCAATTAATGTGGTTTTTTTTGGCAACTGCCCAGATGGAGAATTTAAAAACTCTCAGAAGAAAATAGCACAGTATTATTTTTCATTAGAAAATAACTTTCCACATGAACATATTAATAAGTCTGCAAATAGAAATTTCTTTTGATGTTCATAAAATACAGCCTGAAAAGGACATTTCTAATGGATTAAGCATTTTTAACCTAATTTGCCAAACACATGGCCTAAATCAAATTGTATTTCTGCACGATGGTAACGGATGGTGAAAACAACATAATTTGTTGAACAAGGATATAGACAGCATTGCTCAAGAACAGCCCAAATTACTGTTCATCACAAATCAGTTTAGACTACATTCCACTCAATTTGGTTTCTTCTCACTTCCCTATATGCTATGCCATGTAGTACACATACTATTGATTGAGGATATTACAATTAAGGAGCTCCTTTCAAATTTGATTTGTGGACAACGAAATATTGTACAACTCTGAAGGCACGTTAAAAACTTTGAAGATAATGGGGTCTTAGATGCTGCTTCATCAATGACCTCCCTTCCATCACAAGGTCAGAAGTAGGGATGTTCACCAATGATTGCACAATGTTTAGCACCATTCGCAACTCCTCAGATACTGAAGCAGTCTATATTCAAACGGAACAAGATCTGGAAAATATCCAGGGTTGGGCTGAAAATTGGCGAGTAACATTTTTGTCACACAAATGCCAGGCAATGGCCATATCCAATAAGAGACAATCTAATCTCCACCCCTTGACATTCAATGGTGTTAGCATCGCTGAATCCTCCACTATCAATATCCTTGGGTTATCATTGACCAGAAACTCAACTGGACTTGCCATGTAAATACGGTGGCTACAAGAACAGATCAGAGGTTAGGAATATTGCAGCAAGTAACTCACCATCTGAAAGCCTGTCCACCATCTATAAGGCAAAAGCCAGGAGCATGATGGAATACTCCCCACTTGCCTGGATGTGTGCAGCTCCAAAAGCTCTCAGCAGCTTGACACCATTCAGGACAAAGCAGCCTGCATGATTGGGATCATGTCCACAAGCATCCACTCCCTCCACCTCCGACGCTCAGTAGCAGCAGTGTGTACTATCTACAAGATGTACTGCAGAAATTCACCAAAGATCCTCAGACAGCACCCACAACCATCTCCATCTGGAAGGACAAGGACAATAGATACCACCAGCAAGCTCCCCTCCAAGCCACTCACCATCCTGACTTGGAAATAGATCACCGTTCCTTCATTGTTGCTGGGTCAAAATCCTGAAATTCCCTCCCTCAGGGAGTTTTGGGTCTATTTACAGCAAATGGACTGCAGTGGCTCTAGAAGGCAGCTCACTGCCACCTTCTCAAGGGCAACCAGGGATGGGCAATAAAATCCCCAGCTGACAACACCCACATCTCACAAATGAATAAAAAAAATTAATAAGATAACTGAAAGTAAAGGAACTTTCCATGGCTGTGAGCAATGATTCTGGTGCACTCACATCAAATCAATGGGGCACTGCAATCAAAAATGAGAAAACAATAAAAACACATTTTAAATAGGTATTATTATTCTGGTGAATTTATTAGTATATGATTCCTCCAGGTTATCATAATGCTGTGTATCACTAATTATATCTTCACTAACAAAATAATTTAAAAATACTTTAAAACATATTCGCCAGTGAATTTCCATGACATTGCACATCGTGGACAAATGTTGACTAAATACGATAATGCAAAATATATCTGGAGGGCTGCTGACTTGTTACATGCCTTTTATTTTAAAGATTATTGTTTCTGTCTTACACACCTCTATTGTCTCTATTTTGCTCTTCTCTCTGCCTTTCTGGGTCTCTTTTCTTCTTGTCTTATGTTTTTCCAATCTACAGTGCAATTTGCTTCTCGCTGCCTTTTGCTGCCTTCCCTTGGCTGGTTTCTTCTTTTCTTACAGATAGGAATTGTTGGTTTGTGAGGTATTTTGTCTCAGGCCAAGGAGCTACTAGAGACTGCATTTTTTGGTGAGGGTTGCCAGAAAACGATGGCCTATTGTTCTAGTCAGGATCCTGCCCATCCCATTGCCCATTACTTGCATTTGCTGTGTGCTACACTTCGCAAATTACTCAATCAACAATTTAACAACAGTAAGTCCCATATAAGTGGCGTCTTTAGAGTCAAAGAGATATACAGCAGACCCTTTGGTCCAACTCGTCCATGCCAACCAGATATCCTAAATTAATCGAGTCCCATTTGCCAGCATTTGGCCCATATCCCTATAAACCCTTCCCATTCGTATACTGGTCCAGATGCCTTTTAAAAGTTGTAATTGTACCAGCCTCCACCACTTCCTCTGGCAGCTTATTCCATACACACACTACTCTCTGTGTGAAAAGGTTGCCCCTCAGGTCCCTTTTAAATCTTTCCCCTCTCACCTTAAACCATTGCCCTCTAGTTTTGGACTTCCCCACCCTGGGGGAAAGACCTTATCTATTCATCCTATCCATGCCCCTCATTATTTTATAAACCTTCACAAGGTCACCTCTCAGCATTCGACTCTCCAAAGGAAATAGCCAAAGTCTATTCAGCCTCTCCCTATAGCTCAAACCCTCCAACTCTGACAACATCCTTGTAAATCTTTTCTGAACCTTTCAAGTTTCACAACATCGTTCCAATAGCAGGGAGACCAGAATTGCATGCAGTATTCCAAAAGTGGCCTAATCAATGTCCTGTACAGCTGCAACATAAACTCCCAACTTCTCTACTGAATGCACTGACCAACAAAGACAAGCATACCAAACACCTTCTTCACAATTCTACCTACATGCAACTCCACTTTCAAGGAACTATGAACCTGGACTCCAAGGTCTTTTTGTTCAGTAACACTCATCAGGACCTTACCATTAAGTGTTTAAGTCCTGCCCTGGTTTGCCTTTCCAAAATGCAGCACCTCACATTTGTCTAAATTAAACTCTGTCTGCCTTTCCTCTGCCCATTTGCTCACCTGATCAAGGTACTGTTGTATTCTGAGGTAACCTTCTTTGCTGTCTACTACAACATCAATTTTGGTGAGTCTGCAAACTTACTAACCTTACCTCCTATGTTCACATCCAAATCGTTTATATAAATGACAAAAGGCAGTGGACCCAGCACCGATCTTTGTGGCACCCGTTGCTCACAGGCCTCCAGTCTGAAAAGCAAACCCCCATCACTACCCTCTGTCTCTACATCCGAGCCAGCTCTGTATCCCAATAGCTAGTTCTCCTTGTATTCCATGTGATCTAACCTTGCTAACCAGTCTACCGTGAGCAACTTTGTCGAGTGCCTTACTGAAGTCCATAAAGATCACGTCCACTGCTCTGCCTTCATCAATCCTCTTCAGTGTTTCTTCAAAAAACACAATCAAGTTAGTGAGACACGATTTCCCGCGCACAATCGTTGACTATCCATGATTGGTCCTTGCCTTTTGAAAATACATGTAAATCCTATCCCTCAGGATTCCCTCCGACAACGTGCCCACCACTGATGTCAGACTCACTGGTCTATAGTTCCCTGACTTTTCCTTACCACCTTTCTTAAATAGTGGCACCATGTTAGCCAGCCTCCAGTCTTCCAGCACCTCACCTGTGGCTATCAATGATACAAATATCTCAGCAAGGGGCCTAGCAATCACTTCCCACAGTTCTAGGGTACACCTGATCAGCTCCTGGGAATTTATCCACATTTATGCATTTTAAGACGTTCAGCACCTCCTCGTCAGTAACACAGACATTATTCAAGAGGTAGCTATTTATTTCCCACGTTCTCTATCTTCCATTTCCTTCTCTACAGTAAACACTGATATAAAATACTCGTTTAGTATCTCCCCCATCTCCTGCGGTTCCACACATAGGTGGTCTTGCTGAACTTTAAGGGGCCCTATTCTCTCCCTGGTTACCCTTTTGTCCTTAATGTATTTGTAGAGTCCCTTTGGATTCTCCTCAACCCTATTTGCCAAAGCCATCTCATGTCCCCTTTTTGCTCTTCTGATTTCCCTCTGAGTATACTCCTACTGCCTTTATACTCTTCTAGGGATTCACTCAATCCCTGCTGTCTACACCTGACATATACTTCCTCCTTATTCTTAACCAAAACCTCAATTTATCTAGTCATCCAGCGTTCCATACACCTACCAGCCTTGCCCTTCACCTAACAGGAACGTATTGTCTCTGGACTCTCGTTTTCTCATTTTTGAAGGCTTCCTATTTTCCAACTGTCCCTTTACCTGTGAACGTTCACCCTCAATCAATTTTTGAAAGCTCATGCCTAATACCATCAAGATTTGCCTTCCTCCAGTTTAGAACTTTAGCTTTTAGATCCAGTCTATCCTTTTCCATCACTATTTCAAAACTAATAGAATTATGGTCAGTGGCCCAAATCGCTTTCCCACTGACACCTCAGTCACCTGCCCTGCCTTATTTCCCAAGAGTAGGTCAACTTTTCCAACTTCTCTAGTAGGTGCATCCACATAATCAGAAACTTTTCTTGTACACACTTAACAAATTCCTCCTCATCTAAGCCCTTAACACTATGGCAGTCCCAGTCTATGACTGGAAAGTTAAAATCCCCTCCCATAACCACCCTATTATTCTTGCAGATAACTGAGATCTCCTTACAAATTTGTTTTGCAATTTCCTGCTGACTATTAGGGGGTCTTTGGTACAGTCCTAATAAGGTGATCATCCCTTTCTAATTTCTCAGTTCCACCAAAATAACTTTCCTGGCTATTTCCCCAGGAATATCCTCCTTCAGTACAGCTGTAATGTTATCCCCAATCAAAAATGCCACTCCCCCTCATCTCCTGCCCCCCTTTCTAACATTCCAATAGCATTTGCACCCGAGGACATTAAGCTGCCAGTCCTGCCAACCCCTGAGATATGTCCCTGTAAATGCTATGATATCCCAGCCCCCATGTTCCTAACCATGCCCTGTGTTCATCTGCCTTAGCTGTTAGACCCTTTGTACTGAAATAAATGCACTTTAATTTATCAGTCCTACCTCATTCTCTGCTTTGTTTCTGTCTTGACCTGTTTGATTTACTCCTTTTCCAAACCATACCAGTCTCAGACTGATGTATTTCCTCACTATCTCCCTAGGTCCCAAAGCTCCCCCCTTAGTAGTTTAAATCCTCCCAAGTAGCTCTAGCAAATCTCCCCACCAGTGTATCAGTCTCAATCAAATTCAGGTACAATGTGTCCTTCTTATACAGGTCACTTCTAGCCCAAAAGAGCTTCCAGGGATACAAAAAAGTGGATCCTTCTCTCCTGCACCAGCTCCTCAGCTACGCCTTCATCTGCTCTAACCTCCTATTCCTACCCTTATGAGCTTGCGGTACTGGGATTAATCCAGATATTGCTACCCTCGAAGACCTATTTTTTAAAATTCCTGCCTAACTTTCTATATTCTCTCCTCAGAATTCCGCCCTTATCTCTTCCTATGCCATTATTCCCAATGTGTACAACAAACTCCTGCTGGACCCTCTCCCCTTAGAGAATTTTCTACACTGTCTTCCAAATATTCTTGATCTTGGCTCCATGGAAGCAACACAACATTCTGATGTCTCACTGTCAGCCGCAGATACGTCTGTCTGTGCCTCTGACTAGACAGTTCTCTATCACAATCGATTGCTTGGAACTTGGTGTAACCCTTGTTAGATTGGAACCAGTGTTGATACCAGAAACCTGGCTGTCAATGCTACATTCCCCTGAGAGTCCACCGCCCCTACATTTTCCAAAGAGTACACTTGTTTGAGATGGGGATAGCCACAGGAGACTCCTACACCACCTGCTTACCTCTCCTACCTTTCCTGGAGGTAAGCCAAATACCTGACTGCATCTTCCGTTTATCTGTCTTCCAGCAACTGCCATCCATCACACCCCGTAGCTCCTGTAAATTCCTCATTGGCTCTAACTGCTGCTTCAACCGATTCATGCAATCCGATAGGATTCACAACCAAACACACTTCCTGCAGACATAATCATCAGTAACGTGGAAACTCTCCCTAATCTCCCAGATCCAACAGGAAGAGCACATCAGTCTATTAATGAACATCTTTGCACCTAAACAAGCTGCAGACCCTGAAAATAGCACAGGCTTACTGCTGCAAAAACACTGCTATTGGCTAGCTTAGTACCTTTTATTTATATTTTTAAAGCTTAATCAAGATACAGATCCCAAGAACAACACATAATCAAAAAAGAACCCAAGCTACTTACTGTCATAGTTTTACAAAAAAAAATTAAGGTTACACTTTAAAACTGGCCACATAACTGCTCCCCTGCTATGAGCTCCCGGACACAGGTTCCTCCAATGTCAGCTGTGAATTTCGCCGTTTGTTTATTTTTCTCAGAACCATCTCCGATGTCCAGAGATACATGAAATCAAATGGCAAAGGCAGCAGCTTTGCAGGTTACTGCTGTGTCAGACAGCCCTGTAGGCTTCTTTCTCAATGTGAATCACTTCCCATGTGGCCACTAGCTTTATCTCCTTTACTCCTTTATAACGTGCTGTTGTTTTGATTTTTCTTTCCCAAACAATGCAACAGCTTATTTTTATACACTAAGGGAGGAAATGGCCTAGTGGTATTATCACTGGACTGTTGATCCAGAGACTCAGATAATGTTCTGGGGACCCGGGTTTGATTCCTGCCATGGCAGATGGTGGAATTTGAATTCAATAAACATCTAGAATTAAGAACCTAATGATAACTGTGAATCGATTGTCAGGAAAAAAAACTATCTAATGTCCTTTAGGGAAGGAAACTGCCATCCTTACCTGGTCAGCCCTACATGTGACTCCAGACCCACATCAATGTGGTTGACTCTGAACTGCCCTCTGGGCAATTAGGGATGGGCAATAAATGCTGCCTAGTCAGGAACGCCCTCATCCCGTTAATGAAGAAAGGAAAAAAAAAGTACTTCTCCTAGAATTCAAGAAAATCTGCTCCAACACTGAAAATACCTCAAAAAAGGAGCATCTTGTACAGTCATAATTTTTTTCCCGTCCACCATCTTGGATTACCCAGAATCCTATGAAATAAAACATCTCAAACTTTATAAAACAAAGTCTAACATCTCATGAGAGATTAGGGTACATGATCGAAAGCTTGGGCACACACATAACTTCTGAGAAGAATCTTAAAGGAGAAAAGACATGTAAAGACGGAAAAAGGTAGAGAGGTTTCAGGAATTGGGAAAGGAGCAAAGGAAAATGATCAAAGGATCTCCCATTTAGTGGTAAAGGCATCCGTAAACTCGTCACATCTATTGTTGGAGGTGACAGCAGAGGACAGGAGTTTAAGAACATAATTTACAGTTGAGAAAAAACTTGTCAAAATAATATTTTTACATGTCAGGATGATTCTGGAATAGTGAACTATTCTTGCAGATAAGAGCCAGACCTAAACACCTTTTGTGGTCCAATTGGATCTGATATTGAATGGCTCAATCAATTGTCTGCATTTTTGGACTTAAGGGAAAAGATGAGGACCATGCTGGGGAAATGAGCACAGGGCAAGAGACATTATGGATGTTACTGGGCACACTGTGGTATCAGAGATGTATGAGAAGCTATGGCTGAGCAGACTAGTAGCTACACAGTGGGATTTTGTACATGCAGTTGCAAATGAATTGGAAGAGAGAAATTTTCAAAGACAGATACAGAGGGAAGGAGGATTAGGAAGGGAAACGTGAATGGAGGGTGGCTTCATCCATCATTAACACAATGGTAACAGCAAGGCCAAGTAAGAAGGTACGGTTAAGGTGGTGGGCTGTGAATATGGATTGAGGTGTTTATAAGGAGAGAGAAAAATTAAGGCTACGACCAGAGATAGTAGATTCAGAAGAGAAAGACTGTGATAAATCAAGGGAGATTGAAAACTTCAAGGAAAAGTAGTCATGGTGTAAGGGCTCAACGAGCAAAGCAGTTAAGATATTTGGCTGAGAAAATGGTTATGTTTATTTGGCTTTGTGGTAACATATATTCACATAATATCCCTTAATCCATGACCTTACCACTGTGCTCTCACCTTCAAACCACCTTCTTAGCTCCATCAGCATCCATATTAAAACCTTAATTTGTGGCACTATTGGCACGTTGCTAAGAGATTCTTTAGGTTAGGATCGCTTTAAGTGACAATTACTGTGATACTGTTAACACAAAACACTGGACCAAACTAAACTTGTGCCAAGCTCCTTTGTGCACTGGTGAATATGACATCAGCGGTAAACACAAGCCAAATCTACAATAAGAGATAACAAGGTGTACAGCTGGATGAACACAGCAGGCCAAGCAGCATCAGAGGAGCAGGAAGGCTGACGTTTCGGGCCTAAACCCTTCTTCAGAAAAGTCTACAATGCTGATTAAATGATCTGAGGGATACAGTTTACCAGAGCCTCCAGACAAAAGATAGATAAGAACACAAGGACTAGGAACAGGAGTAGGCAATTCAGCCCCTTGAGCCTGCTCCTCCATTTAATACGATCATGGCTGATCTCATTTTGGCCTCAACTCCACTTTCCTGACTATTCCCCATTATCCTTCAATGCAGCGGTAATTAAAAATCTGTCTCCTCCTTAAAATTATTTTGTATCCTGGCTATTTTTCACATCATCAAAACAGAGAAAGTTTGTTTTCATTCCTGTTCGAATTATGAAAGGCAGATTTTGACTTGAAATCTGAAGGAAATTATTTCGCCAAGACTCATGAACTTACAATGAAGGCAAAGAAGCATTTTTTTTCTGTGTCTTTGGCAGATTCTAACTTCCTCTCCAATTACTCCATCTAACTAAGACATGTAATTGGTGTCAGAACATGTAGTTATATCTAGCTTGTTACATGGAATTAAACAATGATTTCTAATCCATCACTTGCGATTTGAAATTGTGTCTCCTCTGAAGGATTCAAGAGCTCTAGAATTGTAGGAGCTATAATTCTTCTGGATTGCATTTGTTAGGATTCAAGCAAAATCTCAAATTTGGAAAAAAACAGATTTAACCACTCTGCTTTATTAAGCAGTTGTATGCAATGAATGATTTATTTTCAAGGTACTTGTCCAATTTTAATTTTAGAATTCTAAGGAAAAATGTTTTGCTTCCTCTGCTGGTGCCATTAAGGTGAGCACAGCAGAAACTTTTGGATTTGAGCCTTGACACTTTATTTTAAAAAAGAGGATTAGTCTAGCATTGTTGGTAATGAAAGCCTCAAATGGATCAGCGTTTAATTTTAATACAAATTTGGTTGTACGTCAAGCCTGCATGCCATTGTTCTAATGTACAGGACTCCTAACATGAAAAACACCAAATGTAGATGGATGTTCAGAATTCATAAGTGGCCATAAACAATCAGGTCACAGAAAGAGCACAGTATAAACAGAAGCATACTCTAGGCATTTCTGTTTCCTACCAGCCTGCAGTACTACTTTGCCATTTCACCACTTCGCTGCCAATATCATGTCTGCTTATTTTCTAAACTTACTTAAAAATTTCTGAAAGTCCAATTGGTTTCAAAGTGAATTTTAAATCTCACCCTTAAATGTGCGTTTATAAAGTGACTATGTTTTAAACTGTCTCCTATAATTTAAAATAAAATGGAATAGTGGAGGGGGGCATGTGATCTCTTTCTAGTTCTATTTGACAATAAGCCTATGTGACCTAGTTATCCTGGTCACCAGGGATATGGAACAATTTGCACTGAATCCCAATTGCCAGCCTTCACATCAGATGGAAAGAAAAGAACAGGTGACTTTGGTGCATGGAAATTTTCTGACACAAAAAACTCTGGACAGACAGTGAGAAAGAGAAACAATCACAGATGAAGAGCCAAGGAAACAGCAATATTTGTGTGCAGCACTAAATGCTGCTTGACCTGCTGCGTTCATCCAGCCCCATGCTTGTTATCTTGGATTCTCCAGCATCTGCAGTACCTTTTATTTCTCATTCTCTATTGGCTACCAGGCAGAGTGTCAGTGGAACCTTGTTCTCTGGCTGAAGAGACAGAAACTAGATTTTTAAGGACACTGGAAAATTTTCCCTGGTGTGGTTGGGAGCCAAGAGTCACTGGAATAGGCATTCCTCTATTAGTCTGATGAGGATCCTCAGAAGGCTAGGGGAAATTCCTTTCTAAGAATACTAGATTTTATGAATTAGTGAAATAGGAATAAGCAAGCCTGTTACAGACTGGAAGTAGCTTCGGACTGGAAACTATAAACACTACAATTCTTCAGAGAGTGTGGTGTACTGTACATACATGTTGTGGAGTTTTCTGTTCTTTTAGGAATTTAAAAAGGAATATGTTTTGTCTTGTTTACTGGATTAGTTTCCAGCTCAGCAATGATTAGTCAATGTTGCTTTTTGGGAAAAGTTTGGAATCTATTGATAAGAAAGACCTAACAAGGCACTAAAAGTGCAGTTGGTTAGAATAAGTCAATGCAGTTTTATGAAAGGGGGATGAAACAAAGAATTTCCAATGCTGTGGATCTGAAACAAAAACAGAAAGTGGTGGAGAAAATCAATCGGTCTGGCAGCATCTGGAGAGAGAAAAACAGAGAAAAAACCATTTGGGTCCAGTGAGCTTTTGTCAGAACTGAAAATAACTGGGAAATGTGATACTTATGCTGAAAATGAGGGGAAAGGTCAAATAGATGGACTTAGTGCCCAGAGAGAATGAGAAAAAAATGGGAAATGCATGTGTATGTGTTTGTAGGAAGGTGTTCACACTCTGATACCGTCAAACTGAATGTTGAGTGTCAAGTTTTCTAAAGTGCCTATATGAAAGATAAGATGTCACAGCTCCAGCTTTACTGGACCAATGCAGCAGGCCTGAGACAGATAGAACATAGAACAAAACAGCGCAGAACAGGCCTTTCGGCCCTCGATGTTGCGCCGACCTGTGAACTAATCTAAGCCCATCCCCTACACTATCCCATCATCATCCATATGCTTATCCAAGGACTGTTTAAATGCCCCTAATGTGGCTGAGTTAACTACATTGGCAGGCAGGGCATTCCATGCCCTTACCACTCTCTGAGTAAAGAACCTGCCTCTGACATCTGTCTTAAATCTATCACCCCTCAATTTGCAGCTATGCCCCCCGTACTAGCTGATGTCATCATCCTAGGAAAAAGACTCTCACTGCCCACCCTATCTAATCCTCTGATTATTTTGTAGGTCTCTATTAAATCCACTCTTAGCCTTCTTCTCTCCAATGAGAACAGACCCAAGTCCCTCAGCCTTTCCTCATAAGACCTTCGCTCCAGACCAGGCAACATCCTGGTAAATCTCCTCTGCACCTTTTTCAATGCTTCCACATCCTTCCTGTAATGGGGCGACCAGAACTGTATGCAATATTCCAAGTGAGGCCGCACTAGCGTTTTGTACAGTTGCAGCATGACATCACGGCTCCAGAACTCAATCCCTCTACCAATGAAACCTAACACACCGTATGCCCTCTTAACAGCACTATCAACCTGGGTGGCAACTTTCAGGGATCTATGTACCTGGACATCAAGATCCCTCTGCACATCCACACTACCAAGAATCTTTCCATTGACCCAGTATTCTGCCTTCCTATTATTCTTCCCAAAGTGCATCACCTCACATTTATCTGCATTGAACTCCATTTGCCACCTTTCAGCCCAATTCTGCAGTTTATCCAAGTCTCCCTGCAACCTGCAACATTCTTCCACACTGTCCACCACTCCACTGACTTTAGTGTCATCTGCAAAAAGGCAAGCTTAATAAGCCTTTTTATTACCTTATCTACCTGCGCTGCCACCTTCAGTGATATGTGGACCTGTAAAATCCCCCATACCAGGCAACATCCTATAGATCTGTATGCATTTAGAAGAAAATGGGCTTATTAGTGATAGGCAGCATGGTTTTGTTGGGGGGAGGTCATGCCTCACTAATTTCATCAAATTTTTTTGAGAAGGTGATGAAGATGATTGATGAGGGAAAAGCAGTTGATATAGTCTACATGGACTTTAGTGAAGCATTTGACAAGGTCCCTCATGGCAGACTGGTACAGCTGGTGAAGTCACATTGTATCAGTGGCATGCTGGCTTAGTCACAGGAGACAGAGGGTAGCGGTGGAAGGATGCTTTACAGAATCGAGGCCTGTGACTACAGGTGTTCCACAGGGATCCGTGTTGGGACTTCTGCTGTTTATGGTCTACATAAATACTTTGGAGGAAAACATAGCTGGTCTAATTAGTGAGTCTGAGGATGATACAAAGATTGGTGGAATTGCAGATAGTGAGGAGGATTGTCAGAGAACACAGCAGGATATAGATCAATTGTAAGCAATGGGCAGAAAGATGGCAGATGGAGTTTAATCTGGATAAATGTGAGGTGATGCAATTTGGAAGGTCTACTACAGACAGAAACTATACAGTGAATGGCAGAACCGTTAAGACTATGGATATGCAGAGGGATCTGGGTGTGCAGGTCCACATATCACTGAAGGTGGCAGCGCAGGTAGATAAGGCAGTAAAAAGGCTTATTAAGCTTGCGTTTTATGGAAGTGGCATTGAGTATAACAATAGACAAGTCATGCTGCAGTTTTATAGAACATTTGATAGGCTACACTTGGAATATTGTGTACAGTTTTGGTTACCACACTATCAGAAGGATGTGGATGCTTTGGAGAGGGTGCAGAAAGGGTTATCAGGATGTTGCCTGGTAGGGGGGATTTTAGCTATGAAGAATGGCTCAATAGACTGGGTTTGTTTTCCCTGGAACGCAGGAGGTTGAGGGGGCGACCTGACAGAAGTTTATAAGATTGTAAATGTCATGGATAGAGTGGAAAGTATGAGGCTTTTTCCCCCGGATGTTTTTGAGTGAATTACTAGGGGACACAAGTTCAAGGTGCGAGTGGTAAGTTTGAAAGAGATGTGCAAGGCAAGTTTTTCAAACAAAGGATAGTGAATGCCTAGAACGCGCTGCCAGAGAGGGTGATGGAAAGCAGTCACAATAGCAGCATTCAAGAAACACTTAGATGAATACATGAATAGGAAGGCAATACAGGCATACGGATCCTGTAAGTGAAGACAGTTTTAGTATGGAAGGGCAAAACGTGGTGGTGCAGGCTTGGAGGGCTGAAGGGCCTATTCCTGTGCTACGTCGTTCTTTGTTCTCTTTGTTGGCATGGAAGCATGGTGGTGTGTTGAAGCTGGAAGTTCAGGATCATTTTTAACAGATAGAGTGGACATGTTCCACAAAGCAGTCACCCAGTGTGTGTTTTGTCTCACCAGAGTAGAGAGACCACATTGTCAGCAGTGAATTGTATGGGAGGGAAGGGAAGTGTGGGAAATGAATCAGCCATGGCTAAGGGCCCTGTTAACTATAGTGGCAGGGAAACCTTAGTTGAGGAAAGAGGTGCATACGTCTGAGGTCCCCTGAATGTGGTATCATCAGAACAGACGCAATGGAGATGGAGAAACTGGGAAAATGAGATGGAGTCCTTACAGGAAACAGAGTGTGAGGAGCTATAGTCAGGGTAGCTATGGGAGTTGGTGGGTTTGCAGTGAATATTGATGGCCAGCCTATCTTGAAAAATGGAAACAATAATTTTAAAGGTGCCAAGGATTATCCTGGAACTGACTAGCTTGCCTTGCTATATACAGGGCTGTTAAGAATCAACCATTTTGCTGTGGGACTGGAGTCACATGTGGTCCAAACTAGATAAGGACCAAAGATTTCCTTCCCTAAAGGACGTTTGTGAACCAGACAGAGGCTAATGTGGGGAAGTGTGATGTTATTCACTTTGATCATAAGAACAGAATAATTTTTAAAAAATGTGAAACTTATAAACATTGACATTCAGAGAGACTTGGGGGCGCACTGGTTCAAGGAACACAGAAAGTTAGCATGAAGGAACAGCATTCAATTAGTAAGGTCCATTTGGACTGAAGGGTCTGTTTCTGTGCTTTATGACTCTGTAAGACTCTAATGGGTGTTGTTGTGTTAGATATTGTGTGGTTGTTCCACTGGTCAGGAAAACTAAAACAAGGAGGCAGAGTCTCAGGATAAGGGTCCAATCATTTAGGAATGATATCTGCAAAAAATACTTTGTTGAAAGGCTTGTAAAGCACTGGAATTTTCTATTGTAGAAAATTGTGAATTCTTCCTTGTTAAACACATTTAAAACTAAGGTTCATGGGTATTTTGGTCTCTTCATAAATCAAGGGATGTGGGCAAGTGGGTAGGAAAGTGCAACTGAATCCAAAGATTAGCCATAAACATAATGAATTGAAGAGCAGGCTTGAGGGGCCATACAGCTGACTGCAGATCCTGTTTCTTGTTTGTTTGTTAAGTGAAAATCTTAAAACCTATAGTCTTGTCACTTGTTCCTTTGAGTCTGTCACTGGGAATTCAAATTTCTTCTTAATTGTTGTCAGTCACAGAGTCATGGAGTCATACAGCATGGAAACAACTTTCGGTCCAATTTGTCCATGCTGACCAGGTTTCCCAAACTAAACTAATCCCACTTGCCTGAGTTTGGCCTCTGATGAAGGGTCTAGGCCTGAAACGTCAAGCTTTCCTGCTCCTATGATGCTGCTTGGCCTGCTGTGTTCATCCAGCTCCACACCTTGTTATCTCGGACTCTCCAACATCTGCAGTACCCATTATCTCTGATACAATCCCTCCAAACCCTTCCTATTTGTGAACTTATCCAAATGTCTCCTAATTATTATAACTGTGCCTGCATCCACCACTTCCTCTGGCATTTTATTCCAAGCATGAAACCCTCTGTGTAAAAAAAAGCTGCCCTTCATGTCCTTTTTAAAAATTCCTCCTCTCACCGTAAAAAATATAGCCCCTAGTTTTGAATTCCTCCACCTTAGGGAAATTTTATCTATGCCTCTCATGATTTTATAAACCTCTCTAAGGTCACACTTCAACCTCCTATGCTTCAGTGAAAGAAGTCCCAGCCTATCTAGCCTCTCCTTATAACTCAAACCCTCCAGTCCTGGCAACATCCTGATAAATCTCTTCTGAATTCTCTCCAATTTAATAATATCTTTTCAATAGCAGGATGACCAGAACTGTACACAACACTCCAAAATTGGGCTCACCAACATCCTGCACAACCTCAACAAGATGTCACAGTTGCTATACTCAATGGTCTGAACAATGAAGGCAAGAATGCTAAATACCATCTTAACCACCCTGTTTACCTGTGATACAACTTTCAAAGAACTATGTACCTAAACTCCTAGTCTCTCTGTTCTACAACACTACTCTGACCCTACCATTCCATATCTTATATATTTATGTTTATTTAAAAATAAGGCTACTAAATTACATGATTTCCATTTTGTAAATTATTGTTCTTACTATGTACTCTTGAGTCTTCTCTAAATTTTTCAGTGTCACTGTTTCATTTGTTAATCACCACCACTCTTTCTAACTGGAGGGGTTATTGTTTATTTTATGATTCTATGAATTCATAGAATAGAACAGCAGACCCATTGTGTCTGAACTAGTTCTTTCAGAAAGCCAGTCTAGTTACTCTCACTCAAATGCTCTTTGCTCAGGTCCTGCATTTTTCTTTCTCTATTGATCCAATTGCCTTTTGAAGGCTACTACTGAATCCTATCAAACAATGCATTCCACCTCTGAACAACTGATTGATAAATGTCTTTCCTCATGCCACGTCTGGTTCCTTTGCTAATGTGACCCTTCAAGCTATTGGCAACAGTTGTTCTTTCGTCTCATTCTTTCATGTAGTGTTTAATTGTCCCAGGGTTGCTAATCATGATACATGCCACGATAGGACTATGGAACAAGGCAAGGAGACAGGAATAACCTGAATTATGTCAATTCACAAGAATTACCTCAGCTGGTACCCAGGCTGCTGGGCTTATTCAGCATCACACTCCATCTAATTGGATCCAATCTCACTTTTGACACAATTAGAATCTTTCATGATTTTGAACACCTCAATCAACTCTGCTTTTCACCTCTCAACTCTCCGGAGAACAACCTTAGCTTCTCAGCTTTATCCATGTAATTCCAATCCCTTATCTTTGGAACCATTCTCAAAAGTTTATATTGTGTCCTCTTTGAAACGACCAAATTAAATTAAACTATTTACATATTAACAGAGTACAACTCATTCTACACAGATGCTGGCTATGTTTCTATCACATTCATTCAATTTTACAAAGAGCCATGGGGCCAAAATAACAAGAGAGCCACGCTGAATTGAGCAGAGTGATTGGCTACCTGCAGGATTTCACAAAATTGTGGAAAGGGGGTCTTTAACATGGCTAGACAAACTGGAGTCAGGGTCAGCCCACACCCAGATTGGAATTTTGAGGTGCTCCATACAACTCTAATGTGTCAAGTGTGGATTGGGAAAGGCATCATGGGAACAAAGCTGACCGAAATAAGGTATAGATCCATCTCTGCAAGATTATCAGTCCCTTCTAGAACTGAATAAGCCTTATTTCAGCGTACTGGGTCCTCTCTATGCCAATGTTAGAATGAATATCTATTTTTAACAGGTGAAGGTTTCATCAGGCCTGCAGTACAAAATCTCCCTGGGGATTTTTCTGTCAGCCACATTTCTTTTTGACTCTGGCAAAAGATTTGCCAAGCTGTCTCTAATGAAATTTCTCAAAATTGTCTCCATGGTCTGTCTCCTTTTCTGCACCCGTTTCTCCTCCTGACAGCAACTAAAATCTAAAGCATGCACATGATAAAGGCAGAATCTCAGTCTCGAACCAATGTCTTCTCATGCTTATTCCTCACCTACAATAATGTAATATCTCCTTTCGCCAAGAAAGCAATCTAATTGCAGTCACAGGCCTTATAAGTGTCACTAACAATACTGCACTATCTGATGAACCGAAAAGAGACTGTTTTCTCCAGGGTGAAATTATTGTCAGGTTTTCCCTGCTTCCTTACATCACATGTCTCCTATTATTGGACCATTTGAAAATTGACTGAACTCAATCAATGAAAGCAGTTAAATTCTAATGTTATTTAAAAATGGGGATGTAACTTGTGATTGTCTGGTTGGGAATCCAATAACAAACTGTAGAATATCAGCTAATAATTTGTTGGGAAGATCATGGCTCACTTGCTTCCTAATTCAATTTTCTTTCCATCTGTTCATTTCTCTGTTGAGTTTAGTCTGCCCTATTTTCTTCTCCATTAGTCCTTTGATCCTTTATTCTTAAATTTTGTTGCCAGATGCCTCTTTGACCTCACTGTGCAGTTATAAGCTCATATTAGCTCACGGGGCTAAAGGATGTAGCAAGATATTTAACGCACTGTGCTCACTGTGGGATGCCCCACTCTAGCAAATTCTGGGCTAAATTTTACTTTTGTGCTGTAAAGCAATGCCAAAAACGCATAAATCATTATTTCAATGGCAAAAGTAATTGCTAAACGATTATACGTTATTTTTAAAGGACGGCATTTCCTGCATTTTCACAAGGAATATACAATTAGATGTTTAGATGCTTGAGTGACAGATGAAGAACAGACACACACTAATACAACTCCCCTCCCAGGTTTTGCAGCCACCAAAGCACTGAGCAATCAACAAGCCAACTTGGATAAAATCCAAGCTGAGACTATTGGCAGCACCATTCTTTTTAAATAAATCATTTGAAGAAACTGAAACCATAAAAGGCTATAATTGAAGTTTCCCTCCAACAGGAACAGCGTACAGCTACTAATTTTCAATGCTTCTGCAAGAGTGTTTTAAGCATTTTACTTTTTATAGGACAATCACTTTGTGGAAGCATCTCTGTTATTTTAGCAGCAAACATGGACTTTAGAAATGTTTTAACAATCTTAACATAAAACATAATCAGTTATGTTTAAAAAGAGTAAAGTTGAACAAACCAGTTAACCAGGATCCATCAAATATGTTTCACACCAGAATGTGTTGAGCATGTTACTAAGTATTGTAGGTACATACTCAGTTGAAACAATTGGTGCAAACAGATTGCGTAAATAGAGACAGTTTCAAATTTACTTTACAAGTATTTTTCATTTAGTTTTCTTTCTGTTTCTGTTACTTTTCAAAATCTTGGGGGAATGGAGACAATGCAGCCAAGGGCACAAGTTAGAGATTGCAAACAGCAGAGCAAATGGCGCCAGGACTGTTCGCTTTTGATCTGAATTGTAAAAGGAGTTCATGCAATGCAACGAGTTGATAGGGTTTCTTTTCAAATTAAATTAAATTGAAAAGTGGTCATGACTGTGATGGAATCTGTTCCACATTATTCTATTGCCTTGGACAGATTCCTTCGGCTGTCTGTACTGTGCAACCCTATCAACTCGTGGCACTGCATGAACTTCTTTTACAATTCAGATCAAAAGCGAACAGTCCTGGCACCATTTGCTCTGCCCTTTGCAACCTCTAAACTGTGCCCTTGGCTGCACTCCCTATATTCCCCCATGATTTTGAAAAGCAAGAGAAACAGAAAGAAAGCTAGACTAAAATGGGACAAGAAGTGAGTGAGGCATATGGAAAGAGAGAAAGCCTAAAGCTAAAAGAGTGAAAGTGAGTTATACTTAGAGAGATAGATATGAATTGAATCATTGTGTGCTCATGACAAAGAAAATGAAAGCAACGGAAAGAGAAACTGACAGCTAAAGAAAGAAGGATTGAAAAATAGTGTGACAGAGACGATGTGACAAGTGTACTAGCTGTGACCCTGTCCCACATGTCAGCCCTGAGCCCAACACCACACCCCTCCCCCCAATATTCCTGCCATGCTGCTCGATCTGTACCTGGCCATCTATTTCTAGCCCACCTGCCTTCACCCAACCATACTCCACTCCAGGCCTTGAAAGAACGTTTCTTTCTCACACTTAAACACCCACGATCTTGTCGCATTTGGAAGCAGTGGCAGGAAACATTCAAATCCCTCCTGACTCTTCCTTCTTTTATTTCCTTATTTTGTTCTCCTTCTTCCTTAGCTTTTCTACTTTTCTCTGCAGCTGTTCTCCTGCAAAATCATGACCTGAAACCAGTTGTAAGAGCGAAAGATAAACCAAGGTGAGTTTTTGCTCTTTGGTGGAAAACCAGGGGAAACTGGAAGCCACCCAGCTCGAGGGATTTTAGCCTGGCAAGAAGAAGGGGATTCTCAAAAGTACTACAGAAATTAATTAGAAAGTTGCTTTAAATATTTTCCAGTGGGGCTCTCATCCCGAGGTCTTTCGAGTTGGAAGCCTGCTTTACCAGGCCAAAGCCAAAGAAAATAGATTGGTTTACTTGGAAGTGAGAAAGATATTGTAAGTGTGGGTGTCCAATGTGGAAGCTCTCTTGGTGACTAGGGGTCCGAATGCTGCTATGCGTTACTTCAGCCATCTTCTGATTCCAGCTGTCACAGACACACATAGTGCAGTGTCCCCCGGGAAATTCCACTGGAGTGAAGTAGGTCGGAAAGAGAACTTATGTCTTCTCCTTCCAGCACTAACTGTATTTACAGGTTCATTCTTTTAGCGATTATTAGTGAATGGCTGAATGATGAGGTGGGTATAATGGGTGAGCGAGTGAGGTGGAGGGTAGTTGTATTGTAATGGGGTCAGATTGCAGTTGAGTGGTAGTTGGTTAGGTCAGGGGTCTGATGGGGTGTAGGGGGTTAGTGGTCTGGGGTGTTGTCGGGTCTGGTTGGGAGAGTGGTCAGGTATTCAGGCAGGGGACATCCAACTGGGTCGTGCGGATAGTCATCTCAGGTCAGGACAGGAGCTTCATTGTGAGGTTGATCAAGATGGTTAGGGTATTACCCAGGTGTTGGACTAGGTTTTAATCTGTCCAAATTTTCCTGGATCTGGCTTGGATCTGTCAGAAGTCTTCAACACTAACTTAAGAGTCAGTGACATTCATGGAGGCTCAGGACAGAAGAGGAATGGTCCAACAGAAGTTTAAACTTCCCAGGATATTGCTGTGAAGGGATGTAAGTACTGACTTCTTCAGAGTCCTAACATGTATCTTCCAGCATATGTTAGTTCTGCAATGAACCAGAGACCATAAGATTTAAACCACTGTGATCACTGGTTAATGAAGGGTTACTAAGACACCCACATCTTGCTCCATCTCCATAATATTGGAAGCGGGCATGTTTGAAGTTGGAGGTTGGGGGGCGGTGGGGAGGCGGCGGGGGGCGGGGGGGGGGGGGCGTCCTCCTCCAGACTTTGCCATTTTAACCTCTGTTCCAACTCTAAACCACTCAGTTTTGGGTAATAAAATTAAATCCAATATTGTCTTTCTGTTAGTTAGTTTGCATCGTTTAACAAGAAATTTTAAAACAATGAATGTAGATGATTCTACAAATCTTGCTTGAAATAAGCATCCAGCTTCTAACTGTAAAACTGCAAAAATTGCTCTGTCACAACAGTAATTCGGAACAAGGATCCTTTTTTTTAAAATAAGGGTTGAAGCAAATCATTTGATATAAATAGTTTTCTGGATAAATTAATGTTAATTAATTCATAAACATTTTAACAAGCAATGCATTTTGCTAAAATTACAGTCTGAGTAAAGTATCAAGGATGATTTACTCAACTTACCAACAACTGTGAGGTTAACTTGAACTTGTTTGCTTCCTATCTTATTTTCTACAAATAAATTGTAACAGCCGCAGTCGTCATGCTTAGTTGAAGAGATGATTAGTTTACTGCTGTTGTCCGTAGTCTCTATTTTTATGTGTTCACTTTCCTTAATCTAATAAGAAGATAAAATGAAGCATGGGTTTAGACAACTTTTTATTTTGATGTGTACAAAATGTTTGCAAAGTAAACTGATGTGACTGGTTTGGTCTGTATTTTGGTTAGAATTGCAGCAAAAAAAAATCACAAGTTTCCCACACCTTGAGGACAATTGTTTGAACATGCCAGTAATTGGCTGCTTCACCTAACTGCTAAATAAAAACCAAAAGAACTGTGGATGCTGTAAATCAGGAACAAAAACAAAGTTGCTGGAAAAGCTCAGCAGGTCTGGCAGCATCTGTGAAGGAAAAAAGAGTTAACGTTCCAGGTCTGGTGACCCGTCCTCTGCTAGTTCTGACGAAGGCTCACCGGACCCGAAATGTTAACTCTTTTTACCTTCACAGATGCTGCCAGACCTGCTGAGCTTTTCAGGCAACTTTGTTTTTGCTTCACCTATTGCTACTGCATGTCAGAAACACAATCATGATTATTTGAAATGTGTTGTAGGAAGGCAGAGCTCTTGCACAATAAGGTATTCTCAGAAAATGGTTATTCATACATAAAATTACTACGTCACTATATTAGCTATTTAACTTATCGGCTGGGGGTTAAGCTATTTCGTTTTTTACTTCTGGTGTCTGCGTTTCCGATTCTATTCAAACTGATAATTCAAAAATTTATTTTCTCTGCTAGTTATAAGGTAACAGCCTGAAACAAGTTTATGTTTTCCTAACCATAATAAGTATTACATATTTAATTAAAAATCTAATCTTTACTAGTCCAACTATATAAGGAAAAATAGTTCAGTAAAGATTACCAACCACATTAAGGGCAAAATGTAAATTGATATTTGTTTTAAATGGTACAATGACTTGGCACAAATACATTATGCTTTGTTCACTAAGTTATTATGAAAGACTATTATTTGTCCTGCAAATTTCTAGCTGAAAAAACAATTTGTTTTTTTAGATACTTTACCTAATACAATATCTAGAACTCTGGAGGATAAGGACAATTTCAGAGATATTAAGAACTGCTGATGCTGGAATCAGAGATAACACAGTGTGGAGCTGGAGGAACACAGCAGGCCAGGCAGCAGCAGAGGAGTAGGAAAGTTGACGTTTCGGGTCGGGACCCTTCAGAAATTTCAGACTCCATTTCCCAAAGACTAATCATCTTCATGAACCTCTTATTCCTGCCTGCTACAGCCTCGCCTCAAAGCCATGCATGAGGAAGGCTTAAGGCTGGAGATCAAGACTCTGGTCAAGATGGGTGGTCACCTCAGCTGTATTTTCCCTCTCTCCTATTGCCTACCAGCTCTCTATTTCAGTTCCAACCCCAGATTACTTCATAAATTGCTTCTGTATTCCTCAACTCTTACAAGCTCTCCTCTTTGAAACCAGTTTCTGCTTCCTCATCCTTGCCCCATTTAACTCATTAGGCCAGTGTTTGCTGAAAACAGAGTAGTTCCTTTGTGCATTGTCGTGCTTTGGGATGTTCCAGAACACAACTGTTAAACAATATAAGTTATTGCTGCAACTAGATACATTCTGGAGTAGATTACTACATGGATATTTGCTGAACATTTGCAGATCATCAAAATTCAGAAACTTCCAAAAACACAGTGTCTATAGAACAGTTTTGCAAACAATACAACTCATGCCTTTTTAACAGTGTGGAAGAAAGCTGTGTGGCATAACAGTTAAAAAAAAAGTACACAAGAGAAATATTAATCTACACATGCAGGCTAAGTAAGGAAATTGGATTAAAGGAGGTAACTCTTATATGGAACAATCACTGGCACAAGGTTAATAGTCTTCTTTAGAGGGTAAAACTACTCCAACTTTACATATTTTATATATATGTTATGGAGGGAAGCTATGACATAATGGTAATATCACTTGACTAGACATCCATAAACCCACGTGAATATCTTACAAAGAGTAAGAGATTGAGTAGATTGAGCCTGTACTGAATGGAATTTGAACAATGAGAGGCGGCCTCATTGACACATATAAGATTCTTAGGGGTTTGATCGGTTAGATAGGGAGCAGTTGTTTCTCTCTGTGGTGGAGTCCTGGACCTGAGGACAGAATCTCAACATAAGGAGTCACCCAGGTAGGACAGAGGAGAAATTTCTTCTCTCAGAAGGAATCTTTGAAATTCTTTAAGACAAAGAGCTATTGAGGCTGGGCCATTAAATATACTCAAGACTGATCATGGCAGATATTCAATCAGTAAATGAATTAAGAATACTGAGGAAAGGCAGTGAACTGAAATTGAGGATAATTTGATCAGTCATGATCTCATTGAATGGCAGACCACACTCAATGAACTGAGTGATTGATTTCTGTTCCTATGTCTTGTGGTCTAATGATGTTATCAAAACAGATATCCATTTGGGCTAATATTTTCCTTCTAGACTGAACTCAGCAGTTCAACTGCTTCTGACAGAAAATGTAAACATAAAACAAATGGATAAAACATTACCTGCTTTCTAAACTTTAGCCATGTGTAGCTGAGTGGTTGTGTTCCGGCGAGCTTACAAAGTAGTTCCACAGATTCTCCTGCACGGACTTTCATACTTCCTGGACATTGAAGTATCTGTGGTGGAATAGCTGTTGAAACGAACATCACATTGAAAGGTAAGGAACAAGTTGGTTGCTCTCTATCTCTCGGACAATTTTCATAAATTTGGAAAGATATTCTTTGCATTAATAAAACTGGACAAGGTTACGAAAGATTGAATATATTTTGGTTCTCAATTCATGGCTTCAATCAATGACAATTATGCTGTTGTTCAACCTTCCAGCTGGACAATTTACTTACCGAAAAAAAATGCATTCTCAGAAAAATTATTCACAATTATTATGGAAAAATTTCATAGAAGTTTTATTTAAAATGCTGAACGACAGAATGATGAAACGCTTGGTGATTTTGTCTGACAGTTTTGTTCAGATTAGAGTGTTCGATCTATTCATGAAATAGTAAGGTCTCACGCTACTTAAATGGAGAAGCCAATGTCACTATCTTTACAGGCTTAGTCACCTGAAGATATGTAAGTTGCCTTTAAATATTTTACTGACACCGTAACTGGTATGACTCTTGTTCAAGTTAATGAAACAAAATTCACCATTTGTTTTCCTTGTCAAAATATAATGAAACTCTGACATTCAGTGACATTACAGTTGATAACATAAACAATCCTATTTAGGCGCTGCTTTATGTACTGCCAAGACTGTATTATATATCAACTTTGTTATGGAAGACCACATATCTTGTATGAAAAAGTATGACTGAGCAAACATGTGTTTGTAACAAAATAAATTATAACTATATTTTGCAGCTCACTCTTAATAAATTATTTACTTAAGTTGTGAGGTTATATTCATTCACAGTCTCTTACGCTCTACTGAGCTTGAAGGAGCCATCATTGGAGATACATGTTTTTGATTTCTGGTAGGCCAGCATTTATTGCCTAAATTGCCCTAATTGTCCTGGAACTGAGTAGCTTGTTGGGCCATTTCAGAGAGTGGTCAAGAAGCAACAATGCTGCTGTGGGCCTCAAGTCATAGGTAGGACAGACTGGGTAAGGATGGCAAATTTACTTGCCTACAGGCCTGAACAGTTCACTAATTTCTGTACCTAGTATGGCCTACATGTAACTTCAGTCCCACATAAATGTGGTTACATGTCCTCTGAAGTGGCTGATTAAGTCACCCAGTTGTATCAAATTGCTTTCAAAAGGAAGGATCACCAACTCATGCCAACAAGGGATGGTAATAAATACCAGGCGAGCCAGTGATGCCCATATTCCAGAAGTTTAAAAAGTGGAAATTGTTTGCCAAGAAAAAAGCAATCATCAAAGAGCTATGTTATGCATTTTTAAAAATCCTTCTCTTACAAAGAGCTACAGCTGGAAGATGTTGATTCATTTGAACTTCACTAGCTCTGACAAAACTAATATTTCCAAACTTTGAACTTGTCTTTTCTCTTTCAGATACTACTATGCTATGCACTTCCATATTCACATCAAATTTCCCGTTGGTGCAGGTTTCCATTTTTTTTATTTCAATAAGCTATTTCTTCCACTCGACTGTTCATTAAATTCATTAACTATAACCAACTCAATTATTGCATGACTGATCCACATACCTGTGCTAAAGTATATTAATTTAGTCTCAATAGGCTCACGTTTGAACTTGCTGGCTTCATTCCCTTAAGTTCAAAAGCTCATGGTAGATTGAATAAACAAATACCCCAGAGAGTCCCAGCTGACTGTCTCAGGATATTTTTGTTGATCTGATAACTAAAGCTAGGAAATAGTTGGTGAAATTTAAGTTTCTTGTTTGATCAATTGTAAATTATTCACCAGCTGGGATATGTTAAGGTCAATTTTCCACAACAAGTACAAACATGTGAAAAGTAAGAAACAAATGCTTCATTGGGGGTCATGTTATTGGAGCTCTTTTACTTATAAGGCCACAGACTGTAGAAATGGGAGGGAAATGTTATCAAAATTTTGTAATAACACAAGTTGCTATATGATAGTTTGGTAAAGAAGAAAACGAAGCAAAGTTAAACTTACCCTCTTATTAAGAAACGTCTTACCTGGCTTGGGAGGAGTTTTTGGAGTTGGTTTCTTTTTTATGGTGGCCTCAACTAAAAGAAAGGATAAAGAATAAACTGAGGATGTCAAGACAAACATCTTAACATAGATTGACTGACAGTTTAAAATGATTGTGCAGCATTTGGAAGTTAATTCAACTGAAAATATTTGAGAAAACAAATATCATTCCTCGCTGTGATGAACATACAATTATGAAACTGAAATGTTGTTTTGGTTCTATTATTTATTACATTTATAAGAAACAGAAAGTTATTAGGACAGACTTGCCATCCAAAAGATCAGTGTCAAAGGTCATGTTGAAGTAAATTTGTAGCATAGTTCAGACTTCCTGATGACCACTTTTTCTTCATGTGATGTGAACTGATTCCATCCAATTTATTTGTTATTTAAAAGCATCAAACACAGGACACAAGGAGGATATGTTGACCTTTACGAAGTTCAGTCACCAACTGACTTAATACTGTGATGCAAACAATGCTGCTGCTGACTTCTCCCTTCAGGTGAATAGGTACATTACAACACATATTCTGTTGTCATCCTATTAGTGTTAACTTTTGTTAACCAGAGTTTTTAAGAGAAATGGAACAATGGTGGGCATAAGGATCTAAGTTAAAGATCAGCCATGACTAGATTGAAAGGTGGAACAGGCTCGCAGGGGGCTAAATGGTCTTAATCTGTTCTCATATTCCTAATTCCCTTTTAATTAGCATTATTTTACTCATAATTTATCTCAAAATATTACAGAAAGCATAATGGATTTTAAAATCGAACACTTTTAGACCGATTATCCCTTACTGTTCCTGCTAAAAGAACTAACGTTATCTCATGACATGTCCTGCAAAAAAAGTAAATTAGTAAACAAAAAGTAGTCTATTTTTTGGTGTCTTTTGATCCCTCAAAATCCTAGGAAATAGTGATAAATGTTAGCTATCAAAACAAAGTTAGAATTAAATTAGAGTTACTGCACAGAATATTCAGCCTAAAATGTTTATAGTTTTAGTCATGGCAGAATCAATATTTTTTGAAGAGTCAGCATTATTTCATTACGTTTGTAATCAATGGCCCTGTCCTGGGTCAACAGCTTGGAGGAAAAGGAATTCCCCAATACTTGAACTTGACCTTCAAAACTGGCTGCCTGCACACCCCATTTTTGGTCATGGTGAGGGAGGCAGTGGGTTCAGTTGAAAGTTGGGTCAGGTGACTCATAAAGAGCTGAGAAGGCTGCCAGCTACTGAGGTTCGCTGGTTGGAAAGCCTGCCTTGGGGCTCCAGCACATGTCCAAAAGTTCAAATAAAACAATAAAGTACAAACAGTCCCTCCAGCCCTCACCCCTTCCATTTCCTCACCCCTCACCCCTTCCATTTCCTCACCCCACCACCAAAGTCCCCATGCCCTACCCATGTCAACCCATGCTACCTAATGCCTTCTACCTGTTCCCATAGCACCATATACTTCCTTTGCCATCCTATGCTCCTTTATACAAAGACCATGGCCCCTCATGTCCCCATACCAATGTACTGCTGACTTCCTCCTTCACCTACCAAGCCAACATACCTAGTATCCAAGAGTATCCAAACACAGCCTTAATTTACGATGCTCAGGATCCCACATGGTTCTTTTTCTTAACCACTTTATTTGCCATGCTAACTTCAACAACTTCGGTATATACATCCCCAACTTCCTCTGCTCCTGCACCCCTTTTAGATTTGAACCCTTTAGTTTATATTGGCTCTCCTCATTCTTTCTCCCAAACCCTACTATCTCACACTTCTCTGCATTATCCTTTCTCAGATCATTCTGCCAACAATTCTATGTTTGTCACTATCATCCTGACTATTTACTAATTCCCAAATTTTGCTTTATCTGCAAATATTGAAATTGCTTTCTGCACACCAAGTCCAAGTCTTTGATGTATATCATGGAAAGCAGTAGGGCTAGCATTGATTCCTGGGGAATACCACTGCATACCTTCCTTCAGTACAATAAACAATCTTCCACCATTAATATTTATTTCCTGTCCTACTGAACCAACTTCATATCCACGTTGATACTACACTATGGTCTTTGGTCTTCAATTTTCCTTCCCAATCCTAATATGTAGCACCCTACCAAACACCCTTTGGAAGTTCATTTACATGACACCAACTGTGTCCTCCTCATTCAATTTCTGTTATCTTATTGAAAATCTTGATCATGTTAGTTAAACTCAATTTGTCTTTAAAAAATCAAGGCTGACTTTCCTTGATTTGCCTATAATTGTGCAAATTCCTTATATTTTTCTGGGATTACTGTTTCTAAAGGTTTTCCCACTATGGTGGTTAAACTGACTGGCCTGTAGTTGCTGGTTAATTATTACACATGTTTTGAATAAGGCTCCATTCCTCTACATCCGAGGAGGATTTGAACATTATGGTCAGTACCTTTATAAGTTTCATCTTTACTTCCCTCAGTAAAGTAGGATGCAATCCTGCAGATCTGGTGACTTACTTGTATTATCCCACTGACATCAGTCATATGCCCCTTTTTTGTGTTTTATCTTACTCTCTTAAATTCATTTCTCTTCAGGAATCTCTGATTTTCAAAGACTACCAATACTTCACTTCCATAATCTCTTCCCTCAGTCTATTGCTGCAGCATTACTTATCTACATCTCTGTCACCTCCAAATTCAAACGCTTCAACTTTCTTACTGATTTCCCAAGTTTCACTGACCATGGATTATTCAAATTCTACAGATTAATCATCCAAACTGCTGCTCAAAGCTTATCCTGCAATGGGTGCTACTACCATTTTGCTCTTGTTTTTCCCAAATCTAAGAGGTTAACCATTTCTAAACACGTATTTCAAGATCCTTAACCTCAATTATTAAGAGGCCTTGACCCTCTTTAAAGGGATGAAGGAACCTATGGAATCAAAAGAGTAGAGTGAACTCTGGGATTCAGTCCAGAGAAGCTGGACAAATAAACAGATAAGTTCTGCAGTGTGGTAGAAAGCTGAGGCAAAAGGCCATGCAGATGGTTAAAAGAAAATCTTTAGGGGTACAGTAACTCAGGGAAAGTCACCTTGTTGCAAAGACCACGTTTACTTTTTGAACTGTGGACTTAAAAATGAGGAAAGGTACTGCTCTAAACCAATTGACTGTGAAAGAATATGTTGCAGTTTCTAACAAAACAAGTACCTTGTTGAGGAGACAGTGGGAACAAAAGCCTGGATGAGAACAGTCAATGTTTAAGGCAACGTAGCCAAACTGTGCCTAGCAAACTCCTTCTCTCAGGGTAGATTGGGGCAGAGGAAGTTCCCAGACTCAGCCTCAAAATTTAAAAAAGGACCCTGTATTCCTGCTGGATGTATAGGAGGTCTGTCAATCTAAAACCTTATTTTCAAATTTAGTGGTAGACTGAAAAGTTTCCGAATAGCCCCACAAAATGTGAGCAAACATACAATCCACCAATTTTAGAAAGGATATCCATACCCCTGGAGGACGAGCAGGACGTCTGGTGAGCTGAATCCTTTTTTTCAATTTTCAAACAGCAATACGAGGCAAGTCCTTGAACGGATGCATAATTGCTAAGGAGGCTGCCTCACCCAGATTTAAGAGGCTTGTATCCCTTGTGAGGTGAGCAGGAGGTCTGGATACCCTTTGCTTATTTTGAGAATTTACCAAAGAGATTCGAGATGTTTCTAAGTGCCCCCTGAGCCAATCACAAAACTGCCTCACCCAGATGAAGAGCAGCAGGCTCACAAAATCAAACCTAGCCCCGCCCCTGTGAGTGAGAGTCCCAGACATACAGGAATGAAGAGGGATGCAGAAAGGTCACAGGCCAGACAGGAAAATTTAAACAGTGAGAAATCCATAACCCTGCTGGATGGGCTGGTGGCCTGATTGGACAACACCATCTCTCAGACCTTATAGGGAGAATAAGACGGGTCTCAGAAATCCATGCAGATAGTGTGGGAGATGCCTCACCAGCTCATGGAGCTACAAGCCCCAAAGCTGCAGCAGCTGAATAGCCACCTGAAGAGTGTCCCAAATAAAGTTTGGGAACTAAACCCTGCCCAAAGTAGCAGGTCAGCGAAGGTCTGTAATACTGACGTGCTACCACTGATGCTAACACAGGGGAGATCTAGCACAATTAAAACCCAAGTTATACACACAGCCCAGTGAACATGAAAGTTTACCAGGTTATTTGAGGGTAGCCAGGAGGGATCAGGTGGGAAAAAGAGGGACTGGAACATTTTCCAATTGAAACACCAACGGTCTGACTGGCAGACCCTGAAATTGTAAATGTCTGGTTGGCACATCTGATCCAATAGCAGTGGGAGAATGTGGACACCCTCCAAAGGAAACTTGCAACAATTTTCAGGGAGTCAACTGGAGAGTAACTCACAAGCAGTCCATTACATGGATGGACAGGAGAACCCATGCCAATAAATCAAAAGGCATACCAGCTCATCCCTGATAAGCTCGTACGGATCATGCAGAAAATCCAACCCATGTGGGGACTGCAATATATTTGAGCCGTTGCTCTGCTGGAGGTTCCCCAATGCAATTGTCCTGGAGCCAGGCAAAGCAATATAGCTCCACTTTACTGACTGGGAAGTAAATGTTATGACCAGGACCCACTCCATTCTCAAGCCACAGATTGAGGAGTATAAAGACAGGTTCGACCACTCAGCCTACTCAACCTGTAGATTAGGATTATTTACATTAGAAAGACGGAGGTTGAGGGGGGGACCTGATTGAGGTCTACAAAATCATGAGAGGTATAGACAAGGTGGAGAGCAAGAAGCTTTTTCCCAGAGTGGGGGACTCAATTACTAGGGATCACGATTTCAAGGTGAGAGGGGAAAAGTTTAAGGGAGATTTGCGTGGAAAGTTCTTTACGCTGCGGGTGGTAGGGGCCTGGAACGTGTTGCCAGCGGAGGTGATGGCGTCATTTAAGATGTATCTAGACAGACACATGAATGGGCACGGAGCAGAGGGAATCAGATCCTTGGAAAGTAGGTGACAGGTTTAGATAGAGGATTTGGATCGGCGAAGGCTTGGAGGGCCGAAGGGCCTGTTCCTGTGCTGTAATTTGCTTTGTTTTGTTCTTTGTTCTTGGTCTGGAGGGTTCTGCAGTCACCAAGGAGGGTCAAGAATGCTTGGCCTGGGTTGTGGACCTTCAGTTATCATCAGAAGGACAAACCATGTGGAGGATCATAAGTAATTGGCCAAACATGAGGGGTTTTGAGCTGAGAGGGTTAAGGTCACCTTAGCATAATAATCAAATCCAGCTTAGGGCAGAAAAGTGAGTTTCTGCCTTTGGTTTATCTGTCAAGGTTGTTTTCCTATAACATGTGGTGAGTGGGAGCTGAGGTTAAATAGTGGAGGGATTTAAATCAGACAAACTAAGCAAAGTGTTGTGTTATTTAATCAAGTTAAGAGGCTTTGTATCAGGACATGAGGAGATTTATTTTATTGAACATGTTTGTGGTTGAGCTAAGACCTGTGTCTGGGTCTGTATGATTTTGTTCCATATAAAATCCTAAATCCAAGAATCATTGTGAGGGTTTGGGGAAATACAATACAGACTACATTTCAATAGAGGAAAGAAGATAATAAAAGAATTATAAAAACCAGTACCTTTTATGGACTGGAGAGCGGGACACTAAGAATAATTCAGTTCACCTCTCCTTCCTATCCACGAAACTAATCAGAACCAACAATTAGATCAGTTGCCTATTATACATTTCAATCAATAATTTGGTATCCCATTTGTGCAAAGCACAGCCAAGCCAGTTAGATTTACAGCTACCCACAGAAATATTCCATTGGTTATTTAACTGGCAGAGCACATGGATTAATTAACAATATAATAACAATACATCAGTAAACCATCAGTAAGAGTGAATCATGTACACTCTTACGGTGATGACAAAGTGTCATTTCCACATCGTAGCAATCTTCCCGAGTGTAGGGTGGCACAACCATCAATCCGTCACTATGGCACTATGGAGTTTCTCAAAATGGAGAACTGTGACCAGCGGTGTTCCACAGGGAACTATCTAAGGTAGTAACTCAGAGGCAGTAATCTCAGGATTGCTACCAGTGCCACGTGCTAGTCAGAGTAGAAATGAAAGAATAGGCAGGATAAATGAATGGCTTGACAGATGGTGGAGGAGGGAGGGGTTCAGATTTTTGGGACATTGGGACCGGTTCTGGAGGCGGTGGGACTGTTACAAATCGGATGGTCTACTCCTGGGCAGGACGGGAACCAATGTCCTAGGGGGTGCTTTTGCTAACGTTGTCGGGAAGGGTTTAAACAAAATGTGGCAGGGGGATGGGAAGCAAATGAGGGGGTTAGTGGACGGTAAGGAGGTAGTAACTAAAGCCTGTAAGGAACTAGATAATGGAGTCAGTGTGACTAAGGGGAAGGGTAGGCAGAGAGCAGATGATGAACGCAAAGGGACAGGTGGTCTGAGGTGCATTTGTTTTAATGCGAGAAGTGTAGTAGGTAAGGCAGATGAACTTAGGGCTTGGATTAGTACCTGGGAGTATGATGTTATTGCTATTACTGAGACTTGGTTGAGGGAAGGGTAAGATTGGCAACTAAATATCCCAGGATATAGATGCTTCAGGCGGGATAGAGAGGGAGGTAAAAGGGGGTGGAGGAGTCGCATTACTGGTCAAAGAGGATATCACACCTGTGCTGAAGGAGGGCACTATGGAGGACTTGAGCAGTGAGGCAATATGGGCAGAGCTCAGAAATAGGAAGGATGCAGTAACAATGTTGGGGCTGTACTACAGGTCTCCCAACAGCGAGCGTGAGATAGAGGTACAAACATGTAGACAGATTATGAAAAGATGTAGGAGCAACAGGGTGGTGGTGATGGGAGATTTTAATTTTCCCAACATTGACTGGGATTCACTTAGTGTTAGGGGTTTAGATGGAGCAGAATTTGTAAGGACCATCCAGGAGGGTTTTATAGAGCAGTATGTAAATAGTCCAACTCGGGAAGGGGCCATACTGGACCTGGTGTTGGGGAATGATCCCGGCCAGGTGGTTGAAGTTTCAGTAGGGGATTACTTTGGGAAAAGTGATCACAATTCCTTAAGTTTTACAATACTCATGGACAAAGACGAGAGTGGTCCTAAAGGAAGAATGCTAAATTGGGGGAAGGCCAACTGTAGCAAAATTCACAGGAGCTGGGGAATGTGGATTGGGAGCAGCTGTTTGAGGGTAAATCCACATTTGATATGTGGGAAACTTTTAAAGACAGTTTGATTAGAGTGCAGGACAGACATGTCCCTGTGAAAATGAGGGATAGAAAGGGCAAGATTAGGGAACCATGGATGACAGGTGAAATTGTGAGACTAGCAAAGAGGAAAAAGGAAGCATACATAAGGTCTAGGTGACTGAAAACAGACGAAGCTTTGGAAGAATATCAGGAAATATCCTGAAACAAGGAATCAAGAGGGCTAAAAGGGGACATGAAATATCTTTAGCAAACAGGGCTAAGGAAAATCCCAAAGCCTTTTATTCGTACATAAGGAGCAAGAGGGTAACTAGAGATAGGGTTGGCCCACTCAAGGACAAAGGAGGGAAGTTATGCGAGGAGTCAGAGAAAATGAATGAGAATCTTAATGAGTACTTTGCGTCGGTATTCACCGAGGAGAAGGACATGTCGGATGTTGAGGTTAGGGATAAATGTTTGATTACTCTGGGTCAAGTCGGCATAATGTGGGGGGAAGTGTTGGGCATTCTAAAAGGCATTAAGGTGGACAAGTCCTCAGGTCCGGATGGGATCTATCCCAGGTTACTTAGGGAAGCAAGAGAGGAAATAGCTGGGGCCTTAACAGATATCTTTGCAGCATCCTTGAGCATGGGTAAGGTCCTGGAGGACTGGAGAACTGCTAATGTTGTCCACTTGTTTAAGAAGGGTAGCAATGATAATCCAGGTAATTATAGACTGCTGAGCCTGACGTCAGTGGTGGGGAAGCTGCTGGAGAAGATATTGAGGGATAGGATCGATTTACATTTGGAAGAAAACAGGTTTATTAGTGTTAGGCAGCATGGTTTTGTGCAGGGAAGGTCATGCCTTACCAACTTGATAGAATTCTTTGATAAGAGACAAAGTTGATAGATGAGGGAAGGGCTGTAGATGTCATATACATGGACCATGGACTTCAGTAAGGCATTTGATAAGGTTCCCCACGGTAGGCTGATGGAGAAAGTGAAGTCGCATGGAGTCCAGGGTGTACTAGCTAGATGGATAGAGAACTGGCTGGGCAACAGGAGACAGAGAGTTGTAGTGGAAGTGAGTTTCTCAAAATGGAGAACTGTGACCAGTGGTATTCCACAGGGATCCGTGTTGGGACCACTGTTGTTTGTGATATACATAAGTGATCTGGAGGAAGATATAGATGGTCTGATTAGCAAGTTTGCAGATGACACTAAGATTGGCGGAGCAGCAGATAGTGAAGGGGACTGTTAGAGAATGTAACAGAATATAGATAGATTGGAGAGTTGGGTGGAAAAATGGCAGATGGAGTTCAATCCAGGCAACTGCCAGGTGATGCATTTTGGAAGATCCAATTCAAGAGCAAATTATACGGTAAATGGAAAAGCCCTGGGGAAAATTGATGCACAGAGAGATCTGGGTGTTCAGGTCCATCGTACCCTGAAGGTGGCAACGTAGGTCGATAGAGTGGTCAAGAAGGCATATGGCATGCTTTCATTCATCGGACGGGGTACTGAATACAAGAGTTGGCAGGTCACATTACAGTTTTATAGGACTTTGGTTCGACCACATTTGGAATACTGCACACAGTTCTGGTCACCACATTACCAAAAGGATGTGGATGCTTTGGAGAGGGTGCAGAGGAGGTTCACCAGGATGTTGCCTGGTATGGAAGGCGCTAGCTATGAAGAGGGGTTGCGTAGATGAGGATTATTTACATTAGAAAGACGGAGGTTGAGGGGGGACCTGATTGAGGTCTACAAAATCATGAGAGGTGGACAGCAAGAAGCTTTTTCCCCAGAGTGGGGGACTCAATTACAAGGGGTCATGATTTCAAGGTGAGAGGGGAAAAGTTTAAGGGAGATATGCGTGGAAAGTTCTTTATGCAGAGGTTGGTGGGTGCCTGGAACGCGTTGCCAGCGGAGGTGGTAGAGGTGGACACGATCGCATAATTTAAGATGTATCTAGACAGATACATGAATGGGCAGGGAGCAGAGGGATACAGACCCTTGGAAAATAGACGACAGGTTTAGATAGAGGATCTGGATCAGCGCAGGCTTGGAGGGCTGAAGGGCCTGTTCCTGTGCTATGATTTTCTTTGTTCTTTGTTAATCTAAGTGGCCTAAAATACTAAAATCGGGCATCCTTCAACTACAGCAAAATTGTCCACTGTCATGATCTATAACTAAGGCCCTAAACTGAAGACTGAAGGCGCAAACAAGGATGGAGAAGGATGCAAAATTTTCTGGATTACCTTAACATTGTGAGGCCACCGTAAGTGTAGTAATTTAAGGATAGGGCCTACCAGCATATCCTCATGTTGCCCACATTCAGAAACCAAAAGAATGATCGAGAGGGCCAGATGAAGTCCCATGAGGTCGAGAAGGAGATTTCTGACCAAAATTCGTCCATTTGATTGGGTCTTCAGCTGGCCTATTTCTTTCAGGGATTATTGTCAAATGCCAAGTCTTTGGTCTCCTGGTAAACTGGAATAGCTCAATCTCTAGTACTTTTCGTCAGAAGTTCAAGTATAGAATGAGGTTACACCACCTGATGTGTCTTAGCTGCTTCTTTGAGCAGTCATGCTTACCTCCATAAACCCTTTTCTAATGTAACCCTGCAAATGCTCAAGTACCCGTTGAACTACTCTTAAATAGAATCAGTTTCCACCACTATTTGACATGTGGAATTCTAGGTCCTGACAACATGATAAATGAGAAAGGTTCTGCTCATCTAGATGTTTTTGCCCATGATTATAAATCTATTATTTATACTTTAGACCCAGTAGCCAGAGATAATAGTTTTCTTCATCTACTCATTAGGTTAGCTCCTAATCTTCTCTGTTCCAAGGAACGCTGTCTTAATATTTTTCACCTTTCCCCATTTTAATGTGGAAGTCAGATACAGAGTGTGTTTCTTTCCTACGTTTAGCACTTAGAAATGCCAGAGACTTCAGTCATTAAAGGAGATTAACCATTATTTTTTATGAGGAGGAAGATTGAAACATATTGCAAAATCTATCCAGTTTGTTCACATCAGTAAAATAAACACATTCATTTTATTTACTTTTAATAATTTTATATAAATAAAACTAATTTGCCTAACCAGAGTAGTTATTTTTTCAAAACATTCATTTTGGTGCTACCCAAGACTTCAATAAATCAGATATTGAATAGAATTGGGAGTGAACTGTACACTTGAAATAACTCCACAGAGGCCAGTAACCCGTCACCATGTTACCCTTTATTTACATGCGGAGAGTCCTTGACACGGATCCAGCTCTCAGTGAAAAGGATGTCTGACTCTCCTGTTCTTGTCTGTCAGCCAGGGCTCCATCATGGGACCAGTTTAACTGCCCTAACCTGGGAATTCATATTCTATGGGGTCCACCTGGCTGTTACAATCACAACATCCCTCCCCCTCGGAGTCCGAGGACATGGGCTGGTTCTATTTTTAGCATTTTAGCACTGGGTCAGGTTCCCCAACTTTGCCTCTGATACAGGCGGGGTGAAATGCAGAGTAGCTCGCCTCCTTCGGCCGGAACATCTCCGAAGAAATTCATTCCTTTCTTCAGGAGGCGACGACGTCGAGGTAGAGACATCCACCGTGTGCATCTCAGATTCTTAGGTCTCTTCAATAATGGATGGAGAGAGAGAACCCACGGGTTCTGGAACAGTCTGAAAGGCTGGCGAGGAGCCAGGCACATTTTGCTCTGCACGATTTGCAAGTTTGCAGCTTTCATTTGGTCCACATGCTTGTTCAGGACCATTGCACCTACCCAAACTTTATACCGGACCTGATCTTGTGTTGACCATGCCTCTTACTGATGCAGGGCTATTCCCATCATTTCTATACTAAACTTCATCCTCTGAAGTAAACTGTCTCTCTCATGTAGCGGAGTCTTATGTCCGGCATTGATGTTCCTCATACTGTTTCACTCTACCCTCTAGGGCTAGTCTTTTTGGTTTTTTGTAATTATCTCTCTGCCAAGCCTTTCTTCTCTATCTGAGAATAATTACGCCTGCATTAGCCAAACTCCTGGACGCATACACTATTGGATGTTTCTCTCCATTAATTTTTTGTAATTACCTCTCTGCCATAATTATTCAGTTCATATGTCATTGCTTCACTTGCTATTCAGCTGTTGACCCCTTACTCACACTGTTTGATACTTTTGATCACCTGCAAAGACTTGTTATTCAGCCAGTCAACATTCTGCTCACACTATTTGCACTTAATCTCTTGAGAATCTTAATTACCTAGAATTATCTTGCCATTATCTCTCTGCCTATACTCTGTGCCTGTGTGCTTCCCTCCACTTCACCTGACGAAAGAGGAGCACTCCAAAAGCGTGTAATTTCAAATAAACCTGTTGATCTATAACCTGGTATCATGTGACTTCTGACTGTAGATTAGCAGGGTTTGTGATCTGTTTTTATTACAAATTTACTTCTGTAAAGGTATTGGTGGAACTTCCTGACTCCAGATATGACTGCCAAACGCTCCTTCTCTATTTGGGCATACTTACGCTCTGCAGTAGCCAAAGTCTTGGGTGCATATGCTATTGGGCGTTCCTCTCTATTGGGTCACCTATGAGCTAATACTACCCCAATGCCATACATGGAGGCATTACATGTCAAGATCAGATCTCATTTGGGCTCATAATGTGCCAATACCTTAGTGAATAATAGTTGTTTCTCTATTTCCCTGAAAGCTATGGCTTGCCTACGTGACCCGCTGACCCTTTTTTAAACAGTTGATGCAAAGGTACCAGGATACAGGCCAGGTTATTTATAAACTTTACATAATAATTCACCAGCCCAAGGCAAGATCTGGTACAGATGTAGGAGTCCTCACTTTATTTTCCAATGTGTGTAACCTGGTCTTGACAACTCTGTAGCTCAAGTAGGTCACTTCTGGTGTCTGGAACAACATTTCTCCTTTCTAAGGCAAATTTACTTCTCCACCTCCCTAACCTGTTTTTCCTCTCACCTCAAGCCACACCCCCATCTCCTATCTACTAACATCATCCCGCCCCCTTGACCTGTCCGTCCTCCCTGGACTGACCTATCTCCTCCCTACCCCCCTACCTACACTCACCTTTACTGGCTCCATCCCCGCCTCTTCGACCTGTCTGCCTCCTCTCCATCCCTGGACTGACCTATCTCCTCCCTACCCCCCTACCTACACTCACCTTTACTGGCTCCATCCACGCCTCTTCGACTTGTCTGCCTCCTCTCCACCTATCCTCTCCTCTATCCATCCTCTATCCGCCTCCCCCTCTCTCCCTATTTATTTCAGAACCCTCTTCCCCTCCCCCATTTCTGATGAAGGGTTTAGGCCCGAAACGTCAAGTTTTCCTGCTCCTATGATGCTGCTTGACCTGCTGTGTTCATCCAGCTCCATGCTTGTTACCTAAAGACTACGTCCAAGTTCTCTGAGTGCTCCCTATTGTTTTTCCCTGTTATTAGCACATCATCAAGATAAATGGTGACCTGGGTAGACCTTGTAAAATGTTCTCCATTGTTCATTGCAAAATTGCATAGGCAGTCTCATATATTGGTACAAACCCTTATTGGGTTTAACTGTAACATAATTCTGGGAATACTCATTTAATCACAATTGCAAGTATGCATGGTTCATCTCTAGATTTGTTAAGGAACCCCTCTGCCAGCTTTATGTATAAGTCCTCAATGTGAGGAACTGGGTATTTATTCAGCACAAGAAGTGGTTTATTGTTTGTTTAAAATCCCCTCGATCTGTTGAGATTCACAATCAGTACGACTGGTGCTGCCCATTCCATAAACTGTACTGGTTTGATGATTCCTTCACTTTCCAGCCTCCTGATTTCTGTCTCCACACTTGCCCATAAGGCAAATGGCACTGGGCAAGCCTTGCAGAATCATGGAATTGCTTCCTGGTCAACATGCAAGGTAGACTTAGCTCCATTGTCCCTAGTCCTTCCTGAAAAAATTCCAGGTATTTAATTAGGGCCTCACTCAGGCAACATTTTCTAATCGAAAAATGGGTTTGAGCATTTTACTGCAATCAGTGGTAACTGAACCACCTGCTTCTCATAAAAGACCAGAACCAAAGTTGTGCCCTTAATCTGTAAAGGTTCCCCAGTATGGGTTCTCAGTCTAGACAAGGTCTTGTGCAAACTTAAGGGTTGGAGTCCAGAACAAATTTTCTTAAAGACTGGTTCATTGATATCCTTGCACCAGTATTGACCTCCATTAGAGCTGGGTGACCATTTAACCAAACATTTATTTTGATTGGTTCTGATTAGGATGTTGCTAAGCAATTTAACTGTTCCAAACCAGATGAAGGTGGACTTTCCAGAGGGTGTACTATCCTGGATAATGGCCTATCTTACTCAATTTAGGTCTAGTAGGACTCTTTTGCTGCCGGATCCACAAACCGGCAGCAACTTCAATGGCTTACCAGCCTGGATCCTGAAGAAAATGTTAACTCTTTGCCTGACGCTTGCCTTTGTTTTGGGGTTTTGCTGTGGGCTGACCTATAGTCCCTCTGTTCAGGATATGTCCTGATCGAAGCTATGCAATTGTCTTTACTCAACTGGTGTCCCCCAAGCTCAGTCGGACTGGCGAGGGTGTCCTCTTCCATTGTAATACCCTGTAACTCATGTGCTCTGCTTGTCAAATGTTTCAATGATAAAGCCAGCTAGTAGGTGCTTTTGTATGGTTCCATCATTAATCCCACTCTCTTTCCCTTTGAAATAACTCCACAGAGGGTGGTATCCATCACCAACTCACCTTTTATTTGTATATGGCGAGTCTTTGACACTGATCCAACTCCCTCATAGCCAACTCTCAGAATGAACAGTATAACAGCCTCTGACATTCCTGTTTATATCTGTCAGCTAGGTTTCCCTGATTGGACCAGATTAAAACAACCCCAATCAGGGAACTCATATTCTGTGAGGTTCATCTGGCTAACCTCATTATAATCACTATAACACTGTTGAAGTGGAATCAATCAATTATTAAGTTAACCATGCATGGGTACCGGAGTACAGTGCTAAGCATGCATTCACATAAATTTAGAATTTTTTTTACAGGGCTGTATTGGCTATTAAATTGAAAGCTAATGAGTCTGAATGAAAACAATTTCATTCTCAGCCTTACCTATAATTTAAATCTGTATAAGAACAAAATCTGCCATGTTCTTTTTTGATTGGTCCGTGAGCCTTAGCTCATGTACTGACAATGAGCCAACATAAAGAACATCTTAAGAACCACTACTATTAATTAGACCTTTTAAAGTGTTTGACTTTACTAGGCTTTCTATCTTACAAAAATAGTAAGATTATGCTTTCCTTAAAGGGAATCCTTCTCATCAGCCCATAAGGGCAGGTGTGAGGTATGGCTGTGCTTGCAAATGGTGTTGACTGAAACACTTCTGTTCTCTTACTTTCTATCAACCTCATTCAGGAATTCAACAGGAATACCCATCACCTTTACTTACACATTCACAAGACAAAAACACAATGTGGATAGCAATTCCTTTTGATAAATTAGCTAGTTAAGGCCTTCTTTCTGCATGACACATTTTACCAGTACTTCCAAGGTTCATGCAGCTGAGTCAGATGTTCAGTGTGATTTTCACATCAGAGCTCAAAAATGTCATTAAAGAATTGTGACTAATCCTCATATAACTTGCTTATACATGTTAGATTAGCACGGTAACCAAATATTCTATTGAATTCAGACATAGAAATCTAAAAGCCTGATGTGTCAACTTATGGGAGTTCTTTTTTGAATAACGATTGGTCTCTGGAAGAAGGTAACAAGATCTCCTGATGCTTTATGGCTAGCTGTCATAAACTGGGATTTTTCCAGAAGAGAAGCTGTATAATTTGAAATTTTGTAGATTAGGAAAAGCTTTGTGAACAGGGCCAAATTGTGACATCATCATGCAGTGCCCAAATAAAAATTGAGATAAAACATCTGGCAGTAGGTGAAAACTGTACACTTGCTTCTGATGTTATTGTAGAAGTTAGGCACACTTTGTGCTTTGCTTGCAATACATTATTTGTCTCAATTAAAATATTTAACTGAACACTCATTTTCCATCTTAAGTGTCCATGTTTTTAGGCTGTCTAGCTTCTTCGGAATATTTTAGTGAACAAAAGTCTGCTGCTTGTTCGTATTTTGTGGGGGCATGTAAAGGTTAAAGCTACAACTTGAGAGATGCCCTTTTTTGGTAATATTGAAAATGGCTATAAATATCTGTCAAGGAAGTGGTTGAATACACAGGTTGTTAAATTCTCATCATAAATGATTACTGTCCAAAAAAATCACTGGCATTCATTGCAATTATTTTATGGCCAACTGCTGTCAATGGATTAAATAATTTGCCAGGTAGACTGAACATCTACTTGTCATCGATTCCAATTTACTAACATTGTCTTTTGAATTAGTTAGTATTAAGATAGATAAACTCGTTTATTTACAAGCAGACATCTGGAAAAAGTACTAAACTTTGTGGGAATAAAAATGATGTGGAGCTACACCAATGTTTTAAGCAGACATCATAAAATATTTTTCATCTAGATTAGCCATAAATCAACAGTTTTAACAAAAGAAATGGAGACAAACATACAAAAACATCCCTTTACAACATTTAGCAATCACACAGAAATTTAACGTGCTACAGTCACTTTTAACAAAATGATGTTCTCTGGAAATTGAACATTCTGTTCAGAATGGTGATGTTGCTACTAGTGGTCTCAGATTATTTAAAATCATGACTGTCTACTCTTTGAAGTTGCTTCATACAAATTATGCAAATGGAATGGATACATTTAAGAGACAGCTAGCTAAGTGCATGATAGAGAAAGGAACAGAAGCAGATATTGGTAAGAGGTGAAGTTAGAAGGAGGAGGCTCACATATTGCATTAATGCTAGCACAGGCATCTTGCACCAAATGAACACAGGCTGTGGGCTGTAAAATCCTTTATAGTTCAATGAATTGGAATCACGTGAGAAATTTTAAAAAGCGCTGTGTTAAAATTGTTGGAAAATTGGAATTGTTTGAGCAAAAACAATTCTGCATTAACAAGACGTGAATTGTATAACAATAACTTAACTAGTTTGTTCAGCTTTTGAAGTATCGCGTGCAATTCTGGTCTCGCTGTTATAGGAAGGATGTTGTGAAACTAGAAAGGGTTCAGAAAAGATTTACAAGGATATTGTCAGGGCTGGTGGGTTTGAGCTGTAGGGGAAGACTGAATATGCTGGGGCTGTTTTCCCTGGAGTGTCGGAGGCTGAGATGTGACCTTACAGAGGTTTATAAAATCATGAGCGGCAATGCATAGGATAAAAACGCAAGGTCTTTTCCCTGCGGTGGAGAAGTCCAAAACTAGAAGGCATAGGTTTAAGGTGTGAGGGGAAAGATTTAAAAGGGACTTAAGGGGAAAAGCAGAGGGTGGTGCATGTATAGAATGAGCTGCCACAGGAAGTGGTGGAAGCTGATACGATTACAACATTTAAAAGTCACCTCAGTGGATATATGAATAGGAAGGGTTGAGAGGGATATGAGCCAAGTGCTGGCAAATGGGACTAGGTTAATTTAGGATATCTGGTCGGCATGGGCGAGTTGGACTGAAGTGTCTGTTTCTATGCTGTACTTCTCTATGGCCTCCTCCATGCTGTGTGTAACTCCCTGACTTGATAGGAGAACAGCTCTACTTTTTCTGCTTCTGAAGGCAATGACTGATGAGACAGCTGCTGGAGATCAGCAAGATGAAGCCATCAATCTCCTTCCAAAAGTGGACCCATGTAAGGCAGAGATGAGGTGAAACAGCTTCTCTCAGTTGTTGGTGTTTGGAATTCTCTTCATCAGTGAGCAGTGGACACTAGGTTACTCAATATATTTAAGGCACAGTCAGACAGATTTTTGATTGAAAATCAGTCAATATTTCTGAGGGAGACGGGGTGCAGACAGGCAAGTGGAGTTGAAATCATAATCAGATTACCATGTTGTCTGCTCTAACATTGAGTTCAACAATATCAGACTGTAACCTCTGCCCCTAATATTTACTTTACAGCTTTTGGCTTTAGTGCCTTGTTTTTCTATTTTCTTTGCTTTTGGATAGTGCCTGTTTATCATTCTGCTATTCAAATCTCCTCTGGACATGTCTTTTCTTTTCATTTGTCCCCATATAGCTCCCTTTGCACTATCATCCCTTTTGCCTTTTAATCTCTTTATCCTTTCACCTAATCACGGACCTTCCACTTTGTTGCAAGGGATTTGGAGTACAAGAGTACAAGAGTCTTACTGCAACTGTACAAGGGCCGGTGAGACCACATCTGGAGTATTCAGAATAGTTTTGGTCCCCTTATTTAAGGAAAGATGTCATTTCATTACAGGCAGATTAGAGAAGGTTTATTTGAATGATCCCTGGTATGGAGGGATTGTCTTCTGAGCAAGGGTGGAACAGGCTGGGATTCTATTCATTGGAGTTTAGAAGAATGAAAGGTGATTGAAACAAATAGGATTCTTAAGAGTCTAGGGCCAGAAGGCAAGGTAAAAACCGAAAGAACTGCGGATGCTGTAAATCAGGAACAAAAAGGAAGGGTCACTGGGCCTGAAACGTTAACTCTGATTTTTTCCTGCACAGATGCTGCCAGACCTGCTGAGCTTTTCCAGCAACTTTGTTTTTGTACCAGAAGACAAGATTGCAGAATAAAGGGACACCAATTTAAAACTGAAACAAGGAGGAATTTCTTCCCTCGGACTGTTACAAGCCTTTGGAATTCCTTGCCACAAAGAACTGTGGGGTCAGAGTACTTGTGAATATTTAAGGCTGAGATTGATAGATTCTTGATTAGTAGGACAATCAAGGACTATAGGGAAAACACAGGAAAGTGGACATGAGGAATGGGGGATCAGCCATGATCCTACTGAATGGTGGAACAGGCTCAAAGGGCCGAATAGTTCACTGCTATTCCTATTTCTTATGGTCTTATTCCTATAACAACTCTTCATATTACACCTGAAACCTAACTTGCAGCTTGAAATATAGGAAAATTCTATGCATTATAATCATGAAATAATTTCCATTAAAAGATGTGACTAAATTATACCAAGAAATTGCAATCTTTGAAAGTTTTGGAAAGTAAATTAAATTCAATAAGAAAAAAATTGCCGATTTAACATTGTACAGTAAACAGATCTTCAGTTTCAACACTAAAGGATTTGGGATAGATTTTGGTCTGGGCGCCTTTTAGCATCTCACATCTACCATGCACAAATTGAGAGGAGGTTGCTCTACAGACCTTACCAAATGTAATAATGTGAAAGCTTGTAAGTGAACACCAAATGTTTTATTGGACATGGCCATGGAGAGAAATCAGTCAGAGAAGACAGTTTCTGAAACTATGCAAAACTGGACACCGGTTTCCTGTAATCTGACAGTGACATAGCTTTCTTCACAAATGCTCAGCAACTATCCTGAAGGTTAAAGGCATTATTCCTTGTTCTCAACATCATCCCGAAGTTCTTTTACAGTACCCCTCTTGACCATGAGCATTTAACAACGAACCAGTTATGAAACAGCAATACCTAGAAATGAATTTACAGGTTGTATTGGAGATCCATTTTGAGGTATACAAGGCAAGTTGGGATGAATTTCATGTACACAAGGGAGATTGAAGGACATTCTGAGGACAATAGCAGAGGCGAGGGTACAAAAACACCCCCATTACTTCCAAGCTTGGAATTTCTCATTTTATATAACCTTGACTCTAATATGGAGTTTCTTCCTAGCATGAACCATGCTCTGTTTCTTCACAGATTTTCTATTAGTGGATTTTCAGAGAGCTCATTTCTTCCCAAACCCCATAGGTGCCTTTGATTTTCTGTAATGCTTTCCCGAACTATGGCTGATTATTTTTCTATGTATTCTGCCCTGGGCATTCTCCCATACTGTTTCAGCTTCTGTGTGGGCTGTCCTTTGCTGTGCTTCCAAAAAAGTGTCATATCAGACTCAAAATGTTAACTTTGTTGCTCTGTCCATGGGTGCTGCCAGATCTGCTGAGTTTCTCCAGCACTTTCTATTTTTATTTTATTCTCTTTCCAAGTTTGTTCCCATGCGTCCTAGAATTCCATGTTTGAATCCCTCCAATTAGGTTTCCTACTCTGCCACAGTACCAAGATGGCATTTAGCCAGGATGCAAATGGAAAGGCAAACAATCCCCTTCTCATCTTTCTTGACCTATCTTTAACTTTTAACACAGTTAATTACACCAGTCTCCTCCAAAATCTTTCTACCGTCATCCAGCTCAGTGCGACTGCACATACACTATTCTATTCTTACCTATCTAACTGAAGTAAAAGAATGATCATTAATAGTTTTCTCCCTAGTCCCACACAGTTACCCTAGTGTTTCCTGAGGTTCTATTTAAAACCCCTCAGATTTAGGGTGACACGGTGGCTCAGTGGTTAGCACTGCTGTCTCACAGCACCAGGGACCCAGGTTCGCTTCTAGATTTGGGCAACTGTCTATGTGGGGTTTGCACGATTGCCCGTGTCTGCTTAGGTTTCCCCCGGTGTTCCGGTTTCCTCCCACAATCCAAAGATATGTAAGTTAGGTGGATTGGCCACGCTAACTTTTCCTGTAGTGTACAGGTTAAGTGGATTATCCATGGTAAATGCAGGTCAACATACTTAGGGATGGGCGGTGGTCTGGATGGAACGGTCTTCAGAGGGTCAGTGCAGATTCGATGCGATGAATGGCATCTTCCTGTAATGCAGGGATTCTATGATTGTCATCCACATGCCGTGCCATGGCAACATGATTCAAAATTAAGTTTCCATATGTATGCTGATGATACCCAGCTCTGTGTCACCACCACCTAACTTGACCTGACCACTGTCAGTACATTGTTAAGACTGCTTATCTGACATCTTGTGCTGGATGGGTAGAAATTTCTCTAATTAAATACTGGAAAGAGTGAAGACATTGTCTTTGGTTCCCACTCAAAACTCCATTCTCTAGTTACCAACTCTGGCAGTTATCCAAGGATGAAACAGTTTGTTTACAATCTCAATGTCACATTTGACAAGGGATGGGATTTCAATCACTATCTGCCATCACTGAGGCCACCTGCTTTTAGCTTTGTGATACTGCCTGACATTGCCACCACTTCAGTTTACCCACTGCTGAAACTCTCATCAACCATACTCTAGTTACCTCCAGAGCTGGCTGCTCTAATGCACATCTGGTCCGCTTCCAGTTCTTACCCTCCATGAACTGGGTGACATTAAATACACTGCTTCCGTAACGCTCTGCTAATTCCTACCAAATCCAGTTCCCCTAACACTCTGATGCTCATTGATAGAACAGTGTCCCGGTTAAGCAATATCTTCATTTTAAAATTCTCCTTCTCTGTTTTAAAGTAATTGCAAAGCTTCTCTCCTCCCCAAATCACCCCCTTCACTCCTAATACCCTCTAGACATCTGAGCTCCTTTAACTCCTGCCTCTCCATCATCACAATTTTAATTACTCTACCATTGGCAGTCATGCCTTCATCTACTTGGGCCCTTAGCTCTGGAATTCTCTCCCTGAAGGGTTCTGCCTCTATATCTCACTTTCTATCTTTAAGACACTCCTTAAAATTGACAAGGTTTTTTGGCCACCTTCCCTAAAATTTCATTATGAGAACCAGTGTCTAATTTTGTTATATCATATCTCTATAGCACTTTCGTTAGTTTTATTATATTGAAGGCACTATTTAAACATAAGCTATTGCTCTTGTGGCAGTGATCACACGCCCCGTGTATACTGATGGAATGGAACCCCTGTCTTCTTCACATGAACTAAAATATTGATACTTAACTGTTAAAGGGCGTGAAGAAAAGTTTAAAAATAAACGTGACTTGCTGCAGCGTTTAATGGTTTATGTTTACTTTGTGCATACTGTCTATTTCATTGTGAATAGGAATATTATTAAAACATCTTATTTAAAGCTTGCAGTATTGTGGGTTAATTCTGTAACCCCTGGAATTCAGTAAATGAAAATGTGCTCTAGGGAAGTGTTGGTTGAAGATTAGGTTGCAAAATGGGGAAAGTCACCAGCTGGGATGCATTCTGGGTTGCTGAGGGAAGTGAGGGTGGAAATTATGTGGCCAATTTGTCTAATGCTCCTTTGTAATGCCGGTAACAAGGTCAGCCAGGAGGACGTCATAGAATATGAGTTCCGTGATTGTGGCTGTTAATCTAGTCCAATCATGGAACCTTGGCCGACAGATAAAAATAGGAGTGTTGGACATCCTGTCACTCTGAGAGCTGGCTCTGTGGGAGCTGGATCAGTGCCTAGAACTTTCCACGTGTAATTAAAAGGTGACTTGGTGATCGGCTACTGGCCTCTGTGGAACTATTTCATCTTTATCTATGGGAGTGGTTCAAAAGGGCTAGTGGATTGGAAATATTAAATGCTATTCAGAAACAAGGACAGAGGGATAAATCTGGCAACTACAGCCAGCCTGACATTGGTAGTGGATAAACTTTTAAAGACAATAATCCTTGCCAAAATTAATTGTCACCTGAAAAGGTACGGTCTAAATTCTAAAAATTAGAATGGACTTGTTAAAGGCAAATCATTTATGAAGAAGTTGACTGAGTTCTTTGCTGAAGTAATGGTAAGAGTTTGTGAGGATAGTGTTGTTATTGAAATATTCAAAATATATTTTATAAAGCGCCAAAATAATTAACTTATGACTACAGGTAAAGCCTGTGGAAGCAAAGGGTGGGTGGCAGTGTGGATAGAAAATTGGCTAAAGGCAAAAAGGAAACAGTTAGTTTCTTGGAGTTCACAAGGACTGATATTAGGACCATTGAACTCGTTCTCGTTTTAACTGTTCCCATGTCACATAGGATCATCCTGATAACGATTTATCACTTTTCACCATCTCCAGTCAAACCTCTGTATAATTTGGTCATTGTTTTTGTAGTCAAATGCCCTTCCTGCTTTCTCACTCTCCCTATTTCTCTGGGCTGGGGACTGGCACCAATACATACTGGCAAGCCTGCAACACTGGCTGAGTGCTTCTGCAGTCAACACGTTCTAGACTTGTTACTGCCGGAGCCACAGACAGATCTCCAGTATTAAGACAACTGCTCTAATTGATATGTACAAATAATCTGAACTTGAGAGTACAATGCATAATATCAAAGTTTGCAGATGCCTCAAAACCAAGAAATGTAACAATTAATGAGGAGGATAGGAACAGACTTCAGGAGGATGCATACAAAGTGGCGAAAATGACAGACAATCGACAGTTGGTATTAACATTGAGAAAGGAGTGAGAAGTTATGCATTTGCTAGAAAAAACAAGGAGGCAATACAACTGAATAGTGTGATTTTAGAGGCAGTGCAGGAACAGAGAGTCCTGATACTGTTTTTTTATTTCCAGCATTCACTGTTCTTTGGTTTTCTGTTAAGGTGGTATATATGATTCTTAGCTTTCTTAGGAGAGGCAAAAAGAGAACATTGTGCTAATAGTTCAGCTGGATTATTGTGTTTAAGTCTACACATCACATTTTAAGAAGGATATCAAGGCCTGACGAGAGTGCAGAAGGGATTCACGAGAATGGTTCCCAAAATGAGGGACTTCAGTTGTATAGATAAACTGGAGAAGCAAGAGCTGTTCTTAAAGCCGATGGTTAAGATGATGGTGCTTAGCCATCAGGAAGAATTTTGATTCACGAAATGGGAGAAACTATTTCCGTGGAGGAAAGATAGACAATTGGAGGACATAGTTGACAAAAGACCTGAAGTGAGATAGAAGTGTTCTAGAAAGGAAGCTGTTATTGAATACACTTGTGTGCATGCTGGTGAAAACAGATTTAATAATAATTTTACAAGATGAAGTTGAATAAATGCTTGAAGGGTAAAAAGAAAGAACTATGTGGAAGGAACAGAGGACTGGAAATAACTGACAGCTCTATGAAAAACAGGATTAAGAGGCTGAATGGCCTCTTTCTATGATGCATCATTCTATACATAGATTAATAGGTTCAATTCTCTGACTCATACTCCATTCAGATGAGACTCTTGGCTGGGAGTGATTGACCTTATCAGTGGCCTTCATATTTCAGAAAGGTACAATACAGGGTATAGATTATTGTCACTATGATATCAATTTTGTTTCAGTTTCAATTGCAGTCTTGCTTTTACTACAGCAGAGAGGCAAATTATACCATTATTCTCTTTCTTCATAAAAGTTCTGTTTTGAATTATTCATCATTTTTGATGTAAAATGTTCTGAATTAAAGTTCCTTAAAAGAAACTACTTTTGCATATTTTAAAAGTCTGTCAAATTTATCACTCACTTAAAAAAATCTTAATTCACAATTAAGGAGAAAATACAGAATTTGCACTATTAGCTTCAAACTCCTTTACATTAGTTTTTGATATTTAACATTCATAGCATACTTTGTTTTATGAAGGAGAAATTCACATATCCTGTGCCAAAGGTTAAAACAGCATCATATATCAACATTGCAGATGACAACTTCTTCAGTGAATAACCTCTAAGAGGAAAAGAGCTGAAAGCATAATCCATTCCTTATTTGGAAACTGGTTGGATAAATGATTGTGACTTACCACAGTCTGAAGTGGGACTAAGAGTGGACATTGCCTTCTTTGATGTTTTCTCAGCAGCTTTGGGAGTCTTTGGGGCAGCTGCATCTGAAAAAGAATAATTTTAAATCATGTTGATTAATAAATGTTTATCTTCTGTTGCAGGTCAGATAATTATCTAGGAATTCTAAAACTATATCTTTTTAAAGATATCAAAAACCTTTCTGTACAAAATCCATCCAATGCCGCTTAATCATCCACAGTTTTAGTTTTAACTGGATCTTTGGTGAATACTAAGTTTTTATAATGCTAAGAAATTCCTTAGTTCTCTGTGTTAATTTAACTTATACAAAAACCTGTCCGGTTGCACATTGTTAACATCGGACTTGAAAATTTTTTCAGGCTCCTTTATTTTAACTGTTTGAGATTATTTTCATTTTGCTTTGTGCTATTAGACGTTTGTTTATCTGAGAGAAACTCTGCCCTAATCTTGTGTTAATAAGTTGTTTTGCCACAGATTGGTGAAAGGAATTTTGTTTTTAATTTTGCAGTTTAATGACAGGAAGAAAAGACAAACAGCATTGCATGCCGAGGAATGTTTCCTGCTGTGAGTTCTCATGCTGCTGAATGTACTTACCAGCCACAGTAACTGAGCAAGAGCATTCCATTTTCCCTGCAGAATTCTCAGCTATGCATTTGTAAAGGCCTTCATCTTCAGGCAGGACTTCCTCAATTGCAAGTGTACAAACTGATCCTGACATAAATAAAAGCTTTTGAGAGTTCACAATCCATATGGAAGTTTCAAATACACTTAACTCTTTACACACAACTTTTAAGAACCAATATTCATCAACTTCAACTTAATAAAAGTATGTTATAAAATTTTCTTAAATCCTTATTATTCAAAATGCATAATACAAATAATAATTGGTTTAAGGAGCATTTTGACATTTGTAATACTGATGCGCAGTTACATCAAAAATCATTGCTGAACAATAAATATATATAGTCTTCAGGGTTCTAAAAAACTGAACGGACATGAAAGTTTCCTTAGTTCGACAAGTAAATGAAACGTTATTGATAACATGAAAAATTGTTCAGTAAAATTTAAGTATAATGTATTGTGAATATTTAGTAAGACTTAAGGTTTAAATTAAATCACCATTCATCCTTGGAAGTCAGTTACCTTCTTGTGATATATTAATGAACTTGGATGACTTGATGGCCTTTCCATTTATAGTCCAGGTGACTACTGGAGCTGGTTCAGCAGCAACTCGACACTGCAACAATAAACGTTCACCATCTACTACCTGAGTATCTTTTAATGTTTCCTTAAAAACAGGTGCATTTCCTGTGTTTTCAGATTTCTGATCAATTATACCACCATCGATACATGAACATCCATTTTTACAATCACCATTATCATTTAAGTCCACTTTTACAGATTGAAGGTCTTCCGAATCATTATTTGCCTCTTTGCCAGTAGAATCTTGTTTCTCTGAGCTTACAGCACTCCTGATGTCAGACTGCACTTGCTTTGGTGTGATATTTTCTTGTGATATTTTAGGAGTGTTCTTTTTACCAAGTACTGCCCGAAAATCCACCTGCTGGGGACCTGAAATCTTTTTCTCTTCTTCAAATGAATTAGTTGTTTTGACATGTCTGGAAAGCGAATCTCGGAAGTTCATTTGTTCTGCTGATTGTTCCTTCAGTACTTCCTCAGAAAAGCTTTTGGTGATCACTTTCTTCCCCAGCACACAACGGAAGTCTTTCTGCTCAGCCTCTTGCTGTTTGAGTTGCTCTGCTGACTGTTCTTTTGTTTCAACTTTTCTCCTCAGCACCCCACGGAATGTTTTCTCTTCCACTGTGCTTCCTCTTGTTTCGGCTATGTTCTTCTTGGCACTGTCTGGTTTAACAAAACTCTCTATGCCATCACCACTACCCTCCTTCTCTTCAAGGGCACTGGTGTTGCACTGCTTCTTACTGTTACCAGCAACAAAGGGAGAGAATTAACAAGAGGTTAATTTGAAAGCTAGCGAACAGCCCCAGGCTGAAGAATGTTTATAAAAGGGAAAGGCTTATTACAAGAACACAATCTATTACTGTACTGCATCACTGATGACTTCAGTGACCATGTATGGGCATGAGAAAAAGTGAAACAGACTCTACTTGGACTATATATTATGGCACAGCTGTGTGATGTAAACAATTTGTTTGGTCACTTCTGGGGATTAATTTTGAATCTTTTCCAGATAAAACTGGCTGACCCTCGTACAGTCATGCAAAAATAGAACTCTCCCAAGTAATGTGGGAAACATACTTACTCTTCCTTGGCTTCATCTCTGGAAAGGGAGCATTCTTTGACCAGTAGAGACACGTGGCAGCTACACTTGCCAACTGGGTTTCTGATATTTGTGAAAGAAAAACAGATTGGGGGTGTAGGGGTTAAATTAAATAATGCATAGATAGGTTAAAAACTAAATTGGCAATTATGAATAACTATATTAGTAAATGTGTTTGAAATGTAGCAAATGCTAGCAATAAAAAAAACATATTGTTTATACATCTTGGTCATAAATACTTGCTATCTGTCCATCACAATCTGGGCAACATCCGTGCACAGAGGCTCACATACGGCTAGTGAACTGTTTATCAAAGCATAACAATTGTACTACAGTTAGCTGGGTCAGATTGTAGGATGAGATACAATCAAGCTGCTAATTCTTCCACTGCAAAAGAAATGAACTCTTTGTACTTATTAAGGCACTGTCCGAAAGATTTGAGGATCGAGGTTGTAAGTAACAAAGCAAAGACTATTAACAACCTTCAGGAACTGATCAACTCTGCCTCAAATTTCCTACAAAACCACAGTGAGTGTTAGAATAGCATAGTCATGGAGAGCCAGCTGGTGAAGGAAGAGTCCAAAACCAGTCTTTACTTGAATAGATTCATTCACAGAAAGAAACAGTACTGCTAAATGTCTCCTGACTCAACTTCTGAGTTTCAAAGGGCTAAATTTTACTAAAAATTGGCCAGGAGTCAGGTTAGGGAAGTTTCCTATAGGGCTTCACTCTGTGATCTCTTGTGGGTTTTCTCATGCTATTCTCAGAAGCTCATCTGATGAGTTCAGCCCCATGTTCCTATGGCACCCAGCTTGCATTATCATGCAATTGCCAGTGGCAGAACCATTCACCACTGGCATGATCTCCCAGCACATGTTTCATGTTTAAACTGCAGCTGTGCACCAGGTCAAACAGTGTCAGCCACGGGCTGTCCTGCACGGTTCCTTGTGGGAAGAATTGCCCCTGAGATGATTGAGAAAAGGAAGTTATTTCCCTCCGTCACCAACAGGGACCTTGAGGTCCTGGTGGGTGGGGTAGTGAGAAAGAGAGCCATCCTCTTTCCTCAGGATCAGTAGAAGAGACCAAGGCACCAGACACTGCCAGCTTGGTTTGAAGTTGCCACTGAGTCAGTGTGGTGTCCACAGTCCAGAGAAATAGTCAGCAACATAGAAAGAACCTTTCCTATTATGCAAAGATAAGTGCCATCATCTTCTCTCTGGTAACTTATGCACATTCTAACACTGCCTCTGCCCCCACCTCCCAACGATCATGGTCTACCACACTCACTAATGCCTGCAGCATCTTGCACCAGTCGTTCTCACCCAGTCCACCTTTCTGATATTACTCACGTTGCATTCTCCCTGCACTGCCTAACTCTCTCTCACTAGGAAACCCTCACCATCTTTTTCCCACTTGCACTAACACTTACAGCTGTGCCAGCCATTTCCAACTCATTAACTACCTCCTTTCGTCTCACCACCCCCGACAGGGTGGAGAGAAATGGATTATGAGGGGCCAGATATGTGTCCCTTAACCCCAATGTGGAGAAGATGCTTGCCTTAGCGAGAGAGGATAGATCCTTCTCATGTTGTGATGCCGAGAACTCCATGTCTCAGAAACTAAATAAGATTGATTGTCAAGCATTGTGCTGCTCTCCACCACTGTGAAAGTAGCTCTAACATGCCCAAACGTCTACGCCTATTTCACAGCTCATTCTCTCTTTTGTCTTCTGATGGTGTCAATGGCTTTTGCACAGTCTTCATCGTCAAGAGAATGGCCTCACAAGTCATTGCCTCTTTCTTCATCTCTAAGGAAGAAGCCTCAGAAGATGCACCAGCAAGGTTTTCACCTGCATCCTTCACCAGCTAAGATATGGACACCTCAGTGAGTACATTACCTGGATGAGCGTTGGGAGCACTTTCTGGTGAGTATGTTACTGGCACACCTCCAGGACACTGACACCAATTAAGGAGTGCTGCAGACCAGTCAATTGCTTGGCTCTGTATAGAAGATGACTCCAAGATGTTTCAAGTCTATCATTTTGCATGGTCATGGAATGGCACAACACAACGGTGAAGTAGATGGGGTTTTCTGACAATGGTTTCATGGTCATCACTGCTTTTTTCATTTCAGATTTTATTGAATTCTACTCCACGATTTGCCATGGTCCCTGGAACCTTACCTGCATCACTGGTTTACTAGTCTAGTGACAGTATCAGTGTGTAATGCATCCCTACTGGTGAGGGCACTGAAGCTCTGGTACAATTAACTAGGGCTGATTTAGAGAAATTCATTGGCAGTGCCATCTTAATGAAGCTAACTGTCATGGAGGAACTGGCATTTTTACCCATTATAGAGTCACACGGGCATACAGCATGAAATAGAACCTTGGGTTTAACCAGTCCATGCCGACCATAATACCAAATTAAATCCCAAATACCACCTGCCTGCTCCTGGCCCATGTCCCTCCAATCCTTTCCTATTCATATATCCATCCAAACATCTTTTAAATGTGGTAATTGTAGCTGTATCCACCACTTCACCAGGCAGTTCATTGGTATCTCTCCCATCTCCTGGGGTTCAACACAAAGACAACCTCCTTGATCTTTAAGAAGCTCAATGCTCTCTCTAGTTCCCCTCTTGCTGTTAACGTATTTGTAGAATTTCTTCGGATTATCCTTCACCTTATCTGCCAATGCTATCTCATATCCCCTCCTTGCCTTCCTGATTTCTCTTTTAAGAATGCCCCTACAATCTTTATAAGAGATTAAGAGATTCAACTGAACCATGTTGTCTATATCTTAAAAAGGTACTCTTTTATTCTTGCCGAGAACCGCAATATCCTTATTCATCCATTGTTCCTTCATCTTACCAGCCTTATCCTTCATTCTGACAGAAACAAAATGCCTCCGAACTCCTGTCATCACACTCTTGAGCGTCCTCAACTTGTTGGACGTCCTTTTACCTGTGAACTGTCTATTCCAATCAACTTCTGAAAGTTCTTGCCTCATACCATTAAAATTTGGCTTACTCCAAGCAAAGACTTTAACTTTTATGGAAGGCTTATCCTTTTCCATAACTACTTTGAAACTAACAGAATTATGATCACCAGACCCAAAGTGTTCCCCAACTTTTACTTCAATCACTTGCCCTGCCTTATTGCCCAAAAGAAGGTTTTGCTCCTTCTCTAGTAGGAGCATCCACCTATTGAAAAAGAAAACTTTCTTGAGCACATTTGACAAATTCTTCACCATCCAAACCTTTAACACTATGGTAGTCCCAGTCAATGTTTGGAAAATTAAAATCCTCCCTTATTACAACCTTATTATGCTTACATATATCTGGCATCTCCCTACGTATTTGTTTCTCAATTTCACTCTTACTATTGGAGGGCCTATAGTACAATACCATGCAAGTGATCTTTCCTTTCCTAGTTGTAATTTCTACCCATATATTTTCACTGGACAATTTTTCAGAAATATCTTCCTTAGTTACAGCAGTAATGTATTCCTTAATCAAAAATGCCACCTCCCCTCCTTTCTCACCTCCTTTTCTATCCTTACTATAGCATCTAAAACCAGGAACATGAGCTGCCAGTCTTGACCATCTCTCAGCCAAGTTTTCTGTAATAGCTATGACATCCCAATACCAAAGCACAGGATCTGGTGGAACACAGTCCCAGGAAAAGAAAACTGAACCCAGGACATAAGCAGTTACTATGATAGTCCAGTATGGAATGGTTCTGAAAGAAAATTACTTCATCAGAGTAAATAATAAGTAACTCTAGATCAGATATCTTTATAAAAAGGTAAAGATAACTGCAAAAGAGAATAAAGTAAAGGAAAGTTAAGCTGTATTTCAGTTGCTGTAGCTCACATGATATAAAGAGCCTTGCTTTTGCCAGACTCTATACAGAATGCAGAGGGCATTGACCAGGCAATGTATGGGTAAACTGGGTGTTTAACAGTTACCAAACTGCTTCAGAGATTGACAAAAAGCTAGGTCAGTGCACTGTTGTATAAGATTGGCAGCAGAGCCAACACCATTCTCACTATACAGGGCACAGTATAAGAATTTGTAAATGATGCAAATAATACGTTCAATTTCTATTTCAGTTTGTGGTAAAATGATAGATTGAACAAAGTTTGAACAGTGCAACCAGGAGCCAGGAAAATCATTAGTTCTTTTAAATATGTTTTCTTTCACCACCTTGCAGATATTTGCCATGACATCTTGAAAGAAGACACTATAAAGGACCACATTGTAGTGAAGATGCAGGATGAAGCCTATCAGAGGTTTTACAGTCGAAAGATGATGTTACATTATCACAAACAGGGCAGTTCACCAAAGATGCTTAATTTCATGAGCCGAGGATGCATAGAACTTCCCTAGTATTAGCCTGCTAACTCTGAAATCAATCCATTGTTAATCGGGGGCTGCTTATGAGCTGGGAAGACTAGAGCCACAAAGTGAAGATAGTGCCACTCCTATCATTGCTCCTTGGCAATGTGTGGCAGGAAAGCCTCACATCAGTGCCAACCCAGCCTAGCCAGCAAAGCTGAATGTCACTCATGCCATAGGATATACTATTTTTACATTGTTTCACAATACAGAAACAGGAGATATTAACCTACAGCAAAGTGTCACAACAAACCACTCTAACTCTGCAAGAAATAAATGCTAATGAGCACCAAGACTTGGGGATAGTGTTATTTCAACACTGACAAGCAGCTAATAAAATGCTATCAAAAGAGAAAAGAATACGTTTGAATCCAAAATGGATTGCGCAAAAATTCAACATTCATAAATTGCTGATCTGTGGAGGTCCAGTAATCCTACACAGAGAATGACAGTGTTTTCATGCAATTCACATGACAAAGAGACAGACAGATGGACAAAGTGTTCAGAGTACCAAGATTACCATGAAGTAATAGCTGAGGAAACCTTCTGCTATAATTGATGAGTGATCTCATATATGAAAAACAAACTGTTGAGAGACAAAAATAACCTTTGTTTAAGTTTGCAGAACATTATCATTAAAAAGCAAAACCTCCTTAATTATGAAGATCATATGCAGAATATGGACAATCATTCTTTTTAAAAAAAGGCTTAGAAACACATGAGGAAGTAAAGCCAATTGTCATCCAGCCTGCAGGCCACAGTGCTACCCTGAAACTTCTTAAAGATCTTACTTAGTTATCAACAACGATACACTTCTGATGGAATTCTGAAAGATATCCTGTCTACAGAGGAGCTGCCACCCCACTGCACTCCTGCCTTACCTTGCGGATTTGGAGTAAAATGTAACTATACCTTTACTGTAAGAATACCTGCTGAACATGTGCGTAAGGAGCTATGTCATAATAATATCAGATCAGATGGAACTGGATAATTAAGTTTGTAGCCTGTATCCAGAGTACATGCTCTTTTATATATAGTTATGTTTAATAAAGCCTGTTAATGCTCATTTATAGAAGATTAGATCCGATCTGACAACAAGTTCCTTGAAGGAATTTTCTTGGGAAGGATGGAGAACGCCCACTGACTTATCCCTTTGAATTACTAAAAATGTACAAGATCAAACTTTTACAATAATTACCCTGACCTTGGGAGACCTTGTGCTAAGAACTGTGTGATTGAATGGAAATTCTAGGCCAATGCACTAATATAAATAAACCATAGAAAGCATTCTATCTGGATGCATCAGGGCTTGGCATGGCTACTGCTCATTCCAGGACCTTAAGAAACTAGAGACAGCTGTGAACACAGCCCAGTCCATCATGCAAACTGGCCTTCCATCCATTGACTCCATCTATACTTCTTGCTGCCTCAGGAAAGCAGCCAAGGTAAACAAAGACCCCTCCCACCCTGGTTAAAATCTCTTCCAACCTCTGCCATTGGGCAGAAGGTACAAAAAAGCTTAAACACACGAACGAAGAGATTCGAGAAAAGCTTCTGTTCTGCTGATATTTGACATGTGAATGGACCTCTTACATTTTAAGTTTAATATTGATCTTGCTTGTTGTGCACCTTCTCTGCAGCAGTGAGTTTGCATTCCTTGTTCTGTTCTATTACCTCAATGTACTTTTTATGGTCAGATCTGCCTGTACTACATGCAAAACAGAATTTTTCACTGTACATAGGTACATGTGACAATAAAAAAATCAAATCAAAAAATTGTTCAAGATTCAGACTAATTTTGCTAAAGGCCACATTCTACCATTATATAATTGAATAAGATTACATGAATAAAATGGTTGGACTGCAATTTATAAAGATAACTTACATTGCAATTATAAATAAACTTATCCACAATTTACAATTTATAGTGAACTCATAAATATTTTCTTTAAATACATTTATGATCAATCTATAAACAGTGAACTCCAAAATACATTGAGATTGTTGCACATCTATATAGATAACAGTAAACAAAGACTTATAGAGAATGCATTTTAAACATACTTCAGCCTTATTTCATATTGACCAGCATGATGAAGCTGGACATTCTTGATGAACAGTGTAAACACATCCTCATTTTGGAGGACTTTGCAGCCTTCATCAATGATAACCTCCTTCCCATCTTTCAACCACTGCACAGTTGGGAATGGATCTCCAGCGATGGCGCATGAAATGAGGGCATGTTCCCCTAAAGTCGAAGTCACAGCTTTTGGCTTGCTGATAAACCAGGGTTGTATCCCGTCCTGGGGCTCTACAGAATCATAAGAGATTTCTATGTGATTTTTGCCTGATAAAACAATCATCTTGGACAGTGCGCAGGATAAAATTGATTCCTGTTTAACAATATTATATTTCCAAGTAGCGTTGCCAACCTCCTAGCATTGTCCTATAGTTGCAGAAATTAAAACTTCATAAATAATCCTAGAAGAAAAATGACAGGGGATTTTAACAAGTCGTGATTATTTTTCAAATTTCCTTTAATTTTTCATTTTATTAATTATAAAATGATTAGTGACTGGATAACAATTAAGCATCAACTAGTTGGATAATTAAGATGCACTGGCTTTCCAAGCCTGGATAGAGAACAACAGTAGTCATTGCCCCACGAAGGTGGTTATAGGGGTGATCATTTGCTGGAATGTAGTTGCTGGAGGAAGGAAGCAATGTGATACAATCTCCAGAAAATATACAGCCGGAGCTGGCAACCCTACTTCCAAACCCTTCATTCTCAATTATCCTCTGTGATGTAAAAGTAAGAATTCTGTTAAGAATTCTGGAGACTGTTTAGAACAATGAAATTTTACATCCATTGCGCTATCAAATCTGAAATATTGATCTGAAAATTAATTGCCACTGCGGCACTCACTTGGAAGCATCCATGGAGCATAGCTGTTCATTACTCAGCAAGTTGAATCAAGCTCTGCTGCAGTATCCAGGATGGACATTAGGTACTTGAAGCATTCATTAAGATATTTAAATAAGAGTCATCTGCTTTCTGTGGCAGTCTTTGCTGAAACTGAGCTGCCCCAGCACCTGACTCACCATGTGATAAATTCACTCTTCAACTAATGGCAAGAGAATAAGCCACAAAGTCAGAGCAAGGGAGACTTTTCAGAGGAAACAGACATCGGGTTGAAAATGATCTCACTGAGTATATATTTGTGAAAATGGGACATTCATTTTGGAGTCAAAGATGTTACAAATAAAACTGATAAAGGAGAACAATGCGTGGATTTAGATTTTCAAAGGGCATTCTCTAAAGTCCCCAAAGGAGGCTCGTTAGAAATATTAAAGTACATGAGAGATGTGGTAATGTACTGCAGGTATTAATAAGTGGCTAACAGACAGAAAACATAGAGTAAGAATAAATGGGTCATGCTGGCAGACTGTGACAAGTGGGGTACTATAAGAATCAATACTTGACCCTTAGCCATTCACAACATATACATTAATGATTTGGACGTGTGGATCAAATGGAATATTTTAGAAGTTGCAAATGATATAATACTGAGTGGGAATGTGCATTGTGAGGAAGATGTAGAACAGCTTCTAGGGGAATTGAACAGGCTTACTGACTAGACAAGAATATGGAATATAATGTGGAAAAATGTGTGGTTAGCCACTTTGTTAGAAGCAATTGATGCACAAAGTATTTCTCAAATGGTAAGAGGTTAGGAAGTGTAGATGTGTAAAGTGAACTAGGTAATCTTGTCATTAAGTAACTGAAGGCTATTTTGCAGATACATCTGGTATTGGAAGGACAAGTGGAATGTTTGCCTTTGTTTCAAGAGGATTTGAATTCACAAGTAATGAAGTCTTCCTCCTGATACGTAAGAGCTTTATTAGGCTGTGTCTGGAGTATTTGTAGCTTTGGTGTCCTTATCTCAGGAAAGATATTATTGTCATAGGGGAAGGGCAAAGAAGGTTCACTGGATTTGTCCCTGGGATGGCAGGGCTATCCTAGAGACAGACATTGGGCAAACGGGCCTGATTTCTCTCAAGTCCTGAAGAATGAGAGATGACCTAATTGTAGCCTACAAAATACTTAAAAAGATAGATGCAGGCAAGATGTCTCTCCTGGTACAGGTGTCTAAAACCAGAAGGCATAGTTTAAAACTAAGTGGGATGCCACTTAGATTCAAGATGAGGAAATATTATTCTTCTCAGAGAACTGTGGAGACTCATACTCAGGATTGCGTCAAATGCAAAGACTGATAGACTTCTGATTAGCAGCAATGTACAAGGTTATGGGGAAAGCATAAAACACATTGGAGTGTTTGACCAGCCATGATTGTATTAAATGATGGGGCAGACTCAATCGACCTCTGGCCTACTCCTGTTCCAATGTTCATATGTTAACAGGGAGCATAGACTCTTCAATAGGGCAATTTAATTTGTCTATTCATTACATTTAAGTCAGTTATTAATTTGTTGTTTCAGGCTCTAGTTAATTTCTGGATGATTTTTAGGCTACTTTCTGACTTCTTTCATTTAAATTTGGCTTCTAAGAAGATTTTGTTTTGCTGCATTGTTTTTGGCTGCTTTCAAAATAGTATAATGCAATTATGGTTGGACTGGTGGAGTTGCAATTTGGGATGAAGGATGAGTAGGGAATTAGGGATGTACAGAGATTGGTAACAGATCATAGGCAGGGGTGGGCACTACATAAATGGCCATTTTCACATTGGTCTTCAGGAACATTTCTTCTACTCAGCAACATCCCCACAAAAGGGGCCATCATTGAATAATGTCACATGTTGCAGTTACAACTCTAGCTTTAATCCAAAACAAGAACAGCACTGCATATGACTGACAAGGTCATCATGCCCCTTAATTTTCCTGCAACAAGGCTCATTTCAGACTACACAGGTAAATCAATGGCTCCTCAAATTTTGTATTCTACCATTGTATGACACAGGTCATCAGAGTACTCCAAGCTATGAGGAATACCTACATCTCATTCCTACTAGACAGAAAAAATGAGAGAACTTTGGTTTTTGTCCAAGGGGCTGCACTGTTCACCCACACTGCCTCCTTATTTCCATTACCAACCTGGATTCCTTCATTGGACTCCCTCAATATCGAGCCTGTTGGAGGATGTAGGAACCAAAATATGTGGGTTTGTTGCTGGTTCCCACAAGTATCATGATGCATTTATCCGGTGAAAATAATTTGTGTTGCCTTCAGTTTGCAGACAGGCTAGTGGTTGGCAGGGTTATTTTCTTCAAACATAGGTCCTAACTACGGTCCAGCATCAATTTACAGTTAATGAACCGACCTACAATGAGAACTGTGCTATCATTAGAAACTTTGTTGCTAGTTTGCAAGTTGAAGTACTGTTTCTATTGCTTGGACATTCTGGGAGGAGTTTTACACGATATCTCTTAACAGATATTTGTAGCCACGTTTCAGATGTTTTGGTATCGTGAGGGACCAGATCTTCATGTTCCTTGAACAACTAAATAAAGGGCATCCAAGAGAGTTTTTCATGAATCACTGTCCACTCCACATTGCCAATGATTCCACAATCCTAATCAATGCTAGCTGACTTTAGTCCTACCCTGTGGGTTTTTCGCATACAAACTCCAATTTCAGAATAAAACACATACTGGTAAAAGCTGGACTAATTAGAAAGTGGTGTTTCACAGGGATTGGTACTGGGACCACTAACTGTTTGCAATTAACATTAAAGGTTCGTACAAGGGAAGTACAATTTTAAACTGAAACAAATTGGGAAGTGCAGTTAATATAAAGGAAGAAAGCGACAAACCAACAACAGCTTGCATTTTGTTGCAAATGCCTAACTGATGGTTCATGTGTTTTAGTGTATCATTTTAATTTTAGAAATTATAGTTTTAACATTGGACAATAAGAGGAATGCAATAGATACAATTTGAAGTCCGATGCACTTTAAGGTTAGAGGGCTTTGTTTCTTGAAGGGTGAGAAAGTCAAAGTAATTAAAATGATGCGCTTTATTGATAGCCAGAACATGTAAAAATTAGCAGTTCAGAGGGTTTCTGTTTGTTAAATAGAAGTAAAGTAGGATAGATATAGCCATAAAACAATAGTTTGTTTCGATTTGGAGTTGTGGCATCTGCACTAAATTAGCTTAAATGCATTCAGTAAACCCTGAAGTTCAGATTAAGGACAGCCCAGGTCAGGTTACGTCATTCTCAAGATTGCTGGAGTTTAAGAAGGTTTTCTGGTTTTCATTTAGCTGGGTACATGTTTTCTGGGAGAAATTAGTTACATTCTGGGAGAGAGCCATAGCAGAAGAAGTGGCTATATACAGAACCCAGTGAGCTGTCCTACGGATCAGGAGATGTGCCAGACAGTAGTAACTTTGTGCCATGGAAAAACGGTAGGGCTAAAAAATCCTTGCAAGCCATCGGTGGTTCAATGCAGCTTATAGAAGGGAGAAGAATGCCCAGAAGCGGTATTTGCTTCATGTAGTTGGGAGAAGTTGTAGCTTAACAGAAATTTAATGATAACAGTGATATTTGATAAAAACTAAATTTGTGCAGGTAATTGGACACTTGAGAGCAGTCTTAGGATTTCTTGGTCTCAGGGGAAGAGATCATGCTAGTAAAACAGGAGTAGTTGTTGAGGCAGTTCAAGTCAGGGAGGTTTTGATGATGTTCTGAAGCTAGATCTTCAAAAGTGAAGAACTAGAATTCTTTGCGAAGGAGACAAAATTTTAATGAGAATTAGTGATCCACAAAATTCAGCTTTGAGCCAAACAGAAGAGGGTCGGGGAGATGATCTAAAGTTTGGTCGAAGAGATAGGTTTTAATGAGGAGTCTCAAGGAGGAAATAGAAGATGAAAGATGGTGAGGTTTAGCGAATGAATTGCAGGCCTCATGGCCGAGCAATTAAAATCATGAAACCTGAAGAAGCCGGAGTTACAGCAGCCCAGATAGCTCAGTGGATTGCAGGACATGAGATTATAGAAATAGAAAGATACAGGCCATGGAAGGATTAGACCACAAAGATGAGAATTATGAATTAAAATTATGAATGAACTGAAGAAGTTAGGTTGTTGCTTAACCAGGAGCTAGTGTAGTACACTGAGAACAGGGGTGAATGGGACTTGATGTGAGTTAGGTCACAGGCAACAGAATTTTGGAAGATCTCAAGTTTATGGAAGCTAGAATGTGGGGCACTGGCAAGGTATGTGTTTAAGTAGCCAGGTTCAGAGGTAGCAAAGATATGGATAACAAAAGCAACAACCTTAATGTTATTTATATATTGTATTTAATGTAAGAAAATGTCCCAAGGTGCTTCACAAGAACATTATAAAACTGAGTATGAAACCACATCAGACATATTAGGTTAGGTGATTAGTAGCTTGGTCAAAGAGAAGTCTTAAACAGTGTCGTGAAGGAGGAAAGTGAAGTAAAGTGGGAGAAAAGTTAAGGGAGTGTCTTGTAGAGTTTAGGGCCTATGCAACTGGTCACCAATGCAGAAGCAAATATAATTGGGAATGCTCAAAAGGCATTAAAAGAGAACATCCATCTCAAATGGCTATAGGACTAGAGAAGATTACAGAAGCCGGGAGTGGCAGGAAATGGTGGGATTTGAAAACAAAGACAAAAATTTTAACGATGAGACATTGCTTGTTCAGGAGTCAGTGTAAGTCAAGAAGCACAGTATGGTAGGGGAATAGGAATTGTTGTGAGTTAAGTAAACAGGCAGCAATGTTTTGGGCTATCTAATGTTTATGGATGGTTGAGGCAAAGGGTAAGCGGAACTATGGTCATTAATTAACTCACAGAATAGCAATTCACTGTTAATATAAGTAATTGTGATGGCCCATTTTGGTAGGAAGAATAAGGAATCTACATATTACTTGGATAATAAATCTGAAAGGGTAGAAGAGCAAAGGGATACAGTCATAAAGTCATACAGCATGGAAACTGACCCTTCGGTCCAACTCATCCATGCCGACCAAGTTTTTCAAACTGAACTAGACCCCTTTGCCCAGCCCATTTCCTTACAAACCTTTCCTATACATTTACCCGTCCAAATGTCTTTTAAATGTTCTAACTATACCTTCATCAACAGTTCCTCTAGCGGTTCATTCCACTTATGAACCATCCTCTGTGTGAACATGTTGGTCCTCAGGTCCCTTTTAAATCTTTCTCCTCTCACCTTAAAAATATGCCTTCTAGTTTTGAACTCCCCAACTCTAGGGAAAAGACCTTTGCTATTCATCTTATCTATGCCCATCATGATTTTATAAACCTCTATAAGGTGACCCCCCAATCTCTAATGCTCCAGTGGAAATCAATAGCAACAATAAGGCCGTAAAAATGATCAAATTCAAAAGCTGGGAAATGATGTTAAACTTTTGTAGTAGGTTAGTGAAACCACATTTGCAAATTGTGTGTGTAGTTCCAGGTGTCCATTTACAAAAATAACATAGTGGCATTGGCGAAATCGCAAAAGTAAATCTTGGTTATGACACCAAAACTGAAGAAGTTAAAACTAGCCCAAAAAAACGTAACAGGCTGGATTCCTTTTCTGTTGAAGAGAAGGCGGACAGCTGAGAGGTGACCTGGTAAAGATGTTTAAAATAATGAAATAGTTGGCTAGGCTAGTTATGGAAAAATATTTTAACAATTTCATTTGCTCATGTCATGTGAGTGTCATGGCAAAACTAGCATTTACTGACAATCCCTAATTGCTCTTGAGAAGATGGTGTTTAATTGCCTTCTTGAACCGTTGCAGTTTCAGTGAAGTAGATAAACCCAATTTGCAGGAACATAGTATGACCAAAATGTAAGAACTCATAAATCTAACAGAGATTTCAAGAAAAAAACTCTTTACCCAAAAAGTAAGAGAAATATGAAATGTGCTATTGAAAGTAGCAGGCAAGGCTAGTACCGTATATGTATTTAAAGGGAAACAAAGTATACAAATGAGCGACAAAGGAATACATGGATATGCAGATAGGCTTGTAGAAGAAGGAAGTTCATTCGAATATAAATGCAAGTCTACATCAGTTGAGCCAAATGACCTATTTTAATGATGCAGACTGGATATAAAAATCAAATTAATCCAAAACCTCAACTGTTTAAAATATAATAGAAATTACGAGTCACCTCGTTTATATATCCTTTGTACTTGTTTCTGCGGCTGCTTACTAATCCTTGTGCTTTTATAACATCATTATCCATGGATACAGCATAGTCGGTGCAAGCAACTCAGCTTCAACTGAAGACATATGAGATGGCCAAGATAGATCCCCTCGAGAAGTTTGTATCTGTAGGACTTGGCTGCAGAGTGTAACCTCATATTGTGGACAGGAACAGTCTGACCCAACTACCTCTGTAGCAGCAAAGTAAAAAGCAAGGTTGCTATAGCCGCAGATGACCACAGGCCTGCTCTCCCATTAGAGAGTGATGACTGGTGATGATTTAACCCGAGGGTCACTATGCCTTAGGCAAGGGTAGAGTTTGAGAAGGAGGGGCGTTCATTGTAATCTGAGCTGGTACAGGAATTGAAAACGCCCTGTTGGCTCACTCTGCATCGCAAACCAGCCATTCGACTAACTGAACTAACTAACTCTCTTGCCACTAAAGTACTATTATGAGCCTGGCAGAGAGGCTATCGTGAATCTGTCACTTCCCAAAAGAGGCCATTGGCTGCTCCTATGAAGGCAAGTCACGTTCCTGAGACAGTGCCCCAACACACCTACAAATTGTTATAAAAATGGGCTTTGAATGAGTAATGTGACATCCTGCAAGGTCTTCCAGGACCTGTTCTCTCAAAGCAAAGACAGCAGCTGAAGGACTCAATAGCAGCTGTATTATCTATCCTGGAAGATGTCAGCACTGGATCATTCATAGTGTGCGTTGCTGTTGTAATCGAGACCAAAAGACCAAAAGATAACGGAACAGAAGTGGGCCATTCGCCCCAGTGAGTCTGCTCTGCCATTCAATGAGATCATGGCTGATCTGATAATGCTCAACTCCACTTTCCTGTCTTATCTCCATAACCCCATAATTCCCTTCATGATTACAAATCTGTCTATCTCAACATTGACTATATTTAACGACCCAGCCTTGACAGATCTCTGGTTGTAAAGAATTCCAGAGATTCACAACCCACTGAGATATTAAATTCCTCATCTAGTCTGTCTAAAACAGGCACCGTCTCCTGCTAAGGTTATAGCCTCTGGTCCTAACTCTCCTATAAAGGGAACCACTCTCTCTGCATCTACCTGTCATGCCACCAAATATGTTTAAATAGGGTCTCCTTTCATCCTTCAAAAGTCCAATGAGTGCAAACTCAACCTACAATGGGATGAGGGAGGAGTTGGTTAAGGTAGACTGGGGGCAAAGACTATATGGTGGGGCAGTTGAGGAACAGTGGAGGACTTTCAATGCGATCTTTCATAGTGCTCAGCAAAAATAAATACCAGTAAAAGGGAAGGACTGTAGGAAAAGGGATAATCAGGTATAGATACCTAAGGAAATAAAGGAAAGTATCAAATTGAAAGCTAATGCATACAAAGTGGCAAAGATTAGTGGGAAACTAGGCAATTGGGAAATCTTTAAAGGTCAACAGAAAATGAGGAAACGGCCCAGTTGTTGAACAAGTATTTTGTGTCAGCCTTCACAGTGGAAGACACAAATAGCATGTCAATAGTTGATGACGAGGCGGCTATGGCAGGTGAGGACCTAGAAATGATCATTATCACTTAAGCAGTGATGTTGGGCAAGCTAATGGGGCTAAAGGTAGACAAGTCTCTTGGCCCTAATGGAATGCATTCCAGGGTATCAGGGAAAGAGCAAATGCGCTTGTGGTAATTTGCCAAAATTCACTGTACTCTGGGGCGGTTCTGGCAGATTGGAAAACAGCAAATGTGGCGCCAATTTTTCAAAAAGGAGGTAGACAAAAGGCGGGTAACTGTAGGCGTGCTAGATAAATTTCTGCATTGGGGAAAATGCTTGAATCTATAAACAAGGAAGAAATAGCAAGACATCTGGATAGAAATTGTCCCATTAGACAGATGCAACATGGGTTCATGAAAGGCAGGCCACGTTTAACTAATTTTTTGGAATTCTTTGAGGACATTACAAATGCGGTGGACAATAGGGAACCGGTAGATGTGGTGTTTCTGGATTTCCAGAAGGTATTCAACAAAGTGTCACATAAAAGGCTGTTGTGTAAGCTAAAGGTGTGCAGCATTATGGGTAATGTATTAGATGGATACAAGATTGCTTTCTGTTAATTAACCAAAGGGTGGGGATAAATCAGTGTTTTTCTGGTTGGCGATCAGTGGCTACTGGTGTTCCTCAAGGATCAGTGTTGGGACTGCAATTGTTTACAATTTGCATAGATGATTTAGAGTTGGGGACCAAGTATTGTGTGTCAAAGTTCGCAGATAACACTAAGGTGAGCGGTAGAGCAGTGTGTAGAGAACACTGGAAGTCTGTAGAGGGATATAGATAGGTCAAGTGAGTGGGAAAGGGTCTGGCAGATGGAGTACAATGTTGGTAAATGTGAGGTCATCTATTTTGGCAGGAATAACAGCAAAACAGACTATTATTTGAACAGTAAAAAATTGCAGCATGCTGCTGTGCAGAGGCACCTGGGTGTCCTTATGCATGAATCACAAAAAGTTGGTTTGCAGGTACAGCAGGAAATTAAGAAGGCAAGTGGAATATTGTCCTTCATTGCTAGAGGGATGGAGTTTAAAAACAGGGAGATTATGCTGCAGCTGTATAGGGTCCTGGTGAGGCTAACCCGGAGTACTATGTACAGTTTTGATCTTCTTACTTGATGAAGGATGTACTGGCACAGGAGGGCATGCAGAGGGGGCTCACTAGGTTGATTCTGGAGTTCACAAGGTTGGCGTATGAGGACAAAGTGAGTAGAATGGGACTACACTCATTGGAGTTTAGAAGAATGAGGGGCAATCTTATATAAACATATAAAATTATGAAGGGAATAGATAAGATAGAAGCAGGGAGGTTGTTTCCACTGGTAGGTGAAACTAGAACTACGGGGCATAGCCTCAAAATAAGGAGGAAACAGATTTAGGACTGAGTTGAGGAGGAACTTCTTCACTGAAAGGGTTGTGAATCTGTTTCCCTGCCCAGTTAAGCAGTTGAAGCTGTCTCATTGAATGTTTTTAAGGTAAAGATAAATAAATTTTTGAACAGTAAAGGAATTAAGGGTTATGGTGAGTGGGTGGGTACATGGACCTGAATCCACCAAAAAAAAAAATCAGCCATGATCTTATTGAATGGTGGAGCAGGCTCGATGGGTCAGATGGCCTAATCCTGCTCCTATTTCTTATGTTCTTACATACTCAACTCACAAGCAAATTCCTCCAGACTGCAATCAATCTGGTGAAACTTCCCTGAACTGCTTCCCATGACAATATATCTTTCCTTAGATTTGGGGACCAAAACGGTTCACAGTAATCCAGGTTAACAGTTTTGTTATATCTCTGAATTTAAAGACTAATTATTTAAATAAAACTCAATAAAGATGGCAGGGCAAGCAATGTGTTTCAGCTGCAGTCGGGACTGGTGGACACCAGGTTGAACCATGGCAACAATATCTACAGTATGTGTCTGCAGCTTCAGACACTGTGATGAAATCAGTCATAGAGACATTGTAAGAACCAATTATCAAAAGAATGAACAATGCACTCAAAAACATCATATGATCAGATGAAGCGAACATGGTTTAATGAAAGGAAAATGCTTCTTGAAAGTTTTTGATGATGTAACTAGTAGGGTAGATAAACGGGAAGCAGTAGATGTAGTGTCCTTGCATTTCCAAAAGGCATTCAATAAAGTGCCAGACAAAGCTTAATATACAAGATAACAGCTCATGGATTTGGGCATGATATGTCAGCATAGACAGAGGAATAGTTAATGGACAGGAAGCACAAAGTAAGAATAAAGAGGGCATTTTCAGCAAGCTATGATAACCAGGATGCCACAATGAGCAATGGTAGACCTTTAGCTATTTACAAATAGGACGAAGAGGCAGAAACTATTGCGTCTAAGTTTGCTGATGATATAAAGCTAAGTGGAAATGAAAAATGTGCAAAAAGAAAGCTGCAAAGAAATATCGAAAGTCAAGTGCATGCACAACAAGGCAAAGTATAATATGGGCAAATGTGAGGCTATTTTTTGGTTGCAAGAATAGAAAAGCAGCATTCTTTTTTTAAAAAGATATGAAATTTGTCAAGTTTTGGAGAAAATTGGGTGTACTCATACAAGGACCACAAAGAGTTAGCATGCAGGTGCATCAAGCAGCTAGGAATGTAAATGGCACGTTGGCCTTTATTTCAAGGGGATTGGATTGGAAGAATAAAGAAGACTTGTTACAATTGCACAGGGTTTTTTTTGAGATCACTCCTGAAATAAGATGTGCATTTTTATTTTCCAAATTTAAGGAAGGACATACATGCATTGGAGGCAGCATAATGAAGTATCATTAGATTGGTTCCTACAGAGTTGCCTGAGGATGACGGGATGAGTAAATTCCCTGGAGTACATTATTATGAAGGGGCATGGTATAGTAGACATTGAGACAGCCCTCTGGCTGGGAACTCAAGAAAAAGAGGTCACAGTTTCAAGACAAGAGGCATTAAGTTAGGATGGTGATAAGAAGAAATTACCTCACTCAAAGCATTTTGAATCTTTGGAATTATCTATGCCAGAGAATTGTGGATGCACCATCACTTAGGACACTTTAGGTTGGGAAAAGCAAATTATTGCTTTCTCAGAGAATTAAGGCCTGTGAGTAGCAGATGGGGAAAATGGAGCTGAAGCCAAGACTAGCCATGACCATGTCAGTGGTGAAGCCACCTTGGCAGTCTGGCTAAGTTTTCCAATCACCTTTTGTAATAAATTTAACTTACTATCAAAGAACAAAGAAAATTACAGCACAGGAACAGGCCCTTCGGCCCTCCAAGCCTGCGCCGATCCAGATTCTCTATCTAAACCTGTTGCCTATTTTCCAAGATAACAAGGTGTAGAGCTGGATGAACACAGCAGGCCAAGCAGCATCAGAGGAGCAGGAAGGCTGACATTTCGGGCCTAGACCCTTCTTCAGAACAATATTTCTGAAGAACAATATTTCTGAAGAAGGGTCTAGGCCTGAAACGTCAGCCTTCCTGCTCCTCTGATGCTGCTTGGCCTGCTGTGTTCATCCAGCTCTACACATTGTTATCTCAGGTTCTCCAGCATCTGCCGTTCCTACTATCTCCGGCCTATTTTCCAAGGATGTGTATCCCTTTGCTCCCTGACCATTCATGTATCTGTCTAGATACATCTTAAATGACGCTATTGTGCCCGCCTCTACCACCACCAGTGACAATGCGTTCCAGGCACCCACCACTCTCTGTGTAAAGAATTTTCCATGCATATCTCCCTTAAACTTTTACCCCTCACCTTGAAATCATGACCCCTAGTAATTGAGAATTATTATTAAGAATTATTAATCATTAAGAATTAGTTGAGTAAACTTTTGTCTTTACAACCTGGACATGAGAATTTATCTGCAGAGAGTATACAAAGGATTATCCAGTAGGCGGAATGTCACCTCATCAATATTAATTTAGTTTTCCTGCTATTTAAGTTATTTTTTGACAACTTGGGCAGGCTCTCTAACCTGCGTGGGATCCTTCTTGTGCAATATTGCTCCTTGCTCTCTGACCAGGATGTGGTTAATATCTAGATTGCAAAAATAATGAAATTGAATGTATTTTCCAGTTGTTTACGATAGCTGCCTTAGGTCAGTTCATTCATTAAATGAACTAACAAAAGGAATCCCTCAAAATCCCAAAACCCATGTACTTCTGTGACACAAATAAGATATGGTGAGTGCCTTGCTACAAATTTCCTATGCTTCCAAAATGTTATATCGCTGGAAGTTACTTACTCTGTGCAGGCTGAACATATTTATACTGTATTTGAGGTGATCTTCCAAGACAATGAAGCGGTTCGTATTATTTTCAAATCCAGTTATATATACTTCCAACCTATAGCAGCTTTAAACATTGTCTTTTTTAAAATGTTTTTTATTTAAAATGTTTTTTAAATCATTTAAGGCACACAAATAGTACAATAAATTATTTTCTCCATATTTTTACATGCATATTTAAGGCCACCATCCTCTGTAAATGCAAAGGATGATGCGTGGAGTGCAGCTCTGCTCGAAAGCATGGTCAGTTAGTACTTGTACAACTGGAATACAAATCAGGAAGATTAGTACCTTGTACAGTTAGCATTGCCTGTGTCTGCACTTCCCCAAAGTCATTCCATGCTTCACATGTATATTTTCCTGTATCTTCAGGAAAAACCTCCTGAATAAAAAGACTGAATTCATTTCCATTCTTCTCAAACTGAAAGTCTTCTGATTCCTGAATTTCTTTCCCATTATGGAGCCAGATAATTTCTGGGGGTGGATTACCTAATGAATTTAACACACATTAGCATTAACAAATAGCAGACAGGAACCCTCGCAACTGAGTAATGATGTATATTTGAACTTTCCAACTATCCTGAGAGAAGGTGATCACATTCCTTTGCAGTGATGAGGCTATTAAATCATGAATAGGCATGAGTTAAATATTTATTACAAACACATTAATTTTACAGCCAATGATAAAAATTAAGCTGGATTTTGCCCAACAAGAAGAATATAACATTTTTTTTTTGTCTTTTTTTATGGCTTGACTTTTGCCTCAATCAGGAATCAGAAGAGTGTGGATTCAAGTCCCACCAAATTTCCAGTTTGCCATTCCAGTGCAGTACTGAGTTTAAACCCTTTCATTCTTCTGAGGTAGAAAAAAAATCCCATGCCACTATTCTGAAGAAAAGCAAGGGAGTCATCAATAATGCCTTTGTCAGTTTTAATCCCTCATTTAATGCCATATAAATATACTATTAGGTCACAATCATATTGCTCTTTGTTAAAGTCTCCTGCATGCAAATCAGTTGCCGTTTCAAAAGCACTTATTTGGCTGTAAAGGACTGTGATACCTCCTGAGGCTGCGAAAGGTGCGATAGAAATGTAATTTATTATTTCTTTCCCTTAACTCTACAAAATAAAGGCTGTTTTTATTGCAAAACAAGAAAGTGTTTTGTACAGAAATTCTACACTCAGTTTTCAGCATTATCTTAAATACTGATGAGCAATAGTTGTGAAATACTGAGTAATCAATGATCTTTCAGATAAACATTCTTATTTGTATCTTTCAAAATTTAAACACCATTGCATGCTACTCACAATTTGCATGAATAATTTATTTCTCTGCATAGTTTTATATCATAAGACCATAAGATAAAGGAGTAGAATTAGGCTATTCCGCCCACTGAGTCTGCTCCGACATTTGATCATGGCTGATATGTTTGTCAATCCCATTCTCCAGCCTTCTCCCCATAATCCTGGTTCCTTACTAATCAAGAACCCATCTCTGTCTTAAATACACTCAATGACTTGGCCTCCACAGCCCTCTGCAGCAATGAGTTCCACAGAGTAACCACCCTCTGGCTGAAGAAAGACCTTCTCATCTCAGTTCTAAAGGGTTGTCCCTTCACTCTGAGGCTGTGCCCTTATATCCTGGTCTCTCCTACAAGTTGAAACATCTTCTCCACATCCACTCAATCCAGGCCTCTCAGTATTCCTTGTCTGTCAATCACATCTGCACTGAAGGGATTCTATGATCCCCCTCATCCTTTTAAACTCTATCGAATACAGACACGGAGTCTTCAACCATCTCATACGACAAGCCCTACATCCCTGGGATCATTCTCATAAACCCCATCTGGTACATTTATGAGAATGATCCCCTCCAATGCAGGCACATCCTTCCTTAAAATTGCTCACAATATTCCAGATGTGGTCTCACCAGGACCTTATACAGACTCAGCAGTACATCCCTGCTTTTGTATTCTAGTTCTCTTGAAATGAATGCTAACATTGCATTTGTGAAGGATAAAACAGAATTAATGTTTCAGGTCCAGTGACCCTTCCTCAACCTGAAACGTTAACTCTGTTTTTTCCTTCACAGATGCTGCCAGACCTGCTGAGTTTTTCCAGCAACTTTGTTTTTGTTCCTGATTTACAGCGTCCGCAGTTCTTTCGGTTTTTATCTAACATTGCATTTGCCTTCCTAACTGCCAACTTAACTTGCATGTTATACAGAATCCTGAACTAGGGCTCCTATATCACTTTGTACTTCAGATTTCTGGAGCCTTTCCCCATTTAGAAAATAGCCTATGCCTCTATTCTTCCAACCAAAGTGCATAATCTCACTTTACCACATTGTACTCCAACTATCACTTCTTTGCCCACTTGCCTAGCATGTTCAAGTCTTTCTGCAGCATCCCTACTTCCTCAACACAACCTATCCCTCCAACTATCTTTTCTCATATGCAAACTTAGCAACAATGCCCTCAGTTCCTTAATTCAGATTGTTAATGTACAATGTGAACAGTTGTGGTCCCAATACAGGCCCCTGTGGAGCTCAACTCGTCATCCTGCCATCCCAAAAAAGACCCCTTTATCCCTACTCTATGCCTTCTGCCAGTCAGCCAACCCTCTATCCATGCCAGTACCTTGACCCTAACACTATGAGTGTTATTTTATTTAACAGCCTCCTGGGCGGCACATTATAAAGGACTTTCTGGAAATCCAAATAGATCACATCCACTGACTCTCCTTTATTTAACTTGCTTGTTGCCTCCTCAAAGAATTCTAACTGATTTGTTCGGCATGACCTCCCCTTGATGAAGCTGTGCAACTTAGCCCTATTTACCATGTACTTCCAAGTACTCAGCAATCTTATCCTTAATAATAGTCGCTAAAATCTTACCAACTACCAAGGTCAGGCTAATGGCCTACAGTTCTATCTTTTGCCACTCTCCCTTCTTGAACAGGATATTATAATAACCATTTCCAGACCGCTGGGACTCTCCCTGATTCCAGTTATTCCTGAAAAATCACCACCAATGCCTTTAAAATTTCTTCAGCTATCTCTGTCAGAACGCTGGGGTGTGGTCCATCTAGTCTAGGTGATATATCTACCTTCAGACCTTTCAGATTCCCCTGCACCTTCTCCTTGGTGATGGCCACTACATTCAGCTCTGCCCCCGGACTCTCTTGAAGTTCTGGTACATTGCATGCATTTTCCCACTGGAAGGAGCCAGCAAAGTATCTATGCAGTTTCTCCACTGTTTCTTTGCTCCCTATTACTACTTCTTCAGCCTCATCTTCGAGCAGTCCAATGTCCACGCTTGTCTCTCTCTTACCTTTTTGATGCCTAAAATACTCTTGCAATCTTTTTTTAATATTATTGGCTAGTTTACCCTCAGTTTTCATCTTCTCCGTTCTTATTTTTTTTTAGCATCGTGGTAGAGGGAGCATGCAAGAGAGGGGAGAAAAGAGAGGAGTAGTTGTAATTGGGTCATTGCCAGGTATTTGTGTGGCTCAAATATTACGTGCAGGACTAACAATGGAGTACTGTCACAGATGCATTGCCAGCAGACTTTTTAGGTTGTGATCTCTTACTGCATGTGGTTCTCTGGGACAGTGGGTTCACGCCTCACCTGCCACTTCCACTGTCATCCTTACTTGGCTACCATCCATAACCTGCAGGTCAGTCAACTCCTTCAGGATAACAGGGGCAAATGTCCTTTTGGACTCTTCAGCACTTGTAGTCTCGGTCTTCTTGGTGGTCTTCTTTTCTGTTTACAAAACGAAATCTTTGTATAAAACGACTTTAAACATTTACATTAATTCACTTTATGATACTACAGCAGAGATTTTTCAATGGGTGAAATCTGGAAGAAAATAAACCATGCCCTCTCCATGTGAAGTAGGCTGACCCTATTATAATTTTGATGTCAGCCTAATTTCAGTATTTGCGGCAACCTTTTGGGAGCTTGTCCACGTAGGGGTAAGGATATAAAGGCCTGCAGCAGGATATAAAGGCCTGCAGTTTCTCAAAAAGCATTGAGCACAAAGCATAGTCTAGAAAAGATGTGTAGAAATGTTGGTGCCTCTAATATCACCATTCAGGCTACAACATGCTTGTAAAAATGTATGCTGCCACAATAATTTGGATCTCTGTGAGAAATATAATGTAACTACACAAATGCAACCCTTCAAATCACAAAAGTGCCAACTGGTCAGAGTGTTCTGCTAAAATAACAAAGTCTAACATTTAAATAATCTTTAATGTGTAAACTGACAGACAATTTGTACCAAGATTTGCACAAGTTAATCATTAACCTTGCAAAAAAAAAAGCTCACCACTTACTTCTCCATACATTTCAGGAAATTGTTGCATTTCAGCTGTTAAAATTAACTAAAATAACCACACAATGTGAATAATACTGTTGAACATCAGAGAACAATCTTAATTATTTTATGGATGGGATTTTTTTTTCAACATCTCTGGGCCAGAATAGGAACAACTGCATCAATGTAGTCTTATTTCTACAGGCAGTAAAATGTTCTTCAGGGTTTTCATCAGTTTTGTTTTACTTTTCCTTTCTGTGTCTTTTTCTCTATATCTTAATCTATTCTTTATTCCGTTGCTCAGGCCTTTGAGTATAGGAGTTCGGACATCATGTTGAAATTGTACAGGACGTTGGTGAGGCCTCTTCAGGAGTACTGTGTGCAGTTCTGGTTGCCGTGCCACAGGAAAGATATTATTAAATTGGAGAGGAGTCAGAAAAGATTTACCAGAATGTTGTTGGGAATGGAGGGCTTGATTTATAAATATAAGATGGCGAGGCTGGGACTTTTTTCACTGGAGTGTAGGAGTTTGAGAGGAGGTTGAAGTAAGTGAGACTAGTTTAGTTTGGAACATGATTGTCATGGACCGAAGGGTCTGTTTCCATGCTGTTAGACTCTATGACTCAGTATCTAAGTTTGAATTTAAGTCAACCTATATCCTTGCCCGTTGTGGACTCCTGTGTTACCCCTAAATTTTAATGGGGTGGGGCATTGGACACATCGTTCACGAAGACCCAGATGTGTGATCCTGGTATTAGTTTGCACTTTCAGTAATTTGTGATGGAAAATGTTATTGAGCTGGAGTATGAGGAATAAAATCTAATGAAAGATTCACTGGGAAATACCCTGTTCATGTAAAATGTGAGCAATTGCATAAAAATGTCATGCACTGAGACATTGACAGAGATGTTGATTGGAAAGCACCATTCTCTGTAACAACTATTATTTAATCACAATTCATAACTAATGCTTGAAAAGGAGGAATATGAAAAGTAACATGGTGAGGATAAAACTAGATAATTTGATTGGGTAATACCACAAACAGTTGTTAAGGGATTAAAAATTTGCTTCTGGACTGCTAAATTCTTTTAGCCAAATTTACAACTTATAGGCCAAAAACAAAGAACTGAGGATACTGGAAATCTAAAACAAAAATAGAAATATTTGGAGAAACTCAACAGGTCTGGCAGCATCTGTGGAGAGGAAGAACTCAGTTCAGAAGAAGGGTCACTGGAATCGAAATCTTAACTCTGGTTTTCCTTCATAGATGCTGCCAGACCTGCTAAGCTTCTCCAGCAATTTCTGTTTGTATTACATCTTGTAGGCTTCATTAATTTCAGAGATTAAATTGGACTGGCATTCACTGAAGAACTGATTTGTGGACTTCATTTACACGCAGGTATACCTAGACCTGGTTCAGAAGTTGATTGCATAACAAGAATCATCCTTTCTTTGATAACATTTGTCACTACTGAAATTTAAATTCAAAATTCAGATAATGTTTTGAATATGCAGCCTTAACACAACTAATGATCAAAGTGTGCTTATTGGACAATTTTAAGATATATAAAAATGTTTGACTGGATGCTCACACAAGGAATGGGAATACAATACATAAAGCAATCTACCAGTGTTATCAGCCAATTAGCATTCATCAGGGAAAGGATATTTCTGGCTAAAAAGATTGACTTTCATTTATTATTCTATATCATGACCTGGTTCTTTAATGCAGTTGGACTGGACCATGTGTTGCTTTATAAAACATTTCCATAATTTTCTCAGTATGGGAGTACGTTAAACTTATTTTCAGACTATACTAGAATAGAACAGTTTGTTTTTGTTTATTGTTTGAATATTTATACAATATTTGAAGAGCAGACTATTTTTTCAGTGTCTGGATGTAAATAGATGTTCAAGGTATATCTCACAGATAACTGTATAGAATTGGCCTTCATTAAAGGAAATGGTGTTCACTTTCCCTGCCTAAATTGTAACCATCATGAGCCATAAATTGTGAAGAATTAAAGGAGAACAGAGCTAGGTCAAGAAATGAAATACGTTTCCTTCCAATCAGAACTTGCAAATTCTATCCTCCCCACACCAAAACGTGCGCAAGCTAGTTACTCCTCAAACCTGGATAACGGTTCAGCCATCAATTGCTCTGACCAAAGGTCAGGCAGTTGGCCTGATAGAACTGACTGAGCAATATTTGTGTGGCTCCAATCACTGATGTATAAGTGACAGTCTCTGAAAGAAGCTTGTCAGTCAGCAATTAGATTCTAGTTTATGATCAGACAGACCCAGTTACTATCTTGTAGGAGATAACAATGTCTCTCATCTAGTGTTCATGCAGTTTTCTGTTCTTACTCTCTTGTAACTTGCTATCTTATTGATAGTAATACACCTATCCAAAGGAGATGCTAACAGAATCAGGAGGAAGCTGTAGCTATCTCTTATAGCATGGTGGCATATTGTCTAAAGAGAAATCATCAGCAGTGCAACAGTCCACAGCCATCCAAAGTGAAAATAGAAGAAAAAAAAATTACAACATGATTGCCTCTTGAAGAATTCAGAAGCTTTTTACAAAGGGGTACAGATTCAGCCAACTGCCGGTCAGCGTGGACTGGAAGAACTACAGCAGCAAGAGTTAAAATCCAAAACACCGGAAGCAGGAAAATAAATTCAGAAAAACATGTGTAAGGACCAGAAGCAGTCTCACTAAAGATAGAAGGTGGAAAAATTGAGTCGTGAACCAAGGAAAAAACAACAGACTCATTCCAGAAGTATGCTCAGTTCTTGAGAGGAAGGATGAAAATATTTATATTTATTACAGAAATTCTGGGCTGGTAAGTTGAAATGAGGTTTAAATTGTTCTATTTATTAAATGAGTGGCCTTTACACTGATCAAAATTGGTATTATAAGCTGGAGTAAAAATTCTTCGAGATCGGGATTAATCCATAAGTAATTCTTTAAACCAGAAAGATTATTTGAGATGTAAGAATGTAGAATTCAAAGATAGAAAAACTTTTTTTCATTAAAAATAGCCAATTTGGTTGCCTAACCAGAAATATTTAAAGGTGTGAAAAATGTGCAATTCAATTTTCTTCATCGAAAATGGACATGACCCAGTTGGAATTCTGTCTTTGCAATTTAATTATTGAAAAAGCATTTACAATTTAAAATGCAGAAAATTTTAATGAGTCCAAAAATCATTTACTGGAATCCATATGATTTTAGCTAATTGGCTGGCATCCCCCGGGGGTATAACTGCTAACATGTTTACTGCCTAGAGTTTTACAGCCTCCAGTGGGGGGTGGAGGGGGTGGGGGTGGCTGGTGGTGGTGGTGGTGAATGGGGTCCAGAAGCAGATGAATTCATACAGAAGAGGGTCATAACAACAGAAGTGCTGTTAGCAGGAGCATCCGACAGACAAGGCACGGGGAGAAGTCCTGAGAAGGTTTGAGTAATGAATAGAAAGCTCCAGAAGCAGAAGGCTGTGGAGGGGTCAGAGAGAAAGAATCCTACAAGGTTGTTGAAGACATGCGTTTGGGGAATCCATGTTAAGGAGTAAGTGAGCTGAGTTATTTTGTTTAATGGATCTCAATGAAAGGTAATAGTTTTGAGTGAATGCACTGCAAAAATTTGCCAGAAGAATCCAAATACAGCCCAAGAAGCTTTAGCATGGAGATATGGGTGACTCTCCAGGAGATCTGAATGCCTGTAATTATACTGCTGAGAAACAAAATGCATGAATTTTTCTTTTTGATGTTTGCAATGAGATTGTTCCCAAAGTTCTAGCGGAATATCTTTTGTGCTTTACTTTTGTATATATAATAAACTTTTATGTTGCTTTGTTAAAAATACATAAGCAGCTTCTTGTGAATCGGTTCAATGACTGATCATGGCAAACAAAACTTACGGTCTACCAAGCCAAGTTTCACCCTAGGATGAAACTTGCTGACAGCACTGCATGAGATGCACAATTGTTTCAGGCATACACACAAGTCTCAAACAGAACAAGTCAATATACTTCATTAATTTATGAGAGCATTCACAGACCATATTATTTATGAATGAAAAGCAAAAGAAGTCGTGGTACTTTCAATGATATCTTAAAAGCATTTGACATTTATTTTCAGAACCAATTGTATTATGGAAAGAGAAAGATTCAATAAAAGAAAACTGTTTCTAGGAGAACCCGCTGCCAATGTCATCAATGATCTTTCCCCACTGTCTGAATGTTGTGAAGGGAAGTATTACAACAAAATTATTTAGAGCCAGATTGTTCATTGGAATTTCTAGTTAAAAACCTTTCAGATATTTCACAATAGAAGGAATATCTCATACTGCAAAAGTCTATCTTAACAGTGTTAGAAGTTGAAATTTGGAGAAGAACAGATAAAAATCTGGGGTACAGAAAACACTTATTCCATAAGATGATCAAGGCACAAACACTCTAATTACGTGACAAACAAATGCAAATTGTGCAAATCTTTTGACATTAGGCATCACCGAATGAGATGTGGAACGAAAAACTCCCACAGAATCAAATGCAATGTGAAGCTCTATCGTAAGAATATTAGTTTGGAACAAAGTGGGACATTTACAGAACAATCCTAAATAAAAGTACCAATGCTGGTTATATTCACAAAAAAGTCAATATTTTATGCCAAACACCACTAAAAATTAATTGTGACTCCCAAGATATACTTCCATTAGAACATGTATCCTTATTCTTCTTTAACATTCTTCTTTCAGAAAATAAATCACAGCTGCTCCTAGGGGCAATAGGCAGTCCTTCTCAATCAGATATGACGAAGCTCATTTATGTCACAGTAACAGGAGGAGGCCATTCAGACCCCTGATTTTTCTCCTATTCAATATGATCACAGCCGATCAAAGACAGCAATGCATATTATCCACCCCATTTTCACTACCCTGTAAGCAATTGGTAATTGGTTATCTATTAATCTTTTCCTTAAATATGCTGAAAGTCTGAGCTTCCACAGCACTCAATGGTATGGAATTCCAAAGGTTCACAACCCTCTGAGTAAAAGAAATTATCCTTATCTCAAACCTACATGTTTTAATTGTTATATGCAGACTCCACAGGGGGACTTTAATCAACAGCCTTCTGAAAATCTAAGTATACTGCACCCATTGGCTTTCCTTTATCAATTCTATAAGTAATATCTCAAAAAAATCTTTAAGTTCGTCAAACGTGATTTTCCGTTCACAAGTCCATACTGATTATACCCAATCAGGTCATCATCAACAAGGTTCTCAGTCCTGGTCACCATGCAGCCATGAGTCTGTCATAGCAGTTAGACCATATCCATGTATCTCTATTTGTGCCTTTAGATCATTTACCTTGTTTTGAATGCTGCATGCATTCAGATAAAGTGTTCTTAGCTTTGTCTTCTGGACATAATTGCTTTTTTCAATGGTTAACTCGATGGTCAGCTTTGCATCTCCTGAATTCCAGTCTCCTGAATAACTTTTGGACTGCCTTTTACCAATTTTACGTACTTCAAATTTGTGTTATGCCTTAGATACCCAGCCCCCTGACAAGCTGGTTTACAATTACCTCAACAGCACTGGCAAACCCCTCTGTGAGGATATCAGTGCCAGTTCCATTCAGATGTAATGTGTCCAGCTTGTACAGATCCCACCTGCCCCAGAACTAATCTTAATTCCTCAGAAATCTGATGCCCTCCCTCCCATGATAATTCTCAAGCCACTTATTCGCATTGATCAATCTTCCTGTTTTTATGCTCATTAACATGTTGCACTGGAATAAATCCTGAGATTATTGCTCGTGAGGTCCTTTTGTTGTTAAATTTCCTTACTAACTCCCTGAAAACTGCCTTCAGGACCACATCGCTCTTCTAACTATGTTGTTGGCACCAATTTGCACCTTGACTTCTGGTTGATTTCCCCCCTTTCCCCCCCCAAGAATGACATCCTATAGCTGCTCCACGACATCCTTAACTCTGGCACCAGGGAGTCATGTTTACTGTCACAGGAATGCCATTCTGATCCCTTACAACTGCTGCTATTTCAATTTTCTTCCTCCTCCCCTGTGCAACTGAGTCACTTGTGATGCCACAGACTTGCATCTGGATGCACTCCCCTGAGGAACCACCAACCTCACCTGTTACCAAAACAATACCCATTAACAAGCAAGATAGACTCAGCGAATGTCTGAAACTACCCCTCTGGTTTTCTAAGACTGCCTGTCCCCATTCCCTATCTGCCTGTACACTTCTCATCTATTGTGTGACCACCTCCCTATATATACTATCCATGCAGACCTCTGCCTCATGGATGGACAACAGTGACTCCAGTTGCTGCTCTAGTTCTGAAAGTTGGTGCTCAACTTTGTGCAGATGGTGACATTTCCTGCAAGTGTGCTTGTCTGGGCGACACAGAATGTCCATGACTTCACACACCACAGTATATACACTTCACTTGGCCCTTCTGACCTGCCATCCTGTTACTCTAGAAACTATTTGTTAGCCTTAGACTAAGTATGGATTTGCAATGAAAGCCTAACAAGCTATTTGTCACGAGAAAGAGAAATAAAGACTAGAGACTTAAGCACAAACTAAATGTCCAAATTTCACTGGAAAAGTTGGAAACACTGAGCAAACCTAATCACCAATTAGCTTCTTTCCCTGAAGTCATGATGTCACAGTGCCACTGGTCTCAGTACAGATAGGCTTCTCAATCCACACCTTATTTCCTTCCCTACTCACCTCTTGTTCTAGAGACATTATTTCATAGATCTTAATTAAAGCACCTCTTTCCCCTCTGCCCAAATTCGCACTACGACCCAAATTCCTGGTTACACACATCTGTCTCAGTCTCACATCAGTGCAATCTCCCTCACTCTGACTGTATGGCTCACCCTGGAAATCCAACTCAATTCAAGTTTAATGCAGGACTGAGTGTCATTGAATTGTCTGACAAACTCCTTGGTGAAAAGAATAAAGATACAACTTGCTGACCAACTTACCTGTTCTTAAATGAGACAGATAGAACAATTCCTAAGATTAAAGAAATGTTTAAAAGCTTTTCTAAGACATAGAAATCGCCATTTTGCAGACATGCTCTTGTCATCTAGAACCAAAGGCCTTCACTGCTAAGTAAGAAAGTTTCGTTCACAAATCTTTTCACGGATTGAAGAGCTACATAACAGAAAAGTGTTTTTGAGAAAGGAATATTCAAAAGTTCTTCACAGGGTTGAGAACACTCAGTACAAAATATAGCACCACACCAAGAAATCAAGCCATTATATTTCTACATACCGAGCAAAATTCCTCACTCTCTGAAAAAACATTCAAAAACAATTACCGGAAATGATCAAGACGGGAATCAATTCTCAAGTGACAAAGCCAAAAGAGCGATACTTGCGTATCGTTATTGTACCGAAACACGATGGATCCATTAGAATATATTCAAGACTATATTCAAATTGTCAAAAAGTAGGAATTATTATTAAACTTGAAGGTTTAATAATAAAAACTTTAGTGGGTTTTGGCAGCTTATGGTGAACAAGCAATTGAGAATGCTCACCAAAATTATTACTTCATCTGGTAAATACTATTTAACAGGGCACCAGCTGGGATTGCCTCTGCCGCGGAAATCATCCAACACACTACATCCTATATAATAAAGATTGATGACATCATCCGTCATGTGGACGACATGTTAATATATGGTGAAGTTACTAGAATACGTGACCAGAGCATTAAAGCAACTACTGCCTGAAGTGCTTTTCCTTCAAGTTTTCCAAAGATACCATTTACTTCCTAGGACATACTATTGGCAAAAAAAGATGGCACAAGGCGAGATGCATAGAAGTCGAATGCTTTTAAGGAGCTTCCCACATGATTCACAAAGGCTTTTATGTAGGCTAAATCAGCTGGTGAAACTCTTGCCTCGAGCTGTAACCATTACCGAACCCTTGACACGAATACAGAAACAGATAAAAGACTGGTTTTGGGATACAGCTCAAGAAAATGCTTTTTGAAGAATCAAAGACATGTTGACTTCTACAGGTGTCCTGGACCGCTATAATTCATTCATTCCCAGCTATTGCTACATTTGCTACAGCCATGGGTATAGGCCAACCAGAGGGATACAGGAAACTAACATATGATGCATCCAGAGCATTGTCTGATTCTGAAACACGTTTTGTGACCATTGAGAAAGAGGCTCTCTCAGTCAAAAGGAAATGCAAGAAATTTTCTTGTTACATAGCTGGTCTCAAAGTTCTTATACAGACTGACCATAAACCATTCGTTTCCTTCTTAGATAAGAAAGAGTTGGCAAAGTTGACTCCATGAAAACAGAAATTTCATCTTTGTCTGATGAGATGTGCCTATGAGACCAAATCCATACAAATGAAGCTGTAAATATCAGTAGTTGCCCTCTCCACAGTGACCTTGGACAGCTTTACAATGACAGACGAAATCTGCTGCTGAACTTGGTTCACACATGCAAGCCACAGAGGCACAGAGACCAGCAGCAATACAGATTCAATCAAATCTTAGTAGAAGAAGGCTCAGAATACATGGCCATCCATCAATATTGTGTACAATGTGGCCAGTTAATAAACTGAATGGCCTGACTATGAAGACTCAGTACAAACATTGACAACATTTCACTATAATAGATCAGTTATTAGTGTCTGATGGAAATGTAGTCATTTTGCCTTCACTCTGAGCTGATGTCCTTGATAAACTGCTGAAGGAGCATTTAGACAGTACCAAATGCAGAGTTATAGCACAAACATCTATATGGCAGCCAGGAATCACAAAATAAATTGAAGATCTCAGAGATAATTGTGAAACCTATGCAATACACAGAAAGCCATCAGTTCCTACTACATTTTGGCCTGGAATGGGAATAAGTGGGAGCTGGTGGTCTGATCTCATTGCATTGTGCGTCATGGTGGATTGAGGTAAAAGTAATTACATACTACCACCACCAATGCAGTTATCCGAGGCCTGACTTGAATTATTTCCTACTGATGGGATCCTTGATGTGGTCATACACGAGAATGGATCATATATTACTACTGAGGCCTTTGACACATCTTCAGCCATTTCTGGAGATGTAACCATCTCGCCAAGTACACCACATTCAATAAGAAAGTGTATTGGGGTACAAATTGTTAAATCTCTCTTGAAAAGCAACATTATCTTGTATAAGGCTTTCTGAACTACTTGTTCGTTTCACTCCAATGTGGCTTATCACCATCAGAAATATGTGAGAGAAAGCTGAAAGCTCAGTCCCTTATCCTCGCAAAAAGGTTGATTCCAAAGACTCTACGAATGTTTAAACATAGAAAAGTGCAGTGCAGGAACACGATCTTCAGCCCATCATGTCTTTGCTAACTATGACATCATTCTAAAATATTCCCATCTGCCTGTACATGGTCCATATCCCTCTATTGCCTGTTCATGTGTCTGTCTAAATGTCTTTTAAATGTCATGCCTGTATCTGCTTCAATAACTTCCCAGCCACCTATCAACCTCAGTGTGATAAAACTTGTCTTGCACATTTTCTCTAAACTTTCCCCCACTCATGGTTAAAACATGCCCTTAGTATCTGACATTTTCACCCCTGGGAAAAGGACTCTGAGTATCCACCCTATCTATGTCTCTCACAGTTTTGTATACATCTATCAGATTGTTCTTCAGCTTTCAACACTCTAGTGAAAACAATTCAAGTTTGTCCAACCTTTCCTTATAGCTCCTACACTCCAATCCAGGCAACATCCTGGTAAACCTCTTTTGCACCCTCTCCAAAGCAAAGAGACATTGGAGTGCAGGTTCATAGTTTCTTGAAAGTGGAGTCACATGTAGATAGGATAGTGAAGAAGACATTTGGTACGCTTGCCTTTGTTGATCAGTGCATTGAGTGTAGGAGTTGGGTGGTCATGTTGCGGCTGAACATGACATTGGTTAGGCCACTTTTGGAATACTGCAGGCAATTTTGGTCTCCCTGCTATAGGAAGGATATTTGAAACTTGAAAGGGTCCAGAAAAGATTTACAAGGATGTTGCCAGGGCTGGAGGGTTTCAGCTATAGCAGAAGCTGAATAGTCCAGGGCTATTTCTCCTGAAGCTTGGAGGCTGAGAGGTGGTTTTATAGAGGTTTATAAAATCAACATGGATGCATGGATAGGATAAATAGACAAGGTCTTTTCCCCGGAGTAGGGGAGTCCAAAACCAGAGGGCATAGGTTTAAGGTGTGAGGGGAGAGATTTAAAAGGGACCTAAGGGGCAAGTTTTTCATGTAGATGGTTTTGCGTGTATGGAATGAGCTGCCAGAGGAAGTGGTACAGGCTGGTACAATTACATTTAAAAGGCATCTGGATAAGTACTTGAATAGGAAGCATTTAGAGGGATATGGGTCAACTGCTGGCAAATGGAGCCACACTTATTTAGGATATCAGGTTGACATGGATGAGTTGGACTGAAGGGTCTGTTACCATGCTATACATCTCTAATGACTCTATCCTTCCAGAACTGTGGTGACCAGAACTGTACTCAATACTCCAAATGTGGCCTAACTAAAGCCAACTGCAACATGACTTGCCAACTTTTATAACACTCAATGCCTCGACTGATGAAGGTAGGCATACCAAATGCCTTCTTTACCACCTTATCCACTTGTGTTGCCATGTTCAGGGAGCTACGGATTTGAACCCCAAACTTATTCTGCTTCTGCACTGCGATGAAAACTGAGGCAGCACCCAGAAGACTGTCCAGCATTGTTCAGTCCAGCAGTGTTACGGGAGAACTTGTCGCCACTTATTGAGCATAAAAATGCTCTAAGCTCTGTGTTACAGCCTCTGCCATGGAGGCTATTTGTCAGACCTGTTGATGTACCAAACATTTGCATGCATTCCTGCAAGAAATATTTCAACAATGTCCTTGCATGACAGCTCAGTAGTTAGCACTGCTGCCTCACAGCGCCAGGGACCTGGGTTCGATTCCAGCCTTGGGTCACTGTCTTTATGGAGTTGGCACATTCTACCCATATCTGCATGGGTCTCCTCCCACAGTCCAAAGATGTGCAAATTAGGTGGATTGGCCATGCTAAATTGCCTTGTAGTGTCCAGGGACATGCAGGCTAAGTAGGTTAGCCATGGTAAATGAGGGGTTACGGAGGGGGATAGGTCTGGGTGGGATGCTCTTTCGAGGGTTGATGTAGACTCAATGGGCTGAAGGGCCTCTTTCCACACTGTAGGGATTCTATGACTCCATATCAATGCTCCGAACGGCTTGCCATTTACTGTATGCTTTCCTGTTTCATTTGACCTCCCAAAATGTATCATCCTACACTTGGCTGGATTAAATTCCACCTGCCATTTCTTCACCCAACTTTCCAAATGATCTATGTCCTGCTGATCCTTTGATAACTTTCCTCACTAGCTACAACACCACCAATTTTCATGTCGTCTGCTAACTTACTAATCAGACCAGTACATTTTCATCCAGCTCTGATAGTAGTGGAACACCATTGGTCACAGATCTCCATTCAGAAAAACATGCCTCCACACCTATCATCTAGCTTCTGTGACAAAGCTGACATTAATATCCAACTTACTAATTCATTGTGGATCCTATGTGACTTAATCTTTTGGACAAGCCTACTATGAGGGATCTTGTCAAATGCATTTGTAAGTCCATATAGACAACATCCACTGCCCTACCCTCCTCAAACATCTTCATCACCTCATCAAAAAACTCATTCAAATTTGTGAGATTGACATTCCCCACTAAAAGCCATGCCGTCTATGCCAAATAAATCCATTCTTTCCCAAATACAAGCAAATGCTGTCCTTAAGAATCTTCTCCAATAATTTCCAATCAGTGATATAAGGCTCACCGGCCTACAATTTCCTGGGTTATCCTGTTGGTCCTGCTGCTGAATAGGACACAAAGATCTCTGTCAAGGTCCCAATAATCTCTTCCCTTGCCACCTTCAGTATCCTGGGATAGATCTCATCAGGCCCTGAGGACTTAACTACATTAATGTCTTTCAAGATACCTAACACCTTGTCCTGCTTAATATCACAAAGCCTCAGAATATCAGCATATCCCTCCCTAATCTTACCATCATCTATGTTCTTCTCCTTGGTAAATACCGATGCAAACTACTTATTAAAGACCTCACCCACTTTTGCTGGCTCCATGCATAAATTCCCTCCTTATCCTTAAACGGACCTACCCTTTCCTGAGTTACCCTCTTGCTCCTAATATATATGCATAATACCTTGGGATTCTCTTTAACCCTACATGCTAAGGACATTTTATGGCCCCTTTTAGCTCTCCTAATTCGTTGTGTAAGTTCTTCCATACTTCGTGTTCTTGAAGGGTTTTTTCTGATTTCAGTTTCTTAAACCTTAGAAATACCTCCTTCCTCTTTTTGACTAAACTTTCAACATCTCTTGTCATCTAGGGTTCCTCGCCATCCTTATCTTTCATCCTCACAGGAACATGCTGGTCCTGAACTCTAATCAACTGGCCTTTGACAGACTTCCACATGTCGGATATGTATTTCCCCTTAAACAGCTGCCCCCAATCTAATTTCTCTACTTCTGCCTGCCTAATCCTGTTGTATTTAGCCTTCCCTGGTTTAGCACTTCTACCCAAGTACCAGCCTTATCCTTATCTATAACAATCTTAAAATTTATGGAATAACGATCACTGTTCCCAAAATGCTCCCCCACTGAAACTTCGATTACCTGACTGGAGTCATTCCCCAATAGTGGGTCTGGTACGACCCTTCCCTAGTTGGACAATTTACATATTGTTTCAAGAAACCCTCCTGAATGCACCTAACAAATTCTGCCTCATTTAAGTCCTTGGTGCTAAGGGAGTCCCAGTCAATATTGAGGAAGTTAAAATCACCCATTATAATAACAATGATGGTTTTGCATCTTTGGTTTTGCATCTTTCCACGATCTGCTTACATAGCTGTTCCTCTGTCTCCTGCTGGTTATTGGGTGCCTTATAGAATAACCCAGTCATAGTGACTGCACCTTTCTTATTCCTGAGCTCTACCCACTCAGCCTCACTGGATGAGTCCTCCAAGGTGTCCTGTCTTAGTGCAGCTGTGATACTCTATTTAATCAGTAATGCAACTCCCCCACCCTTTTTACATCCCTTTCTATCTCTCCTAGAACACCTTAACTCTGGAATGTTGAACTACCAGTTTTCCCCTTCTCTCAATCAAATCTTTGTAAGGCTACGCCATTGTAGCTCCATGTACTAATCCAGGCTCTAAGCTTATGTGCTACTGTATAGTATTACCAACGGCAGCAAGCTGCTACCTATAACTAACATCATCGCACTTAACAGTTACCGAGTCTGGACCCAGGACAAGATCTGTGCATAAAAGATTACAACACAGATGATACAGTAGTCTAACAATTGCTGGACCAGTAATGTTCATACCTTGTCAAGTGAAAGTGTACACAGAGATTGCAGAACCCTTTTATCACTGCACATCCATAGCCCATTGCTACAGCAGATGAACATTGTGAGAACAACAATTCACATTCAAATCAGCCATCCTCAGGGCAGCAACACACGAATCCTTTGAGTCCACATGAACATGATCTGGAAGAATTGTCAAGCCTCTTGATCACTTACATTTATAAAGTTAGTGATTTGAGAGGAGAAGGGTTTATACTAAACATGGCACCTGAAGGGTTCATGTATTGCTTAATCTTACTGTATTGTAACTTTCTACCTTACTACAATGTAATAAACTAATTCTCCTTACTCATGAATGTGCTTGTTCTGCCGGGACTTCCACATGATCATTTTTCACCTTGTAGTATTAGACTTGTGCCAGAAGAGGGATTGGTGGCAGTATATCTACCTCAAATAGCACAGGCATCTTTACAGACCAGTGTCCTACATAAGGCTTGATCTGTTTCCCCCTGGCTGGTGATCATTTCCCTTGGCCCAACACCTGATCCTCCATCCTTCCCCCTCACCCCAGGGCTACTATAACATTGGCAGCAGTCTAACCTTCAATATACTGGTAACACCATACAAATACCCACTTCATGGAATTTGGACTTGAGACTTCCAGATTTCTAGGCTAACCAGTGTCATCTTAAAAAAATTATTTGTTTACTTCAAAGGCTTTCCTGATCATTTATTCCACTTGCTGAATCCTTTACTTCAAACTTCTTAAATCTGCGTCCCTTTATAAATGGATCTCTCACCACAGCAAACAATTATCTTGAATAAATCATATGAAGCACATTTTCATGACTAAAATGTAAATATATTAATCTGAAGTATTACTAAGTGAGGTAAAGTCACTGCAGTCTTACAGACCACGGGGCTACTCTCTCATTAGAGAGATAACTGGTGGTGGTTTAACCTGAGGGCCACCATGCTTCAGGTGAGGTGGGAGGTTGAGAAGGAATATCCTTCAAGAAAACCTCAGCTGGTGCTGGATTGAGCCACGTTTTTGGTGTCATTCTACATCACAAACCAGCCATCCACTAATCGAGGCACCCCCGCCTCCACCTCCACTCCACCACCCTACCACCCCAGTACGTATGAGGCAAATCAAAACAATTAATAAAATTGTTAGATTTTACTTGTGCAAACCTTCAATTGCTAGCCCAAGCCCAACTTCTAAACACAAATCTAAAGCAATGGACAAGGGAGAAAAAGTATGTTAACCATTTTCCAGCAATATTAAGCTTTAAGAAAAAGTGGACATGTAGTTGCAAGTTCATTCCTTGACTCCATGCTGGGTTTTGCTGTGTTGTCATTCACAACACGATCTGGAGCTTTGGGAAATACAAATCACATAAAAGATGATATCACATGGGAAAGTCAACAACAGCGTATGGGACTTCAGTATCTTAATCTCAGAGTCAAATTTGAGCCTTCATAAAAGCAGTCTAAAGTAACTCACTTAACCAGCTCGAGCTTTCTCACTGAGCAATATGTTCCACAGCACAATTGGAAACCCTGATCAGTGAGAAACATTGTGATTATTTAGAATATCTCATTACAATGCCTGGCTCCCAGAGAAAGATAGGATAAAAAGAGCAATATTTTACTTACAGTAAGAAACCAAAGGCCACTCAACATAAACAATCCCAAGTTTGACTACCATTTGCACTATATATAACAGAAAGCAAAGAAAATAACACTTCAACATAAAAAAATCAATTAAAAACCTAAAAAGCAAAAGATTCACTCACCTGACTTGAAGGGTCAAAAGAAAATCTCTAAATTAAATAAACAGCCATCACTATACACAACTTTTGATTGTTGCCTCAGAACAGTTTTCAATACATCATATTTCTTTTAAGCTAAAACAATTCAGTTTTAATGACAGTTAAAACTGAAGTTGAAGGAGGTCAATAACGACAGCAATTTGCATTTACATAGACCTTTAACAGTAAAAATTTGAAATATGTTTCATTAGTGTGTTAACAACAAAACTTAAACCAAGTCATATAAGAAACTATTGGGACAGATGACCAAACGTTTGACCATAGATGTAGGCTTTAAGGAGCATCTTACAGGGCATACAGGGAGAGAGAGAGAGAGAGAGGCACAGAGGCTTAGGGAAGGAATTTTAGAGGTTATGTTACCCTGCAAAAGTATGGTATGTAAATTTGTGGTGTGTTCCATATTGTTATGTTAAGATGGCTTTGATGCCCAATGATGTTTTCCCTATAGCTGGATAATGGAAGTGTTATAACATGTCTGAATTGGTTGATTAAAAATTATTTTAGGACTTTAACTATAATGGACAAACCTGCACTGTGACACTGGACATATTTGTACTTGGTAGCAAGGAGCTTAGTTATTGCTTCTTAAATAGACAGGATGTATACTTACCATTCACAAACTCCATCTCACCAACATGTATCTACAAAAACTGCCAGCCTCACACCCACCTCTCCTTGCCTCTGCATTCATTCAGCTATTCACCAATAGCAGGAACATCATCCCAGCACAAGGTCATACAAGGCCTGCCACTGTCCTTTCACTTGCAAGAGAAGTTTAGCCCAATACAAGGAAGAGACAGAAGACAGGAGGAGAGGCTCCATGAATCCACTTGTGGAGAAACACTAACAATGTACATTCTAAGAAGTGCCCCCTTTACAGACCAAGTGATAGACTAATCATCTAAAACTTAGCAATAAGGAGGGTATTACATGTTTTTGGACAAAATTGGTCCCATTCCTGGGTCAGTTTTCTTCTTCCTGGCAGGAATGCTAAACTATCGGAAAATACCTCCAGGAACCAAGCACAGAACTCTCACCAACTCGGCCAACGGAGAAGACACTGAAAATCACCATTTGTGGACTGACCATTTACTTAGCACAGGTTCGGGTCCTCCCCTGCAGCTACCATCTGATATTTAGTGAGTGAACTTGTGGGCTATACTTTGATCACATGTGGTAAGTGGTGCAAGATTGCTGTAGCATCACTCATACAATTGAATTGCCAGTTCTAAGAATTTTAAGCAGAGTAAAGGGGAGGTTGGATTTCTATCTAACTACGCCACACCTGAAATAAGGCTGCATAATATTTGCAGTATCTATAAGATTCTGAAAATATTTAAATTACTACCATTTCTCAAGGTGTTTCTTCATTTGAAAAGTGAAATAGGCATTAAAAATATAGATATTTGAGAAACAAAAACAAGTGTTAAATTGACAATGCATGATTATGCATCTTATTCACTGACAATAGCATTTTCATTTCCAACATAAGCTGTCACATTAAAATGGAGCTACTGAAAAGCCTAAAGCAAACTCCTGCAACACAGCAAACATATTGTCTAGAGATCCTGTTACTTTCAATTGTTGATGTCTGAGGAAACAAGATCTTATTTGGGTTAACATCCAACACTTATTGTAAATGAATTCAGTATTTAAAATCCAACGACATTCTCAATTTAAAACATTTGTCTATCAAACAATAGTAATGGCGGAAAATTCAAGGGAAATGTTATTTTGTTACTGGAGAGGCCATGTTAGAAAGACCTAAGAACACCCTTACTCGGTAGTTGAAATTTACCATTTATGGTATTTGAATGCAGTCTTGGCAGCTAGAATAATAAGTGTTATGTGGTGAGCATAAGGATTTAACTCCTAAGGAATTCATGTTCAGAACAGTTCAGTCACTGGAAGCTGGAATATCCAAACTGCTGTTAATTTTTAAAGTAACCACTTAAGCTAAATAATCATAATACTTTTTCAAATTCATTTTCAGTTTGAAGAGTAATATTTGTCTAAAATACTTCTTCAAACTCTATATAAATGTAGACATACTCAAACATATAATCCATAAATTCGAAAAGTATTTGATATGGGCTTTTTAAAACAAGAAAATCATGTTTTTGCTGGCAGGGTACGTAGTTAACTTTCCTAAAAGCATCTTCTGCGGGATCCAGATCAGTTTCAGGACCAGTGCAACGCTGCTATCAGCACAATGTATTCTTAATGCCTTCCTCCATGGCCCCCCATCCACACCTCCTTCAATAAGCGTGAGGAGCTTATGGGCTTCTTTATTACTAGGTTCAAGACCACCTGAAAGCTTCCTGTGCAGCTTTCCTCCCCTCAACCAAACTTCCTCTGAAGTTATTTCCTAGCACTGAGCTCACTTATTTTCTCCCTCATCTTTTCTCATGACCACTCTGATCTCAAACTGTTCATGACAACCATCTCCTATCTATCCTACTTCCATTAACCAGCTCACCCAATTTCTCTTCCTAACCCGCACATTAGCCAATAAACAGAGATAGTAGGAACTGCCGATGCTGGAGAATCTGAGACAACAAGGTGTACAGCTGGACGAACACAGCAGGCCAAGCAGCATCAGAGGAGCAGGAAAGCTGATGTTTCGGGTCTAGACCCTTCTTCAGAAAAAATGAAGGATGGTCTGAAGAAGGGTCTGGACCCGAAACGTCAGCTTTCCTGCTCCTCTAATGCTGCTTGGACTGCTGTGTTCATCCAGCTCTACACCTCGTTATCTCAGCCAATAAACAGTTCTTTCTTTTTAGGTGTGGCTCTTATCTTTTAAATCTGCCACCATCATCTCTCACCTGAAAGAAACATCCTATCACCCCACTGTTCTTCCAAACTCTCTACGTATTCCGCCCAACCCAATCTGCAAACTCCCTTTCCGCTCCAAAGCCTTGAATATTATCTCCCTAACCTAAACTGTTGTCCATCTTTCTTGGAAGTCCATGTTTGTCTCCTTTCAATTAGGTTTCTGTCCAGCTGCAGTCCCAAATTAGCTCCTATGAAGTCACAAACTACATCACATAAAAAGGCTGTGAAAAAAGTAACTTTCCCCCTCACCCTTGTCTGCTTACTCAGCCAAACAATCGTTCCCCTACACGTCTGCATTGTCATTTAAGTGCGCAGGACTCTACTTATCTGTTCCATATTTATCTATCGCATCATATTTGCAGTGCCACTTGCTCCCGTTTCCTGAACCATTACCTCTTGTGTTTTCTAAGGATTTATCCTTGGCCCTCCCTCTTTCTCATTTACATGCTTGCCCCTCATCAACATTATCCAAAAGTACATTGATCATAGAATCCCTCCAGTGTGGATGTAGGTCATTCTGCCCATCGAGTCTACACTGACCCTTTGAACAGCATCCCACCCTATCCTTGCATTTCCCACCCTAGGCCCTATGGGCAATTTAGCATAGCCAATCCACCTAACCTACACACCTTTGGACTATGGGAGGAAACTAGGGCACCCAGAGGAAACCCACGCTGACACGGGGAGAATGTATAAACTCCACACAGGCAAGCACCGAAGGCTGGAATTGAACCCGGGTCCCTGGCGCTGTGAGGCAGCAGTGCTAACCACTGAGCCACCATGCCGCATGATTGGGTTTACGTGAATGCCAGCAAAACCCAGCTCAATAACTCACCAGCACCTCATTTGACGCCTTCACTGTTGCTAAGTTTATCACACAGCTCATATGATAATCCTTACTGATGAGCAGAAATTTCCTTCAAATGAATACTGGGAATACTAATGCCAATGTTTTCAGTTCCTGTTCCAACTTCATTCCTTACTTACTGACTCCATGCTTCTACTTGGCAACAGTGTGAGATTAAACCTGCTTCTTCACAATACTGGTGTCATATGTGACCCTGAAGTCAACTTCTGACCAGGTATCACACCATTACTAAAAATATTATCTTTTGCCACATCTGGAATATCACTCAAACTCACTCTGTCTCAGCTCATCTATTGCCGCAGCCGATTCATGCCTTCAGATTTGACTATTTCAATGCACACTTGACTGATGCCCTATATTTTACCCTTTGTAAACTCGAGGTCATCTGAAAATCTGCTATCTGTCTCTTACCTTCCACCAAATTTCATTCACCTGTCATTTGAGCTCACACTGGCTACATTGACATAATTCTGATAAAAAAAATTCTCATCTTTGCTTTCAAAACATTTCATGTCTCACATTCCCCTATCATTCTAAATATCTCCAGCTCACAATCCTCTGCAATCATCTAACGCTGTGTTCCTTAGCAACCTTAATTTGAATTAGTCCACCATTAGTGGCTGCAACTTTTAGTCGCCTAGGCCAAAGGTTCTGAAGTTCCCTTTGTACACTGCTTTACCTCACCTTATTCCTATAAGACACCCCATAAAGCTACCTCTTTGACTTAAGCGTTTGGTAATTTGCTCTAATATCTCATGTGATTTGGTGTCTTAGTTTGCTTCATAATGCTGATGCGAAAGACCTTAGGAGGTTTCATTATGTCAAAGGTGCTGTATGAATAAAGGTTGTTATTAAATAAAAGTCAGCCACACTTGATTGGAAGGCTATTAGTCATTTAGTCAGTAATATTGGAGCGAAGCTGAATTGATTTTGTGGGTCCCCGGTAAGGACAGGAAATATGAATACGTATAATAAATTACAAACATAAAAATGAGTGTTTTCATAATTTTGGCACAAGCGTTTGTGAAGCATCGTGATCAATAAACTACTCTCTGTAGACTTTTCCCTGCAGTTAAATACAAAAACCAAGGTATGAACAAAAATAAATGTACAGTCATACTGTTCTATAAAATATTTTCACTAAAATATTCGTAAGAAAATAAATAATTTTCTTAATGCTTGAAAGCTAGCCTGAAATACTACAACCCTTCCTTTTTTGCAGTTTACTGAACTACATCTTCAGCAATGACATTAAAATAAACATATCAAAAGACTCCAATACTTCTGTTTATCTTAAACTCAACTATTAACACTATCCCGGTAATAACAAGTGCGGGTGGCTGAACTAAATCTTCATAATGTGTTTCTGGGTTAAATTTATATCATCATTCCTTAGCACAACAGATGACATTTAACATTATGCATGAAATTCAGTGCATTTCTTGATGAAAATGATTCAACTCATCTTAAAACCAATGCAACTGAAGCCTTTTTAACTGTTAAATTCTAGTAATGACCTGTAATCATCAATAGCTGCAACTTCAAAAGTGCACAGAATTGTTTGATAACATCAGCTCCAATCATTGATCTTAACACTCCTTATAATAAATGGGTGCCAATCTCCTACATCACAAAGTTATTTCCATTTTAGGTATTTCACAATAGCCTCATCTTCTTTCCCCTCTTGCAATACGTGTCTGTACCTCCTTACTGTAAGTGCACAGTGACAATAGAAAGACAGCTAGAAAAGAAGACGCTAAAATATTTGTGTATTGGTCACAGTGATTGTGCTGTTCGAGAGAAAACTGAACCTCGTTGATATGTAGAAATTAATAGGAGTTATTGCCATCTACAGGCCAGAAAAAGTAACAGTGTGTTAGATAGTGGCGGAAGTACTGGTTTCTTCTGGTAGGGCCTGAGGCAATATTCCTTCTCAGCAGTGTGACAACCAAGAGGTCTCCGCACTGGATACACACAAGTTGGATCCTTCAAGATACCACGCACGTGACGCAGTGCAATAGAAATGGGAGAGGGGCACATAACCGAATCAACCAAACATGTCTAAAAATAATTAGAGGGTAGGTTGGTTTCAGGCTGACTGTTTATGATTTTGAGCAGCGGTAAAATCCTGGCCTTGGATCAGAATACTACCTTATTGCTCTGTTCTTAACAGGACAATTATTGAACAGTGTGCTAGACATGTTGTTTACAAATGACCAATGCACAAGTAACATTTTGGAAAGACTGTGGAGCACTGGATGGTTGGGTCAAGGCTTTCTTATCAATCCCAAGTTCATGACCTAGTTTTAAAAACAATTTTGTGTATGAAAGGAAAAAAGGAAAGGAAAAACATTTTGAACAAAGATTTCTGGTCATGACTTGTGAAAATCTGGAATGCTTTATAACTGCGAAGTGGTTCCAATTTCACAGGCAGGCTTAAAATAAAATCAAATGAGGTACAGTACATAGTGTTCCCACATACATTGTCCTGGATTTTGCAGTAACAAGGACAGTGAAAACGTCAGCATTCACATCATTTCTTCTTTGAAATTTAGTGCTACTTCAGGGGCAAGATTTGTGTGTCCGTGTGGAGATGGAAACAAGTTTCCAAATACAGGACATAGGCTCAGGTTGTCATTCTGGATACGATTTTTGGAGATGGAAGCAATCTCAGATCTGCAAAACTGATCTTTCAAAATGGCTACCTGCACTTCCCATTTTCAGTGTGGGTTGTGGGTTGGAAGTGTTTGAATTGGGCAGACTGAGCAAGGCTGCCAATTCCTGAGTTGGACTGAGTGGAGATCCTGCCTGGGAACTCCAGCGTTGTAGTCAAAGTTTCAAAAGGAAGACTATGATCATATGAATCAGTAGCAGACATAGGCCATTCAGCTCCTTGAGCCTGTCCTACTATTCAATAAAATCATGGTTCATCTGTTCGTATTTCAAATTTCACACTCCCACCTACTCCACTAACTTTGATTCTTTTGTCTAATCTATCTTCGTCTTAAATATATTCAATTTCCTCACCTACTTTTACCTTCTGAGAGAGTTCAAATTCACACAACCCTCTGAGAAAACAAAACTCTTCATTTCAGTCCTATTGAGTAACATTTATTTCTTAAACAGTGAAGCATAACACTTTTAATCTTGTAATAAATGATAGCAATCAATTTGCTTTCTTAATCCTTTGGTCAACCTGCATACTAACATTTTGTTACTTAACCTTAACCCCTCCAAATGTCAGAGTTCTGCAGTCAGTCATTTAAATCATGTGCATTTTTCTTGTCAAACTTCATATTTTATCACATTATACTCCATCCACCAGTTTTTGTTCACTCACTAAACCTATTTATATCAATTGCCTTCTTCTTCACAAAATACTTTCCTACCAATCTTAGTTTCATCTGCAGATTTAGCTACCATGCCTTTGGTCTCTTCATTGAAATCATTGATACGAATTGGAAAGACTTTAGACACCAGTACAGACCCATCTTTATTAAAACATTAACTCGTATCTCCTGCTCACACCCACTCTCTCTCTATGTATGCCCCATCACTGTCAACCCATGCCACCTATCTGTATACATCACAAATTCGCTATGCCAGACTACTCATTCACCATTACCATATCACCTATGCCAGCCTCATCCCATTGACCGATCTCACATGGTCACTGCTATCCCCTTTGCTAACTCAGTGCCAACTTATACCTGGCCACCCACCACACTTTTTCCTTCCCTCTCTTTGCCAACTCACCTGGTATGTAATACGGGTATGCCTCAGGACTCCTTTTGGCAGAAGATATAGTTTATTGATGGCTTCACTATTAGAAAAAAATACTCATTGACAGGAAAAAAAATTGATACTTTAAAATTGCTTCCACTAATTGCTTATGTAAATAAACATTTCAGTTCCATGTTGAATAACTTCTATGCTTCACGCTTCACATAAACGAACATTTCCATTCTATATACATAGTTGCTTATCAAAACGCTTACTTAAAATACACTCCTTTGTGAAAAAAGAGACTTCAGGACATCAGTCATGAAGATTGTATCCTATCATGGGCTTATGTCAATAGGAGCAATGAAAGAACGAGCAGTGCTTTTCAAAAAAAAAACATTTTTTGGACAATTCCTTGATAGCTATTTAGCGGTTACACAATCATCATCCCAGTCATCAAAAAAAGAGATGGAAGGAGTCACCAACAGTGCAATCAAGCAATATTCACTCAGCAATAACACGCTCACTGATGCTCTAGTTGACTTCTACCAGGGTCACTCAGTTCTTGATCTCTTTACAACCTTGACCCAAACATGAAGAAAAGAACTGAACTCCAGAGATGGGCTGAGAGTGACTGCCCTTGATACTAAGGCTGCATTTGATGAATTATGGCATCACAGAGCCTCGCAAAACTGGAGGCAATGGGAATCAGCAAGAAATTTTCCAACGGTTGGAGTCAGACCCCATCACAGAGGAAGATGTTCATGGTGGTTCGTGATCAGTCATCTCAGCCACAGGACATCTCTGAAGTAATTCCTCTGTTGGCCCAACCATCTTCAGCTGCTTCATCGACAACCTTCCCTCCATCATAAGGTCAGAAGTGAGGATGTTCACTAATGGTTCAGAACCATGACCCCTCACATACTGAAGCCGTCTGTATCATATACACTAAAACCCATACAACATCTAGACTTGAGCTAACAAGTGGCAAGTAATATTCACAGCACACAAGTGACAGACATGATCATCTCCAACAAGACAAGGCCTAACCACCATCCCTTGATTTCAATTACATTACCATTGCTGCCTGTACAATGTTGTCATGCTGTGGGTTAATATTGACCAGAAATTAAACTGGACTAGCCGTATAAACACTATGGCTATGAGACCAAGCCATAGGAGAGGAATTCTGTTGCGAGTAACTCACCTCCTATCTTTCCAAAGCCTGTCCAACAACTACAAGGCACAAGTCAAGTGTGTAATGGAATAGTTTCCAATTCCATGGATGAGTGCAGCTCCAACAACACTCAAGAAGCTTGACACATTCCAGGACAAAGCAGCCCACTTGATTGATCCCCATCCACCACCTTCAGCATTCACACAGTTCACCACTGATGCACAGGACTAGATCCAAAGAGGGATTCAGTGGGAATACTGGCTATCCAAAAAAGTGCACTGAGAACAGTGCTGCTCAAATCTGGTCTAATCTCCAGACTCCAGGTTTCACACTCAGGGACTCCAGAGTCTGATTTCACTAGATGTAGCTGACTATTTAAATAGTCAGTTGCCTCTGGGAACCATGTATACACGAACTATTCATTATCACCAAACCCATTCCTACAAAAATTAGAGATGATGGGTTTGGGGGTAGGACTTGGGATTCCCAATTTCTTCTAGCATTTTCACATGGAGGAAACACTCTTCTGTCATGGTGAAAATCAGGACTGTAGTTTTTGTTAAGAGAAAGCTATTTTTCAGTGCCTTTTTTTGACTCCATGGCATTTTCAAGAGGCCTTTTGCAATAGAGTAGATCCAGTGTACAAAATGTATTTGCAGCCCCACCATAGGAGCGTCACCATCAAAAACAGTAAATGAAAATTGCTTATCCTAATGCTCGCTACTTTTCTTTCCTGTTATACCTCTAACGAAACATGTCTCCTCAATCAAGGGCGTGGCCTCTCTGCCAGGTTGGGAAGAGGACAGGATTGGAAGGGAGCAACTTTTTCGAGCGGTTTTCTCAGTTTTTAAAATTGCAAAACCAAGGCATTCTCTGCCAGGGAAGGGGATGTGAGGGAGGAGATACTGCAGGTAACAGCCAGTACAGCTACAGATCTGCCATCAACAGATCTTCACTTCAGCCTCCGAGTCTTCAGCAGTCAAGTAGTCCTCTTACACATCATGGGCGTGCACTGCCTTTAGTACACCGATGGATAGTGCAGCAATAACATCAGCAGCTGAAATCCTGCAGCCACTGGTGCACAGGTCGGAGGGCAGGAGGAACCCTGACACCAAGTATCTGCAAGGCAGAGGTTTTGAAGAATAAGGCAATGCCCACCCAAAGGTACACAGGATAAATTCCCTGAGTATGATTGACAGGTAACATCAAGGAGTCTTAACCTGAGAGATGGTAGCTGAGTTGTACATCTTTCTTCAACTACAGGCAAGAGATGCCAGGGGCATACTCTCTCAGTGGCTTCAAGCGTGACAGTGCTCCTTCCTGGGGAGTCATTTCAAGGTTTTGCAGCTGACAGAATCTACAGTAACCAATACTCTTTTGCCAGGGTGGCACAGTTTTCCTTTAAAGACAGACAGTGCACCACAGTCACAGTAAGAGGCTTTGCCGAGGTTACAGCTCTCTTCCACATTTAGGTGCACTTTAGGTATATGCACATGGCAATATGGGCACACATGCAATATTCAGGGAGGTACATTCAAAATGTCAATCTACTGCAACTTTGCAATATAAATATGTGATCATTTTCTCAACGTTTACTCATAAAAATTATGAACTTAGTAGCTCACACAGTTAAGTTCAGTTTTAATGACACTGTGTATGCCTAAATAGATGGTGTAGCCATGAGATCCCCTCTTGTTCCAGTCTAGCTAACATTTTTTGCAGTTTCCATATTAAATGTATTTTTGATGGAATTAGCTCCACCCTTGAATCTTCCACATATTTCTGATGCACAGGTGATACATTCATGATCATTAAAGCTGTAACACAACTTAATACACTCCTTCTCTTGCTCAAATTCACTTTGGAAATAAAACAAACTAATGAGCTCCCTTTCTTTGATGTGCTCGTGGAGAAATCTGGTTACGGGTTCTGCACTCTGGTCTGTCACATCTCTACCTTCACCAGGAAACATACAGATTGGGATTTCTGTTGATTGGCAAGCTGTAAATTGACCTTACCAGCAACCTTGCAAATTGGGCCCTAACCATTTGTTCACCCTGCAAGCTTCATATAGAAAATAAGTTGTGAGTATTAATGCTATCATGCAGGACAATGTCTATCCTGACCAGATCATTCTTCGTAGTGCAACATGCAAACGTGCAAGTAGGCCAAAGTCCTGAAAAGTGCCTGGTCGACCTCAGATTACTCCACAAAGGCAAAGCATCTCAAAACAGTTTGAGCAACAGGTTGATGAAACTTTTTCATGCTGCTACCCGTGTGATACTTTCCACGAATAGAATAATGCCATCAGTCCATAAAGGCCTGCATATCACACAATAAAGCAACGTCATATGTGAATTCCAGTGCTGGTACAATGCCAGGTACATAAGCTATATGTCCCAATTGATGTGGTCAAATAGCATATTGTTTCAGTTGCTTATAATGGGCAGTGTTCAGACCATACACAAACATCCAGCACTTTTCAAACTGCACTCCAAAACTTCTATTGTTAGATGCCAGTTTGTGAATCCACAGCACATAAGGAACAACCTTGAGTACACTTAAAACTACACTAAGAACCAATAAGCAGTCACGCTTGTAATATAGCTCATTTACACTTGTCAGAAATGACATATAATCACATGTAGAGACCAGTTTTCTGTAAACGAAATGTTCAAGCCTTGTGCCTATTTGAATTGCCCTGGAACTCCAAGAGCCTTTTCTTCATGGCAATACCTCATCCAAACAACAATTTTTTTTCTGGTGTATAAACTGTTGTGATCATTTGGCACTCTTGCATTTATCCTGTTGAATGCAGGAAAAAATGATTTGGCATCGTGTCTCTCCTTGCAGTGAAATCGAACTAATATGTTTCCATTTGCAGAAATTTAATACAATATTATTTTGACTGCAAAAGTTGTAGTGAACTTATTGTAGTGAACAACTTTGAAGTTATCTGCTCAGGTCGGAAAAATAAAAATATGTGGAATAGTTTGCTGAATGATGCACAGGTAGGATATCCTCTTGTTCCAGGACTAGGAGTGAAGGCCATAAGACTCAACGATGCCAGCCTGATCTGAGACTGTTGGCCCACTGCAGTGTCAGTCGTCTGGAGAAAAAGGAGGACTGGGTTGGGGTAGGTTGTAAATGAGAGAAGTTTGGAAAGAAGTTTGGCAAGTAAGCTCTCTAGGCCTTAATGGCCTAAAAAACTCCTCCAAAAAACTCAACCCAACTGGCTCTTAGTTAAAAAATGTAAGATTCAGCTCATCGTGTGGGAAAGTGCTGGCATTGTGAAAATCTTTGGTTTTTGGAGATTTGAAGCAGAAGCAGGCTGCCAGAAAACTATAACTATAAATAAACATAAAAAAGAATTTCAAATGATAAACAAGGTATTTTTTTTTATCTACACTCAAAAGGTTTCCGGCTTTGACCTCAGTCAATGGGATGCGTTTTTGAAAGTTTATGTAAAAAGGTACACATTAAGTTACCGCGCAGTACAACCAAGATAAAACACACAAAACCTCTAAATGCGGTCTTTGGTAAGTTTGGGAACAAGCTTAGCGCTCAGGTTGTTTAAGCTGCTGTTGCAATGCAAAGACTTAAAAATATTTACACTTAAATTAATGTGTAAATGAGGAAGACCAAGAGAAAAGGAGTAGCAAGTGTAAAAAGAAGGGTCAGTCAATGTTGTCTTTCAGTGCATTGCATTGTATCTTGCAGTAGCAGAATGTATTTTTTTCTTTGTGATTTCTTGTTAATGAAGTTTCTGATTTTTCCTCTTTACAACTTGCAGAAATATCAACTAAAATTAGGCTTTTCCCCAAATGGAAAATTAACATGCTGATGCAACACACACAATGAATGATGACTAATGCAAGACTTGGCAATGAGTTACCAATCTCCACTTTCAATGCAAGCAACTAAGAAATCCAAGACTGTCAGTAACATAATCTTTTTGCAAAACTTGAAGGCAATTGCAAAACTAAACTACACAAAATACTCAATGCCTAACTTCATAGGCAATTTAAGCAGGTTTAACGCACATAACATTTTTTATGCATAAATAGTTCAGCACATCACATTGAGACAATGCTCACAATGAATTGTGAATTGACGAAATTTGCTCCCTCCATTGTTCCCGGAGGTTTGTTTTGCTGTTCTGGCCATGTTAATACTTGCACATCCAGAAATTTACAAGACAGGGGTTTTTCCAGCTGAGGGGTCAGGAATAAACTCTAACCTATGGAGCAATTTGTCACACTTCAGAAAATTCTGGACAAATGCTTGAGCAGAATTCAACCATTAAAGGAAGCTGAATAACAGGATGACAGTCGAACTACTCTCATAAGGAATGCTCAAGTGAAATAGTTCATGAGTTTACCATATTATTTGCATCTTTACGTATGGATTTTTAATGGTTGACTTACCTTTTACTGTCACTTTAGCGCAGCAAGACGTCCTTCCAAATTTGTTTTCTGCTACACAGGTATAAATAGCATCATCTTCTGGCAAAGCATCTTGTATGTAGAGTTTTGCGACATCATTTTCAAATGAGCTGTGAGCGTACTGAATGGGTGTATCTGTGGATTAAACAGAATAAAAGAAACTATAAAACATGATCCTCGAACAATATTATGTAGCTGTTTCATTAAATTACCATCACACCTCACCTGGATGTGTCTACAAAGCTCATGCTCCTCCATGAACAATTAAGTACATTATCTACTTCCCAAACATCCATGATCTGCTGAGTGTCTGAACACACTGCTTCAGAATATGAGCTTGTAAAATTGTTTACAACGTGAAAGGGTAAAATTCTTCCAATCTCTCTCTCCGGCCTGCAGCTTTGTTCTGGAAGATGATCAGCCTGCAAATCTTTTAAGATCTGTCACTTGGAGTTGTCTGCATTAGACCCAAGAGGAAGGCCCATGCTGCATTGCTTTGACCTCCTCTTTCTTGAGAAAACTGTCTATAATCCCCTGCGTTTCTAAGATATTCCTATTAAAATACTGAAGAACTCAGAAGTATGAAGTTCCTCATCTGTGATCCATGCAAATTTAAAATAGTCCAATCTCTACTCACCGATAGCGGCACAGGAATAAGAAGCCATTCAGTCCCTCAAACCAGTTTGGTTATTCCAACAGATCCTGATTGATGTGCACATTAATTCCACATTTGCACCTTGGTTCTATAAATCTTAATATCTTTGCCTCGTAATAAAAAAAATTAACATTCAGCTTTAAATTCTCAGTTTACTCAGCTTCAGCAGCTGTTGGAGACAGTTGCAGATTTCCACGACACTTTATCACTTCCTGACATCACTTCTGAACAGTCATAATAATGTGATGTGTCTTTGTTCTGGATTCTCCCCTCAGAGGAATGAGTATCTCTCGATCTCCAAATTATGATGCCTGCCTACCCCATCAAATCCTTTCATCATTTTAAACACCTTGATTAGATCACTCCTTAATCTTCTATACTCGAGGGAATATAAGCCTAGTCTGTGCTCCCTGTTCTTGTAATATATAACATTTATTGTGTTACCTAACTTATTGCTGTCAGTAAATTTGATTGTATGGCTCTCTACTCCTTCAGCCAAAGTCACATAAATATAATGAAAAACTCTGGGCTAAGTACAGGATCTGGGTTCCTGTCAACTGGAGACGATACATAGTATTCACAAGCTGCCTCATATATCTTAACCAATAGCCAATCCATGCCAATATTTTGCTTCCAATTCTATGGGTTCTCTTTTGTAGAAGTCTCTTACCTGGAACTTGATCAAATTCTTTTGGAAATACACATTAGTAACATCCATCAGCGCTCCCACTTTGTATCCCAGTTCTCTTGAGGTAAAGTCCCATTTTCTATTAGCCTTTTGCATTATTTTTATACTGCTCCTATACATGGATCGCTGCACATGGGCATTTATATACTTCTGTGATCAGCTGTGTAACCACTGAACACAGACAACCGTGTTATTCATAGAATGGTTGTCCCTCACCAGATGCCATTACTACTGTGAGCTCAAAGCCAGTGTCTTGTGTGTACACGCATGTGATAGGCCCTGGGAATGAAGATGATCCTTGCTCATGGTGAGAATCTGTACACGGAGTCTATTGATTTGCAGCTACCACGTGGTTCTGGTTGATGAGAAAACTCACCCACTCATACTGCCTGCCATTGATGTAGCCAAATTTACAGATTTATAATCAACCAGTTTGGCCATGAAATGACACACGGTCATCGTGTCCCAAAGTGGGGCTTGAACTGGCAGCTGTTGAACCAGAGGTAGGGACAGTGCCATTGGGTCAAGAGATCTCCTATGCTCATGCGTCCACACTGCTTGAGTGATCGTAAGGAGTCAATTTGTCTACATGATTTGTCATGACATACGTGAGCATCTCATACATAAACAAGCTTATGTGGTCTTTCAGTTTGCATCTTTGGATGCCTATAAGATAATCATGGTTCATCTCATGTTGTCACATGTCACATTTAATACCAAACCGCACTGTTTTTCTCTCTACAGATGCTGCCAGACCTGCTGAGTACTGCAAACACTTTCTGTTTTTTGTTTCACGTTTAAAACCCCTGGTTCCATCGTCATTAAATCACTGAGTTCTGCTCAGCTGTTGTCCTCTAGCCTCAACCTGTCTATATCAAGAATGTGATTTATTAAAAGGTTCATATATGAGACAGAATGAGGTGACTGGTCTTTTACTGTTGCGATACTTTGCTCACAAGTCCGAAAAACAATCAGGGCTTAGGCAGCTGCTCAAGAATTAAACTGGTCATTAATTAAACTGGTTCTTAAATCATCTGGAATACCTCCAGAAATATGTGCCTTAACATTAAATAGCAAAGTCTTTCATTACTGTAATGTCCTGATTTTTTAAAAAAATGTCGGCCATGTGTCTTTGAATGAGGAAACCATTTTTCAGAAAGTACCATCTCGATTTCATCCTTATTTTTCCATTTTCCTTTTTTGTTGGCCTCTCCTTCTGCCCATTTTGCATCCTTACTCGAATTCGGTTTTAACCCTTCTATCTTTAAAACGATCGGTCATAGCTCAGGCTCACAACACTTTCATTACATGGTTGTAATTCATTTTACATTCTTGTTTGCATCTGAAAACAGGGCCATCTGCTATTTGTAATGACCCCCTTGCCCTGCACGGGTTCAACTAAATCATTCAAGTGAACTGCTGTGAACTACAAAAATATTCTTGCACTGAATAGCGGAACTATCCAATTTACTTCTGGCAAGCACTGTTGTTCTGAATAAACTGCTTCATGTGACCAGAACATGGGGGAAAGCTTCCTGTTGGTGCCTAAAGCAAAGGAATTTAGGGAGGTCAAAGCAAAACAAGTTTAAAATTATTTTTGAAAAAAAATGCCAGTTCAGGACTTTGTTTAATGAAATTTGAATTAATGGAGGAGGATCAGTTTGTAACTTATACAGACTGCTGAATATCTTTTTTTGTGGCTTGCACATTCTTACTAAAGTTAAGAAAAACAAGACTGCTCCATAACAAATAAGATGATCTCAAAGTTAGATTAACTTCATGTTCCTTAAATTGAACAGTGAATTTAAAAACTATACAAGGCGTGTTGCACAAAATATACATAAGAGGAAGTTTTTTTGAAAATAGAACAAATGCATTTATATTCATAGAAAATGCTTAAGGCCCAGGTTTTGCCGTACACAAGAAAGACCAAGGCAGTTAGTAGTTATCTTTTATCGTCAATAAAATTGACAGGAACCTTTGCCACTCCACTTACGTGCAATCAAATGTGAATGCTGGAACATGGATAAACAACTAATTGGTCTTTTCCTATTACTACGTGCTTACATACTAAACTTCCAATTGCAAATCCACTCCATCATCAAGTCTATTTAGCTCTCCCTCCACTGCATTGCCCAACTCTCCATTCCGTTTATGTGCTGCAAAAACAAACATGCATGCCTTTGTTACCTCTAGCTTTCCAATGTTCGTCTGGCTGGTTTACCATGTTTCACAATCTATAAACTTGAACTCATTCCAAACTCTGCTGGCCACCTTCTCAATTGCAAAGTCCCATTGTTATACAACTCTTGCGCTTGCTCCTTCATTGATTCCCTGTTAAACTATGCCTCAATCTTAGAACACACATTCTCATTTTCAAGTCTCCCCATGTCCTTGTCCCGCTCTATCTCTGTAATCTCCTCCAGCCCTTTGAGTCACTCAGATATATATACCCCTCTAATTCTGATACGTTGAGCAACCCTGGATTTAATTGTTCTGGCCATTGGTGAGGCATGCCTCCAGCTGCATCGATTCCCTATCCTAAACCTCTGCCTTTCTACTTCTCTCTTTTCCTTTAAAAGTGCTCCTCAACATGTGCCTTCATTGGTCCAAGATTTTAGTTGCCTGGCCTAATATTTTATTATGTGTCAAATTTTGGTTTATGAAGCTCCTGAAAATATACTTGGGATGATCTACTACATTAAAGGTATTCTATAAATGCAGGTTATCGTTGTTTTATCTTATAGTCTTATGGGAACTTGTAGACATGTCAAGAGATTGGGTGGGGGGGGTGGTCAGGAATCTTGGGGTAGCTGGTTAGGGAAGCTGGAACCAGGAGGAAGGAAGATCATGAATCATTTAGCTCAGGGATAGGAGGTCTGGGACCAAGAGTTTGAGACATCGATTTTCTGTGATCTCAGAACTGAGGAGTAGACAAACCCATTCTTTAATTCAACATGTGTACATCCATCACATGCACAGATGGACTGGTGAGTTTGTAGTGATGCTTGTTTAAGTAAAAGGGCTCTGGAAAATTGTTATGGTTAAAAAAACACAATCTACAGTAAACACAATTTGTCCACTTTAGCCTGCACTACATACGATCTGTCAATGTCTATTTTTAAAGCACATCACAGAGATATGGCACACACAGACATTGCATTATAAAAGAAAAATTTTGACTCTAAATCTGTGGTTACCTTAGATTTTCACAAAATGCAGAAAGGTACCGCCTTGGGCTATTCATGATTACAACTGTACGTTATATTCAGTGAAACTGTAATTATCCCACTTTTAGTAGTTTACACAACATAAATCCTCTATTCCAATGCACCTCTAAGTTAGATTTTCTTTACGGTCATAGCTCAATTTGCTTATTGTCTTAGCTTCATAGACATCATAACACAATCATTAGGCAGAAACAAAAGTGGAGGCATTGTGAAATACTGAGGAAGTAGATCACAAGTGAGGCATCATTAACCAAGGAAAACTAAAGAGAAACAATCAAGAGTCTTATAGCACCCCATGTTGAAACAACAGATTGAGGAAAAAGAAAACACAAATGCAATAATAGTCAAAATGCATTGAAACATTTGATAAAAAAAATCAAGCTGCACCCTTGTTACAAATTTATGGCGGATTCTATATTCACTTTGATATCAAAATGCTGAGTGTGTCCCATAGAAGTCCTAACACATTTTATTCAGGGGTGCACATATTCTACCCAATATCTAATTATACAATATGATAAGAAGAAAATGCATCCATTCAGAAGTGGAATTGAATATTGAGCCCTACAGGCTGTAAAGTGCCTGAATAAAAAGTGAGGTTTTGTTCCTCTAGCTAATGTTATTCGTCATCAGAGCACTGTAGCTTGCCCAGGACCTTGCTCACAGCAGAGTGAAGTCATTTCTCCTTCCCATGCCTATCATTTACACTCATTTTAAATCTCCTTTACTGCCATCAGCAATCCCTTGGACTTTTGCTCTGGTCACCGTCACAATCTTACCCACTTGCTACCCCTCATCCTCTGTTGACAGTATAAAAACATTGATTTTCCAGCTCCTTTCAGTTTTGAAGAAGTGTTAGATTGGACTCAAAATGTTAACTCTGTTTCTCTCTCCACAGATGCTGTGAGACCTGCTGAGTTTCTCCAGTATTTTGTTCATATTTCAGATTTCCAGTACCTGTGGTATTTTGTTTAAGGACTAGCATGTTCCATGGATCATTTTGTCTAATTCTTGGAACCTAAAGTTCTTTTTTGCAATCCTACACCGATGCATCTGGGGTTCGAGAAAAAAAAATGTGGTGGCCTCCTGACTGGGGTATCACATGGTGAAGTATCCAATCTTCATCTAATTTATTTCCCTTGCCTTTTTATCCATTTCAAAATATGTCATACCCTTATCTTAGTTAGAAGATGTGCAAGTGAATCTCTGCTGGATTTGGAATAATTGTTTGGGGCCTTGAATGGAGGACGGGGGGGGAGGTATAGTAGGGAGCAGGTGCAGTACTTCATGCGGTGGCAGGGAAAGGGGCCGTGTTAAACCCCTTCTTAACCACCCTGTATAATTGTGATGCAAATTTCAAAGAATTATGTACCTGAACCCCTAGGTCTCTCTGTTCTACAACACTACCCAGGGCCCTAACATTTCTGAAACACTGTTACAAGAGATAATGCTTCTGAAAGAATTAATATTTGAGCTATGTTGAGCTCTGTCCATTCTGATGATGTATCACAGTGTCCAGGTTAAAAATCAGTTGGAGTCTGATAGAGTTGCTTGGTGAGGTCTTCTCCACCTCCTGTTAGTAACTGCTAATATGTCTAAGATTCAACATAACCTCCATAGATATTTGAAACAACTTGTTCAGAAATGTTATGACACATCTCTAGAACAGTTGGGACTTGAACTCAGGCCTATCTGGCTCAGAGGTAAGGTCGCTACTGCTACCTCACAAGAGTCCTGAATTAAGAGTTGACATGGAAACCAGCATGCAAATTGAACCTTGGTTTTATTGGCACCACATTCTAACTATTTGAGCTAACTGCCCACAATGCTACCTGTATAGAGTTACTGGGATGTGCTAAACTACATCTTGACATGAGAGAAAAGACCCAATTCTGCAGAGACTCATTTGTGGCTCAATCTTTACCACTGACTACTCAACAGTCCCTTGGACCGACATATGGTGCAGGACTGATTGCAGCTTTCTAGTCCAAACACAACCAACCAGTAGTTGGTCCACAGACATCATCGCAAAGTACCACACACAATGGAGCTTTGGAGATTCTTCTACTAAGTTATTAAATGAATCAGGGAAATCACATGATAAATTCCACAATTAATGCCAGATTTGAAATGACCACAGATGCAGGATTTTGTCAATAATTTTGTCACACGTTTCTTACAGATTGAGGAATTTTAGCTTGTAATAATTAGCGGCCAGATAGCTTTATATTTAGGGCTAATTGCTTTCCTTAAGGTCACAAATCCAAAGATTTTCTGATGAAGGGTCTAGGCCCGAAACGTCAAGTTTTCCTGCTCCTATGATGCTGCTTGACCTGCTGTGTTCATCCAGCCCCATGCTTGTTATCTCGGATTCTCCAGCATCTGCAGTACCTTTTATCTCTGAAATAATTGACAGGTTTAGGTTTATTAGTATCCATAGAATTAGTTAATGCACACAGTGACCCAGCATTTTATTTTTGGCCTTTTGAACAATTTAAGATTGTCAAGGAAGAAAATACTGGCATTTATCTGAAGACAGCCACCAAGTTATCACTTTGGTCCTGATTTTTCTGTATTGGGTTTACTATGCACACTACAGACCTCATATTCTTGGGCTATCAGGATCTGACTTGCATAAAGATAGCTGCTGATTTAAATGACCAACTGCCTTTGTGAACCACACAGGCATAAAACGCAGCCTGCCCCATTTCCACTTGCACAAAAGTGAGTGATGCCACGTTCAAGGGTGGGACTTTCAATTTCTAGGCTTGTCCACCATCTTGGTCACTGAAGAGAGGCACTCAGTTATGCTGAAACACAAGGCCAGGGTGTCTGCACTGTTTCCAAGATTGGCAATCCAGACTAGACAGTGTTGTTTGAAAAAGTAGAACTAAACCAGGTCAAAAACATTCTGTAACATTCTGTTACATCATCAAATCAAAAAATAAATTATAAGTGAGGGTAAGTAATTTAACCCAGAGCTGGCCAGATCCTTATGAAGATTGGTGGAGCTTAGGGAGTCTCACCTATTTCAGTTCAGCTTGGTGTTTGCTAGATGCAAATTGCAGTTTGGACCTCATGAGATTTGCAGATGACTGAGAAAAGTTAGCCAAAGTGAAAGATCTGCACCAAAAGCAGAAAAAACCTTACTGGCACCATTGACCAGATAGGAGGTGGATGAGACTTAATCTCAGTTTGAATCTTGTGAGGGACAGAAGCTGGAAGATTGTGTAGTTCAGTGCTTCACAAACTCAGCTCATGACCCAGCTTGGGGTCCTGATCCCCACTTTTGGGAAGCTCTGAACTAGTTTGAAGCCAGTGGGACAACCTCCACAGGGCCTCACAGTGTCTGACTGCAGAAGGTTACCCAGGAAATATTGGGAAGGTAACCAGAACAAACATTCCATAAAGACGAGTGGCAGGTCAGGAGGTTGGGCAGAATATAAATAACAGCAAAGAATGGCAAAAAAAGATTAATCAGAAGGGAGATAGTAGAGTTAGGGAAAGATAGCTCAAACATAAAAATAAGTGCTAAGTTTTTTTATAGGTTTATAAAAATAAAAAGAATAAATCTAGTGTGTGTGAGTTCTCTCTCTCTCAAGAGAGACAGTGTCTGGGAATTAATAATAGAAACTAAGGGAATGACAATGAATTGAACAGATGTTTTTCCACCATATAGGATATAAATAAAACCCCCCCAAAAAATGTAAATCAATGTGAGAGCGACGAGCTTAAAACAATTACAATAACTAGAGAAAGGGCACTGGGAATACTATTAGAACTAAAACCTGACAATTCTCTTGGCCCTAAGACAATAGGATTTGATCCTCAGGTGTGCTGATATAGTAGATATATTGCTTTTAATTTGAGAATCTAGAGCATTTTGGAAAATGTCCCATCAGATTAAAAAATAACGAACATGATTTGAGAAAGGAGGGAGACAGAAAGAAAACTAAAGGTCAATAACATCTGTCAGAGATAAAATGCTAGAATATACAAAGAACAAAGAAAATTAAAGCACAGGAGCAGGGTCTTCAACCCTCCAAGCCCGCACCAACATGCTGCCCGTCACAACTAAAACCTTCTACCCTTCCAGGGACTGTATCCCTCTATTCCCATCCTATTCACGTATTTTTCATGACGCCCTTTAAAAGTCACTATAGTATCTGCTTCCACTACCTCCCCCGGCAGCGAGTTCCAGGCACCTACCACCCTCTGTATAAAAAAAACTTGCCTCGTACATCACCTTTAAACTTTGCCCCTCGCACCTTAAACCCATGGCCCCTGGTATTGTTGAAGAGCTTATAGCAGGGCACTTGAGAAAATCTTAATGCAATCAGACAGACTTCTCATGGTTTTATGAAAGGGAAAATATTTGGACTGATTGGTTAGAATTCTTTGAGATAATAATAAGCTATACAGATAACCAGTGGCAGTGCTGTACTTAAATTTTCAGAAGGAATTTGACAAAGTGCCACATCATAGCTTAATATATAACAGAAAAGCTCATCCAATGGGGGTAACATTTCAGCATGGACAGAGGACTGACTGGTTAATAGGAAGCAGAAGATGGGGATAAATGGCAAAGGTGTGATGATGGTATGATTAGCCATCAGTGTTGGAACCTCAATTATTTATGATCTTTATAAATTACTTTGATGAAGGGGCTGAATATATGCTTGCTAAATTTGCTGATGGTACAAGCTTAGATAGGAAAGTAAGCTGGAAATAAGAATCTGCAAAAAGATATAGATAGGTTGAGTCAGTGGGCAAAAATGGTATATAGAGTTTAACGTGGTTAATGTGGGAAAATGAGAATTTATCCACTTTGTCAGGATGAATAAAAAAACAACATATCATTTAAATCGAGAGAGATTGCAGAAATATGAGGTACAGGGCCGGTTCGGGGGGCAGGAGTAGGCTGGTAAGGGGGCAGCAGTGAGAGGGGGGCCAGTGAGGGGGCAGCAGTGAGAGCGGGGCCGATTGGAATGGCTCCTGCACCTTTGTGGAGATGGAACTTGGGACTCTGAGATCTATGCTTTTCTTTTTCTTGTTTACCTTTAAGCTCTTGTTAAAATCTTTTTAATTCTGGTTTTTGAAACCAAAAGGCCACCAGCGAATGGCAACTTTGTGCACTTTTCGCTATACTTATGTATTTCTATACTTAGTACATATGACAAATAAATAAATCTAAATCTGAAAAAGGAGGATCTGGCTATATATGAATTACAAAAATTTAGTTTGCAAGGAACAACAGATGATTATAAAGAAAATGGAACGTTGTCGTTTACCGCAAAGGGAATGGAAAATAACAGACATGTTTTGCTGCAGTTGTTTAGAGTATCAGCCAGGCCACATCTGATGTACTGTGCATAGTTTTAGTCTCATTTACAAAAGTATGTAAGCATGTTGGAGGCGATTCAGAGACTGTTTACTCGTCTGACACCCACGTGGAGGAGTTATGTTATGAGGACAAGTTGGACAGGCTGGGCTTATAGCCACTGGAGTTCAAAATAATGAGGGCTGATCTCATTAAAATCTATATGATTCTGAGGGGATTTGACAGATTATGCTGCAAGGATATTGGACCTTGTGGAAGAGACCAGAGATGACATAGTTTAAAAATAAGGGAAAAAAACCCAGAAATTGCTGGAGAAACTTGGCAGGTCTGGCAGTATTTATAGAGAGAAAACAGAGTTAATGGGTCGAACCTGGTGACTCTTCTTTAGACCTTTCTCCCATTCTGTAGTAGTCTCACTGGACTCGAAACATTAACTCTCCGCACAGACGCTGCCTGACTTGCTGAGATTCTCCAGCAATTTCTGTTTTTGTTTCGGATTTCCAGCATCCGCAGTTCTTTGCTTTATTAAAAGTAAGGGGCTTCTCAATAAAGATTGGGATGGCGATTTTCTTTTCTCTCCCATCATGAACTTTTAACTCTTCCTCAGAAAGTGGTGGACGCAGGGTAACTGTATCCTTTTAAGACGGAAGTAGATACATTCTTAACTAATGCTATAAAGTTTAATTGTGATAGTCGGGAATGTGGAGTTGAGGTCACAACCAGATCAGCCATGAGTTGACTGAATGGTGGAATGGGTTGGAAGGTCCAAACGACCTACTACTCCTTTTACTTTGTACACTCGTATAACCATTGGTTTCTTTTTCTCTATCAAAAAATCAAACTAACTCAGCCTTGACTACATTCAATGTCCCAACCCCCATTTCTTTCTCGAGAAGAGAATTCAACAGACTAACAAGCCTCAGATAAAAAGGAAAATCTTCATCACTGCCTTAAAGGTGAGGCCTTTTTTTTTTTAAGAATTGCTCCATAGTTCTAATCCCAAAAGGAAATATCCACATAGTATTCACCCTATTAAGTGCCATTAGGATCTTATATGTTTCAATAAGATCATCTCTCATTCCCTTATGGCATTCCTCAGTTTTAACCCTTTCGGATTGATTCTTAACATCTCCTGCACAAAGAATTTTCCAATTATTAATGTATGTTTGTGTCTAGAATAACTTTTACCAGTACCCCATACTCCGCACAGCAAATTCCACTCCCTGCCAACCCAACCCAATCCAACCTAACCCACCCACTATCCACACAGTCTGCGACCATGACATTTCGGAAATCTGCAGGATTCACTATTGTCTTGGGATATGTTCTCTTCTCACCTGAAAACCTGGAACCAGAGGGGTACTAATATCCTGGGTGGGAAATTTGCTAGTGCTATTCGGGTGGATTTAAACAAGTTCAGCAGGGGCATGGGAACCTGTGGTGCAGTTCCAGTACACAAGAGGATGAGAGTAGGGAGGACATGGACAGGATTTCACCATCACAGGAGTGTGCTGGCAGACAGCAAGCTGGTTTGAAGTGTGTCTACTTCAACGCCAGGAGTATCCGGAATAAGGTAGGTGAGCTTGCAGTATGGATAGGTACCTGGGACTTCGATGTTGTGGCCATTTCGGAGACGTGGATAGAGCAGGGTCAGGAATGGATGTTGCAGGTTCCAGGGTTTAGATCTTTCATAAAGATCAGGGAAGGTGGTAAAAGAGGGGGAGGTGTAGCTTTGTTAGTCAAGGACAGTATAACGGTGGCTGAAAGAACTTTTGACGAGGACTCGTCTACTGAGGTGGTATAGGCTGAGGTCAGAAACAGGAGAGGAGAGGTCACACTGCTGGGAGTTTTTTATAGGCCTCCGCAAAGTTCCAGGGATGTGGAGGAGAGGATCGGCAAAACGATTCTGGGCAGGAGTGAAAGGAACAAGGTGGTCATTATGGGAGACTTTAACTTCCCCAACATTGACTGGAAATGCTATAACTCTAGTACGTCGGATGGATCAGTTTTTGTCCAATGTGTGCAGGAGGGTTTCCTGACACAGTATGTCGAAGGGCCGACAAGCGGGGAGGCCACACTGGATCTGGTACTTGGTAATGAACCAGGCCAGGTGTTTGATTTAGTGGGAGGTGAGCACTTTGGAGAGAGTGACCATAATTCGGTTACATTTAGTTTAGTGATGGAAAGGGATAGGAACATGCCACTGGGCAAGAGTTATAGATGGGGGAAAGGCAATTATAATGCGATTAGGCAAGACTTAGGAGGGATAGAATGGGGTAGCAAAATGCAGGGGATGGGGACAATCGAAATGTGGAGCTGGTTTAAGGAACAGATATTGCATGTCCTTGATAGGTATCTCCCTGTCAGGCAGGGAGGAAGTGATAAGGTAAGGGAACCGTGGTTTACAAAAGAAATTGTATCTCTTGTTAAGCGGAAGAGGGAGGCTTATGTGACATTGAGACGAGATGGTTCAGATGAGGCGATGGAGAGTTACAGATTAGCTAGGAGGGATTTAAACAGAGAGTTAAGAAGAGCAAGGAGGGGACATGAGCAGTCATTAGCAGGTAGAATTAAGGAGAACCCTAAAGCTTTTTATAGGTATGTGGGGAATAAAAGGATGACTAGGGTAAGAATAGGGCCAGGCAAAGACAGAAGTGGGAAGTTGTGTGTGGACCCTTTGGAGATCAAAGAGGTGCTAAACAAATATTTCTCATCTGTTTTCACTCAGGAAAAGGAGAATATTGTAGAGGAGAAGACTGAGATACGGGCTATTAGACTTGAAAGGATTGAGGTTAGTAAGGAGGAGGTGTTATCAATCCTAGAAGGTGTGAAGGTAGATAAATCACCTGGGCCGGATGGGATTTTTCCGAGGATTCTCTGGGAAGCTAGGGAGGAGATGGTGGAGCCTTTGGCCTTGATCTTTGAGTCATCATTGTCTACAGGTTTAGTACCAGAGGACTGGAGGATTGCAAATGTTGTGCCCTTGTTCAAGAAGGGCAGTAGAGATGACCCAGGCAATTATAGACCAGTGAGCCTTACATCTGTTGTAGGAAAAGTTTTGGAAAGGATTATAAGAGATAGGATTTATAATCATCTAGCAAGCAACAATTTGATTGGAGATAATCAACATGGATTCGTCAAGGGCAGGTCGTGTCTCACAAACCTCATTGAGTTTTTTGAGAAGGTGACCAAGCATGTGGATGAGGGTAGGGCAGTTGACGTGGTGTACATGGACTTCAGTAAAGCCTTTGATAAGGTTCCACATGGTAGGCTATTGGAGAAAATGCGGAGGCATGGGATTGAGGGAGATCTAGCAGTTTGGATTAGAAACTGGCTTTCTGAAAGAAGCCAAAGAGTGGTGGTTGATGGAAAATATTCAGCCTGGAGTCCGGTTACTAGTGGTTTGCCACAAGGATCTGTTTTGGGACCACTGCTGTTTGTCATTTTTATAAATGACTTGGACGCAGGCATAGGTGGATGGGTTGGTAAGTTTGCAGATGACACTAAAGTCGGTGGAGTGGTGGACAGTGTGGAAGAATGTTGCAGGTTGCAGGGAGACTTGGATAAACTGCAGAATTGGGCTGAAAGGTGGCAAATGGAGTTCAATGCAGATAAATGTGAGGTGATTCACTTTGGGAAGAATAATAGGAAGGCAGAATACTGGGTCAATGGAAAGATTCTTGGTAGTGTGGATGTGCAGAGGGATCTTGGTGTCCAGGTACATAGATCTGTGAAAGTCGCCACCCAGGTTGATAGTACTGTTAAGAAGGCATACGGTGTGTTAGGTTTCATTGGTTAGAGGGATTGAGTTCCGGAGCCGTGAGGTCATGCTGCAACTGTACAAAACGCTAGTGCGGCCTCACTTGGAATATTGCGCACAGTTCTGGTCACCCCATTACAGGAAGGATGTGGAAGCGTTGGAAAAGGTGCAGAGGAGATTTACCAGGATGTTGCCTGGTCTGGAGCGAAGGTCTTATGAGGAAAGGCTGAGGGACTTGGGTCTGTTCTCATTGGAGAGAAGAAGGCTAAAAGGGGATTTAATAGAGACCTACAAAATGATCAGAGGATTAGATAGGGTGAACAGTGAGAGTCTTTTTCCTAGGATGATGACGTCGGCTAGTACGAGGGGGCATAGCTGCAAATTGAGGGGTGATAGATTTAAGACAGATGTCAGAGGCAGGTTCTTTACTCAGAGAGTGGTAAGGGCGTGGAATGCCCAGCCTGCCAATGTAGTTAACTCAGCCACATTAGGGGCATTTAAACAGTCCTTGGATAAGCATATGGATGGTGATGGGATAGTGTAGGGGATGGGCTTAGATTAGTTCACAGGTCGGCGCAACATCGAGGGCCGAAGGACCTGTTCTGCGCCGTATTGTTCTATGTTCTATGTTCTATGTACTTTAATGGGGTAGGGGTCAGAGAAGGCCACTGACTATGATCCCTCTTCTTGATAGTGTGAGGTCCGTACACTTCTTTCATTATCAAAACCCTCACTTGGTTCATCCCTATCAATATATGGTAGACAATTAACATGTAACTAAACAAAGTTATTGCACTTCTTTAGTATGACCCCTTTGTTAGTGTGAACAATATACAATCTCCAGTCTGCAGCTACTCAGATGACTGTATGTTCTCTTTCCAGATCCCTGATTAACGCCTCAGACCAGAAGAAATAGGTACAGGAGTAGGCCATTTGGCCCTTGAGCCTGCTCTGCCAGTAAACAGGATCACAGCTGATCCAACATTCTACACATCTACTTTTCTGCCCTTTCCCTTTCACCCCCGAATTTTGTACTGATCAAGAATCGAGCCACCTCAGCACTCCCTGGAGCACTGGAGGCTAAGGGGTGGCCTTACAGAAGTTTGTAAAATCATGGGGGTATGGATAGGGTGAATAGTCAAGGTCTTTTCCCCCAGGTAAGGGAGTCCAAAACTAGAGGGCATAGGTTTACGATGAGCGGGGAAAGATTTAAAAGGGACCTGGGGGCAACTTTTTTCACACAGATGGTCGTGCGTGCCAGAGGAAGTGGTGGAGGCTGGCACAATTACATCATTTAAAAGGCATCTGGATAGGTACACGAATAGGAAGGATTTAGAGGAACATGGGCCAAATGCTGGCAAATGGGACTAGATTAATTTAGCATATCTGGTCAGCATGGACAAGTTGGACTGAAGAGTCTGTTTCCATGCTGTACAACCCTTTGACTCTATTAAATACACACAAAGCCTCTGCCCCACAGCTCTCTCTGGCAATGAGTTCCAAAGTCTCACAACCCTAGGAGAAGATATTCGTCCTCATCTCAGTCTTAAACTGATGCCCCCTTATTCTGAGACTATGCCCTCTGGTGCTAGACTGTCCCATGAGGGGAAACATTCTCTCAGCTTTTACCCTGTCAAGCCTTTAAGAATCCTTTATATTTCAATGAGATCACTTCTCATTCGTCTAAATTGCAGTGAGTTCAGTCCTAACCTGTTTAGCTTTAGCTCATAAGACAATCCCTCCATTCCAGGGATCATCCTTTTTGAACCTGTTGTGAACTGCCTCCAATGAAATGATATCTTTCCATAAATCAGGGGCTTACAGTTTTCCAGATATAGTCTCAACAGTACCTTGTACAGGTGAAGTCCCTACTCTATACTCCTATTGGACCTATCCTAATTGTGCCAACCATCTTTCAAGGTAGTGCCTATTGTGTGTGTCCTGTTGTGCACTGTAACACTGCTCCTTATTAGATGTCCAGATAGTCCTGTAGATGTAAATGTAAAAGTAACTTCCTCAGTAGGATAAGGAGCTGAATCTTCAATTTCCTGCCCAACACCAACCTGATGATGCTTGACCACAATAGAATGGGGTAGATCCATAATTTAGCAGCACCAAAATAGAAATAAATATTCTTTTTCAAGACTGAATTAACTGTCCAGATGCTATGCTCAGCTTTCCCATTCATATGCGTGCATGTCAACACATTCAAATCTAGAACTGATGGCTCATTATCTAAAATGACTACATCATAGTTACTATGCTGTTACTCAGGTAGGTCTTAGATAACCACATCTATATTTATGGTGTGAAATTCTTAACTTCCAATCATTGGAAGAAGTAATCAATGACAATGAGACCAATAATACGAATAGATCTGTGGCCACATGTTCCCATGGTCTGGTGGGGAATGTGCTGGGTAACAACAGCTATCATTGCTCTACGCATGGTATGAGTCTTGCAATTCGTGATGAGATTGTTAATATCCTCAGGGAACACTTCACTAACTGAGCTCCAGCTCTGCACTTTGGAGTTTCCTGGTGCAGCTTCCCTAGGACATCGTTCCAAAGTGAAGATGGAGTGACCAGTCATTTGTCACGTGTTAGTATGTCATCCACATTTGTAAAGTGCTGTTGGTGCTACAGATGTGTTTTCCTGGCCAACCGGCTCGTCTTTTGGTCTGGACAATCTTCAAGACCAACAGATGTGGAGACATCTCTGGTCCCTCAACTGCTCCTGTTGGATCTGGCTAAATTGATAGTAGCTTGCAGGCCACTTTGTGCTCTATGTATGAGTCAATTTTGTGAATAAAATTCAATCTTGTGCCTTTTGACCATTGCCCATCTGCTGTCATTTGCAGTTTTCACTGTCTATGTGCTGATCAACCATTGTGTTTTCTCCCAAAGAAAGATTTATGAACTCTATTCAAATCAGGTGCTTGATCTTATAGTGGCCTCAGCAGATGATGGAAAGCCACTGTTCCTGGGCTAGTGGAAGGAAGAATAGCGTGCCTATTGATATATCGTCAGAAGGATTGTCCTCCTTAAGGATGTTTCTGCAACAGCCTCTTTCTGCTGAGAATGTCCTAGAAGAAAGAGGGAAAAAAAGCCAAGAGTGAGAACAGCAGATAGAAGCTGATCAAAGAGAGATGACAGTTTTGATAATCCAGATTGAAAATGTCAAGCTTGTCTGAAATTTGCTGAGGTGAGTTATGGATCGCAAGTAATATATTGATACTCAGTTCCGTACTCTTTCATTTGTAGTTTGCAATGTTCATTTTTCTGACTGGTCGCTGGTTTGCAAGTCTTCTTGCTTTACTTGGGCAAGAGCCGTGATGATGATACTGATTCCTTCCTGCAGTCTTGATCATCTTCCTTGAGTTTTGTGCGGTTTCCTCCCTGAATAGAGGGCAAGAGTTAATGAATTACCGTTGTAAAGGGAAGTGGAAATGTATAAGGCTTGTGCATTTCATGCACATATTGAGAGATGCAGAAAAATCAAGGTGGATTCTGGATGGGGAGGTTACGAACTTGAAGGCAAGTGCACAGAATATGAAGACCGAACATTACGAGGGACTAATATTTATAGAAGCAGTACTTTGAGAGTGAGACTGTGTTTTGCCTGGTGTGCAAATAGAAAAGTAAGGAAAGTTTGTTTGGAATTGAAAGTGCGACGTGGCAACGTTCCCTGGTGAGCTTAAGCTAAAGGATATGAAGGAGGTGAGAGAATGGTGGAGTGTGGTATAGGAGGACTGAAAGATGTGCTGCCAGCTGCTATTGAGACAGGTACAGGGATGAAGTCGTACTTGCTGATGTTGAGATCAATGTATCTTCTTGCACATTGAGGCCAGATCCTGGACATGAAGCTCGTGGTACAAATCCCTCAGGTATCTCTATTGGTGGTCTGCTTCATGATGGTCATGAGTATCCTCCTGCTGCTGCTCAGGAATAAAGTTCCTCGCCTTGTGCAAACTCCTCCAATACAGTCTCCAAGGCAACATCAAAAAATCTGGAGACAGCAAGAACTGCCGATGCTGGAGTCAGAGATAATACAGTATGGAGCTGGAGGAACATAGCAGGCCAGGCAGCATCAGAGGAGCAAGAAAGTTGACGCTTCGGGTCGGGACCCTTCTTCAGAAAAAACCTGGGAACAGTCTGTGACTCATTGCTGCATAAATGTGTTCCATGGTTTGGAAAGTCAAAATCCAAGCAAGCATTTTCAACCTTACATTTAGAAGTGCATTGTCACTTTAAGGAGGAGTTGCTTCAGAAACTCCATGCATCCTGCTTGTGATCTTCCTTATTCCTGACACAGTTGGGAAGGAGGCCCATTTGCTAAATGGAAATGAGTTGTGGGACATAACATTGCCTGTACCTCCCCCACTTTGGTTCAGATTCAATATCAGGGCTTTTATATTTTTCAAAATTTTCTCCTAGATTTCTTCCCTTGTCTCCTTAAGGTGCAAACTGAAGTGAAGCTAGAGACCTGTTAGCCAGACTTTTTTCTAGAACCTAATAATGTATACATTAAGGATTGAAATGTGAAGAGAATGCTGAAAGTAAACACCGACATGCAATATTTAGTCCATTGTTGCCAATGAAACTGAGGGGTGAAAATCAGCTGTTAATTGTTCAAGTCCCAAAATTTGCAGGATGGGCTTTTGACCTCCCTTTGAGAATATTAACTGTGTGAGTTTCCTGTTACAGTATCTGTATATTAAATGACTTCAATGTGTTGGCCTCAAAAATCCTTTTTGGCAACCAATTGCAGCTTCTGATCACACTCTCCCAATATGGAAACGCTTCCTGACATCTTATTTAAAATAGCCTTTCACAATCTTTGTCCTCTGCCCTTTTGTCCTGTTGATCCACTATTTATGAAAGTACCAACTCTTTTATAATCCCTACTGGAACACCATTTTATAAGGCAAAACAAATAAAATGCTGAGCAACATAGCCAGAACATATGGGGAAGCAACAGGCGAGTGGCATTATTGCTGGACTGTTAACCCAGAGACCCACATAATGTGCCGGGCATCTGGGTTCGAATCCCGCTATGGCAGAAATTAAGAGTCTCATGAAACCAGTGTCGAAAACTGCCATCCTTACTTGCTCTGGCCTACATGTGATGCCAGAACTACAGCAATACAGTTGACGTTTAACTATGGGCAATTAGGGATGGTCAATAAATTCTGACCTTGCATTTCATCCCAAGAATCAATGTGTAGGAGGGGGGGAAGGAAAAAGTAGACAAAATGGTTGAGAAAATCAATCTCAAACTAAAGTGACCAGGAATACCAGACAAGTGTTGCTCATAGCGACAAAAAATCACATTTGAATACTGAAAAAATGACTCACTATTTGATCTCTGGTCTTAGTTCTATAGTCATTCAGCTACACAACATGGAAACAAACCCTTCGGTCCAACTCGTCCAAGCCAACCAGATATCCCAATCAGATCTAGTCCTGTTTGCCAGCATTTGGCCCATATCCCTCTAACCTCTTCCTATTCATGTACCTATCCAAATGCCTTTTAAATGTTGTAACTGTACCTTACTCCACCACCTCTTCTGGTAGCTTGTTCCACACACGAACCACCCTCTGCATGAAAAGGTTGCCTCTCAGGTCCCTTTTAAATCTTTCCCCTCTCACTTTAAACCTATGCCCTCTAGTTCTGGACAACCCTACCTAGGGAAAAAGACTTTGGCTATTCAACCTATCTATGCCCCTCATGGTTTTACAAACCTCTACAAAGTCACACCTCAGCCCTCCAACACTCCTGGGAAAAAGAAAAGCCCAGCCTATTCAGCTTCTCTCATTAGATCAAACCCTCCAATTCCAGCAACATCCTTGTAAATCTTATCTGAACACTTTCAAGTTTACAATCTTTCCTATAGCAGGGAGATCAGAACTGGACGCACTATTCTTAAAAATGGCCTCACCAATGTCTGTACAGCTGCAAGATGATGTCCCAACTCCTATATTCAATGCACTGACCAATGAAGGCAAGTGTGCCAATTGCCTTTTTCATCACCCTGCCATTTGTGAATCCACTTTCAAGGAACTAGGCAAAGGATTTTATTCAGAAAATATGTGAATCTTATAATCATTACAGAGAAATGTGACATTTGTCACAGTCCTAAGCCAGATTACCAAATTTATGTTATGAATTGACGAGGGACCAGTAGCTTTTTTTATAAAGGTAGACAAAATGTTGGCTACTAGGAATACACTTAGATAATAAAGTCATGAGAATCCATGCTTTTTGACAAACAAGAATAGACATTATTGTACAAAGATGGAAGAGCAATGCAATCTAAAATAAAAATAGGCGTTATACTCTGACACCGAATATTAACATGAGGTAAATATGGATGATAGACATAATGTAACCAAATTCCAACCAAACACATCAAACTTTGAAAGTAGTCAAAGCAAATCTCATGGATTTCTCAGCAAACCTGCAGAAGTTGATGAAATTGTAGGTTTCATTAAAATTTTACAAGGAATTTCTTCACATTTAAAATCCAAATTTTGGAGCTCCCACAAAAACCACTCCAGTATTATCTCAATGACTGTTCGCATCCATCTCTTTTCCTTGGATTACATTTCCTTAGATTTCCTGCATTCCCTTACTAAACTAACTGTTTAATATGCCATACCATTCTGAATTATGAAAGGCTAGAGAAAGTTAGAATGTCAAATTTGAATGCTATTACTGAGGTACTTAAGATAGCAAAATGGCATGGAGAAGGTAAACCCTGAATATTATCTCAGCCTACTCAGTTCCCCAGAGGGAAAATGAAATTTTAAAATAGTAACAATGATAATAGGAAATGATCACACTGGATGAACTGGAGCTTTATTTTGAAGAATATCAGGTGAGTCAGACAGTTCTGTATTATTCTGAAGTTTTATTGTTTTTTTCTTCTAGGTCATAAAAAGGTATATTTAGGATGAAAATATCAGGGAACTCTTCTTCACATACAAATTGATACGTGAAATAGATGTTAAAATAAAATCATGGAGCCTGCATGCACTCCTATTTCACAAGAGCCAGGACTATTTGCACTTTTCCATGTGTGACCTGGCCAGCTATTATTACAAACTACTTTTCTCTCTTCTTTCTGTATTTCAACGTATTTGACTATATTAACCACCTTACACATTTTACTTGCCACTGATACTACTTGATGATGAAAATATTCAATTCCAGCAATAGAAGAGTGTTGTCCTGAAGGATATATTGATTGCTAACCCTTTCTATAAATCTTCCACTGGCGTAAAATGCTGAAAAATACACAATGCATGTTTGATACTAAAGGATATAATTTTGGCAATGTCCCAACAAAAACTACTAAGTTGTCATTTCACACACTAACTGTCTCTAGTTTACCGGCATGGCAATTAAATAAGGATTTTAGATTTAACTTGCTGTTTTTGCTGTTACAGATGTGGAAAAGGCGTATCCTCACATGATTTATATGGCATATGCTCTCTTTCTACTTGCTTTTTGATCACCTTTATCATTTGACTTGCCTCAGTATAATCTGATTCTTCAACTAACATTCTCTCCTTTCTCGACAACATTTGTGGATCGAATTTTAACATCCCCAGCATCTATTCAGTAGAAACTCAATGGGGTCAGTTAAAATGGAAGGGAGGGAGTCCTTATCAATTGGTTTCCCACCATAAAGTAGCCATGCTGAAGACCTTAAATTTTAAACTGTGAGGACACCAACCTAAAACTGTCTGGCTTCTTCTCATGAACATGTAGATCAGGATTTGATCATCTTTGGACATAACTAGAAACTGGAGAGAAAGTGTTAGTTTTGGATATAACAACAAACTTGTATTTATATGGCACCGTTAAGGCAATATAGTATTTGCAAGGCCCTTTGTAGGAACCATATCACACAAAATTTGACAATAAGCCAATTAGAGATATTAGGTTGGGTGGTCAAAAGGTAGGCTTTAAGGAGAGTCAGTAAGGGGGAAAAGGTGAAGAAATGAAGAGGTTCAACACTGGAACACCAAAGGCAGTTGAAGGGCCAACCACTAATACTGGCGCTATTATATTTGAAGAGAGAAGAACTGAAGGAGCATTGATATTTCAGAGGCTTATAGGGCAGAAAGGAGTTATAGAGAAAGTGACTTGTGAGGCCATGGAGGGATTTGAAAATAGTATGAGATTTTTGAAATTGACCCACTGACATACTGTGAGCAAATGAAGATCAGCAAGCACTGGAGTAAATCGGTGAACTGGGCATGGTACAAAACAAATGCACAAAAACCCAGAAAAACATTTTTTATTAAAAAAAAACTTTCTTTGTACAACAGTAGGAGCATGTGTATTTCAATGGGTTCCTCAAGGAAACCTTGGTTTTGCCCTCATTTTCCATCACAATAGTGCTCAGACCACCATTACCCCTGTCCTCTGCCCCCCTCCCACCAACAGCCTTTAAAACCATCTTGGCCCTACTGCTGCTGCTTTCAGATGTGCTTGCCACCTCTTAGACAACATTCCTACCTGGAACTTAAACTGTTATTTTAGTATTTCTAATATCTCTTTTAATTTCAATTTGTTTCTGTTGATTTTGCAAGTACCTGTAGCTATGTTCTTTTGAAGCATCTCACATGTATTGTTTTTCAAGAACATCCCTTTATTATTCAGAGATAGTAAGAACTGCCAATGCTGGAGTCAGAGACAATACAGTGTGGAGCTGGAGGAACAAAGCAGGCCAGGCAGCATCAGAGGAGCAGGAAAATTGACGCTTCGGGTCGGGACTCTCCTTCAGAAATCTCAAGAAGGGTCCCGACCCGAAGCATCAGCTTTCCTGCTCCTCTGATGCTGCCTGGCCTGCCGTGTTCCTCCAGCTCCACACTGTGTTATCCTTTATTATTGACAGGTTCATTATCCAGGACTTTAGCTAATGCAGAGCATAAACATGCCCAGATAGAAAAGGAAGGTTTGGCGGTAGTGTATGGAGTCAGGAAGTTCTACCAATACCCTTACAGAAGTAAATTTGTAATAATAACGGACCACAAACACCTGCCAGGTCTACTTAAAGAGAACAAGGCAAAGCAGCCCATAGCTTCAGGCTGAACTCAGCGGTAGACTCTAATACCAAGTGCATTTAATTACAAGTTGGAACACCGTCCAAGAGGCCAAGTAGCAAATGCAATGCATTGAGCCATCGCCCACTTGCAGATACACCACCAGCGGTATCACCATTGGTAGAGTCCGTAACGGTTTTAAATTTTCTGGGCACACTTCCAGTCACAGCTGACAATATCAGACTTTGGACATAGAAAGATCCAGTCCTGGCAAAACTAAAACAACTGGTGGCTATGGGGGAAATCAAAGAGCAGTCACAAATAGATGTGAAATCTTTTTGGTCCCGGACAGACCACATCACAGTAGAGATTGGCGTATTATTATGGAGAACAGGAGTGATTGTCCTGAGCAAAGGTCAGGCTGAACTCCACCAGCGTCATCCAGGGGTTTCCAAAATGAAGATGTTGGTAAGAAATATGTCTATTGGCCAGGATTGGACACCGACGTAGCCACATCAGAGTGTCAACAAGGACAAAAATTACTGCCAGTAAAAAAACTGTGAGCACCTTTTGCAATACATGGACACTGGAAGTGTTGGTCTCAGATAATGGGCCATTGTTTACCAGCAGGGAATTTGAGTATTTCCCAAAGTCAAATGGCATTCAATATATAGGGACAGCTCCATATCATCCATCATCCAATTGTCTGGCAGAAAGAACAGTCCAAACTTTGAAGGCAGGTTTAAAGAGACAGCCTACAGCTTCACTAGATACTAAACTGTCATGGCCCCTATTTGATTATAGTACCACCCCTCAAGCAACTACAGCGCTAGCTCTAGCAGTGTTGCTAATGTGGAGAAGATTCCGCACCAGATTAAATCTGATCTTCCCAGTCCTGATGGGGGAGGATGAAATGGCATCAGGAACGTCAACGCCGGACACAAGACTCCGCTAAGCAACAGAGATAGTTTGGTGTCGGAACCATGGGAGTGGCCCTGCATGAGTTTCAGGCATGGTCAAAGCAAGGCCAGGCGCAGCGATGTAAAATGTTTGGGTAAGTGCAACGGTCCTGAACAAGCACATGGACCATATGAAAGCTGCAAACTCGCGCACAGTGTGGGAATAAAACATGTTCGGCTCCTCAACAGCATTTCCAACTGTTCGGCAACCTGTGGATTCTCTCCCTCCTTCAAGCGTTGAAGATACCTTGGAATCGGATATGGGCATGGCAAATGTCACCACCTTGACATCTTTGCCGTCTGAAGAAGATGAATTTCTTCCAAGATATTCCGAGCGCAAGAGGTGAGCTACTGAGGGTTACACGCTACCTGTATCAGAGGCAGAGTTAGAGGAACTTGACCTGGTGCTCAGGAGGATGGGCAAGAAAAGAGGTAGTCTATGCCCTTGGACTCAGAGGCGGAGGGATGTAATGACTGCAATGAGGTCAGCCAGTTGGACCTAACAGAATACATACTATACAAAATACCCTCAAATTATTCTAAATAGCCCTATTAAATCTGCTCCCTGGGGCACAACCCCAGTTTCTCTTTGTCTTTCCATAGATGCTGCCAGACCTGCTGAGTTTCTCCAGCACTTTCTGTTTATATCCCATTTTCTCTAATCTCTTGATAAAATAAGAACCCTTGATTCATGTTCAGATTCCAGTCAATCTCTTCTGCATTCCTTCCAAGGCATTGATAACTTTTCTAAAGCGTGGTGCCTGAAATTGGAGAAAATACTCTACCTGAGGCCAAATCAATTATTTATGAAGTTTTTCCGTAACTTCCTTGCTTCTGTGCTCTATGCCTCAAACGCTAAAGCCAGGATTTCATTTTTCTTCATCAACTTGTCCTCCCAGCTTCAAAAATTTAGATTTCTTGACACCCAGCCCTTCCTGTTCCTTTACGATTGTGTAACTTTTTTTACATTGACTATAGTTGCAACCAATTATTCAGTAGCTGGAGACAAGTTAAGACAGCTAAATTAACATCAAAAGCTTTATCTCACTTGCATCAAATTCCATATACAGCATTTTCAAGCTGTGCGCACTGAGCCAAAAAGAAACATACTGGAACCTGCCTTTCCCTTTTTCAGACTTTACAAGAATTTGACTGCAGGCTCCAACTTAGGGAAATCTTCAGTTCAAGTCTCACAACTCAATGCTTCAGAAAACAACAACTCGTTTTTACACTGCTGTTAACGTGTAAAGTGCCGGAGGGCATTTTACTCTGGTACTGGCAAACAAAATTTGATACAGAGCCACAAAAGAAGATGTTAGGGCAGATGATGTAAAAGCAACAAAAACTAAGTTGCTGGAAAAGCTCAGCAGGTCTGGCAGCATCTGTGGAGGAGAAAACAGAGTTAACGTTTCGGGTCCGGTGACCCTTCCTCAGAACTGATGGTGGCTGGGAAAACGTCAGTTTATGTGCAGAAAATAGGGAGGTGAGTGGGGTAGGGAGTAAATGATAGGATAGAGCCCAAAGAGAGAGAAAGACAGTTGGACAGACAAAGGAGTTGCTAATGATCAGGCTGGGAGGGTGAATAGTTGTTAATGGGGACTGTTAGTGACTAATAACAGGGAGTATGTAGTGGCAGGCTATGTGGTAACAAGGCCTGGTGTGTGGGGTGGGGGGCTGGTAGAGTTTAGGCCATGGATATCATTGCTGCTGCTTCCCTTGCTCGTTGAGAATTGGAAAAATTAATCAATTTCACCTCCAATTTCCACCCTGCCCTCACTTTCACCTGGTCTATCTCTGACTCCTCCTTTCCCTTCCTTGACATTTCTGTTTCCATTTCTGGGGATAGACTGGCCACTAATATCCATTACAAACCCACCGACTCCCACAGCTACATGGACTATACATCCTCACACCCCACTTCCTGTAAAGACTCCATCCCATTCTCTCAGTTCCTCTGTCTCCGTCGCATATGCTCAAATGAGGCCAACTTTGACAAGGGAGCCCCCAAAATGTCCACCTTCTTCCTCAACCGAGGATTCCCCAGCTCTGTTGTCGACAGGGCCCTCAATCGGGTCCGACCCATCTCCCGCACTTCTGCCCTCACCCCTTTCCTTCCCTCCCGCAACAGCGATAGGGGTCCCCATATCCTCACCTACCATCCCACCAGCATCCACATCCAGATGATCATCAGACGCCATTTCCGCCACCTCCAGCAAGATGCCACCACCAGACACATATTCCCCTCCCCTCCCTTGTCTGCCTTCCGCAGGGACCGTTCCCTCCGGGACACCCTGGTCCACAGTTCCTTCACCCCCAACACCTCCCCACAGCCCTAAGGCACCTTCCCCTGTAACCGGCGAAGGTGCAACACCTGTCCATTTACCTCCTCCCTCCCCACTATCCAAGGGCCCAAACATACCTTCCAGGTGAAGTAACACTTCACCTGCACTTCCAAGAATCTAGTCTACTGCATTCGCTGCTCACAGTGTGGTCTCCTCTACATCAGGGAAATGAAGCGTAGACTTGGCGACCGCTTCGCAGAACATCTACGTTCTGCTCGCAAAAAAGACCCTGAACTACCTGTTGCCTGACACTTTAATGCACCACCTTGCTCCCTGGCCAACATCTCTGTCTCCGGCTTGCTACAGCGTTCCAGTGAAGCCCAGCGCAAGCTGGAGGAACAACACCTCATTTTCCGCTTGCAGACCCTACAGCCCTCCAGACTCAATGTTGAGTTCAATAATTTTAGGGCCTAAACTCTCCCATGTCCCAGCCCCCCACCCCACACACCAGGCCTTGTTACCACATAGCCTGCACTACACACCTCCTAACTAACACCTAGTCACTAACAGTCCCCATTAACAACTATTCACACTCCCAGCCTGATCGCTAGTAACTCCTTTGTCTGTCCAACTCTCTTTTCTCTCTTTGAGGCTCTAGCCTATCATTTACTCCCTACCCCACCCACCTCCCTATTTTCTGCATATAAACTGATGTTTTTCCAGCCACCATCAGTTCTGAGGAAGGGTCACCGGACCCAAAATGTTAACTCTGTTTTCTCCTCCACAGATGCTGCCAGACCTGCTGCGCTTTTCCAGCAACTTTGTTTTTGTTCCTGATTTACAGCATCTGCCGTTCTTTTGGTTGTTATGATGTAAAAGCAGTTTATTTTAAGGAACACCCTAGAAAAACAAAGGGAGGCAGCGATGGTTAGTGGCAAATGTGGTACTCTTCCCTACTGCTCTCCTTACAATCTGACCCCACCACCAAAAAGATATTCCCCTCCCCATCCCTCTCTGATTTCCGCAGGGACCATTCACTCCACGACTCCCTTGTCAGCTCCACATTCCCCACCAACCCCACCACCACACCCGGTACCTTTCCCTGCAACCGCAGGACGTGCTACACCTGCCCCTACACCTCTGTCTGAAGCCTCTAACAATCCTTCCAAATTTGGCAGAGATTCACCTGGACTTCATCTAACCTCATCACTGTATCTGTTGCTCCCGACATGGTCTCCTTTATACCAAGGAGACCAAACGCAGACTCAGGGACCTGTCTGTGGAGCATCTGCACTCGTCCTGCCTTGACTTACCGAAATGCAAAACCTCACATCTATCTAAACTAAATTCCATCTGCCACTCCTCACCCCATTGGCCAATCTAGTCAAGGTCCTGTTGTACTCTGAGATTATGTTCTTCACTGTCCACTACACCATCAATTCTGGTGTCATCTACAAACTTACTAACCATGCCTTTTATATTCACATCCAAATTGTTTATATAAATGGTGAAAAGCAGTGGGCCCAGCACCAATCTTTGCAGCACACTGCTGGTCACAGACCTCCAGTGCAAAAAACAACCCTCCACCACCTCCCTCTGTCTCCTATCTTCAAGCCAATTTTGTATCCAACTGGATAGCTCCTCCTGGATTAAATGTGATCTAACCTTGCTAACCAATCTACCGTGCAGAATGTTGTCGAACACTTTACTGAAATCCATAGCGGCAACGTCCGCCGCTCTGCCTTCATCAATCTTCTAATTTCTTCAAAAAACTCAACCAAGTTAGTGAGACATGATTTCCCACGCACAAAGCCATGCTGACTATCCATAATCAGTCTCTCCCTTTCCAACTATATGTAAATCCTGTCCGTCAGAATCCCACCAACAATTTATCCACCACTGACATCTGGCTCAATGGTCTATAGTTTCCTGGCTTTTCCTTACCACCTTTCTTAAATAATTTCTTTATTCTGGTAATGATTCATCACAATATTGAACTGCAGCACCAACTACAATGTACAATTGGAAGTGAATCATTACATGAGCAAGATTAAGATTAGTTCAGTATCAGGTAGCACTGAAAGATGGAATGAAGTGTGGAGGTAACAAGGTGATTGACAGGAATAGCCAATCAAACCTGCCCTGACACTCGTGATGCCTGGAATATGATAACTACACACTCTGCACCCTGCCTTTAAAGAGAAATGAACGTGCGTAGACCTGTGTGTGAGCTTGTCCCAATTAATTCTTCTCTTCAGTGACAACTGAGGGGAAAAAAAAATCTCAGAAACATTTGTCTGTGACTCCTCCAGACAATTAGAATGTGTCAGTGATCACATGGATGTTATCATCGATTACCTGTTGATCCATTTCACTTTCTGTGCTGTGATCGTTACCCAGCCTGTTGTGCGTACCCTCTTATGGCCTGAGAGTTAGCACCCTCTGCACCAGGTTGGAAACATACTCGTTTGGCTGGGATTCTTTTGTTCTCTCAGCCTCCCAAGAAAGCATCTGTAAGGTTGAATTTTAAGTTTGTGTAATGCCCACAGTGGCTGAGGGAGATTCCTGAATTCAAGACTGTAAGCTGCTTCAGGTCTTCTGTGGCAACCACTTTCTTTGGCTAAATGCAACTTTCATTCGTGATTGTGACATTACAGTAGTCCAGAATCTTTGTACTGAATACAGCATCAGGCTCTCCAGGCCAATACTGCTTAGATACAACATCAAGAGCATCTAACCTCTGTGACGAGAGAAATGTTTACCCCATCCCCAGCTCTTATTTTATTTACTTTCAACCAAAACGGAAGCCTTCGGTGGTCATTACCCCTTTTCTTTGTTCAGTTTAAAGACAACAAACCACGTCCCCAGGCATGCCTTTTGTGCCTTTTATTTCATTGAGAGACTGTGTGGTCTCACTAAGCCAACAAAGTAAACATGACATACAAACTGTGCAAATATTCTCCCCATCAACTGCAGCACTTTCATAACACACATTCTTCACTTCCTAATTTGTCTCCTCATTCCAAGTTCCTCTCTGTCCCTGAGGATGGTGATGCTGTTTAGCCTGGCAGTGTGCAGCTAACATAAATAATGCTCTTGACTGCAGGGAGTAATAGAAACATAGAAGATAGAAGCAGGAGTAGGCCATTCAATCCCTAGAGCCTACTCCTCCACTCATCATGATCATGGCTGATCATCGAGCTCAATACCCTAATCCCACCCTCCCCCCATATCCCTTGATGCTTTTAGCCACAAGAGCTATATTTAACTCCTTCTTGAAAGCACATAATGTTTTGGCCTCAGCCACTTTTTGTGGTAACGAATTCCACAGGGTCACCACTCTGGGTGAAGAAATATTTCCTCAACTCAGTCCTAAAAAGTCTACTCCTTATCTTTAAGCTATGACCCCTGGCTCTGGACTCCCCCACTATTGGGAACATCCTTCCTGCAAATAATCTGAGTAGTCCTATTAGAATTTTATTCTTCATTCTTCTCAACTTCACTGAATACAACCCGAACTGCCACATGGCTCCTCATATGTCAGTCCTGCATTCCCAGGAATCAATTTGGCAAACTTTCGCTGCACTCCTTCTATAGCAAAACCATCCTTCCTTAGATGACGAGACCAAAACTGCACACAATATTGCAGATGTGGCCCTCCAAGGCCCTGTATAACATAGCAAGACGGCCTTGTTCAATACCTTTGTTTCCGACTGCGCTGTTCCCATACTACTACAACAATTCTTGCTACAGTCTGCACTTGAATGGGGTCTTATACCCCACTGCTTGGCCAGTTTGCTCATTCATCTTGGCTACACAAGCTGCAGGAACCTCAAAGCTTTAGACAACAGCTGAGGGCTCCAAACTCCAATCCTACATTTTGCTCATTGTCCCTAGTACATCCTTATGGCTCAGTACCAAATTTTGTTTGGTAATGCCCGATACACAGTAGGACGTGTTATGAAATTAAAGGTGCTATAAAAATTCAACTCGTTTCATGGTCAGACTGGATGGCTGATGTGACTTTTGCACATTGTTGATTTGGGCCCTGATTAGAGTTTCAAACATGGAAAAAGGAAAGACTGCTGTCCATTGCCCCTTCACCAAACTTGATCATGTCTAAGGAAGATGTGACTGCACCAGAAAGGGTGTAAAAGGACGTTATTTGGGCCAGAGTATTTCAACCATGGAGAGAGACCGGACAGGCTGGATCCATTCTCCCTGGAGCAGAAAAAGCCGAGGGGGCACCTGATCGAGGTGCACAAAGTTCTGAGGGATATAGACTGGGTAGATAGGCAGAAACTGTCCCCTTTAGTAGAAGGGTCAATAATGAGGAGTCATAGTTTTTAGTAAGAACCAGAAGGTTTAGAGAGTACTTTGAGGATATTTTTCACCCAGAGGGTGCTTGGTGTCTAGATCTCACTGCCTAAAATGGTGGTACAACCAGAAACCCTTGAGACATTGAGGAACTATTCAGCTTAACACCTGAAACACCAAAGCGTATAAGGCCATGGGCTAAGTGCTGGAAAATGGGATGAGAATAAATGAATGATTCATGACCAGCAGAAGCACAATTAGCCAAAGGGCTTCTTAGTGTTCTGTACAAACTTTAGATTCTATAACCTGTCTCTTCAAAATGACAGCTTGTCTGCTTAACACAATGACCTGCCCCTTTGGGAATTAGCCCATCTCTTTAGGATCACGGTATGTCCCTCGAGAACATAAGAACTAGGATCAGAAGTAGGCCATTCAGCCCCTTGAACGTGCTCCACCATTTAATTTGATCATGGGTGATCTCATTTCGACTTCAAGTCTCCATAATCCTTCAGCACCTTACTAATTAAAATTCTGTCTATCTCCTCCTTAACTGTACTCGATGTCCCAGCACCCACAATACCCTGGGGGAGTGAATTCCACAGGTTCATGACCCTTTGAGAGAATTAATTTCTGCACATCTCTGTTTTAAATTTGCTAAGGTCAAAAAATCACACAACACCAGGTTATAGTTCTACAGGTTTATTTGAAGACACAAGCATTTGGAATCTCACTCTATGACCTCTCGTCGCAGATTGTCCAACATGAGGAAACATCTTTTCTACGTCCACTTTGTCAATCACCTTTAGCATGTTATATGCCCCAAACAAACCCCTTATTTTTGGAATTAATCTGGTGCACTTCCTCTGAAGTGCCTCCAATGCAACTACATCCCTCTTCAAATAGGGGAGCAAAATTGTATGCAATACTCCAGATTTGGTCTCACTAATGCATTGTACAATTGCAGTAAGACTTCCCTACTTTTATATTCTATTTAGTTATCAAAAAATGCCAAAATTTCCATTTCCCATTCTTATTTCTTGTTGCACTTGCATTCTGGCATTCTGAAATTCATGCATAGGGACACCCAGATCCCTTTGCATTGAAACACTCTGAAGATTCTCTCCATTTAGATGATAAATTGCCTTTCTGTTCCTCCAAGAAAATGGATAACCTCATTTCTATTTCTTCATTGCAACTTATTTTACCACCTATTTTATTGTCATCTGCAAATTTGGCTACGGTACATTTTAACACTGAAGCCAAGTCATTAATATAGAGTGTGAACAGTCAGGGCCCAAAGACCAAACAGTGTGACCCCACCAGTTACTACTTGCCAACCAGAAAAAGACCCATTTATCCTGACTCTTTACTTTTGTGAAGATGTCATAGGAATGCTACACAGGAACACTTGGTCAGCAGTGTGATGGCCTGAGATCTCCAAAGACTCATCATCAATTGCAAGACCTGCACTGTCCACGGACCAGAGCAATAAGAATGGTTGATAACCGCCACATTTCACACTAGGCTATGGGAAGGTATGGCCACTGTTCTATTTATATTTGATGGAAGGTTTAAGCTCATTGTCATTGATTATTTCTCCAAATGGATAGAGGTTAAGAAGTTTCATAACACAGGTACGGATGCTGTTATCAGAGTCTTGCATGAGATATTTGCAACACATGGTATCCTTGATGTGCTGGTTCAGATAATGGGCCACGATTTGCTAATGAGTACTTCTGCTAATTTGTTGCCTGTTGTGGATTGAAACATATTACAAGCTGAACACCATAGCCACTCTCAAAAAGGGAAGTCAAGTACAGACTCAAGTCTATGAACTCACTCTTGAAGAAGAATACTGTACACAACAGATCATATAATACAATGGGCACCACTAAGTGAGGTGGTTGTCACAACTAAGATTAGGGATGTGAACGTGAAAGGCATAGTCATTCGAGGATTTGCAGACCATCAGAGATTGTATATTGATTGTTTTGCCAAAGCGATCATACAAAGAAATCACAGGAACCTCATCCTTTTGTGAGTTTAATGGTCTATCACAGATCAATTGGATTGAATCAATGTGTAACTGGATAATGCAAGGGAACCACAGACCTCAGATTTGTCAGAAAGAGAATCAAAGTCAATGGTCTCCCACCCAGCAAACTAGCAGTCTTCTGATTCCAAAGAGAATATATTCCAGGAGAATAGTGAAACCTTCAGATGAACTGAATTGTTGAATCAGAGACAGAAACAAAAATTGCTGAAGAAACTCAGCAGGTCTGGCAGTATCTGTGCAGAGAAAGCAGGGTTAACATTTCGAGTCCAGTGGCCCTTCTTCAGAATCTTCTTATGCTTTCTCTCCACCAATGCTGCCATACCTGAAGAGTTTCTCCAGCAATTTCTGTTTTTGTTTCAGATTTCCAGAATCCGCAATTCTTTGTTTTACTTGATTGTAAAATCAGTGACTTTGGGAGATGGGGTTGTGGTAAAATGTCAAGAGTAATAATGGGGAAAAAAATCTTGGGGAGAGTTATTGTGCATGGGTCTAAATATTTTTGAAAGAGTTAATGCCAAAGAGTGCTATATGCTCCACACAATATGTGAAACTAAACATCTAGCCATCTCAAAGTTTCTATAACATTGTAAATCATATCAGTGTAATCTAGGATTAGTTACTAACATGTAATAAACTGTATATTGTTAACTACAAGAGACCTTTCCAGTTAGCGTAGGAAATGATTTTCCTCTACCACACTAGACCAAGCAGGCCCTATAGTTCCTACACTAAAACAGGATGGTTACTGCAATCTTCATCATACAATGTAGTGAGCTGGCATGACCACACAACTCTTATGAATTTTAAGAATCCAACTGTATAAAAATTCTGAAATATGTATATTGTATTCAGCAACGCACCAAAATTTCTGTTTAGAAAGGAATTCCAATCATTTCTAATCTACAATACTTCCTCAGGAATAGAGTTTCTATTTGAAATCTAGAATCACATTTATTTTTTAAAAAAAAAGCATCATTTTCAGCTCCTTTCTTCTGACCTTTAATTGATTCCATGATTTGCTCAAAATATTTAACCTCTAATTGTCCTCGAGAAGACACAGCAACAGAGATCTGGTAGCCTTGGGGAAACACAATTAAACATACTTGCGCTTCAATAATAGAAAAATAAATTATGTGTAACATAGGATAATATTAATGCCCTAATTAAAAAGTTAATCCCCTGACTAGCTATAAATAACACCAAGTAAGATTAATTTGAAATAGTCATAAATTTGAATACATGGTACAGGGAATTTAGGAAGAATATGGCATATTTAATTTGAGGTTTGTTGTCATAAGCCAGAAAAAAACACCAATCTTTCCTAAATATAAATGTTGGGTACTGCCACATTAATGGTGTTACATGTTACATTTAATTCTGAGTTTAAAAATGCCAATTTTTGATTTGTGTGCTCGAAGAGCAGAAGTATCCAATAGCTTAATAGTCAGGAGACACCTTCTGGCATGGTTTTAGAACTGCACCTTAAGAACAGATGAAATTCTACAGTAACTTCAAACCCTATGAAAATCCACATACTGCCATTGTAGGTAAGGATTTAAAAATCAGAAGATACTGTGCATTATTTTTAAATCCAATAAAATAAAGTAGAATAAGTCATTTAACTACCCCCTTGAATTTCCTGTATGGAAATTTCAATCTGAGGGACACTGATAAAAAACTTCAAAGCAGAGCTAAAGATTGTGATGTTAAGATTGTAGGTAAATTTAAAAGGAATAGTAATGTCAATTATTTCTTAGCTGGTGTAGGAAGGAAAAATAATAGTTCATCAGTGTAAGGTTATGGATTTGATCAAAACTATTAATTTGTAATATGAATGGTTCATATACAAAATAACCTTGACTTGGTATCTAGGAGTACATGTTAGAGAAATCACTTTATTCAAATATTTTGATTTTCTAAATGTAATAAATTTTCCAAGGTTAACCATTAATGCCCCAATTATAGATTTTGAGTAATAAGTTTATTATTAGCCAGAACAAATAGCTGCACAGCAATCAAAAAGGTAGAAAAATGGTTTGTAACACTCATTATCAATTAATATTTTGACAGATTTCATGAGAACACTGTCATATATTTAATCATCTGGAATTATTTTTGGCAGCTTGATAGATGCTAACTTTGAAGCAATTTTACGTTATGAATATTGGTGCAATGTTGCAGTTATCCAACTACTACAAATATGATTTTAGGAGATCAATTGAGAACCACTTGCAGGTTGTTATGATAGTGTCTGACACAAGTCAAATTATTTTTCTACAATAAACACCTATATGCACACATTTCAATGCCTTAATTGATTCACAGAAATGTATTCACAACTTTATACAACGAACCTTAGAAATCATAACCTACCCAAATACATTTTAATTGTGAGCTTTGCAGATTGGGTAGTGTTAACTGACCAATACTTGAACATTGACTGAACAATATACCCCTTCTGAATCCCCTTCTGGAGATGGTTTCTTACCATTCACAAGCCAGGTAATCCGAGGCTGAGGTTTGCCATCCACAGAGCACTGCAGGACAAAATCCTGACCTTCGCTCACTCTGCATTCCTTCAATACGCTAGTGAAAAATGGTGGTACCTCCTCTTCCTTGGAGCCTTCAATTGATTAATCAAAAATAGTCCATCATATTTTGTACATAAACTCTGTACATATGCATACTTTAGGTGTATAATTTAGCCCTCCCACAATTATTTCAGAAATAATTTACTTGGTTAACACTTCTCATTCTGATAAAGTATTGTTGTAGGAATCACTGTAGTACTGGCAGGAAGTAATGTTTAGGTTGCCTCATTTCAGTTGATTGATAGCTTCCTGAATTCAATTAAAGCCTTCAAATTAAAGTGGAATACAAATATGATAAGTTTAAGGAATTTGTCAGAAACAAATTTTATTCCTAAGCAGAAGCATTAACCAATTTATTTTAAGTAGCCCATCTTAGCTGAAGCAAGCATTCATGCGGATATACCCCACAGCATTAATGTAAAGGACCAAACAAGTTGTCTGCCATTTAGTTTTATTTGGGAAATATACAATCATATGACTGTGCTGTTAAATCAAGAGGCCTTGTCTGTAGTTTACAAATTATTGCTGTCAACATTATTACATGAACAGATTTTCCCAAATGAGAAATTCACTTTTTTTTAAATATATGATGTGGAGGTGCTAGCATTGGACCGGTGTGGACAAGGTTAGAAGTCACATGACACCAGATTACAGTCCAACAGGTTTATTTGTAATCACAAACTTTCAGCGTGTTACGCCTTCGTCAGTTGAAGTGAGAGAGAAACACACAGAACATAGAATTTATAGGCACAGAGATCAGTGGGCAGAAAGACCAAAGGATCATACAAATGATGTTGTGGAGTGTCAACAGGTGACAGGTGACCAAGAGTGTCAGACGCTGTGAGTAAAATGTCAACAGCTGAATAACAAGCCAAGGGATGATATATAATCCGATTAAATGAGGCAGAGAGATAATTACAAAAAATTAAAAATAAACAGGTGCTGGAGACAAACCAAATGGCTGAAGTAACATGATAGGTATAAGAGTCACATGCCGAGAGTCTAACAAAAGTAAAAAGTAATCCAAAACTGTACAAACTAATTAAGGTAGAGAGATCATAACATTTTATCAAGGTGATGGTGTCAAAACAGAACAGTAAGGGAGATTTTACAGACACAGAACTGTATGGTGAGGTCACATGAACCCAAGATTACAGTTGAGGCCGTCTTCACGGGTATGGAACATGGCTATCAGTTACTGCTTGGCGATTCTGCGTTGTTGTGTATCTCGAAAGCCACTTTGGATGAAGCTTACCCAAAGATCGGAAGCTGAATGTCCTTGACTGCTGAAGTGTTCCCCGACTGGGAAGGAATATTCCTGTCTGGATATTGTTGTATGGCATCCATTCATCTGTTGTCATAGCATCTGCATTGGTCTCACCAATATACCATGCCCCAGGGCATCCTTGCCTGCTGCATATGAGATAGACAACGTTGGCCAAGTCACACGTACATGGTGGTTGATGTTCCCATGTGTGACGGTAGTGACAATATTGACGGTCTGATGATCTGTCAATGTACTCATCGATCACCAGTTCTGACATGCCACAGCAAAAAAACTGTAATGATCTCCTCAGAAGACAGACACAGGATACGACCGATAGAGTGCCCTTTGTCATCCAGTATTTCCCTGGAGTGGTCAAACTATGCCATGTTCTTCACAGCCTTCAACATGTCATTGATGACGACGAGCATCTTGCCAAGATCATCCCTACACCTCCATTTCTTGCCTTCAAACAACCACCAAATCTTAAACAGACCATCATTTGCAGCAAACTATCCAGCCTTCAGGATAACATCGACCACAATACTATACAACGCTGTCGCGGCAGCCTCTGCAAGACAATGTCAGAACACCATCCACCACGTACAAGACAGATAGTGATGTCACCCGGCAAATGTTGTCTATCTCATATGCTGCAGGCAAGGATGCCCTGAGGCATAGTATACTGGCAAGACCAAGCAGATGCTACGACAACGGATGAATGGACACAGTACAACAATGGCCAGACAAGAATTTTCCCTCCCAGTTAGGGAACACCTCAGCAGTCAAGGACATTCAGTCTCCGATCTTCAGATAAGTGTCCTCCAAGGCAGCCTTCGAAATACACAACAACGCATGAATTGCCCAGCAGAAACTGATAGCCAAGTTCCATATGGATGAAGACGGCCTCAACTGTAATCTTAGGTTCATGTCGCACTGCATGTGACCCCACCGCACAGTTCTGTGCCTGTAAAATCTTCCTTACTCTCCTGTTTTGAGACCGTCACCTTAATAAATTGTTATGATCTCTCTACCTTAATTAGCTTGGACAGTTTTGGATTACTTATTACTTTGGTTAGACCCTCGGTATGTGATTCTTATACCTATCATGTTATTCCAACCATTTTGTTTGTCTCCAGCACCTGTTTATTTTTAATTTCTTGTAATTATCTCTCTGCCTCATTTAATTGGATTATAGGTCATCCCATGGCTTGTGATTTAACTGTTACTTTACTCACACCGTCTGACACTCTTGATCAGCTGCAGAAACCTATTATTTGGCCTGTCGACACTCCACCATTTGTATGATCCTTTGATCTCTCTGCCCATTGATCTCTCTGCCAATAAATTCTATGTTCTGTGTACTTCTGACTTCACCTGGCGAAGGGGCTACGCTCCAAAAGTTTGTGATTACACATGAACCTGTTGGACTTTAACGGGTGTCATCTGACTTCTGCCGTGACTTTCATGCAAGTATTGGCCAAATGATCACTAATGTATCTACAAATATAGTAAATCATGTCATGTGATCACATCGATACTCATCAAGAAACATGACCAACAGGATATTCTTTGGTTACATTTTTGTCTGCCTGAACTGTAATTATTCCATCAATGAGTGACTTTGTTCAAAATGTATGCATCAAAATTAGCAGATTAAAGCAGTGCTGGTATGGCTGAAGTTATGAAAACATTTGGAAAAACAGTCAATAAACACTGAACTGAATGGTCATTTCCACTAATATTGGCACACAAATTAACAATCATCACGAAATAATTTATCCTGAAAGGCACACATTTTAACTAAAGTGAGAGCATAAGAAAACCAGCAATATAAGAAATATTAACATATATTTGCTGTAGTAATAGCCTTTATTCTTTGGAGCTACTAGTAGGCTGAAAAATCTACTGAACCAAAATTATGATTTGAAAGAGAATATTCAGAATTGGCATGCACCTGGAATTCCCTCAGTTTGTAACCAAAGGCGAATGTGCAGCAGGACTTTAAGTGGCAGCTACTGAAGTAATTACCATTTATAAAATATACAATTCACCACCAAGCATTGACCATTCTATACTAATTTCTGTCTTATAAATTATAATAATTGCTCATGACAGTTCAGCTATCTTAATATAGCATTGCTGTAAAGGCAAGGTCTCGAAGTTCTCAAATGAACTTCAGTCCCTTTAGTATTCAGGAACAAGGACAGAACGATAGGCTAATCCAGGTAGCAGTGCACTGGGGAGATAATTTGTATGTAAGTCCATTGCAAAGGGCACAAGAGAACATATCAACGATCACCCTTGTTAGGGCCAGGAGAAGGACAAGTGGTCTCACAGACTCCAGAAAGAAAACGTAGGTCTCCCGCGTCAATTTTCTTCCCCAGTTATGACACCTTGTCAGACAGTCCTGGCTACCAAACTCTCCAGTCATCTGGTTTGTGTCAGGCAGTTTCTGTGCCTCATGGTTTTTCATCACTCCCTAGCAGGTGGAAATTCATTGGACAGCATTTAACTGAGGCTTGCAAGCTAAATAATCTGTGCTTCAATCCTGGAGAAACAGACTAAAACTCTACCTCCCCAACCAAGTTTCAACTAGAACTAAAGTTAGGACTAAAGTGATAGTCACAAGGATTTTGTAGATTTTCCTGAACTGAGTTGGTACATAGGAGTGCAAGTTTGGCTCCTGAATTGGAAGCACGGAATCATTCCCAGGGCAGCTGCTGACTGGAGACAGGACTGTCACTGCCAGAAACAGTTTGGAAGCTGCCCCATGGGATGCCTGATGCTAGGCAGTCTGTTTAAAAGGCTTACCTTTGTGCCTTGGATACAGTTACAATAAAAGAAACAACAAAAATCTTCTCTAGTCCTCATTCCTTACGCACTCTCACATTCCTAATTCCCCATTAATGCTTCCACATGCCATCCCATATCCTACCAACTCTAAATGGTCCCTTATACCCTCTATGCTAACTGATGCTCCTCTAACACACTCACGGATCCTCAAACCCTTAATACTGACCTATATTCCCCCATTCACCCCATGTCCACTTATACCCTCTCTGCCTACCCAAGCCCCTTTATCAAGCATCCATCATCCTTACATCCTATGTACGAACTTGCCCAATATCTACCATGGACAGAGCTAGGAGCCATGATGAGATGAAATAAAATAAAGGTCCAAGTATCTATTGCAGTCAACAGTTTTTAAAAACTCTCACTATCAAGACTTAAATTTCTTTAAGTACTTAATCCCTTATACAAACATACATATGTCTTAATAGTTCCACATATAAGATAGCTGATCACTTTATGACACTTGGAGCAGTCAATAAAACTGAACTTACAGAAGCAGAACCCTTCAACCCCGGCACATTGTGGAAGCAGTCAAGCAGCACTAATCCTCATGAGGAAAAACAGTGAAAGAGAAAACAACTGCAGGTTGATGTCTATGTTTTAAAACTTTAAAAGGCAGAAATTTAAATGACGACAGTTTAAAGGTTGCATAGAGCTTATCCAGTGTACATGAATATTCATATTTACTCTTCATATACCCAAATATGTATCTGACCTATCCCAAAGACACCTGACCTCTCTCCAAAAGTAGTGTTTTATCTCTGCAAGTACAACATTACTTGTCCAAATAACTCCTGGCTGATTTAGACTTTGAATGTCTAATATTCACAAATTGTGTTTTGGAAATCTGAAGTTTTGGAAATTTGAAAATTCGTCTGTTTGAAGTCATGGGCATGCCTCCAGGAAACATGGCTGCGCATATTACAAACTACCCCTGATTTCTCTCCTACTCCAGTCACCCCTACCTCCCCAAACCCCGTGACAAAAATGCTGGGTTCAGCAGCAGAACCTCTGGAATTGGGGCTGTAATGCTACTCTGGCTAAGGCACAGCCCTATTCCATCTCTGTGAAAATTCATGCCATAGAAAATTGAAGCACAAAAGAACGGCCATTCATCAAATGGGGTCTGAACTGTCAGAAATGGAATTATGCAGCTTAATCCCAATTTCCAGCTCCTGTTCCATAGCCCTGTAGGATGTAACACTAGACATGTCTATCTATGTGTAGTGATTGCAACAAGGTCAGCTAGGTGGACATCATAGAATATGATTTTCCTGACTGGGGCAATTAATCTGGTCCAACCAGGGAGATCTGGCTGACAGATAAGAACAGGAATGTCAGAGGTTCTGTTCACGCCAAGAGCTGGCATTGAGGTAGCTGGATCAGGGGCAAGGACTCTCCAAATGTAAATATGGGTGGTTTGGTGATGGGATACCAGCCTCTGTGGAGTTATTTCACTATGTATTTATTAACGTGATGAGATTGCTTATATTGCTGCATTGTTATGAATTTAGGGTCATAGTTATTTGCATCTGTCCAATTTTACACATTAGTTTAGAACTCTGAATCAAACTTTTTTTTTGACATTTCCGCGTGCATTAGCAGTTAAGATCATAAGATATAGAAGCAGAGTTAGGCCATTTGGTCCATCGTTCAATCATGGCTGGTATGTTTCTCAATCTCACTCTCCTGCCTTCTCCCCCAAACCCTTGATCCCCTTCCGAAGCAAAATCCGATTTATCTCTGTCTTAAATACACTCAATGACTTGACCTCCACAGCCTTCTGTGACAATAAGTTCCACAGATTCACTAGCATCTGGCTGAAGAAATTCCTCCTCATCTCAGTTCTACACAGTCATCCGTTCACTCTGGGGCTGTGCCCTTGAGTGCTAGTCTCTGCTCCTAGTGGGAACATCTTCTCCATGTCCACTCTGTCCAGGCCTCTCAGTATTCTGTAAGTTTCAATCAGATCCTCTCCACCTTCCCCCCACCCCCCACCCCTGCATCCTTCTAAACTTCATTGAGTACAGACCCAGAGCCCTCATCTGCTCCTCATATGACAAGCCCTTTATCTGTGGGATCATTCTTTAAACATCCTGTGGATCCCTTCCAAGGCCAACACATCCTTCCTCAAATATGGATCCCAAAACTGTTCACTATATTCCAAATGCAATATGGTAAGAACCTTATACAGTCTCAGCAGCACATACCTACTCTTGTATTCTAGCCTTATTGAAATGAATGCTAACATTATATTTCAATTCCTGATTGCCAAATGAACCTGATTTAGGACTCCTAAGTCCTTTTGTGCTTCAGATTCCGAAGGCTTTCCCCATTTAGAAAAAAGTCTACATCTCTATTCTTCCCCAAAGTGCATAACCTCACATTTTCCCACATTGTATGCCATCAGGCCAGGGCAGACTATCCATAATCCCCTTGTTTACCTACCCCTTTCATATATCTTTGATAGGAAGGATGTTGTTAAACTTAATAGGGTGCAGAAAAGATTTACGAGGATGTTGCTGGGACTGGAGGGTTTATAGATGGAGGCTGAATAGCCTGGGGCTTTTTCCAATGGAGCATCGGACACTGAGGTGGCCTTATAGAGGTTTGTAAAATCATGTGCGGCATAGATAGGGTGAATAGCCAAGGTATTTTTCTGATGGTGTAGTGAGTCTAAAGCTAGAGGGCATAAATATAAGGTGAGAGGAGAAAGGTTAGAAGGGACCTGAGGGGCAACTTTTTTCATGCAGAGGATGGTGTGTGTATGGAACAAGGTGCCAAAGGAAGTGATGAAGGAAAGTATAATTACAACTTTTAAAAGGCACCTGGATGGGTATATGAATAGGAAAGGTTTAGAAGGATATGGGCCAAATGCTGGCAAATAGGACTAGGTCTGATTACGATGTTGGTTCCGCATACATGAGTTGGACTGAAGGGTGTGCTTCTATACTGTTCGACTCTAGACTCTCTCTTTCTCTGGGCTTCAATGGTGTTCCTCAGGGATCGGTGCAGTTTGTATTTCATATAAGTGATTTGGATGAGAATTTAGGAAGTGTGGTTAGTCAGTTTGCAGATGGTACCAAAATTGGTGGTACAGTAGACAGTGAATAAGATTTTCTAAGATTACAAAGGGTTCTTAATCAATTGGGCCAATGGGCTGAGGAGTGGCAGATCAAGTTTAATTTCGATAATGTGACATGTTGTATTTTGGTAAGACAAACAAGGGCAGTTAATAGTAGGGCCTTGTGGTGTATTGTCAAATAAAGAGACCTAGGGGTTCAGGTACCTTGAAATATGTGTTACTGGTAGACAGGGTGGTAAAGAACAAAAACAAAGTTGCTGGAAAAGCTCAGCAGGTCTGGCAGCATCTGTGGAGGAGAAAACAGAGTTAACGTTTCGGGTCCGGTGACCCTTCCTCAGAACTGTAGTAAAGAAGGTGTTTGGCATGCTTTCCTTCTTCGCTCAGACCATTGAGTATAGGAATTGGGATGTCATGTTGCGGCTGCACAGGACATTGGGGAGGCCACTTTTGGAGTGCTGTGTACAGTTCTAGTTGCCCTGCTCAGGGAGGATATTATTAATTTGGAGAGGGTGCAGAAAAGATTCACAAGGATGTTACCGGGACTAGAGGGATGGAGTTATAAGGAGAGGCTGGATAGGCTAGGACTTTTTTCATGGGACCATAGGAGGTTGACTGGTGACTGTATAGAGGTTTATAAAATCATGGGGGGCATAGATAAGGTGAATAACAAAAGTCTTTTCCCGAGGGTAGAGGAGTTCAAAACTAGAGGACATAAATTTAAAGCGAGAGGGGAAAGATTTAAAGGGGCCTGAGGGAAAAAGTATCAACTGCCAGAGGAAGTGGTAGATACATGTATAGTTACAGCATTTAAAAGACATTTCACATGAATGGGATAGGTTTAGAGAGATATGGGCCAAACACCGGTAAATGAGACCAGTTTAGTTTGGGCAACTTGGTCTGCTTGGATGAGTTGGACCGAAGGGCCTGTTTCCATGCTGTTTGACTCTACGATTCTGTGATTCAAACTTCTTCCTCTCAAACTACCAACCTGACTTTCCCAGTCCACCCACATACTGAAGACCCCCAATTATTATAAGAGTACCTTTCTTACACTCCTTTTCTATCTCCTGATTTATTTTCTGCGCCACATCCTGACTACTACTGAGGGACCTGCACACAGCTCTCATTTGGCTCACTCTTCCTTTATTGTTACTCAAAACTATCCACACAGATTCTATGCTTTCCCAGCCTATATCGATTCTTGCTATTGATTTAATTTAATTTCCTAGTATTAAACCAAGTATTGTGGGATCAAGTAACACACAGGCAAGACTAGGTAAAGATGGCATACCCGTTTCTGAACTGAGCGTACATTAGTCAAATAGTTAAATTTTTAACAACAATCTGAAAGTAGTTGGGGTCATTTTCTGATGCTAGGTTAAGGATTAACAAAAATCTTCTAAATTGATTTTGCAATCTAGCATTATGGGATCTGATTGCATGACCTAACGTATGAACACAAGAATACTATTCCAGTATTGCATGAACCTAATACTGATCCTTCCTGTACTCTTAATAGCAATTTTAAAATAACATTTTGGGAAGTTACTTAACGGAACCAGGCTACTTGCCTGTTACACTCAATGTCCAGTTCCTGGAAATCTGGCCTCTGCGGTTTGTCACTGTGCAGCTGTATGGGCCACTATCATCCATATTTACGCAGCTAATGCAAAGATGTTGAATCCCATCCTTTTCATACATTTCAAGACCACCTGTTCCTTTCAGTAAAACTCCATTTTTTGTCCACTTCACTTCTGGTTTTGGATTTCCTGTAACTGTATAACACAAACTTAAATCAAAAATCAAACTACAGTATATGAAATCGCAAGGAACGTTGAGAAAAACAAATGATAAGTGTGTCACAATAACCCGACTGGACGATCATTTAAATCATTTTGGGAACCAACATATATAATATGGAAATCAAGGGCAGGGGTTGCTATGCCACTGGCATTTACCACATTAAATGTGTCGATGACCTGCAGTTATCAAATAAAAGCCACCACACTGAATCTCACAGACAGCTGTTCTTGAACAAACTTTAGAAATAGTCTGTAGAGAATGGATTGCACTTTGCCCCAAAAAGTACCCGATCATTGACATCTAGTTCACTTGAAACAAACCAGCTCTTTTTAACTTGTCACTGAATGATGTCACAATCCAATATCGTAGCACTCTCAAACTGCTAGCTGTATTTATCCAGGCAGGTCCAGATTGAGATGATCACATCAATTCTACTTTGAAATGAGCTAATAGCCCTTCTGTATATGCTTCTTTAGCTGAAATACCATTCCCCCTTAAGCAACGATCTCGTCATCATTTTCACATTTTATTCGTCTTGTTTTGGTACATAGCACACCTGTTCCTAATCCCAAAGCAGCAATACAAAGTAGTTGAAAATGTTCAGAAAGTGCTTGCAAAGTCACTGTTGCCCCTAGTTATTGTAATTACTCAGATACCATACATGAATATGGCCGAGAGACAGTGTCAAACTGATGCAGTAAACTCTGCCATTCTTTTAGCGAGTTTGTTGTCGAACTCCAAAATTCATTATTCATTACCTGCAAATAGATCTCACAGCGACTACAGAATTCATACTAACTGAATTAGGGTATAAAATTGTTACAGAGATAGTAGGAACTG